>JARBWK010000002.1:127618278-128323278 GCA_030556195.1 Anolis apletophallus
CTGTGGTCATCAAGCCTTGCCTTGCCTTGCCTTGTTTCCTGATCCGCATCGGTTGCGGAGCCTTGCCCTGGTTTCCTGATTCGCATTGGTTTGCGGAGTGTTACCCTGTTTCCGATCCGCATCGGCTGCGGAGCCTTGCCTTGCTTCTTGCCTATTTGCTACGTTATCTTGGACATTGAAACTTCAAGCCTTTTGGATTTTACCATATTCTACTGGACTATATTCTTTGGAACTGTTTTGCTATTCAATAAAGTAGTTAGCCTTTACTTTGTCTCTGTGTGTGTGATTAAGGGGCCGGCCAAGCCCGTGCATCGTGACAGGGTAAGGGCACTAAAGGACACCAATGGAGTAATAAAGGAGGGCAAGGAGGATATAGAAAGGATTATGAAAGACTTTTATGAAAAACTATATAGACAAGGAGAGATTAGCAGGACACCAATAGAAGTAGGGCAAAAAGTAAGTGAAGAGGATAAAACTTACTTAAATGCAGAAAATAGTCAAGACGAGGTGGAAAAGGTGATTAAGGGGTTAAAACTGTCGAAGGCGCCGGCCCCCGATGGATATTCGGGTGAATTTTATAAAACCTATATGCATGAATTGTTACCATACTTGACGGAACTCTTTAATGAAGTATTGTTTAATCAGGTTATCCCACAGACTTGGAAGATATCGGAGATTGTGACAATCCCAAAGGCTGGCCGAGATGAGACCTGCCCGGAGTCCTATCGCCTCATAAGCTTAGCGAACCAAGATTATAAAATATTTGCAAAGGTATTGGCAAATAGGTTGGAGGTAATACTACCTAAAATTATTGGGGAGGATCAATATGGTTTTGTAAAAAAGACGGATAAGTGAACCAATCAGGAATGTAATGAATGTGTTACACCATGCTACCGCAGCCAAGAGGAAGCTAGGAATATTAAAATTGGATGTGTATAAGGCATTTGACAAGTTGAATCATGTGTATCTGTATGAGGTGTGCAAAGAACTAAATTTGGGAAATAGATTTTGCGAAGTGATTAGGAGTCTATATAGAGGGTCAGGCGTATATAAGAGTTAATGGAAATAGAACGGAAAAGATCAAGATATTGAATGGAACTAAACAAGGTTGTCCATTATCTCCAATGTTATTTGTAATGGCAATAGAAATATTAGCGAATAAGATAAGACAGGACACAACGTGGAAGGATACAAGATAGGGGATAGGGATGAAACTAAATGTGTTTTGCGGACGATGCTATTATATTAACCCAAACCCCTTGGAGATGGTTAAAGCAATGAAGGGAACTTTGAGAGAGTTTGAGGCAGCCAGGGCTTAGGGTGAATATGGGAAAATCTGAGATAATTTTTATAAATACAGGCCCAAGGGAACAGATTGAGGTGAGGAAAGCGTCAGGGTTAGAATTAGGAATAAAGAGAATGAAATATCTGGGAGTGTGGATTTATAAGAATGTGGACAGGATAATAGACGCAAACTATGGACAGGTCTGGAAAAAAGTTTTGAAACAAATTAAAAGTTGGAAACATAAATGTCTGAGGAGAATGGCAAAAATTAGAGTGGTTAAAATGATGATATTGCCAAAATTCTTGTATTTAGCCCAGGCTCTGCCAGGAATCCTTTCAGGAGTTAAGATAAAAGAATGGGATAGAAAAGTGAACCACTGGGTGGAAGGAGATAAGAAACCACGGATAAGGAAGAAATGGTTGATAGCGAGTGAGAAGGAAGGAGGATGGGGAATCCCAAGTTTAGAGTTTTATAGAGATGTGTTTCAGATAGGAAGGCTGATAGAGCTACAGGTGGAAGAAAAAAATGGGTGAAATTGGAGAAAGAAGTGAATGCAGTTGGACCTGAGGAACTGATATTCAGGAGATGGGGAAAAGGTGAAGTGGATTAATTGACAGGACCTATGAAAGCCACGTTGGAGGTGTGGAGAAAGTGGCAAGGGAGGATGGCACCGGGTCTCTCGAGGTAGCCTCGTTAGAGGTAATGAACCTAAAAGGGAGGAAAACATAAGTAGAGTAATAAGGGAATTGAGATGGAAGGGGTTACAAGATTGGAGCAATTAGTGGATGAAGGGGGCAGAACTAGGAGGGACAGATTAGAGAATTGGCTGGGACAAAGGTGGTGGTTGCAAATCTGGGCAGTATGTGAATTTTTATGCAAGGGAGGTTAGAGAGGCAATGCAAAGAGAGGACACCGCCTTTGAAAAGTTGGTCAGGGAAAGGAAGGAAGGGGAAAGAGTTCAGGTGGGAAAGATATATAAGTTGTTAGCAGCGTCAGGGAAAGCCCTGTACAAGAATTAACCAAAATGTGGGCGAGGAAATACAAGTATCAGAATTAGAGATGGAAAGGATAATGGGAAATATTGCAAAGATGAAAAACACAAGAGTGAGGAAATGAGAAGGAAACTCCTGCATAGGTGGTACCGGACCTTGGCCCAACTGGCACACTTCTTTCAGAATGTGAGCAGCCGATGTTGGCATGGGTGCCAAGTGAAAGGGTATATATGCACCTGATTTGGGAATGTGTAGTAGTCCAGAAATTCTGGAAAGAGGTACAAGGGAGATCAATAGGGCATTGAATATAAATTGGGTAATTACGAAGGAGATCGCGATATTGGTGAAAAGGAGTGACCTGGGCGAATATGGGGGAATTAAAGGAAGCCATGATTGATAGCGCACAGTCTGTTATAATCCTAGGCTGGAAAGATTCTTCCAAATGGACAATCAAGAATTGGCTGCGATATCTGGTAGAACACATCCAATTTGAAATTATGGAGATTAGGGTTAATGAGTTGGATGAGAATAAATTGCAGAAGCTGTTGGGGCGATGGGACCGGGTAAGGAAATATATAGTTGGGAGAACCCGAGATTAAGATATGAGCAAAAAGTTGGATCTACTGTTTAACGTGTAATGTAAGCTGTCCAAAATGCTTGAAGGAGGAGAAGAAGAATAGTGATGAAACCCTCAAGGGGTGGAGGGTGTGGATGGTCGTGAGGGTGGAGGAGACACTTTCACAGTGCACCTTGTTTTGTTATGTTCGTTGTATGGTTGTTTCATTTTTATATGTTTAAAAAACCAATAAAAATTATATTAAAAAAAAGAATACCAATTATATCTCTATGAAGATGCCTGAGAAATGATACTATCTGCCTTAAATATGTGCATGCTCCATTCATACATCTGTGTAGTTTCTACTGACATTAACAGAGTATCTTTATATTTAGGAAAAGTGTTTGCCATCCTTGACTATCTGTGAAATATTAGATATTAGAAATACTCTGCAATGTTTTCTTAACTGATGCATTTGACATCTCTATCTCCCACTTTCAATACACAGAGAGAGGGGGGAGGGAGAGAGTTTCGCTTATCCAACATAAACAGGCCGGCAGAATGTTGGATAAGCTAAAATGTTGGATCATAAGGAGGGATCAAGGAAAATCCTATTAAGCGTCAAATTACATTATGATTTTACAATTAAGCACCAAAACATCATGTTTTACAGCAAATCAACAGAAAAAAGCAGTCTAATACACAGTACCGTTATGTAGCAATTATTGTATTTACGAAATTAGCACCAAACATCACAATGTATTGTAACAGTTGTGGATCTGGGCGGGAGGCAGACTGCATTGGATAATACAGAACATTTGATGAGCGAAGGTTGGATAAGTGAGACCCTACTGTATTTTTAAAAAACAGTCCATTTCTTAGTGATCACAAAGCTGCCTTTATGTGGGCTTTTAGCAGTGTTTGTCTGAAACTTTTTCATATAAAACGGTGGGCTTGCTTATTGGTTCAGTCAACCATATTACATCTACACTGCACTGCTTCCATTAGCTGCCTGTTGAGACACAGATTAAGTTTAATACAGCTTTGAAGCTACTGCCTGGGTCTGTTGTAGATTTCTGATGCCTAAAACCTGTTGTGAGAGCAATCTGTTTTCTATCCACTGTCTGCTAATGACTATCCTACAATCATATCAGCAGTTGGTGAGTTAATGGGGTTTACTGTAGACAGCAATATAAATCTTTGTATTACAAGGACTTGCACCTTTATAAAGTCACAGGGATTCAGAGGACTTAACACCTACATAGCTATGCAGGTGGCTTTAACCTTGGTATGGAATTACGTCCAACCATATCTAAGGGTGGTTTTTTTTTTTGCATCTTTGACCTTTAAAAACTATTTTAAAAGGAAAATATTTTATATAATATTTTCCATTTTCTGAGTGGAGGTTTCAACTTAAAACACAGTGTTACCACAGTAAACAGAAAAGTTTACAAATGGTGTCACTAGGAATTAAGTGGATTTGTCTTTCAACCTCATCAAATTGGGGAAGAATTGGCGGCATGCTCCACTCCCTTCAAGGACAGAGCCTACCAGCTCCCATTACATAACACACAACTGGAGGGGCTCCGAGCGTAAAGGGGTGATGTAGAGGAGCATGCTGTGGCAGCGGCAACACAGGAGGCTACCCGTGTTCCTCCAGTTGTAATTTGGTGAGTCATCAGTACTCCATAGCAGACAATTATTTATTTATTATTTATTTATGGCATTTGTAGTCTGTCTTTCTCAGCCTTACAACGACTCAGGGTGGCTTACAGAAATTGGCAGAATTTGATGCCATACATTCATAAAATGCAATTGAAAACATTCAACCTAATATAATAAAAACATATGAACCATTAAAAGCATTAAAACATATCTTAACCAGTGTTGTCCTGTTAAAATCATTGTCCAGCAGCAGCATCTAGTCATTCCAGTTTCATTCTTCCTATTTCGTAATTATTCTGCTGCATTTCCAAACGCTTGTTAAAAGAGTCAAGTTTTCACTCTCTTTTTGAAAGTGAGGAGGGAGGGGCCGAACTAAGGCTAAAGAGCTTGTAAAACTACAACACACATGATTCCATACCAAGGAACCATGGCAGTTAAAGTGGTATCAGACTGCATTACTTTTATAGTGTAGATGTGCCCTAAGGCTACTTTAGGAATTCTTATCTATCTGCCTTCTAGTAATTTAACTGTTAACAACTGTCAACCTTTTCCATTCTTAGATAGTCACGTTGCTGGCACCTAATCCTTTTTGCTTTCAGCTCACAGAGTCCATCAACAGACTTGGCTCCTCCACATACCTTCTTCACCTCCTATCTTATTCCCAACTGCAAACTCTCTCCCAAAATGACAGCATATGCTCCTTTTATCCTCTTCATATGGAATCATCTAACCAATTTGTCTGAAATCTCTTGGTTTATCACCAAGACCAACAAGTTCAAACAGGATGTTCAGTAATGGACCAAACACAGTCTGACCTTTTGATTCCTCTGCCTCCTATAAAAGCAGCGGTCTCTTGTGTCAACCATTAATGGAAAACCTCAAAAGGCACACCGTCACCTCCTTCACTGTGTCAGCTTAGCTGTTCCTTGGCAGGTTGCCAACTGTAAGGTACCTGTATATTGTATTTCTTCAGTCTCAGTTAGAGGCAAGTGGCTTATATTTTCCCTCATTCAGTTAACTATTAACTATTTAGTTAACCAAAGTTTTTGTGACTGGATTTTTGTTGTTTTTGTTATTGTTTTGAACAAAAACAAGGAAAGGCTGGGATGAATCAACTTGGAGGTTCTGGAAGAACAGTGCTTTAGGACTGGACCAAGACAACACCTTACTTACTTAAATACTCCTCAGATCTCTCAGTTGGCAACTACTGATAGGGGTTATGCCATTTTTATCCTCTGTATCGTCTGCATTTTACCAACAATGACCTTCCCCCTTCACCAGTTATATGAAGAATTATTTTTTGTTTGATGTTGTTTATGTTTTAGGAGGCCTGATGTTATATTGCTGTTTTGAACTCCCTGTAATGTTTTTATGTAGTGTTAATGATAATTATAACGGTTATGAATACCATGAATGAAGATATTTGACTCAGGGTGAACTTGTTATGCTGCCTAGCCTATCAAGGAAAATGAACCATTTCAAAACAATAATAACAATAAAGTTGATGCTTTAAGTAAATGAAGTATACAAGAAATTTCAGTGTAATTTTAAAAAGTTTCAAAAACTGGTTTAGACAATTATAATATAGTTATTATTTAATTTTTATCCTATGCAAATATATGGAACTCCTGAATCTAAGATTTTAAAATTAGTACATAAGAAATCAAAACTATGAGTATGAGCATGTTTGGCTTGCCCTTTACAATAACCTATTCAGACAATATGAGCTTTTGCAATATACTGTTACTACTAACAATAATTTATTTCTTACCCGCCTCTCCTCATGACTCAAGGTGGGTTACAACATTGCAAAAAACACATCACCTAAAACATTTTATAAAATACACATATTAAAACAAATTCCTATAAAATACACACTAAAATACACAGGACAAAGATTAAATCACAGGACACAAGTTTAAAATTCACGATTAAAACTGGCTTTTGAAGGGGCTATTTTATCTTCAGTAAGTTATTTTGCAACTATGACTTGGCAGGAAGAATGAAAATGTATTTTTTTTATTGATCTGGCAGCTATAGATCAATGCAAAAATATTTCCCTTTGTAGTAGAATAAATAGGAAACATGTTACTCTGCTGTGTAGATGTAAAAAGAGATGAAAGTAGAAGGCTGTTTCTTATCCCACAAACTGGGAAATTGATTTCAGGGATTCTATAACACCTATAAATAGAAGTGAGGGGTCCATCTGTAGTGTAAGAAAAGACATAAGGAAATCTTAGGCCATTCAGCACTTTTAGTATACTTTATTCTAACTGCTAATGATGGAAATTGTTCCCCAGAGACAAGATATGAAGCACAAAGTGGCAATTTCATCAAACTGAAATGTCTTCATTAACTTCTTGGTCACAAGGGCTTTTTCAGCTCACCTTTTGTTCTTTGGAGAATAAAAGTCAACTATTAAAAGAAAAAAGCGATATAAACTTTGGTTACCATATTGAGAAAGATTCAGAGGTATCCCTCCATTAATGGAAGGCGTGTTGCATGTGTAGAAGAGTCTTTTTCGAGTTGGGGTACGATTACTAGACTAGAAGACACAGAACACACACACACACATATATATTACCACATTTGTATACTGCCTTTCTCAGCCCGGCCGCAACTCAAGATGGTTCACAATCATTAACAATTCAATGCCTCAACAATTATAAAAACAATTTAAACAACTATAAAATACAAGTAAAACATTTAGCATATCATATAAAAACCATACAAGCCATAAAAACATTATCATGAGCGTCTCCTTACTAAAGTCATTATCCAATTGCATCGTCAAGTCGTTCAGTGATTTCATATATACCTGCTTATGCTGCATTCGCGAAAGCTTGCTCGAAGAGCCAGGTTTTAACCTTTTTTCAGAATGTCAGTAGGGAGGGGGACAATCTTATATCCCTAGGAAGGGTGTTCCACAGGTGAAGGGCCACCACTGAAAAGGCACTGTCTCTCATCCCCGCCAAACACATCTGCGAGGGAGGTGGGACCGAGAGCAGGGCCTCCCCAGAAGATCTTAGAGTCCTAGATGGTTCATAAGGAGAAATATGTTCGGATAGGTAAGCTGGGCTGGAACCGTTTAGGGCTTTATAGGCTAAAACCAGCACTTTGAATTGTGCCTGGTAGCAAACTGGCAGCCAGTGGAGCCCCTGGTGGTGCAGCGGGTTAAACTGCTGAGCTGCTGAACTTGCTCCCAGTGTTATCCCCAGCTTCTGACAACCTAGCAGTTTGAAAACATGCAAATCATCAATAGGCGGAACGGGAACAGCACTCCATGCAGTCATGTTGGTCACATGACCTTGGAAGCGTCTACAGACAACTCTGGCTCTTCAACTTAGAAATTGAGATGAGCGAGTTGAACATGACTAGACTCGATGTCAAGGGGAAACCTTTACCTTTACTTATTGCACAAGATATAGCACCATCCCTTGGGTGGTGTCTTATGATATATTGTATGGCAACCTTTAATTCCATGTGTAAGGTGTCACAGAATAATGTAAAGATGTGTCCCTGTATAATCTTCCCTGTCATCAGCAAGGAAAATCTCATTTTAGCTGATCTTATTGTTCCCCATTTAGTGGATGCATGCATTTAATTTTATATACAAATAAGCTCAAATGCATGTAGAATGGATACATATGCAATTGTGATTGCATATGTATATTACAATTGACATGCCTTCGATAGCAAGTAATGTTCTCGCTCCCTCTAATTTTCAAATTTCAATTGCCCAGGAGAGACACTTAGCATTTAATAGCTAAGGATCAGATAACTTTGCAAATCCTTAACATTGATAGCCAGCTCAATTTTTGTCTTGATGGGTGGGTGGGTGGTGGGGGTGGTTGTGTTGTCTAGGCTCACTTTTTGTCCGTTCAAAACAAGAAAGGTATTCAGCTCAATTGTCTAGCACAACTCTTCAGTATAATATGATTCATTCATTTCCATAAAATAAACTTAATTCAGAAAACAATTTCTAATAGTCCAAATTGTATGAATAAGAAGATTTTGTACCAAATAAACACAGTATCTATTTCACAATTCCAGTTCTCTATATGTTAGTAAATGTGAATAACTTGATTCCTACAAGGTACTGAAGCATTTTCACTAGATTTGAACTTTATTGTTTGCATCAAGCCCCATTGCCTCCTAATCTACAGGACATTTCACCAGGTTATACTAGCAATCATACTCAGTAGGAAACGTGATAATAAGGAATGGGAACTAAAACCTCATTTTTCTTCTTAATTTAAATTCCATTACAATTCTTTCAAAAGCTTCACAACAATCTCAGCAAATCCAATCTATCAAAACAGATGGGGAAAAACCCCCCTATTATTATATTATCTGAGAAAGATAGGAAAAGAAGGCAACTTAGCCGTATTTATTGTTCTCTTCTGTTTCAGGCTCAGTAGAGATACATAGTAAATATATACCCTAAAGCATTGCAGGCTTTTAGGGCTAGGGAAGCAACATATAAAATTATGTTCTTCAGTTATGTCACAGGAGACAACGGATCTCTTGTCATGAGTGTAAGGAAATTACAGTTTTCACATGTATCTAAAGGAGATTTCTCTCCAGAAATAGATTTCTCTTTAAAATACTCAATTTTCCTAAGAAACCTAGTGAGTCCCTATGGACATATCATCTACACACAGACCAGTTTCTCAGGAAAGAATGTTCCATATTCAATCAATTGCAGTGCAAAGGTAGGTCATATACGAGACAGTACTTCCTGCCAGCTAGCTACATCCAAATCAGTTTAAAAAGAAGAAATCTTGTTGGATTTTTTAAACCTGTGATTAAATTGGAAATGCTTTTCAATCTACTCTCTTAATTGCTAAATGTACAAATCTTGTCCAACCCTGAATGAAGAAGTCATTGATCAGCACCATCCCTGAATTATCTTGCATTTATTTCTTCTCTCTTTTCATCTCTATTTGTAATTGGTAATTTTCTGGCTAGATAGAATTGACACTGATTAAAACAAAAATCCTAGTCACTAAAAATGATGCATTTCTCCTTCAAAATTTCAGAGATTAAACATACAGGGGAACATCAACTTCAGAGCACCCCGATTCAAGAGCATTTTGAGTTAAGAGCTGTCACTTGGCCCAAGTTTTCCTTGACATAAGAACAGTGTTTTAAGTTAAGAATTAGTGCAAGAAAGAGCGCTAGCTCAAGAGGGAGAGCCAGTGTGAAAATACAGGCCTTTGGGGCTTCCACGGAGAAGCCTCGGCCTCGTGCCTTTGTGTATCATGCTCTTCTCCAGTCTGGGAGAATTGCTGTCTGCTTCTCTCTTGTCCATTTTGAGAAACATTGGGTTTCTTGATTTTGTGTGATTTTTATTCCCGGTATGTTTGGCATCATAAAGAGAGTAAGTGAGTGAGAGAGAGAGAGAGAGAAAGGGAGGGAGGGAGGCTGGAATAAGTACAGTATGAAGAAAACTATGCTTCTGCCTCTTCACTTTGTGCTGTGTGCTTCCTTGCCACAATTTTGTGCCTCTACCATTTTTAAATTGATCTTTCTTTTCTTTAGTGTTTCATGTGAATGTGCAGGTTTTGCCTTGCTGTTACACTGGCCAACACACATTTTGTTGCCTCAAATGTGCTTCCTTGCTACAACTACCTACCATTTTGAAGTTGGTATTTCCTTTTTTTATTGTTTCATGTGAATGGGCATTTATACATCATTTGTTACTTATAAAGTACATTTTCTTATTTTAAAACATGCAACAAAAATAATGTTGGGGGATTTCGGTAAAGGTTTCCCCTGACATTAGGTCTAGTGGTGTCTGATTCTGGGGGTGGTAGTGCTCATCTCCATTTCTAAACCAAAGACCCGGCATTGCCCATAGGCACCTCCAAGGTCATGTGGCCAGAATGACTGCATGGAGGACCATTACCTTCCCACCGAAATCGTACCTATTGATCTATTCACATTTGCATGCTTTTGAACTGCTAGGTTAGCAGAAGCTGGGCCTAATCGCAGGAGCTCACCCTGCTCCCCAGATTCGAACCGCCAAACTTTTGGTCAGCAAGTTCAGCAGCTCAGTAGTTTAACCCACTGCGCCACCCTTGTCCATATCTTGAGGATGACAGGAAAATATAAAGACTGGGAGGAGCAAGTTGACAACCTTCTTCACATATTTATGCTACACAATCTAAACAGGCTAATCATTTTTTCAAACATAGGATTACTACAAATTGAATATATTCAAATGTGCTTATGTTAACCAAAAAACCCTTTATATACATTTTGAAGACAGAACTGACAACTGAAGTTTCATAAAATTACTGTGTCATACATCACAAACCATTATACATTTGGATCTGGGTGTGATATGAGCATATTGAACTTTAATCCTGTTAAGGCCAATTAATCAATGTACTCAGTCAATGTACTTCCTATATTTGAAATACCACAGGGTGTATCACTTTCAATGGAGCTGTCATTTGATCCTATAAATTTGATTTTATGTATAGATATTATATTATGGGGGGAAAGTTCACATATTTTTTGAAACAGAACAGTTTAGTCCATTAAATCTCTGATGTGAATTCTGTGCCAAACCACTTATATTAGAAGAGGTTGTGTTGCTCTTTCTTTGCAGCATTATTACTGCTTTTTAGAATAGTACATCCCTCACAGAACTTCATTCCAGAATGTAGCATTATCAGAGCGAGAAGGAAAAGGCAGACACAAAAAGGGCACAGTGCAGTAAGTAACATGTAATCAATCAAATAGAGCAGTGTTTCTCAACCTAGGGGTCGGGACCCCTGAGGGGGTCGCGAGGGGGTGTCAAAGGGGTCGCCAAAGGCCATCAGAAAACACAGAACTTTCTGTTTTTCATAGGAGTTCTGTTTGCCAAGTTTGGTTCAATTCCATTGTTGGCGGAGTTCAGAGTGCTCTTTGATTGTAGGTGAACCAGCAATTACAACTCCCAAATGTCAAGGTTTGTTTTCCCCAAACTCCACCAGTGTTCACATTTAGGCATCTTGAGTATTTGTGCCAAGTTTGGTCGATTCTATCATTGTACGAGTCCACCGTGCCCTCTGGATGTAGGTGAACTACAATTTCAAAACTCAAGGTCAATGCACATCAAGCCCTTCCAGTATTTTCTGTTAATCATGGGAGTTCTGTGTGCCAAGTTTGGCCCAATTTCATCATTGGTGGATTTCAGAATGCTCTTTGATTGTAGGTGAACTACAACTCCCATCAACTAGAACTCCCAAATGATAAAATCAACACCCCGCCCCAACCCCAAATCCCACCAGTGTTCAAATTTGGGCGTGTCGGGTATTTGTGCCAAATTTGGTCCAGTGAATGAAAATATGTGCTGCACATCAGATATTTACATGATGATTCATAACAATAGCAACCCGACAGTTGTGAAGTAGCAATGAAAATAATGTTATGGTTGTGGGTCACCACAACATGAGGAACTGTATGAAGGGGTCCCAGCATTAGGAAGGTTGAGAACTACTGAAATACACCTTGCACATCAGATATTTACATTACGATTCGTAACAGTAGCAAAATGACAATTATGAAGTAGCAATTAAAATAATGTTATGGTTGGGGGTCACCACAACATGAGGAAGTGTATTAAGGGGTCGTGGCATGAGGAAGGTTGAGAAACAATGAAATAGAGGTATGGTTACCAATAAAATATTTAGCCAGCATTTTCTTCTTAAGAGTACTCTTTTGAAAGAACCACTGAAGAGAAATACTTCAGTTTCAGAGATTAAATTCTATATAATATTATTTGTGCACATATTTATCAAGATACTTAAGTTTTACACTTAATATAATTAATATGGCTGGTGCCCAATCTATCTTGTATGCAAACTTTATTTTTGACCTTTTCAGAAACTTTTTAATTTCCGACTACTAACAGCTGTTGATGCTGTCACTGCTCCTGCTGAGTTTTACTCATTAAAGAAAAAAGTTGCTGACAGTCTGTTTGATTGTGTTCACCTTTGATGGTCATGATTTAACTAAATTATAATTAGCACAACATGCTATTTTCCATCTTATTTCTGCTTGTTATGATTTAAAAAATGTTAATGATTTATATTTTATGAGTATCTCTGTGTGTACTGCCATTACGATCTGATTCTTCTTTACTTTGGAAACATTGCCCACAAAGCATTGTGGCAAGCATTATCTCTGCCTTGGAAAGTTTTACGTCTCTGCCTTTGCTTCTGTAGGTTTTAACTAAAACTTCACTTGCTGATTAAATAATTTAATAGTGGTTGATTATTATTGGATACTGTTCCAATATAATGGTGACTATGTTCTAAAGCTAATAGCTAATTCCAACATGGACAAATTCATCAAAGCAGTTGATAAATTATAAGAAAACCACTTTGATGCAATGGTTCTGCTTAATTTGGAGCTAGAAGTTTGATTTGATTGTCTAGTTGGAATAATGAGGTTTTGCATCTCATGGAGGCATAGTAATTGTTTTCAGATATATTTTTCAACAATAGCTCCGCACCATTAGAAGAAGGGTTGGGGTAAAATGTGCCAGTAGTGAAAAATATAATACTGTTTGAACATCCATTTATTGAAATACTTGGACTGGAAGTGTTTTGAATTTTGCAATACCTGTATTTACATATATGTACATAATGAGATATCTTGGAGATGGAACCCAAGTCTAAATACAAGATGTATGTTTTATATACCCCATATCTGTTACAGCACAAAGACACAAGCAGTCAAGCCCAAGAGTAAAAGGGTAACAAAAGTTTATTAGAACAATAGATGGGAAGAAGACGAACAAAAAAGTAGCCCAAAATCCATCTTTTAAAACCCACAAAAATCCCAGGAATGCCCAAAAAAGAATACTGTGGAGAGAAACCAAAACAAACACGAGAGGTCCGTCTGCGTCGTCCAGTAGAGGGTATTCATGAAGAGAAGTCCAAAGCCAGTCCAGAAGTCGTAAGGTAGGAGAAAGACAGGTGGAAAAGGAGGAAACTTTCCAAGGTCGTCAGGAGCTGGGTATACAGGAAGAACATAAATCACAGCCCCCATAAACACAGCGTCCACCTCCCTCCATGTCATACGATACCAACACTCTGCAGCAGGAACTCACAGCAGTCACAGCGAAGGTCAAGAAGTACACGGCAGCAACTAAATCGAGAAGCAGACATTGAATCCCAAAACCCCCCACCTTTTCCCAACATCAGCTAGAGCTGCCATAGCAGCTCACCCAAGGAACAAAGTGGAGAAGTAACCCATAACTCACGAGTAACTGGAACCAGGATCAAAGGTACATGAAGTCAGGAACACAGGAACAAGAACCAGATAGCAACTCTTTGACCACCGCAAGAGCTAAGTCAAATGCCCACTTCTTTTATAACACTAAACATCAGAATCATCTGAAGACCCACCCTGTTCCAGAGCAACAGCTGCTTCATTCCTTGCAGCTGCTGAACTATGCACAGACCTCCAAGTTCTCCAACGATCTTGCTGTCTTAAAGTGTCCCACTCAGCTTCTGAATGTGTAGAAGGCCAATCCTGATCCGTATCAAAACCCAGGAAGGTACTATCACCAGAATCTGCATTGCATACATCTCTCACTTCCTGAACTAATGACTGATCTAAGTCAGTATCACTCTCTTCTGACTGTATTTCTGCATCCCCAGGAAACCCTTCAAAAGTGTCTGAATCGGAAGGATCCCTAAGTATGTGCTGGATCTTTCTCCTCTGTTCTCTGCCTTCCAGACTTGAGTCACTAGCAGCCCTTTTGATTGTAGCTGCAGGAGCCTGATCATCCAGAGCCTCGCCCAAATCCATGCTACTGTTTGATGCCATTGACTCAGCATCTTCCCCAATACTACTCGCCGTAGTAGCTGAAGGCTCAATCACAACACTATGCATATATCCTCATAGAAATTATTAACATTTTAAGATTATGGACCTCTTCACATGGGGCAAAAATGCCCCTTTCTGCCACTTTATTTTGCAGCTTGGATGAGGCCTGCCACGTGCCATCACATGACACATGGAAGGCCATGTGCACTTATTTCTCAAAGCAGAGGCAAAACGCCGAAAGGTGCTTTGTCGTTCACCACGGGGAGGAAAGTGTTGTTCAGATATTGCAACCCCGCTCCCCCAAAATTCCCATGTGATGGTAGAAAGGGTGGTGGGGCAACATGCTCCTTTCTACAATCTGATGGGGGAAAGGGAAGGATGCTAATGCAGCCTGTCCTGCCCCCACCATGTGATGAGGGAAGGGGGGAGGGCGTGCGGGGCATTACGAGCCACCCTGCACATCTTTAATAGTGCAACAGCATGGCCCAAAAGGGCCATGTGACAAGGTCATGAGTGTTCATTTGCAGCAAATTCATCAATAGTAATGTCATCTTGTTTAAACATTTAATGACTGAGAGAAAGCAAACGGCACATTCTCTTTGCATTGCTATTGAAGATTCTCCATTGCAGCACAGTAAAAACTGACATTTCAATTTAAAACATGATTAAAAAAATGTTTTGAACATATAAATTATAAACCACGGTGCTGTTTGTGAGGGGTATTTTCTAGGCTGCTTAGATTTGTCCCTGCAGATTAAAAAAATTAAAGTTCTGAAGTGATAATTAAAATGAATGGGATACAAAGGATTCTGCTGTGAGCTTTTGTATGCAGAGGGATATCACTGAGCCCCACAGGAAGAAACTTCCAAAATGCTCAACATGCTGCTTTCACAAGTCAGGAGGATTTCAAGAGTGGCTTCTTATTTCAAATTGATGCTAGCTTTAATTATCACATATACTGCTTTTCAACATCATGCTGTTGAATTTTTTAAAAGATCTCTATATGACAGTGTAGAAATACTGCATGTGATTGATTTATTCATCAACACCTTCCGTTCAGCTGGCCTCCTACATTCTGGTATGTAGGAATATGTTTGCAAAGTGAGTAAAGACAGGATTTTAAATCTGCTATCAAAACATCAGTGTAACTTTACTTAGTTAAAATCAGAATGGGAAGTTGTCATGAGGTAGAAGACTACATTGGCTCCATTGGAAGATTTTAGGAAGGCTACTCCCATAGTGCATCCTCCCCCGGAATGATTCTCTAGCAGTATGCGGGGTGGGGGTTGCCATGTTTTGTCACCTTCTGAGTAACCCTTTTTCTAAGAGCACTTCCAGACAGGGCTTAAACCAGCTTTGGTGCGAATAGCCATTCAACCATACAACCTCTTTATATTCTGAGTATCATCATGACAAATGTGTAAGCATGACTCAAAGTGTATGAAGGAACAGCCACTTTAAGCAAAGCCACATTTAAAAGTTTCAACCTAGCAAGTCCAGACACTTATTTTAAGTCAATTCTAATGAAATTCCACCCCCTTCCTAAATGTTTCAGTTGCCATTAGAAAGTATCTACTAACAAAATTGTATGCTTATCCGGGGTGTCATGACAATGGACAAAGGTTCAAAAACAAGAGCACCATTTCAGAGAACCTTTGATATCGTGGTATCCATGGAGATGGAATGTCCAATGCCTAATTCAACATTGTGCAACTATTATTTTCCAAAGAGAGAGAAATACAGTAACTACAAGAATTTGTGCTTCAGCTTTCAGAAGCAGAGCGAACACAAAACTAAAGAAATAATAAAACATGGCATATTTAGAAAACCCGCTTGTTTCATTTTGTTTGTATCTTGGTTAGGGTAGTAACTATACTTCTAGTTTTGAAAATACATCTCCATCAGAAAAATGAGAAGAATATACTGTAGTTCATATATACAAGGATATAGTAATAAGGTATGCTAAAAATTACCACTAAGTAATAAACCTAATATAACAAAGATGCTGGAGATTAGTCAATATACTCATGTATAAGTCTAAATATTATAGACAAAAATCAGTTCCAAAAATCTGGATGGACTTATCAATGGATCAATTTAAGAACTGGATGGATTTATCAATGGATCAATTTAAGAACTGCACCTTAACTTTTACCAAAAATAGAAACCATTCCATGAATAGAGGGCAAAACATGAGAGCTTAGTCCATCCCAGGAGAAGCTCAAACAAGTACTGGTCCCTTCTTACTCTCTCCATCATGGTGTCACTTCTTGCCATTTTGAATGTCTGGGTGGGGAAATGGCAGCAGGGACCAGAGGTGACTGGTTCCCGGAGGCAACATTGGTGCTTTCCCCCTTCCAAGGAATGACTTTTGAGTTATCCTTAGGTCATATCAGAATTCATAATGTGGGCCCAGTTGGCTTACACATGACTATTATACATGGTATCCTTGATTTAGTTTCTTTAAAACACATAGACCACTCTTAATTATACAAACTTTCAAGATGGATTAAAAAAGATTGGCAATTTTACAATAACAAGACAAGGTAATATGATACAAACAAATATGATAGAAGCAAAGAAACATTTTTTTAAAAAAGAAAAACCAACAGACAAAATCTTGATTGCATGAATATTTTATCCAATTTGGGGTGAACAGGTGTAATCCATACTTCATAAACAATAAGTGGACTGGATTGGTTCTTTCTAGTGTCTGAATGCTGTAATGCAATTATTGAATCAAAACTTAAGGTGTATATTTTCAATTTAAATTTAGAAAACCATGCTTAAGGGACAATATACCCTGAGAAATCTGCATTTCCCATGGGCTTCATGATGTTCATTCAATTCCTAAATAGCAAAACTGTCCAATATGTCAAAACCAAGAAGTATATTGCCATGAAAAAATGTCATTATGTGATGAACAATTTTTTATGAGTAGATAGTCTCTACAAACAAATTATTCTGACTTTTAAATAACCTTCACTTTCAAATTATTAAATCTTAACAATAAAATTGAGCATTAGTATGGGGCTCTAGTATTCTTTGACATACTCATCGGATTAACATTAAAGATGTTTTGCTTTTGCAGTTTACTAAGTTTGTCAATATGACTGAATGCCATTGCTTATTCTGTCAATGGCTATTTAAAAGATGTATTATGCACAATTTATCTTCCATGCATTACAACTAGTTGTCTGATGCTAAAAGAAACAAAGTCAAATAAGTCTACAACCAAAATCATCATTTCTACTAATAGTGATCTGAATCTTTCTGTGACCAACTATGTAACACTTTATTTTTAAAGAAGGAATTCTAATGTGCACCTTTTTTGGCTAAATTACAAAGAGGACACTATTTGCTACTGTGCATTGCATTTGTGAGCATTTTTTTAATGTTAGGGTCTTGAAAATTGAGGTGTGCATTAGTTTTGATGACACACTATGCTGGTAGGGCCTCCCATGCCAGACAGGTCACAACCGAAGGGTCGGACAAAAAGTGTCAAAGGGCAGGATGGGCTCTCTAGCCTTTTGGCAACTATCCTAAGAGAAGGAAAACTCTGATTTGAAACCCAGGCAGGTGGTGCTCATTTAATCCTGTAAGGTCAACCATCTCGAGAAGGAAACTAAAACCAAAACTACGACCCGAGGACCTCGCTGCCACTGTCCCAGCTTGCTAGGCCCCGGCAGACGAACCTTTGGTTTAAAGACTGAGGCCAGTTCTGTACACGCTGCGCTCCACCAGAAAAATGCATTGCACAGGCTCAAAGGACACATCCAACCTCTGAATCATCAACGCGCTTGTAGAAAGCATGGGATGAGTCCTTCCTGAATCTTCATTCGCGAAGAAAAGCCAAGAAGAAGAAGATTCAAGTAAATATGGCAATTTAATGTTTTATTTTTATTTATTATTTATTTATTACTTCAATTTTATATACCGCTCCATCCCAACAAACTCAAGGCGGTTTACATAAGGCAACATTAACAATAAAATACACTAAAAACAATAAAAACAATACTAAAACCAACAATAAAACAGTCACTCCTAGTACACCTAGTTACATTGGGTCAGTTTAGATTGAAAGCCTGCTGAAATAAAGTTGTTTTCCAGGCTCTTCGGAACACATTGAGGCAGTGTACTCACAACTTTTCACTTATATGTGCACAGCTGAGACCTTCACAACCCTCCCTCCCATGTTCAAAATAAATACTTAAAATATACTAGCAAAGAAATTATTTAGTGCAAAAGCTCATTTGTTTTATTTTTCTAAATCTTATTTTATTTTTCTTTTTAAAAAACCTAATACAAGTCCCAAAGTAAGTGCCATTCATTCACCATACTGAAAACTGGAAATATACCCATTTCAGATTATGTATTGTGTATAACATGACAGAGTACTGTAAGCTTGAAACAGAAATGCTGAGAGTAGTTTAAAGCAGCCTTTGAGGCACCCAATGTTAATACAGCAGATCAAAGGTGAAAATGAAGCTAGTTTAGGGTTTCCAGATAAACTTTTCAATGTTACAGCAAAAGTAAATCTATTTAAAATGCATGTCAACCACAGAATGTCCAGGAATTAAATGCTCATTTCATTCTTTCATGTAAGAACAAATAATTTCAAAAGTTTTCTCCATATTTGGCATGTTTACAAAAATTCTTATACAATTTTATTTTAAAAAATTAATGGATTTTTTAAATTTAAAAGGTGAATTCACAGAAAAGGTTCTTCTTATTTTGTACTCTTGAGTAGGAAAAGGGGACCCATCAAATTCAGCTCAAACCACTTATTATAACGGTCTAGATTTACTGGTAAGAGAATCCAGAGCCTGGAAACAGCCACCAAGGTACCTATGTTCCCACTAAGAGGTGCAAGCATCCAGCAATAATTTGTGGTTGAGAGACAGAATGCAGTAACTACAAAAGAGGACTGAATAAACAGATATTTCGTTATCTTGTTGTCTGAATTATATGGCAATGAGAAGTTATTTTTTAAACAAAGGGAAGGGTGGAAAGATGGAAATAAAGTGTCAACATCAAATGGTAATACTGTAAAGTAGCTGAGAGTAGACAGGTATATGCAACACACACAAAAACCTGATAGCACCTATAACAGATACATCAAACCTGAGTAGATTAATGAGCATGCCCAATAAAAGTAAAATGCTGGGGGGAAAGTAATAATGGGAAGAAATGGTAATGCAACATAATCTCTTAGTCCTTCTTCAGAAACAGGAAATTAAAGAATGTAATTTAGGCTGGTTATTGTAGTACTAACATATATTATTTTCCCCATTATTGCCTTTATGGAAGGTTTTATTTACTTATTTAATATTATTTATGAGCATGAAGACATGATAAAGTCTTCAAAATCAAAAGTGAAGCATGTCATTCTATTCTGTGCTTCCCTTCACATCTCCACACATATTGATTCCGCAATATATATTACATATAATACATATTACTGAACTTCAACAGAAATGTCAGAATTTGGCTCTGAGAGGAAGTGAGCATGGACACCCCTCCCCCCATATAGTCTATTCCCAAGGATTTGGCACCCATTAGTTAATTAATGTAAGATAAACACTCTTGAGGCTTGAACAGGCTTAATCCAAAGAATGGAGATATCATGACTTCCTGCCCTGCCCTACTCAATTAGTATTTCAGGCTGTTTCTTGATATAAGATAAGTCTATCTGGCATGAATATTTCATACCCAGGCCTTGAAAATTAAATGACATTTGGATGACCTTTGTCATGTCAGCTCGTGCAGTAACATAAGAATAGTGCAATTTATCAGTAGCTTCGGTGTGAGAAATTTTATAGCTAAGATCAGAATCTTTTATGATAACCAAGGCAAAATGTCATTGGCACATATGAGTGGTGATTAAAAAATAAAAATAAATAAATGGAGTCCCTTTATCCTAACTTTTTTCACTCCCTATTTTACTTTTTATACAACTCTAGATGGGGTTTCTTTATATTCAGAAAAGGCTGATAAACGTCTGTCCTGAAAAACATAACCTGAAAAGAACATTGTGAATTAAGAATCAAACACATATTTCTTTCAATAGTCAAGTTTTATAGAGCAACATCACAACAGCTGTAAAGGCACATCTAACAGCTTTCTTATGTGCCATGATTTTAACAATCCACTCAATTATTACTTTTTGTATTCAAGGACAGCTTATTTTCATGCAAATCTACTTCCCGTTATGCATAAAGAGTATTTTTAATTGTGCTGAAACAACTGCAAATTTAATTAAAGTTTGCTATTCGAAGCATAAAATAGATTAAAGAAAATGCTGACACAAGAAAAATAAATATTTAACTCTGAATTTATTTTTAATCCAAACATAAAAATAACTATGGGTCTAATTAGAATTTCATGGCAAATGTCAGATGAAACGTGTGTTCTCATTTTCTCTTCAGTTCCTTCAAACTACATTAAGTTTTTATGCAGTAGTTTTCATGCACAACTTCTTTCCATTGTTTAGGTATAGTTTGCTATACACAAAGGCTGTGCGTTTTCACACCGTTATGTGGAACTAAGCCCAATTGAACATACTGATCTAACTTCACAGTACAGACATGAATTCCTCATTTTTAAAGTGTGACGAGAAGAAGGAAGGGATGAGTACTATTTCCTAATAATTCACATTTAAAGACACTTAAGCCCCCAAAAGACTCCATTTGACTTTATTTTTCAACTTGAAATCAGTTGTCAGGCAACCAACAACACTGGCCAATTTTGTATGAGATTATGAGATGCTGATTAATTTGATCAATCAAGGTATTAAAAACATAATTCTTTTTATTATTATTTTTTAAAAAGCTTTATCACACTCTTTTGGAGCATTTCTTTCTGCAGACTTAATAGAAATAGGAGATGATGAACAGAATCACATTATGAGACCAGAAAATGCTATGGTGGTGGACTGATCATATAGCAGAGTCTTTGGCAAAATAACAAATGGGTACCAAGTGTCTGAAACTGTCTCATGTGTTCCCTTTTCTGATATCTTTTGGACAATAAGTCAGCTTTTGTCTTATTTTGTATTAATGGTTGTTAATGGCAAATGTGTCCTTGGAAAATTAGATAGAAAATCATCATTTTGCATTTCATGATCTCAAAATTTGTTGCTAAAAATTAGTCAGCAATAGAATTCTTATTGAGTAAATTTTCATTTTCTGCATAATCTCTGGCTACAATAGCAATGTATAGCAAGGAATAACACATGTATTAAGGATCCTGCTTCTTTAAGCCTGGTTGGTGACATATAAGTATGCCAACAATTAATGCTCTTGCTTGTGTTCTTAACTGTGTAGTTTAAAATGGAGGGAGCTATCACAGCCAACTTCATTGGGAATCACAGACATATTGAAATCAGATTCCCACATGAATTTTACATGCATTATTTGCATCAATTAACCAGCTATATGTTTTGGAGACCTACAAAATTTGAATTATAGTTTGTTTTTTTAAAAAATAATGCATTTATTTGGTACTGCTGTAAAATACAATAAATTGAAAGAAAATATTCAATAAAAGAAAAAATAATACGAAGAAAGGACAGCAAAGGATGGCTGACAGGGAGCTCTGGAGGTCAGGAAGAGTTGGAAGTGACTGAATGAATAAACCACTAACACTTGATTTCCAACTTTCCTAACAACAGTTACTACTATAATTCTCCAACTACTTACTTTTTATATAGTACCCATAACTGCATATTATCAAAATATGCAGTTAACATATTAGTATCTTTTTATGCAAACGAATGATCAAAAGTTACCAGTCTTTTGAAAATATCACAAATGACTTTAATCAATGTTGATCTTTCTCAATTTTAACAAGGTTGGAAATGGAGTACTTTTTTCATTTTTGTACATATACTAATCTTACTACCAAGGTCATAAGTCAGAATAATGTTTCATGTTTCTATGTAAGGAAGAGATTTTCAAAATTTGTCTATGACAAAATTCTTCTCATAGCAATTTCATAGCAAAGTGTGTGAAACCAAGTGACCACAAAATCTTGTAATTTGTTTACAATGGCTCAAAAGCACCTAAATCTATTCTTTCTCTAATACAACTTTATTCTTGCCTGAGCAGGAGACAAAATGACACCTCCCATGCAGAATCCCAAAAGTTCACCACAATGCTAGTTAAATCTTATTAACACCAACATTTTTGACAGTACCTGAGAGTAACAGGATAGTTTAGGGCAATGCTACTCAAAGTGGACTGAAACCAATACCTGTGTATTGGCTGTTGTTGCCTTGCACATTTCCAGGGGAAAGAAATACAGTAATCATTGTTAATGGCAAATGTGTCCTTGGAAAATTAGATAGAAATATTTTCTAATTCCCTCCATCAGATAGCAGAAAAGTACTATCTTAGGGAATTCAGATCAGGTTATGTGATACATGGTACTCTTATCCATCCCATACCAGCTTTAACCTATGAGACACCCAACACTGCCAAAATACCTCCAAAATTTGAAACTCAGACCCACTACTAATCTCAGGACCAAATTAAGTCCTCACAATTTGCAACTGTTTTAAATATGCAAATAGCTGGGATGCGAAGACCAAGTCCATCTCAGAACCCTAGAAGGATAAGTACCTTTTATCCACTGACATAGTCTCGATATGAATTACTCCCTTGTGTCTATTATTTGCCTTTGTGGGCAATGTTCCAATGCCTAATGGTGTTTTTTTTCCCAGAAAAACTCACTAGACAACATTGTCAAAAGAAAAAAGAAAAAATATACAATGCAGCATTTCATAAAATTACAAAGCCCTCCCCAACCTTTACTGCTGAGGATGGTGATAGGGAGTCTACATCAATTAAAACATATTTTAACTGAGCCTTCTGACACTAGCACTATCCATACACGTGGTCATGAGAAAGCAGGTTTGAACATACCAGGTGGCCAAGCATCCATAGGGGCTGACAGAGGAGATCAGAAAGGTAGTAGACTTCCTATGCAACCCATGTTAAGTCTAAGGCAATTCCTTCTGCCTCCTTGGCTTCCGTGCAAGGAACCAATCCCTCATAGTGTTTTAATGGGAATTTGTGGAGTATACATCAGCCCAACAATAGCAGATATAGTTCAGCCCCTCATGGTGCTATTTCATATAGGGAATGCATGCTTCCATTTGGGGACCACTTATTATAATCTACTAGGGACAAAGATTTTCCTGCATGACAAGGGGGTTGGACTAGATGGCCCATGTGATCTCTTCTATGATATAATATATAGATACTATGTGAATTTTGCTGGCCTAGCCTGGTTAATTTATGAAAATGTATTCTGTATCAGGTCAGCAATTAACCCCACCCTTAAGTGGGATCATACACAGCCACAGTTGTAGGTGCAAATTAAAACACCTGCTCAATCAACTCAAGGTGAGCGGACACATAGCAGTCATATTATCCAAAAAGCTATGGGTTCGGATTAGATACAGATCAGAAGCACAGGAGGTGTACCTCCACTTTCAAAAGAGACACAGTCAAATTAAATTGGATCAGTTGAATAATCTTTTGAAGCTTTAACCAGACCAAATAATCTGCGGGTTTAGGTGGAATTTTTGAACCCCATTTCAAAGAACCTGGAGTAATTTCTGGTCTAGGAATTTACATTCTGTGGTTGTAAGGGTTATACTACTGCAAAAGCCATATACTGTCACAAAAACACAGATTTCTACTACTCTAAAAAGATGTACTCTAAAAGTAAAAAAGAATAGCACTCAATAGAAAATTATATATACACATCATCATTCATCACTCCAAATCTAATTCATTCAAACTCATCCAGACCAAACCAAAAATGAATCCAAACAGCGAAAGAAACTAAGGCTTTGATCCTATCTCATTGCCACATATTACCAATATCAAAGCAGGGAGAATATTTTTTCTCTCTTTCAACCATAGACTATTCAGTAATATGTATTCCAGTAGTTCCTTTTACAACCGCTATCTTACCTGTTTGATGTCATATGCAAGGAGAACATACTTTAAATCTGGAGATACTGAATATCTTGAGGCTTTAAAAGTTACCTATGAAAAAAGCACAGCATTGGACATTTTGTTAGATAAAATGCACTTTGCCTTGGACATTTCAAACAACATTAATTTTTATGTAACAGGCACGAATAAGTAGTCTTGAAGGATAAAATTAATCTAAAATTTTGGGAGGGTGTCAAAAGTAAATGAAATGTCCAGACAATCACTCAATCAATAAAAGAAATAACCCATTGCATGGAAGCAAATCTTTCAGCATCCCGAAGAAGCTGCAGTAATGAGTTTGTATTTTCATATAGATATGGTGTCAAAATTATTATGGTACATCAAAAACTATCAGTTATTTAAGTCTTTTGGTGTTTACATTTGTCCAAAACACATTATTTTACAGAAGTGAGCATCATTCACCAAGAAAGAATCAGACACAGAAGAGAGGAGTTCTATTCTTTTTTCTTCCTGAACCAAACATTTTAAAGATCACTTTTTTCTTTTTTAAAAAAAGATTTAAAATCTCCAGTTATGTGGCAGAAATAATGGAGGAGAAAGAAGCATTATCATCCTAAGAACACTTTCCTTCTAGATAAAAATACATGTCACCCAATTGAATTGAAGACTATAATTTAATCAGGAGGTAATGGTGGTGTCAGAAAGAATTTAATGAATCTGATTTAGAGAAGAATCAAAGTGTACTTGAAGGAACAGAACCACTGAAGGGAATTATTTTATGTATATCTGAACACACTTCCTATCAAAAGAGCCAAGCTGCCAACAACGAGGTACTTCAAAAATGCAGGGAAACTGGGAAGAGTATATCTCCAAGTACCATAAGCGCTCATGTATAAACAGACCTCATGACTAAGTTGAAGGCTGGTTTGGGGTGCAAAATAAATGGATTTTGATATGTAATGTGAATAAGTCAGGGTCATTTCATGAAGAGGGGAAAGCAGCAATGCCAACTCAAGAAAGCAGCCACCCCAAGTAACCTCCACTACTATTTACCACTCAGGTGTTCAAAAAGGCCATATGTGTGACCACAAGAGAGAGGGAGAGAGTAAAGGCTGTTAGAGCTTCCCAGGATGGGTAAGCCCTTGCCTTTAATCTCTTTTCACAGAGAAGAGGAAGGCAGTCTTTTAAAATCAAAGTTAAGGTACAGTACTTACACTGACTCATTGTGACCTCTTCCCTCAGCTCTGTCACACTGAAATGCAGATCCCCCGCATTGCACCAAATGTCCCTTGCTCTTCATTGGAAAGGAACAATTGATTCAGCGACTCCTACCTTCTCCCTTTCCCCCAGGTATTCACCTTCTTTATCAATAAGTCATTTAATATCACCCTAAAGCATATTTCATGTCACACTTTCTTTTTCCAAATATGACAGTGGCATATGATCTTCCTTTCTGCATTGGTTTAGCTTTAAAATAGTAGGCTCCTTGTCAGAAGTGAGATATGGATAGAATAGGACAGAATTGACCAGCCTTAGTTTCTATTTCTCTCTTCCTGAAGAGGTGATTTTTATTGCAAACAATACTTTGAGGGGAAATAACAGCCAGAAGTACTGATAGAGAAAATATTGACACCCATCTCCTAATACGGTTCTCAAAACTACTGTTTTTCAAAAAGAAAAAGAAAGGAAAATACATTAAGAATATTTTCCTTTAAAAAATCTTAAACATAATGTGTAAAATGTAATGCTTTAATATAATGTATAAGATGGCTCTTGTGTAACTTTTAAACATTATCTTCTATAAAACATAATTGTGAGGCCATCCTCTACTGTATGTATACATGCACATACACATTAACATGCAATTTGAACCAGCCACTGCATTCTGATACAGCTTTGGCATCTCAATACAAAACACTAAGAATAATCATATTCTTGTTATTATATTTTTACAAAAAATAATAAACAAAACTTGGAATACAATTACACCAACAAAAACACCCACCTATTCTAAAAAATTTTTAATGACATAAAATTTAATAACTGTAATATAGTTGGATTGCTGTGAGTTTTCCGGGCTGTATGGCCATGTTCCAGAAGCATAATAACAATAATAGCATAAAACAAAGTAATATAGCTTGTTGTCAATCATATTATATGTTAAATACTGAGTTAATTAATTTTAAAGAGGAACATTGGATGACAGTAAAGTACTTACTTATTTATTAATTACTGATGTATTAGGTTACTGTTTTGAAAAAGATTGCTACAATGAATTTGGCTACAATGCCAAATAAAACAAAACAAACCCCTCACAATAATTTCCTGAAAATTATCTAAATGAGGAGTGGGAATCATGTAGACTACTTGAAGTTGCTAGAATACAAACATTATAACCAGCGGTGAAGACTGCTAAGGACCACAGTGTGAGATTGTGCAGAACAAATTTAGGTCACTGACAAGAAAATCTTAGAAATGGCTTTTATTAATTATCAGCAGAAGTTGAAAATGGCACTTATTATTTTCTACCACCTGCATTCCAACCCCCCTCCCTGCAAAGTCTTTATGACTCAGTCTGAGACAACTCCCATCATTCCTCCCCCAAAAGTTCTTATTGATCCTTTCCCATGAGAAACTATCTTCATTTATGGCCAGAAAATGCCTGGCGATGAGTCCAGCAAGATATTACTCTCTGGCGTATCTAATACAGCATTGGCTTAGTGGGTGTTGTCTGTCACTAACTACATTTAAAACATGATTAGTATATGTTTAGTACTGTTGCTGATAATTGTCAATTTTCTAAGATATGTGAATTGCCCAGGGTTACCCAGTGGCTTTCTATGGGCCTGTCTCTTGAAGTTTTAAGATACATGTACTTCATGATTTGAAGTGTACTTTTGCATTTCAATTGTCAGTCCTTAGTACTACTGTTTAATTGTATTTATTTGTTGTTTGGATTTTTTTTGGTTGTTTGAATTGTGTAACCTCTTGTAACTATGAGAAAACAAGAATAAAATGGTGCGATTTAGTTATGGGCCCAGTAACCGTTTCGGCCATTTACTTTGTGTTTTCGTACTCTTTGTTTCATTCAGATGGCAAGAAACAGCATACACCCCCCTGGTACGAAAATATCAGTGAAACGAAAGGAAAGCGGAAATGGTAACCATTTGTTCACCTGATTTTTAGCACTTGACTGCAGGCCCAGACAGGTGTGGGCACTTTGGACCTGCCACCCACACATGCACCCTCTTTCCAAGGAGAGTGTGTGTATGGTTTGTAGGTCCAAAGAACCCGCATCTGCCAGGGCCTGCAGCTGAGTGCTGAGTAAGAGGCACTTGGCTTCAGGCCCTGGAGGGCGCAGGCACTTTGGGCCTACAAGCCACACACACACACACTCCTTGGAAAGAGAGAGTGTGTGTGATGTGCAGGCCCAGAAAGCATCCATGCCTGCCAGTGCCTAAAACTGAGGGGAAGGGGAGCGTGGGAAGCCCACTCATTGCCGCCAATGCGAAGGGAATACTCATTTTGCTGCCTTGTTAGCCACCCTAAGTCCCCCCCCCCCCCCTGGGGTGTGTGTGTGAAAAGGGCATGGTAGAAGAATTGCAAATAAATTAATAAATACATTTTTCGGACCTGGGATGAAAAAGCTCATTCAGAAAGGTGCCCGTTTTCGGGGGAGATGCTCGAAAATGAAAACAGGGCCATACGAATGAAACAAACAGAAACTGATAGTGATTCTATACAAATGCACAAGGCTAGTGCCATTTTATGCAGACTTTTCAAATGTTCTAGTGATCACAACTTACTGTGGGAAAGGAATGGAAAAATAAAAAATAAACGGAGAATGTTGCACACAGATTTAAACATACATATGCATTTTTGTTAAAAAGCCTTGTAGTTATATGGGGCTTAGTATTCTGTCTATCAGCTTTAATGGACATTACAAAATGCATGACTGGGATCAGTGATGAAAATTGGACAAGGGTAAATAAACAAGATGGGTGTAACAGAGATAAATATAGTACTGCAATGGAACAGCTGGCAATTACCTCCACTGCTTACTGGAAGATAAAGATGCAGAGAAAGATTTTCTACAGTAAATTATTGCAGAGACAAGGGGCTGTCCTTAATGATAGCCTAGAAAACTTCAGCAAGGGTAGAATATTATTATCTAACTGTTAATGAACATGAGTTGCCATTCTCATACTGCTGTTACTTTTTTAAAAAAAATCAATGTCATTCCTTAATTTATCCTGCAGTTTCAGAATTTTCCAGAGTTTCTAGTGTGGCTATGGAGCCCCAGGAGACTTATGGATCCAAAGGGATTCCTGATGGCTCTTGGGGAATTTCCCGTCTCCTCGGTAGGTGATTCTGTCGATGCTATGGTCTCTCTCTGGAATAGGGAGTTGACCAGGGCAATAGACACGATTGTTCCGGAACGCCTCCTCTTAAGTAGCTGAGCTAAACCATCTCCTTAGTTCAACGAGGAGTTGAAGCGAACAAAGAGGTGGTTAGAGAGCGTGTGGTGGAAAGAGCCTAACGAGTCAAACCAAACACGGCTACGCCTTTTTTAAAGGGCGTATGCCGCGGCAATAGAGCTGCAAAAAATTCCTTCTACTCGGTTAATATTGCGTCCGCAAGGAACCGTCCAGCAGAGCTGTTTCGAGTAGTCAGAGGGTTGTTGAATCCTACTTCCCAGGATGGGTCCCATGATGACTTGGCAGCCCGCTGTGAAGCATTTGCTCAGTTCTTTGAGGACAAAGTCGCTTTGATCCGTTCTGGCTTTGACACCATGTTAACCGCAGTCTCTGAGGATGTAACACGAGCACCTGCTTGTCCGGTTTTCATGGATTCATTTCAATCTGTTCAGCTCGAGGATGTGGACAAGATTCTTGGAACGGCGAGAGCGATCACATGCATCCTAGACCCCTGCCCATCCTGGCTTGTAAAGGAAGCCAGAGGGGGTTTGGCAGAGTGGGTAAAGGTGGTGGTTAATGCCTCCCTTCGGGAAGGCAGTATTCCAGCCAGCTTAAAACAAGCTGTTATAAAACCACTGTTGAAAAAAAATCACTGGACCCCACTCAACTCGTCAACTATTGGCCAGTTTCCAATCTCCCCTATTTGGGCAAAGTCTTGGAACGTGTGGTGGCCTCGCAACTCTAGGAATTCTTGCTAGACACTGTTTATCTAGATCCGGTGCAGTCTGGCTTTAGGCCGGGGCATGGTACTGAGACAGCCTTGGTTGCCTTAGTGGATGATCTATACCGGGAGCTCGACAGGGGGAGTGTGTCCCTGCTGGTTCTGCTGGACCTCTCATCGGCCTTCGATACCGTCGACCACGGTATCCTTCTGAGACGCCTTGGGGGTACTGCTTTGCAGTGGCTCCAGTCCTTCCTTGAGGGTCGATCCCAGAAGGTGTTGCTAGAGGACTCCTGCTCAGTCCCACAGCTATTGTACTGTAGGATCCGCGGGACTCAGTACTATCCCCTATGTTGTTCAACATATACATGAAGCCGTTGGGAGAGGTCATCCGGAGTTTCGGAGTGCGGTGTCATCTGTACGCAGATGATGTCCAACTCTGTCATTCCTTTCCACCTGCTACTAAGGAGGCTGTTCAAGTCCTGAACCGGTGCTTGACTGCTGTAACGGACTGGTTGAGGGCTAACAAATTGAAACTAAATCCAGACAAGACAGAGGTACTCTTGGTCAGTCGTAAGGCTGAACAGGGCATAGGGTTACAGCCTGTGTTGGATGGGGTTACACTTCCCCTGAAGACGCAGGTTCGCAGTCTGGGAGTGATCCTGGACTCATCACTGAGCCTGGAGCCCCGGGTTTCGGCGGTGAACAGGGGAGCATTTGCACTAAGACTTGTGCACCAGCTGCGTCTGTACCTTGGAAAGTCTGACTTGGCCACGGTGGTACATGCTCTGGTTACATCCTGTATAGACTACTGCAACGCTCTCTACGTGGGGTTGCCTATGAAGACTGCCCAGAAGCTGCAATTAGTCCAACACTCGGCAGCCAGATTATTAACAGGAGCGGGGTACAGGGAGCATAAAACCCCCTTGCTGTGCCAGCTACATTGGCTGCCAATTAGCTTCCAAGAAAATTCAAAGTGCTGGTTTTAACCTACAAAACCCTATACGGTCCTGGCCCAGTTTACTTGTCCAAACATATTCTCCCCTATGAACCCTCAAGAGTGTTAAAATCGTCTGTAGAGGCCCTGCTCTTGGTCCCGCCTCCTTCGCAGGCGCGGCTGGTGGGGACGAGGGACAGGGCCTTTTCTGTGGTTGCCCCCCAGTTGTGGAGTTCCCTCCCAAGTGAAATTAGATCTGCCCCCTCCCTCCTGACTCCTAGGAAACTGGTGAAAACATGGCTGTGCAATGAGGCCTTCTCACAATGTGGGCGGAGATCACTAATTGACTAAAGTCGCTGACCACCAGACATAGACTGTATACAAGAACTGAGCTGGACATGATTTTACTGTGGCGAATAGTTTTTATGTATTTATTGTATTGGTAACTGTTAATTTGTCACAACGCGGGACCTGCCCCTGCCCCTTAATCACACACACACAGACAATGTCAATTAACTATTTATTAAGCACAAATGATTGCAGGTGAAAAGGTAGAATGTCCAAAAGTAGTAAGATCAATAAGTCCAAGGTAATTAGCAATTAGTGTTCAAAGCAAATCCAAAAAGCAGGAAATCTCTCAAAAGCAAGGTCCATAAAAACAAAGCAAGTTGATCCGAAGCAAACTTAATCCGTAGAGCAAAGCAAGGTAATCCAAGGTTCAGGGAATAAACAAAGTCTTTTGGCAGTACTTGGCAAGGTAAGCCAAACTATGGCTTCCAGGGAACAGCAGACCACCGATGCGTCTCTCCAGCAAAGACGTGGCCGCCAAACTGAGAAACTTTCCCACAGAGTGTATACTTAAGTCCCACTCTTGTGGGACCAGCGCCTCTCCAGGACTTGCTTCCAATCTTTCCGTATAGCCACAATACTACTCCTACGGTCGAAGCTCCTTGCAGGCTCAGCGCCATCTGCCCCGTTATCTTCCTGGGAAAGTGCCTCCGACTCGGTTACCATATCTTCCTCCGCAGCTGGTGGAAACAAGCGCTCCTGAGAACCGAATCCTCCCGGTCTCTCATATTCGCAATCCGAGCCGGAATCTGGCTGGCCTTCATCATCCGAATAAGCAGAAGGCCAGGTGTCATCCCATTGTAAACTGTCAGTCGGTGATGCATACCCATCAGCCCCTGCATCCTTTCCATCTTGGTCCAAAGCAATTGGGACCCCCGGGGCGGCGCCCCGCCCCCCCGGCTGGAACGGGGGCTGAGTTGCTACATAATTTTATTGTGAATTTTAGATGTATTTAGATTTTAAATGTTAGCATTGAATTCTTGCTGTTTGCCGGTCTGAGTCCCTCTATTGAAGTGAGAAGATCGGGGTACAAAAGTTTTAAATAAATAAATAAATACATATGGCCTGTGTGGTTTTTGACTCACAAGGTCTGGTTCTGGTTTATTTTAGCTCAGGGGTCCTCCCAGGTCATTTAACTGGCCCCAAACCTAAACTTTATACTTGGGTTCACCCTAAGTCTGAAACAACTTGAAGACATGCAACAGAAACAATCCTAATTAATGTATTGCCAACAACTTTCACAGCAAGAATCACTGGGTATTGTATAGTTTCCAGCCATGTTCTAGCAGCATTTTCTCCAGACATTTCACATGCATCTGTGGTTGGCATCTTCAGAGGATGTTTTTTGAGAGAAAGAGAGTACAGATTCTTGATGTCTAAACAGCCTGTGCTGAGCAAAGGCAAACTCAAAGTGAAGTCACTAGCATATATTTAGAGACAAGAAAGTGCTTGTGACAGGAAAATAAGAGGTATAGATGTGATTTTTCCCTAATATGATTTTTTCTTTATTTTAAAATTATATTTTTCCTGAGTTTTCCCCAGATTTGGATATTGACATAAAGCTATTATGGCATATCTGAATGTTATAACTGCCAATACACTGCTTTATCATCTTACAAATAAGAGTAGACAATCATTGACGTAATTAGCACTGGTGAATTTAAGAACCTATCAATTCTGTTTTGTTTTATTTTTAAGGCAAAACATCTAGGATTAGGCATAACTGTATAAAACAGGCAGCAGATTGAATTTCTTGCCTCTTCTGAAATAAATGCCTTTCATGACCTGCATTTTAATACTCTATTTGACAATGATACATGGGGATGTGAGGCTCCTCAGACAAGCAGTGTTAGACTCTTCTCTTTGTCCAGGAATGCACTTGACAAGTGTGACCACAAGTATTGCCAGTACCATAGATTACATGAGCGATAATCAAATCGAGGACAGTATTACTCAAAACCGTGATGCAGGCATTCCCTTTCCACCACACACATACATTTATACCCTTTTTCAGTATCATACATTCTAGTACTATAAGTGTTAGTTTTTGCTGAAGATAAAGTAGCTCTATGATGTAATATACCACTATGGTTCAGAAATCCTATACAATAAAAAAGGGAGCAGGCAGTTTTCATGTCATTGTTTAGTAAATGAATTTCAAACAGCTTCTGATCTGCCTGATTGCCAAAAGTACATTTGCTAAAAAAAAGATAAAGAAAGATTTCAGTATTAGAGAATCTAACTTTTCCTGTTTAGTAATCACTGAACAATGGCTTCTAGTCAAGTAATATGACAGCTTGGAAGTAAAGCATTACAACTAACACTCTCAAGCTCATAGGCAGCGGAAGGGTGTGTGAGAGTGTTACTAGTTCAATGCCCCCATTTTTCAGGTTTTAAAATCATTCTTTACTCATTAAATGTAACTGGTTAACCAAATCCCCTGCTAACTACTTCATCACACTAGAGAATGTTCAAGGTGCCTCCCTAAACTACAAACCCCAGAATTCTGCAGGAGGCAGCAACCAGATTTAAATTGGATTCATTCAGTCTATGAGAAGCAAAAAAAATTAGAGTTCCTCCAGAACTGCAAGTACTATCTCAACAAAATTTTGATAATTTATTCACACTATCATTACCTACCTTTCGGCTAATTTACACTGTAATAGCATCAATAGTCAACATAGTGGACGTGACCAAGTTTTGATGTTGCAGATGCCAAATCAACATTTTTGACATGAAGATATTTTAATCCACCAAAACTGACATCAGAATTGGACTCCCCAGGTTAAACTCCATAAGAAAAACTTAAATTCAAATACAATTACAGTGTTTCCAGATATGCAACTATGATAATTTGTACTTGCTTTAAAAGTTTATACTTTAATTTCTTCTAAACTATCAAGTTTTTTTAATAGCTAGGTATCAGGTTAAAGATATTTGCATATGTGTGGGTCATAGATCTTGATTTTTAGATATTCCAATTTAAAGTGAAAATATATGTATAAGAGATCTTTCAAAATGCTGTATCTCTGATTCTAATCAACACTTTTTCATGAAATTTGAACACAATTATAGATTTTAAAATGTAGTTTCATTTGTTTTTATCCCACATTATTATATTATAATTATATTTATTTTAAAAACACCTGAAAGTAGTCATGCCACTGTCTCTTACTCTTTCCCCTTTCAGAACTCTTTCTTATGCCCACATTCTTGCTTTTCCCACTGGGGTATAAAAGGAAGGCATTAAATCCAATCATTCCGAACACAGCTGTGTTCCTGTGCAATTGTCTACTAGCTTAAAGCCCTGCTAGTTGTTGTTAGTGTTTCCTTTCATCCATCTGACTCCAGAAGATGCCTAAATGTTTATCAAAGCAACTGAACATTCATCACAAAAAAGCACCAAATATTGAAGACCAGGGAGGTAGAAGGTTGAGAACCATTGCAGCAGCTGATATGCATGAAAACCCAGAACATGCACACCTGGACTGCATGTGAAAACTGAAGAAACTGTGGAAACTGAAGTGCCTACCACCAGTTCATCAAATCCATGTCCTGCCAAAGAAACAATGTAACAGGAAAAAGACAACAAGACAGTTTCCGATGACCAAGTAAAAGCTTAATTACTGCAAAATCCATGGACTCTATTGCCAGGATATGTATTTCTTGTGGATAAGAAGAAGTTTTCAACCCAAATGGTTCAACAGATTTCTCTGGTTAGTCTACTCATTTCATGTACAAGGTGCACTGTGTAAGTACTGTGTAGTGTTTTTGGAGAAAAAGTTGGGGGTGAAGATGGTCATCAGAAGCTTGGTGCATTGGTTGCTAAACCATTTGTGTGATGAAAAGATGTAATACAAGTATCCAATAGCCTTAAAAAAACAGAGTACCATCAAAACAACTTCTGCTTGCCTGAAAACTTACTGCTAATTCACAGTGGAAAATGTAACCTGTCATCATGATAAAGGAAATAAGAGGGAAGCAGAAGGAAACATAAAGAATCATCTACCAATTGTGGAAACTATTGTCCTTTGAGGCCAGCAAGTACTGGCTTTAAGAAGGAGCAATGATTCAGGACCTAGTGTGAAGAACCTCTGCACAAAGATGGTAATTCCGGGGCCTTGTTGAAATCTCATGCCAGATCAGGAGACACTGACCTGAAAAGTCATCTCAAAACTTGCAGCTTTGAATGCCCAGTATACTAGTCTTCAAATACATGATGAACTAATAGATATTTGTGGTGACAAGTAAGTAAAAAAACTTGTTGAAAGATGCAATACATCACAGTATTTCTCTATTTTGGCAGATAAAACTCTGGACGTGCCTAGTAATTTAGAACAGTTATTGTTCTCAGTAAGATACATTGATGTTGAAGCTGCAGGAATAAGAGAAGACTTCATAGTCTTTGTGAAGATAAGTGATATAACAAGTGAATGAGTTTATTTATTTATTTATATTTTATTCAGTTTTGTATGCCGTCCTTCCCCAAGGGCTTAGGACAGCTTACAGAGAATATAAAAACACACTTTAAAACAACAGAAAGAATTAAACTAAAAACTATCAAACTATTTACAGCTGATTAACCAGGCATTATTTTTAAAACACTGGAAAAAAATTGCACTGAACTTGCAATACTTATGTGAACAGGGTTATGATGGAACTGCTAATATGAGTGGTCATATTAGTGGCACACAGGAAATTACATCAGATAAATATCCAGTGGCTGTCTACATCCATTGCAGTGCTCACTCACTAAATCTAGCTATAGGAAAGAGTTGCAGCATCCCACCTGCCAGATACTGCCATGAACAATATCATCTGGAAGTATATCTTGTCTGTGATACACAGGGTTTTTTTCTGAATGTGAAGAAACTTCCTCAGATTTCTGCAACTTTGCCAGTGTCAATAATTACAAATGAAAGTCATTTTTTACTTTTAAACTTTTGAAAACATACATAAGAAGCACAATGGGGGAAGAAAGACTGACTGGACTTGTACTCTTCAGTATCCACTGAAAGTTATCTGTGGAACCTGATTTCTGTCAAAGTGTTTTCAACAGTTTCCAAGTGTTTGCAACAGGCATTGTGGCATTCTTTTGTAAACACCAAATTATCAATTAAAATCTATTTTCAGTGTTTTTTAAGACTTTAAACTTTAAAGTTTTAATTACGTCTATATAAAACTATAGAACAAGTCATAGAATTTAAATTGTTTTGTGTTATGGACCTACTCTTCATAAACAGTGTTATAAAAATAATTTGGGACTCAATGTCTTATTTAAGGAAATACCTTGAATTTGTGAAATAATATGTAAATTTTTCCTACCAGACTAAAACACCATATTTCTCAAAATCAGATAGTCATATTTACTCGAGTCAAATGTGCCATCAAATCTAATGCACACTTAAAATTTCAAAACCCTGAAACCAAAAATGATATTTGCTGCCAAATGTAATGTGTTGCAGTAAAAAGTGCACTCTTTGTAATTACAACTGCTATCTGCTTAAAATTTCTTCTTTAAAAACAAAAGTGTTATGACACCAAAGCTTCAAAAAGAAAACCTTGGGGTGCATCTCTACTTTAGAATGAATCTACTTTAAGTGCCATGGCTCAATGCTATGGATTCATGGGGGCTATAGTTTTACAAGGTCTTGAACCTTCTTTTCCAAAGAATGCTGATGTTTCACCAAACTACAGATCCCAGGGCTGCATAGCACTGAGCCATGGTCATTAAATTAGAGGTGACATTCCTGAAAGAGGAGCTTCAGGTGCAGATTCTGAAGCAGCCTCCTCCCTCTTTGCCTTGGCTCAGTACTAAAGGCCCTTCCAGACAGGCCCTATATGCCCTGGATGATATGAGTCCACACTGCCAGTTAATCTGGGATAAACAGAATCTGGGATCAGATCCTGGGATATAGGACATATCTGGTAGGGCCCTAAGATTACTGTAAGATGGAAATCTAATGTGCACTCTAATTTTGACAAGGTAATTCAGCCAAAAAATGTGAACATTAGATTTCAGTAAATAGGGTAAATCTTTTCTCAAGGGGTACATCAAATTAGATTACATGATCATACTTTTGTATTAATTTTATATAATTACAGTAAGTATTTGGCAGGTCCATGAGATCACAGTCAGAAGTGATTGAACAAATAAGCAACAACATTCAGCTAATTGCTGTATTTTTTGACAATTTTGAACTAGTTCGTTTTCTAAATTTTCATTACTATAGTGCATCCAATTTTTTCATATTTATTCCCAATCTTTAACACTGAACTGCAACAATAAACTTCTTTTTAATATTTTACAAATATGTGTACCTGTTCAAATAGTACATTTTATTGATTAGCTCATTGGCTGTATCAAAAACATTTGACATAATGGAGAGAAGTAAGAAGAAATAGAACAGATTAAGAAAACTTAAAAAGATGATTTGGAAGTCACAGACCCTTACCCTTTCCTAATTTTGCTGAAATACCCTACCTACCTCCAACTACCTTTCCCCCATTCACCATTTACCCTAAATCTTTCCGCCCCCAAAATTTTAGTTAGGTAATGTTTTAATTTATGTATATATGGAAAATTATGCAAATAAAATTATATATATATAATTATTTGACATACACATACAGTGCAACATAAGTTAAAATAAACAAGCTGTTAACACGATTAAAACTTGATTAAGTTAAAAGATAGTTAAAAATATCATCATTAAAATGCCAAGGTAAAATTACATACCACAAAAGTTAAAAACGAAGGTTAAAACAAAATTTAATATAGACCCACTATTGCACAATCCCAATCCCGTTCAGATATCTGCGTCACCCCTACAGTTTACCCCAATCGCCTCCAAATATGCAGTTCTCAGCTGCATTGCTTTATGTGGGAAAAGGGCTGTTTGGTGTGCTATCTTAGCATTCTGGCCAGCCATTAAGAATGTAGTTTTAATATGGGGATCCTAGCGAGTCTTCTGTGTAATGAATGGTCCAAGGTATTGTACAAAATACAACTAAACAGTACATGTGTAATATCCTCTACCTCTCTCACCCGACAGATACAAAAACGTTCGTTATATGGAACCTATATCTTCCATGTTTAACCATTGTTTCAGTCTGTTCAAATATGGTTCTAGTGAATACCCTCCTGAGATGTTTAGGCATTTCTGTCTTTAGATATTCGGCAGTTTGAAAAGTGTGTTTGAAGCGACTTAGCCATTTCAGTGAGCCGGCTTTACTGAGGGTAGCAATATCTTTCTGAGCCTCTATATCCTGTATTCGTTGTGCCACTATTTTTGGATCTAGTTCTTTTAGGAGATTTGGATATAGAATTGGAAGTCCACAACACTTAATGTATTTTGTCAGTTGAGCGAGTCAAGATGTTGATTTTTGGTCTGCTCTAACAGGGACAGTTTTGGTAGTCTATCATTTGCAATGGCATTTAGTTTAAATCAATATTTATATGCCCTAATTTTGGATAAACTATCAAAGAGTCTCCTCTAGACAGTGCAGGTGCAGAACTGGCAGGAAATTAATCTTCTATGCATCTCTTTACTCTAACAGTTCTATGGATCCAACTCAGTGTAAGTAGACTGTGTACATTTGGAACAAAGCACAAAAATAATCAGTTCACAGATTATGCCCATCTTTTAATTTGTTTATTGAAGTTGTATGCTGCCATTCTCCATGAGTGGAATCCAATGTGGCACCTATAAACTTCTTGATCTGGAACTCCTTTGCCATTGTTGTGATTGTGTGTCTTCAAGTGGTTCCTACTGTTGGTGATGCTAAGATAAAACTATAATAACTATCATGATGCAAATAAAATAACAATACAACTATGTTCCTATTACAGATAGGTAAATTGTAACACACATTTTTGTTCCAAAACTTTAGGACAAGATTTATAAATCAAAATGGAATGAAGCTGATTATATGCTACAATGCTCACATTCCCATGTTTGGGCCACAAACATAAGCCTAAGCAATTGTATGCTAACCCCCAAAGTTTTGTGACTGAAAAAAAGGACTGATTATCTGTTTTATAGACAAAAATGGACCATGCCTCAAATGATCCAATTTTGCCAGACATCTTTGTTAAAGTTACATATTACTAGAGTTGTGTTTCTTTCATCCTGAATAAAAACCTATTAAAAATAAAGAATTTGCAGTTAATACTGGCTTTCTAACAATTTATTGTTGGTTCAACCACATCCTGCACAAGTTTATAATCTGAACAAGGAAATAGACAGGAAAGAGGCTAGGATAGGGAACTCCTCCCATTATCCTCCCTGAATGCTCTTTCTCCCTCCCTCCCTCCCTCTATCTCAATGATGCAGGCTGATGTGCCTCAGGTTGCATGCCCTTTGTATTAGTTCCCCAGACCTTATGGCCAGAATTCTCTCACTCTCTACTCTTCTAACCTCTGTGTATGAGAGTTGAATGCAGAATATAACCTTTGAGTCTTTCCTTTGTTTGGTCTTAGATGGAAGTGGAAATCATGCCAACTCTCTACATCAGTGGTTCTCAACCTATGGGTCCCCAGATGTTTTGGCCTACAACTCCCTGAAATCCCAGACATTTTACCACTGCAGTCTACATATACTTAGATAGTTCAGATCTCAGTTTTCTATCTAAGAAATGTAGATCTTTATGTTTTTTAGTAAACCTTTGGCATTTTAAGGTTGACTCTGTTCCTCATTGTTTTTAAGTTCAGTTCTCCTTCAGCCACACAATTGCCTCCTGCTGTGTGCATGCATGCTCTGCTCTGCTTTATTTTTAAATACTTGTTATTTGGGGGAACTTTGGCTAACACTTTTAATGTCCTTGATGATACCATGTTCCTGCTAAAAATAATGCAAGAAAACTTGTGTCAACTCTGCAATTACTTCTCAGGTTTTCTCTTCATCATTATAACATAATACAAGTTAAAACGGCTTTCAAGTATAAAGGTTCTGAGTAAGAAAACGGGTTTGTTTTTTTACAATCACCTCTTGGGTTAGGTCTCATGTGGCCAAACGAAAGTCCTAGTAGCTATTTTTAAAATACAAATACAATTAAAATAGTCTCAAACACCAACCTAGGCTTCAACGTCTAAATGCCACACAAAATACTTGGAGTCTAAGTTGTCAGCTGGAAATTTAAAAGGGATAGCACCACTTAACTTCCACAATCAAGGTACTACTATTGAGAAACTGCTGTTTCACACACTCACCAACCTAGGTTCGTCTGGTGTAAGAACAAAAAGGATTCTGCTGAAGATCTCAAATTCTGGGCAGATTCATTTGGGAGGGGGGAATTTTTCTGTTATTGTGGCCCAAACCCATCTAGGTTCTGTAAATCAAAGTCAACACCCAGGAGTGTGTTCAGAAGCAAACTGAAAGTCAGTTCTGTTGGGAGAAGACATTTCATATATACTTTCTAAAATACACACCAGGTAGCAGACTGGCTGTTACGCTTTGCGCAACCTGTAGCTGTTGAACATTGTTCAAAGCCCACCCCATATACAGTGCATTATAATATTGTAATTGGAAAGTATTCAATGCATAAATAGCTATGGTTAAATCCATTTCTTTAGGACAGTGTTTCCCAACCTTTTTTGAGCCGCACCCCCCTTTTTACATTTACAAAATCCTGGGGCACACCACCAACCAAAATGACACAAAATGACACCCTAACACAGTAATACATATAGTTAATATGTTTTAAAAATGTATTTATACACTCAGTGTGAAACCTGGGCCTATTTCGATGAACTCAACATAGATATCCTGGCAGGAATGGCAGAAAGACACAAACTTCCCACACAGAACTCCCATAACCAAGAGAAAATGCTATAAGAGTTTGGAGGGCATTGACCTTGAGTTTTGGAGTTGTAGTTCACCTATATCCAGAAAGCACTGTGGACTCAAACAATGTTGGATCAGGACCAAACTTGGCATGAATACTCAATATGCCCAAATATAAACGCAGATTGAGTTCAGGGGAAATAGACCTTGACATTTGGGAGTTGTAGTTGCTGGGATTTATAGTTCCCCTACAATCAAAGAGCATTCTGAACCCCACCAATGATAGAACTGGACCAAAGTTACCACACAGAACCCCCAGCAGGCAAGAGGAGGTCTCTACTTGGGGAAAGGGAGGCGGGCTTTCCCAATGCATGGAGAGGGAGAGACCAAGTAGACAACAGGTGGCGAGGGTGTGTGTGTGTGAATTTTTGTGCCTTTATTGAGGTAGGTTTCTTAGAGTTTTTATACTTCAACACACTAGACTCTGCCCCCTCCCCTCCTGTAGGTTCCAATTTCCCACGGCACACCTGATGATCGCTCACAGCACACTAGTGTGCCCCGGCACACTGGTTGGGAAACACTGCTTTAGGATATTTTGGCCAAATCGATATCTCTTAATGTTTTGATACACCAACTGAAACGGTCCAAATGCACTCATAATCATAGAAGCCACATGGATTTCCAGGAACAATAATGGGTTCCAGTGCGTCTGCTCCTTCATTGAGAATGTAACACTGCCCAAAATAAGTTATAATCCCAGACTCAGAGTGGATTTCCAGATAGTTATCAGGATATCTGCAGCTGATTTGATATGAGCTGTGAAAGACAGAAAATGCTGAGAATCTGCTTCATAGCTCCAGATGCCATCACCCTCAGTAGCTTAATGTAGAGAGTGAAAACAGCTCCTTAGCATCACTTTTTGGGAAGGTCCACCCAAATTATTGCAGAATATCTTCACGGTCTATATAACAAAATAGTTCAAAGGGAAAAAAACTTGATAGATATATTGGATTTTGTTTAGAGGTTCAGCAGATCTAACAATACTGCACTCCCCACCACAAATCTGGATGGTCTGTAACAAAGGAGAAGTAGTTTTGCAGGAATAGTAAGCAGTCCGTGTTATTTAAAAAAAACACCTCTAGTTGGTGGAGTGAGACTCTCTGGTGAGAATGTATTTACATAAGTGGTTTTCTGTGTTCGGATAAAATGTTTAATGAAGACACTGAAAAAATCCTCAGTAATGTATGCCAATATTAATTATAATGAAAGTATACTTACAAAAGTTGCATTTTCCAGCAATAATGTAGTTGTATTTCTCTCTACATTCAGTTTAATGACATGTCCATGTCTGTTTTTATACACCACTTCTGTATCTGTTAATAGAAAAATGCATTAAGGATTAGCAAAGGCCTAACATTTCATGCAATAGCTTCTTAGTTAATGGATTTGTTTAATGAAAAAAAGACATAAGTGTCCATTCAATATATTTAAATGTGCTTAGATTAATGTAATGACTTCATTAGCAGCATCTTATTTTGTTGATTGTCCAGGGATAATTGCAACGTCTCTGTGCTTCTCATCTTCTGGTCGAACTGATGGAGGTGGTTTCAACACATCACTGTAGCCATATATTAGCTTTTGTGTAAAATGAGAACAACAGTCCACCACAACAGGGCACCACAATTGAAAGGAGATGTTGACAAGCTGGAATTTGTCCAGAGGAGGGCGACTAAAATAATCAAGCGTCTGGAGAACAAGCCCTATGAGGAGAGGCTTAAAGAGCTGGGCATGTTTAGTCTGAAGAAGAGAAGGCTGAGAGGAGACATCATGAGGGCCATGTATAAATATGTGAGGGGAAGTCATAGGGAAGAGGGAGCAAGCTTGTTTTCTTCTGCCCTGGAGAATAGGATGTGGAACAATGACTTCAAACTACAAGAAAGGAGATTCCATCTGACCATTAGGAAGAACTTCCTGACTGTGAGAGCTGTCCAGCAGTGGAACTCTCTGCCCCAGAGTGTGGTGGAGGCTCCTTCTTTGGAGGCTTTTAAACAGAGGTTGGATGGCCATCTGTCGGGGGTGCTTTGAATGTGATTTTCCTGCTTTTTGGCAGGGGGTTGGACTGGATGGCCCATGAGGTCTCTTCCAACTCTATGGTTCTATGATTATATAAAGGAACCAATATTAGCCATGTGACCTTAACCTTAAAAGTTTTTTTTGGTTAAATAACTTTGCAACATTTATTTGATTAAAGAGTTGTGAATCCAGAACGTGTTCCTAATACACATGATCCATACAACAAATCTAGCCATTCAATGCTAAACTTCTGGCTGTGTTTATAGGACATTTACACATGGCAGTCACTGAAGAAGATTTGAAAGTTATAGTTAGCACAAAACAAATTGCACTGGGTGTCTCTTGTCTCATCCCTTTGTGGCTGGCTGATGAATTTTAGAAGAGAAGACTAGAATACTAGGGGTGGATATCTCCAACTAAAATACTTTGAAATCTGTTAATATTTCGTATTTGAAATTATTTTGACCCTATATCGACCCTCGGGGTCCAATCCGGAAGTGAAGTTTCAAAACCGAACCCGGGATCGCCATTTTTTGTAAACATCACGTTATTAGGTAATTTTTGTTCTCCTCAGTTCTCAACTCGCGAGAGGAGATTAGAGGGCAGAAGCATCCTCCTTTCTCCTCTCGCGAGCTTTCCTTCTGTTCCCCAGGCTGTGCGGATGCCCCTCCTTTTCCCTGCTAGGACCTACAGCGCATCAAGGGTTGACGCACTATAGATCTTAAGAACTGAAAATACTATTCAGGTATATCAATGAAAACAGTAAACTGTGCTATATCAAATAGTTATCTATTAGCGATATATGAGTCAATACATTTACAACCACAATGGGATATATAGGAAGGGGGTACAAGTGGAATCACCACTATGCAAGTAAAACAAAATACAGTCAAGAGACTAACAATTCATTTTATGCATCATAGCAATATACAAACATATCAAGAAGCCTTGGGCCAAGAGGGACAAATGATCCTTCCTGGTGCAGAGAGACACTACAGTTCAAAAAACATTATATTTACATCAAAATGAGGGTCAGTGAACTGCAGGTGGAGGTGGGTGGATCCCAGGTGTGTCTGTGTCAAGCAGGGCGGGATGGCGACAGGAGACACTCAGTGCAGGCCCAGACGTCTAGGGCGCATGCGCGGGCAAGCGCTGTGGCCAGCCGCAAGTGGAACTGGGCGTTGTGGTCCCGTCGGGACGCTCGATAGGCCGAACTGCGCTGTGCGCATGTGCGGGAGACGCTCAATGGCGGCCCGCAAAGGATGGTGGTAGAGGTAGTTCGGAAAGATGCTAAGGGCGTCCGTGTGGTAAAGGGTGGATTGGCAAATGCCGGTAAGGTAGAATGGGAAACCGCTGGTCACTCGGTGGGTGAGGGCAGCGGTGGAGAGGTTGCCTGAAGGCGGGATCTCACTCCTAAGCCGGCGAAGGGCCGTTTAGTCTAAAAGACTTCTTCAGAGGCATAAAGTAGGCGTCCTCAAAGATAATACATCTAGAAAGTTACAATGATATCAATATTTAAAACCCAGAATGAACGCGGTGTGGTCAGGGCATGATAAAGTAAGAAGTAAAAAAGTAGTTACCATCAAGAGTTGTCCAATCTGTGTGGAGGACGGACCATTCCATCAGCAGGAAATGGCAAAGAGCAGAGGTCACCTTGAGGGCTTATATAGGATTTGGCTAGGAAAGTTGTTAAAGGGGCATCCTTCTCAGATAGGTGATCAAGGAAAGAATTAGGGAAGGGAACTGGGCAGTGTATTCTACTTGTTCAGGAATGCATTAATGGTCAGGGGTCATTGAGACCTCCCCAACGTTTTCAGTGGCCAATTGGATAATCCAGAAAGTTTCTCTTTTCCTTAGTAGAGCTGTAATATCCATGTGTGGTGGGCATTTTACTTTTCCAGGACCTGGATTTTAATGTTGTCAAAAGTGTGATTTTTAAGAGTACAATGGGAGTACAGAGTAGAGTCTGTCGATTTTAATTTGATTTTCGATTTGTGTTCAAGGGAGCGTTCTCTCAAACTCCTAGTGGTATAACCTGTGTACTGCAGGTGGCAGCTGCATTCTAATAGGTACACTAAGGCCGTGGTTTGGCAGTTGGCATATGAAGTTAGTTTGAATAGTCTTTTGTTGGTGGTATTAACTACTGTTTTCTGTTGTCTAATGTGCTTACAAATGCTGCAAGAGCCACAAGGGTAAGTGCCAACTGCAAGGGCGCTCCTCAGTGTGGGTTGTGATAGGTTAGTGTGTGAGAGAACGTCTCCTATGTTCCTGGTCCTCTTGTAGGCTACCATTGGGAAGTTGTTAAGTCCTGGAATCTCAGAAACTAGGGGCCAGTAACGTTTCACGATTTTGATGATTTGATTGCCATGTGGGCTAAGAGTGAGTGGCCAAACCACTCTGTCATCCTTCTCTCTTGCTGTCTTAGGCTGCAGGAGAGATGTCCTGTCAAGTTGGTCCGCCCTATTCCTTGCTTTGCTAAGGATGTTCTCTGGATAGCCCCTACACCTAAGGTTATTAGTCAGTAGGTCGGCTTCTTGTCTATAGTGTGCCGCTTGGGTACAATTCCGTTTTAACCGTAATAATTGACCATAGGGTAAATTATTTTTCAAACTGAATGAGTGATAGCTTTTGTAATGGAGAAGGCTATTTTTTTGGATGGGTTTTCTATAGTTTTTTACACGAATCCTCGAGTTGTGTATGAAAGTTGTCACATCTAAGTAGTTAATACTGTGGTGATCGAGGGTGTCGGTAAAAGAAATAGATTCATGCCATTGACTCAACCACGTATCAAAGGTGGCTATATCTAGGTCACCTTGAACTACGAGATATAGGTCATCTATATATCTAAAGACTTTACGGATCTTGGAGACAACGGGGTCACAATTGGCGGAAAATAACATTTTCTTCTCTAAATAAATCATAAAAATGTTCGCAATTGTGGGGGCAGCACTGCTCCCCATTGCTACTCTGTCTACTTGTAAGTAGAACCGGCCATTGAAAGTAAAGTAATTGTAGTCGAAGATCACGTCCAACAACTCCATCAGGAAGTGTGTCGGAGGATCTTTGTGTTGTCTCATGTCCAGTAGATCCATTATGATACTTCTAGCCAGTTCTAGAGGGACGTGGGTGTAAAGCGAAACCATGTCCGCAGTTACTAAGTAGTTGTTGGTGGCGGTCTTAAAGCCCTCAATCTTAGATATGAAGTCCTTAGTGTCGAGGATAAAGGTCGGGGTGTCAGTTGAAAATGGATGTAAGATGTCTTCGAGGTATTTAGATAGAGGTTCTAGTAGACTAGATACTGCTGATACTATTGGTCTGCCCACAGGGGGGCGCTGCGGTTTGTGAATTTTGGAGAGTGTGTGGAAGACAGGGACCCTGGGGGAGCTATTAATGAGGTAGTCAGCAGTATTCTCGGAGATGTATCCCATAATTTGACCTGTGTGGACTATGGAGGCAATGGTAGTCATGTATTTTTTGGTGGGATCGCGGTCCAACGTTTTGTAAAACTTCTGGTCCGAGAGTTGGCGCATGCATTCTTTTACGTAGTCACTCCGGTCCATAAGTACAATGCCTCCTCCCTTGTCCGCCTTTTTCCAGACCAGGGAGGGGTCAGAACCTAGTCATCTCGGTAGGTGTGAGGTTGCTGTATTTCTTGTCGGTACATGGTCAATTTTGCAGACTTCCCTCAGAATAGTCTCCTCAAAAGTTTTGATGTTGTCTTGGATTAAGTGTGGTGTGAACCTAAAATTTATTCAGTTGTCAGTTTGAATACTGTCTTTATTGGAAAAAAACATTTCAGTCTAACAGAACGGAAAAGCATAGCCAAATCTTTGCGAATATCAAGATCAACACAATTGGGAGTCACAACAAAAGAAAAACCACGATTGACAACATTAAAATCCAGGTCCTGGAAAAAGTAAAGTGCCCACCACACATGGATATTACAGCTCTACTAAGGAAAAGAGAAACTTTCTGGATTATCCAATTGGCCACTGAAAAACGTTGGGGAGGTCTCAATGACCCCCTGACCATTAATGCATTCCTGAACAAGTAGAATACACTGCCCAGTTCCCTTCCCTAATTCTTTCCTTGATCACCTATCTGAGAAGGATGCCCCTTTAACAACTTTCCTAGCCAAATCCTATATAAGACCTAAAGGTGACCTCTGCTCTTTGCCATTTCCTGCTGATGGAATGGTCTGTCCTCCACACAGATTGGACAACTCTTGATGGTAACTACATTTTACTTCTTACTTTATCATGCCCTGACCACACCGTTCATTCTGGGTTTTAAATATTGATATCATTGTCACTTTCTAGATGTATTATCTTTGAGGATGCCTACTTTATGCCTCTGAAGAAGTCTTTTAGACGAAATGGCCCTTCGCAGGCTTAGGAGTGAGCTCCCGCCGTCAGGCAACCTCTCCTCCGCTGCCCTCACCCACCGAGTGACCAGCGGTTTCCCATTCTACCTTCCCGGCATTTGCCAATCCACCCTTTACCACACGGACGCCCTTAGCATCTTTCCGAACTACCTCTACCACCATCCTTTGCGGGCCGCCATTGAGCGTCTCCCGCACATGCGCAGCGCCCGTTCGGCCTATCGAGCGTCCCGACGGGACCACAACGCCCAGTTCCACTTGCGGCTGGCCACAGCGCTTGCCCGCGCATGCGCCCTAGACGTCTGGGCCTGCACTGAGCGTCTCCTGTCATCATCCCGCCCTGCTTGACACAGACACACCTGGGATCCACCCACCTCCACCTGCAGTTCGCTGACCCTCATTTTGATCTAAATATGTTTTTTGAACTGTAGTGTCTCTCTGCACCAGGAAGGATCATTTGTCCCTCTTGGCCCAAGGCTTCTTGATATGTTTGTATATTGCTATGATGCATAAAATGAATTGTTAGTCTCTTGACTGTATTTGGTTGTACTTGCATAGTGGTGATTCCACTTGTACCCCCTTCCTATATATCCCATTGTGGTTGTAAATGTATTGACTCATATATCGCTAATAGATAACTATTTGATATAGCACAGTTTACTGTTTTCATTGATATACCTGAATAGTATTTTCAGTTCTTACACTACGGTGTTGCCTACTGTTTTTCTGTTATTATATACGACTAGCTCGTTAGGCCTAGCATGGAAGATTCTTCCAATAATGAGACTGTGAGTTCGTTCAACGAACAGGAGGTTGAGACTGCCATACGGAGATGGCAATTTTGTCCACCTACCGAGGATGCCACTGAGGCTACCAACCCTGAATTAGAACCAACTTTAGATGACTTATATGACAAAGAGACCAGACTTGTGCGTGTAAATTCTAATGCAGCATTTCTATCAGAGTATGTGAGAAGGTCCTTTACCCCTAGAGGCCTGAGAGTGCATGTACAACCTGGTATTTATGAAAATGATCCCAGAACATAAGAACATAAGAAGAGCCATGCTGAATCGGACCTCAGCCCATCTAGTCCAGCATTCTGTATCACACAGTGGCCCACCAGTTGTACACGGGGATCTCGAGCAGAAGGGAGGGCAAAACCCTGACCTGCTCCCGACCCCCCACAACCAGTACCCAGGGAAATCCTGCCTACCTCAACCAGCTTTATTAAATCATGGATAGCCATAGTTGAAAAGTGCTCAAGGGATCTTTTAGTCCTTATTATCATAAAAGCCACGATTGAAAGTGAGGAACTTGAAAAAGATATAGCAGCATTGAAGACCACCTTAGTTAACCCCACTAACAAGCCAGACCTAGACAAAATACAAGAAGACTGCCTCAAACTTTTTGATGATCTCAAAAAAGGTCAACTCACCAAACTCAAACAAGATGAGAAAGATTATAAAGATGGTAAAATCTTCAAGTGGCAGTCTAAATCCAACTTAGGAAGCAACAGACGCATTCGCTTTTCTAGGGAATCTGTTCAGTCAGGTGGCTCCGGGGATAACAGTGGTGGTGAATCAGACCATTCCAAAGCTGGCCCTTCAGGGCAGTACTCACTTAGAAGTCGCACTAAGAATCCAAATCGCACAGAACCCCCGAAACCACAGCCAAATTTTCGCAAGGCCAAAGGCAAAAAGTGATCGACCTAATATTTAATTTGTCAACTTACCAACTCTCCGAAGAGGAGAAAGCAGTAGTCAATCGTGGTTTTTCTTTTGTTATGACTCCCAATTGTGTTGATCTTGATATTCGCAAAGATTTGGCTATGCTTTTCCGTTCTGTTAGACTGAAATGTTTTTTTTTCCAATAAAGACACTATTGCAAACTACCAGGGACAACTGAATAAATTCAAAACACCCAGTAGGTTCACACCACACTTAATCCAAGACAACATCAAAACTTTTGAGGAGACTATTCTGAGGGAAGTCTGCAAAATTGACCATCGTACTGACAAGAAATACAGCAACCTCACACCTACCGAGATGGACACCCTACACAGACTAGGTTCTGACCCCTCCCTGGTCTGGAAAAAGGTGGACACGGGAGGCGGCATTGTACTTATGGACCGGAGTGACTACGTAAAAGAATGCATGCGCCAACTCTCGGACCAGAAGTTTTACAAAACGTTGGACCGCGATCCCACCAAAAAATACATGACTACCATTGCCTCCATAGTCCACACAGGTCAAATTATGGGATACATCTCCGAGAATACTGCTGACTACCTCATTAATAGCTCCCCCAGGGTCCCTGTCTTCCACACACTCCCCAAAATTCACAAACCGCAGCGCCCCCTGTGGGCAGACCAATAGTATCAGCAGTATCTAGTCTACTAGAACCTCTATCTAAATACCTCAAAGACATCTTACATCCATTTTCAACTGACACCCCGACCTTTATCCTCGACACTAAGGACTTCATATCTAAGATTGAGGGCTTTAAGACCGCCACCAACGACTACTTAGTAACTGCGGACGTGGTTTCGCTTTACACCCACGTCCCTCTAGAACTGGCTAGAAGTATAATGGATCTGCTGGACACGAGACAACACAAAGATCCTCCGACCCACTTCCTGATGGAGTTGTTGGACATGATCTTCGACTACAATTACTTTACTTTCAATGGCCGGTTCTACTTACAAGTAGACGGAGTAGCAATGGGGAGCAGTGCTGCCCCCACAATTGCGAACATTTTTATGATTTATTTAGAGAAGAAAATGTTATTTTCCGCCAATTGTGACCCCGTTGTCTCCAAGATCCGTAAAGTCTTTAGATATATAGATGACCTATATCTTGTAGTTCAAGGTGACCTAGATATAGCCACCTTTGATACGTGGTTGAGTCAATGGCACGAATCTATTTCTTTTACCTACACCCTCGATCACCACAGTATTAACTACTTAGATGTGACAACTTTCATACACAACTCGAGGATTCGTGTAAAAAACTATAGAAAACCCATCCAAAAAAATAGCCTTCTCCATTACAAAAGCTATCACTCATTCAGTTTGAAAAATAATTTACCCTATGGTCAATTATTGCGGTTAAAACGGAATTGTACCCAAGCGGCACACTATAGACAAGAAGCCGACCTACTGACTAATAACCTTAGGTGTAGGGGCTATCCAGAGAACATCCTTAGCAAAGCAAGGAATAGGGCGGACCGACTTGACAGGACATCTCTCCTGCAGCCTAAGACAGCAAGAGAGAAAGATGACAGAGTGGTTTGGCCACTCACTCTTAGCCCACATGGCAATCAAATCATCAAAATCGTGAAACGTTACTGGCCCCTAGTTTCTGAGATTCCAGGACTTAACAACTTCCCAATGGTAGCCTACAAGAGGACCAGGAACATAGGAGACGTTCTCTCACACACTAACCTATCACAACCCACACTGAGGAGCGCCCTTGCAGTTGGCACTTACCCTTGTGGCTCTTGCAGCATTTGTAAGCACATTAGACAACAGAAAACAGTAGTTAGTACCACCAACAAAAGACTATTCAAACTAACTTCATATGCCAACTGCCAAACCACGGCCTTAGTGTACCTATTAGAATGCAGCTGCCACCTGCAGTACACAGGTTATACCACTAGGAGTTTGAGAGAACGCTCCCTTGAACACAAATCGAAAATCAAATTAAAATCGACAGACTCTACTCTGTACTCCCATTGTACTCTTAAAAATCACACTTTTGACAACATTAAAATCCAGGTCCTGGAAAAAGTAAAATGCCCACCACACATGGATATTACAGCTCTACTAAGGAAAAGAGAAACTTTCTGGATTATCCAATTGGCCACTGAAAAACGTTGGGGAGGTCTCAATGACCCCCTGACCATTAATGCAATCCTGAACAAGTAGAATACACTGCCCAGTTCCCTTCCCTAATTCTTTCCTTGATCACCTATCTGAGAAGGATGCCCCTTTAACAACTTTCCTAGCCAAATCCTATATAAGCCCTCAAGGTGACCTCTGCTCTTTGCCATTTCCTGCTGATGGAATGGTCCGTCCTCCACACAGATTGGACAACTCTTGATGGTAACTACTTTTTACTTCTTACTTTATCATGCCCTGACCACACCGTTCATTCTGGGTTTTAAATATTGATATCATTGTCACTTTCTAGATGTATTATCTTTGAGGACACCTACTTTATGCCTCTGAAGAAGTCTTTTAAGCGAAACGGCCCTTCGCCGGCTTAGGAGTGAGCTCCCGCCGTCAGGCAACCTCTCCTCCGCTGCCCTCACCCACTGAGTGACCAGCGGTTTCCCATTCTACCTTCCCGGCATTTGCCAATCCACCCTTTACCACACGGACGCCCTTAGCATCTTTCTGAACTACCTCTACCACCATCCTTTGCGGGCCGCCATTGAGCGTCTCCCGCACATGCGCACAGCGCAGTTCGGCCTATCGAGCGTCCCGACGGGACCACAACGCCCAGTTCTACTTGCGGCTGGCCACAGCGCTTGCCCGCGCATGCGCCCTAGACGTCTGGGCCTGCACTGAGCGTCTCCTGTCATCATCCCGCCCTGCTTGACACAGACACACCTGGGATCCATCCACCTCCACCTGCAGTTCGCTGACCCTCATTTTGATGTAAATATAATGTTTTTTGAACTGTAGTGTCTCTCTGCACCAGGAAGGATCATTTGTCCCTCTTGGCCCAAGGCTTCTTGATATGTTTGTATATTGCTATGATGCATAAAATGAATTGTTAGTCTCTTGACTGTATTTTGTTGTACTTGCATAGTGGTGATTCCACTTGTACCCCCTTCCTATATATCCCATTGTGGTTGTAAATGTATTGACTCATATATCGCTAATAGATAACTATTTGATATAGCACAGTTTACTGTTTTCATTGATATACCTGAATAGTATTTTCAGTTCTTACACTATGGTGTTGCCTACTGTTTTTCTGGCACTATAGATCTTAGCAGGGAGAAGGAAGTGCGGAGGACATCCCCACCTCCTTCCCTGCTGAGAACTAATTTTCGCTAATAATTACGTTTCAATAACAAAATTTTATGGAAAATTTTCAGAACAATTTCAATATTGAACCACCTATGGCAATTCCCCCCCCCCCCCCAACGCAAGTTTAGAAACAATTTTTTGATGAATCAACCACCCCTATGGAATACCATAGGTTTCTTTTCACTTGAAAATATGAGGTTTGCTTTGCTCTTCAAAGGGCACGTATAGCTAAATTATTCAAAGCAACTAAAGTATATAAACCCTGACCAAGTAAACTTCATGCCATACCATCATTTAACAGACCTCATTCATAGGGCTCTGAATTTCATACATCTGTCTAACCCAGGGGTTGGCAACTACCGGCCCTCCAGGTGTTTTGGACTTCAACTCCCAGAATTCCTAACAGCTGGTAAACTGGCTGGGATTTCTGGGAGTTGAAGTCCAAAACCCCTGGAGGGTCAGTAATTGCCCACCCCTGGTCTAGCCTGTGAAATACCTCCTTAAGACTTTTATCTCTAGACACAATAAAGGCCTCCTGCATGGTAAAATGGCATTATTTTTTGGTGTACTTCAGGAAATGAACTTTTGATCATTAAGGTCTTAGCAATGTGTTGGCAACTATGCTATCACTCAGAAGTAACAATTTTAATGGGATAAATTCTGTACCAATTAAAATTCTGAGAAGTATTAAGCAAGTTTGCACACTATCACCTCTCTTGTTCGCCTCACCAATTGTGCCTCTGGCTAACCTAATTGATGTAACCTAATGATATCAGACTTGTATAACACACATTTTGATCTGTCTTAAAAAAAACCGAAACATCCTTTCAACTCTAAAACAGACTAAAAAAACTTTGGGGTTTACTAAAATCCCTAAATATTTTTGCACAACAAAAACACTGGTAGTTGCTCACTAATGTCCAACTCCATCAGGGCAAAACAATCACAAAAGACAATTTATCCCATGTAGGTACATTCCTGTGACAATAATTAATATATTTATTTTAATAGGAGGAAACACAGATTTCCAAAACCCATTACATTATGAGCGTTTTAAGAATGGAGGGCCAACAATATCTGATATCAGACTATTTTCAAGCATTTACATTTGTCCAATTTATTTAGCTTCTTGAAGAAGCACACACCACTAGAGGAGTAAAGTCAGAAATAAATAATATCTCACCCCCCCCCCCCTGCTGACAATCATGCCCTCCAAGGACTTTTCTCCTTTACCCATGTTTCCAAATGATTAACAGATTTACACAATTTAAAGAATGGAAAAATAGGGTCTATCATATTAGAGATATTTTCAGAAAGGGGAAGCTTATGACTGTAGAAATGTAACAATTCAAATAAGAAAGCTGAATTGGTTTCAAATGTGTCAGAATACCTCTTTCACATCTTCCAGGGTGTTTCCAGATGGGGCCTAAACTTGCTGCAAAGCACATGCTTAACTACTGTAATGCAGTTGTTTTTATATCTCATTAAAATTCTTCAATAAAAGAATTAAAACAATAATGTTTGCAAGTAGTGAAAATGCCCAAAGAAAATGTGTTTTAGGGACTTGGGTATTCATGCTCATTTCAGTACAAGGCACAAAACTCTTTTTCTTGCATTGGGAGTGAAAACTGTAGATGAACACATATAAAGTGCTTTAAGAATCTAAAATAAAGCTCCACATATAAGTGTTGGAAGTAAGTACAGTAATCATCAGCAATCACTATTAATTTCTATTAAAGTGTCAATCTAACAAATGGAACTTTTTGTGATAAGGAACATTTCCTAGACAAGATAATGAAACGTTTCATAGCCACTTGACAAAATGATGGATTTATTTTTAAAATGACAGAAGAAAAACTATAGATAATTTAAAATTTCATTACTTAGCTTACATGAGGGAGAAAAACTATAGCTAGTTTATCTATTTACTTGAGCCTAATGTGTTACACAGACCTGTTGCTACCATCATAATGACCACAGTGTACTTCCTTCATATGTTGCTGTTAAAGATCAAGAGCTTTTTTTAAAGGGAAGTAGAAAACTATTTTTAGAAGTGCTGAGTCTTTGAACTCTCAAAACCACATGCCAGGATATAAATCTATTGGTTTTTTTTCTACATTCAGATGTTTTAAGATCTCTTTTTTTTACCCAATTCAACTATTTTCACAAAAAAACAAATGTCCTGCCATTTTTGTGTGTAACACACAAGACATTAGAACATTTTAAAAACTACTACCAACAAAATCAGGTGGAAATGTCCAAAATTCTATGTCATTCCATTCAACACCTATTTCTGGAATATTTAATTTCCGCCTGTCTTTCATGAAAATCTGTAGACCTCCCTTTTGAAGTGAGCTAAGAAAATTAATGAACACAATACAAAAGTAAATACTAAATATGTATTTTTAGTCATGTGAATATTCAATTTTACGAATTCTAAGTGTATTTTGAAACAGCTCTTGAAAATGACCTGCCTTTTACATAGTGATGAAAGGACTATGTTCTAAAATTGGGCACTATATCCTGAGTGGCAGGTAACATGTTAAAAAGTAATTATGACTGCGCTTTGATTTGAAAAGAACCCTTTCTAAAAATGAGCTTCTGTATGAGAAAATATGGTCGTATTAGGATTGCTTTATTCTAATCTCTTCAATTTACGCAATTTGCATATTATTAAATGTATAAGCAACCTACATATTATGCAAATATTAAAACTGTATGTAGCCTACTTTGCATTGTATTTATGAAAATTCTGGATATTAAGTGTTGCATTTTTCCTACCTGTGTATTAGTCTTGCTACCATTTCTATAATAAGAGCCCATCTAAGAAAACCAATGTATAGTAATGAAGTAGTGATTTGGAATACATTTACATTGTGGAATTAATTTGTTTGACACCACTTTAACTGCTGTGACTCAATCCCATGCAATCCTGGGAGTTGTGATTTAGTGAGGCACCAAGAACTCTTTGGCAGATACAGCCAAAAAACGTGTAAAACTCTCATGATTTCATGGCACTGTCTGATAGCATTTAAAGTGGTGCCAAACTGGATGAATGGTGCTAAATAGTCACACCTTTGAAAGAGTGAGAGCCAAGTTCAGATGTTTGCTTGAATTTCCCATGTGACCTTTGGCCATCACTACCTCTCAACAAACCTATTGTAAGAGATAGTTGTAGATATCAATAAGGAGAGGGGAACTTCCCAAAGCGGATATGTACTGTAAATAAAAAAATAACAACGTTCTGTCATATGTCATGCCTAGTAGCATAAAGTCATTTTTTGGTTTCATTTTTACTTATGGAAAAAAAACCTTGAGGAAAAAAAGGAACAGGAAGCCTAGAGAGCGACTATTGATTTTCTGATTCACATGAGAAAAATGCAGTGAAGATTACAGAAAAATACAAATGATTGTAAAAATAAAAAAGCAAAGTGTGATGTTTCATCAGAGATTAAAATCAAATGTGTTATTATAACTAAAAGAGAGTTTAGTTTAACTTCATTTATCCTAATGATAGTGGATAATGGTTGATAATTGTTATGAATAAATAAAATATTCAACCTTTCATCACAAAACAAGTGCCAATCAATTTGTCTATCTCAGGATGATACCTATTATTTGTTCCTAACCACTTAACATAATGATACATGCAGTTTTTGTATTTTTCACCCACTCTCAACTGGCTCTCCTTCCCAAAATTGTATTTAAAGACCTGCCGACTGGATCAACATTTTACCAAAGCAGGTCACTGTGTACAAAGGTTTATATTCAAATACATTACTATTAATAATTTTTATTTCTTACTCCCCACTTCTCACGCCTTGAGGCGGATTACAACATTGCTAAAACACATAATCAAAATACATAATCATTTAAAAGCACTCCGTAGAATATACATATTAAAATATATTTCCATAAAATACATATTAGAATACACAAAACAAAAGTTAGTTGTAAAGTGGAAGTTTAAAATTCATCATTATAACTGTCTGAGTAGGCCTGCCTGAAGAAACCCCAGGTATTTTGGACAGCTCCCAAAATTCCTGGCCATTGGACAACCTGGCTAAGACTTCTGGGAGATGGGGGCCCAAACATCTGGAGGGCCACAAGTTTGACATCTCTGATCTAAAGTTAAACTTTCTTCCCAAACTGTAAAACCAACCCAGGGATTTGGAATTGGATGGGTGAAGTCTATAATTATAAATACTAAACATAGATGTAATACCCTAGAATGTAGGACATAATAGTCATTGTACATTTTAGTTCATAATCTATTTTTCTATAATTAAAGTTTGAGATCTGGGCCAGGTAATGGTTCAAACAGACACCAGGTGGCATGGCTAAAATTTGGGTAAAATATGGCCAATCAAGGAATATTGTACCTGTGGGCTGTACAGAATGAGAATCATAAGTTATAAGCTCTAATGATCCATGCTACTTCAGTCTGGCTATATGCTCTGTAAGCAGATTGCAAAATATTCTGCATAGCTTTAGGGAAGGGATGAAAAGCCGACCTTAGAAAGAAAGTTCAGATATAATTCACACAGCTGATTCAACGTATGGAAGTGGGAATTTCAACATCATGCACCAGCCTTTAATGCAGTGATGCATTGAAAATTAGATACAAAGGTGACACGAGAAAACTACTGCATCTCATAAAGATGAAACGAGACTTTCCAGGATTAGGAGTGTTCTGACTAGAACTCTACTTAGCTAAAGGTCCCGGCAAAGAAAGTACTTCCTAATGGAAGACATAATTCAATTTATAACATTAACTATGGCAAATCATGAAGACAGTTGCTAGATAGGTGCATTAAAATATTACTATTTAATATTATTACATTTGAGCCTCACATCTACAAGGATATATTCCTGAACCTATTGTGGAAACATGAAACCACTTCAAATGAATAACTTATGCTGGATGTTGCCATAAAGTCACACTGGAGGACCTAGAAAATTCCTAAAAACAAATCTGTCATGGCCAATTCCAACAGCAAGGATGAAGAGTTGCTAGAAGGTCTAGCAGTGGATAACTCCCCATCAGTCTAAATAGACTGAAGCAATAACATTGGAACAGGCTTGCAAAGGGTTAAATATAGCCCCACATTTGCAGTGGAGGAGAGAACACGCGGGAGAATCACAAGCACTAAACAAGCAACAGCTGAGATCATAGGATAAAAAGGCTCTCAATGTGGAGTCCTGTGGCAGATGATGTCATTGTATCTTGTCTTAGAACCTGATTCTGCTGCTTTTTTTGGACTACGAGCATTTCTGACCTTGGCTTTTGTTTGTTTCTGACTTGACTCTGTTGCTTCTCTTACTTGACTTTGGCAAATTGGTATTTGGAACTTGGCACAGGCTCCCCCTTACCTGTTTATAGTTATTCCTACTGAACATTCAAGGAATCAAGAATTTGGCCATTTTGTTAGCACACTCTTGACTTTTGCTTATTCTCCTATTGTTTGTTGAAATCAAAGCTCCTGTTTTTGTGACTGACTTTGTGACCATAATCTCTCTAGTTTCTAGATCCTCTAGAACAGGGGTCAGGAACCTTTTAGACTCAGAGAGCCATAAAAACAACATGTTTGTAATTACTTATTTCCCTGAGAGCCATATAATTAATTAAATAAATAAATAATACATGGGGGGGGTACCTGAAGGGAAAGAGGCACGTCAGGGCCTCCTATTCTGGCAGGCACGAGCAGCGGGCCGAAACTCTTTCCTGCTCTGATCTGGGGGGCTGTGGGAATGCCGTGAGGCTGGCCCACACCAGGCCCCAGCTGGCAGCGAGGTGGTGGAGGGAGGGAGGTGGAGCCCCAGTGAGCATGGGAGGCGGGCCATCTCCCTCCCCTGCCCCACACTGGAAGCTCTGCAAAAAGCCCGGAGCAGGCCTCGGGGCGCGCGGTTAGCCCATACAGGTGCAGCCCGCTGGGCCTGAGGCAGGGGAGCATGGGGGCAAGCCAAGAAACTCTTCCTCCTTCACAATTCTCCTCTTGGGCAAGAGGCATAATCTGAGGCGAAGGAAGGCAAATTCCACCTCTTGCACAGGGCTTCCTGTGTTGTCAAAGGGGGGGAAGGGACTCGGCCTGCTTCCTGTGCTCACTGGGGCATGCCACCCCCCCCCCCCCGCTGCCTGCAGATGCACCACACGTCTCCAGAGTTTCTGCTGTCAGACGGGGGCAGGTCCTGGCCAAAAGGAGAATTGTGAATGAGGAAAGGTTTCTTGGCTCGCCCCCTGCACTCCCCTGCCTCGGGCCCGATGGTCTGCCTGTATGGGCCAACCGCGTGTCCCGAGGCCTGCTCCGGGCTTCTTGCGGAGCTTCTTGGCAAGGACCCACCCCCGCCCAACACTGGAAGCTCGGCATCCGGCCAGAGATGCTTGTCGGGCCCGCAGGCAGCGGGGAAGGGGTAGGCACAGCCTCGGCGAGCGCAGGAACCAGGCCGAGTCCCTCCCCCCGACAACTTGGAGGAAGAGGAGGAGGAAGGGAGAAGGAGGAGGAGGGAAAAGCTGCTGACCTGCGCACACGGATGTTGGGGCGAAGGCGGCACGCATAGGTGAGCCATATTTAGTCAACGAAAGAGCCAGATATGGCTCACGAGCCGTAGGTTCCCGACCCCTGCTCTAGAAATAGGATTTCTAGGAACTGAAGTCCAAAACAATTAGAGGAACCACTGCTGTAGGGCAACCCCATGATAACTTCTGAGGAAAGCATACCATAGATATATGCCTTGAGGGTTCTCAAATTTCCAAGAAAGGACATATTTTATTGAATGCAGGTAGATGAAACCTCAGGTACGGCTGTTGAACGGTATATTTAAATGAATAGATATAAGCAATGATAATTGAATAGAACTTTCTTGCTCAGAAATAGTGCCAGTGCCTGGTTACTGAGATCCTTAAAATTATCTGCAGTGATCCCTGTACTTTATCTGCAAATTTACTAGAGGCATTCTGGCTGCCTACTGCTACAGGCAAATTGCCGGGTTACATTTGACTTTTTGTGCTGATTAAAATATTACTATTAATAGAAAATCAACAGTTGTTTTTAAAACTGGAAAATGTAGGGCTTCTCTAGATTGTGGGGGTTTTTTTGCCTGAGGGTCCATTTATTTTGTGCAGCTCAGCCTCCTTAAGTAAGCTTGTAGAGAAAAAGGAGCTGGGTGACAGTATGACAAATGAGGGTCACCACCTCTAAAATTGTGTTCACTGTTAACGATAAAAAGCAGGAGGCAAGGGCTACAGTATGCCTGCCTCATAGGTATTTCTGCTCAAAACACTTCTATTCACAATCGGAGACAGTATGTCACAACATGAAAGGGAATCAATCTTTCCCATCTATTTTTTTTATCATTTCACACAAGCAAGTCTATAGTACACAAAATAAAAAACAATGCATTTTACAAAGGGAAGATTGTGGGTCAGCTTGTCTTCTGGCAGAACCTACAAAATTGTTCTGTATTGAACAGGAGAGTCAGAGAAGCACGTAGCAATGAAAGTTTGGCGGGTTTATTTAACTGCCACAAAATTAACAAAGAGCATTACAAAGTACTATCAATCTATATTATGTATTTTACTATTAATTTTAACTGGAAAAATCCCAAAACGATCATTACTGAAATTCAAAATACTGAAATGGATACCTTGAATTTATATCTCTAATGGTGTTCATATTTATTATTTTATTTAAACTATTGAGACTTGAAGTCACATGAAAATTAAAAATGCAACTAAAAATAAAATGAATGTGAACATCAAATATTCAAATACAATTTAAAATGTATGAGTAGAAGAAAACAGCATTAACCCAGTAAACAGTCCCTTCTGCAGCCAGCATTGTCAGTAGTCTAAATAAAAAGATCTTTCTTTGCAAATGGAAGATTGTATGGAAGAACCCAGTCAAGTTGGTAAGGAATCTCAGGAACCTTCCAGTCAGGCCCAAAAAGTGGGACCCATCTTGTGAAGTAATCCAGAGTAAACTGGGTTTTCCCAGTTTACTCCACATTAAATACCTCTAAAGGACTGGACCATAAGCTAAGATCCAGATCTTTAGAGGTGAGGGCCCTGTGAGGACTGTGCTATCGTGCCAGGGATATATGCTCTTAAAGGGACAGGGACGCAATGTTTCTCTTCCTGGGGGTTTTCTTTTTGCCCTCCTTTAGAGGCTTTGGGGCTCCCAAGGACCAAACTGGACACTTTCTTCAACTAAAGGGGTTTATTCTTAATGCAGAGTAGCAATGTACTCAGGTTCTTCTCTTTTTTAACCAAACAAATTGAAAGCTTACTTTACAGTTATTAGTGCAGATGTTGTCCTGGAAGCTGCAACCGAATAGCTCTCCAAAGTCTCTCTCTCTTTAACTTCGAGGTGAGGATGCTCAAAGTTCCAGCCAGGTGGACCATATGAAGGCAGGAAGCCTTCCTCTGGTTGCCAACTGACTGCTTGAGGGCGCCCGAAGTTCCTCGGCATCACTCAACCGTCCATTATGCTAAGTATACCATATGAACTTCAAGGTGTGAAGAATTGGTACTGGAGATGCCTTGACTAAGGCCTAGCTGACACACCTTCGAACACGCCCACTCTTTAGAGTCTCTGGTGGTAAAATGAGAGAAAAAATGGCTTCCCTTTTCCAGGTCCCCGGGGAAAGGGGAGGAGCAAGCTAGAATGGGTTCTATGTGGGAGGGCGGATATGTGGCAGCCACTTTCACAGGCCACAGCGATATGTGGCAGCTATTTGCATAAAGTCCTTTGATTGGCCAGCCTCGCCACTCCAAAATTCTAAGTGCCAGCTATTTGCATAAAGTCCTTTGATTGGCCAGCCTTGGCACTCCAAAATTCTAAGGCACCAGACAGAGGACATTGATTGCCACTGATTAGCCAGTATCCCAGAATCCAGGCCTCTACATTCAAACAACAGGATTTCTTCCCACTGAGGGGAAAAAATGCACCATCAACATTCCCTCCCCACTTGGCTCTGTGAAAACAAAATGGAATCCTGTTTTCTCCTCCCCCCCTCAGCTGTTACAAAATGGCTGCCTGCCATTCCGCCTTTTAAAGTTACCAATTACCAGCAGAACAGGCCAGAACATTACAGGCCCCAAAAGAGAGTTTAGGGCAGGATGGGGCCACGAATGATGGGATTTGCATCCCAATTCACTTCCCAGAAAACACTGTAGCCCCTACAAATCACAGACCAGGCCCAAAATTTACAGTAAGGCTTCATTAACTTGATTTTCCTGACTAGGCCTCAGTTAATAGGACATTGTGTATGGCCTGAATTAACAGTAACCAACCTTGGCACACTGAGCCCCTATGAACCATGATTCATTCTACTGCAGTTTGGAGTAGGGAGGACCATGGATGATGGGACTTGAAGTACCATCACAGGTTATGAGATTTGTAGTACTTTCAAACTCTTCATTCCCCACAGACCAAGGCGGCCCTGAACCACAAGACCAAACTTGGCACACAGTACCCCCATGTCCCACACTCCATCCTACTGCAGTTTAGAGGAGGATGGACCATGAAGGATGGGATTTCAAGTACCTCCATTCACTTCCCAAGCCCGCTGCGACCCTCATCCAGTGCATAATCATGACCACACTTGGCACAAAAGCCCACATGACCCAATGGACGTCCTGATGCAGTTCGAGGGTGGACCACAGATGATGGGACTTGAAATACCTCCACTCATTTCACCAGACCATTGCCAACCTCATCCAAACACTGATCAAGACCAAACTTGGCACACAGAGCCCCCATGACTCATTCTACATTCTGGTGCAGTATTGAGGAGGCATTCAATGACTAATGAAGACCAAACTTGGCACACAAAGCCCTCATGACCCACTCTACATCCTGTGCTGTTGGGAGGGGGGTGGACCATGGCCAATGGGACTTGCAGTACCTTCACTAACTTCCTGAGACCACTGCAAGCCACATACACATCTAATAGGAACCAACCTTGGCACACAATGCCTTCCTCAAATAACCCGGGCACCGCCAGGTCCTCAGCTAGTAAACAATAATTGGCAAGTGCCAAGGACCAATAAATGCAGTCAAACCTCTAAAAAGTTGCAAACACATTAAAAACAGTGCAAAAGGACTTTAAGAACTCAAACCCTTTGCAAACTATACAGGCTGTAGCATTTCATCAATGCAAACCTCTAAACTCAAAGGTTTAAATGCAGATGGTGCTTGCCGCGCCATCACAAGGACTGCTTCTGCAGTCCAGGGGGTCATTCCCCATATCCATTGTACTTCTTCAGGCTCCCAAAAGCCCAAACAAGTGGGAGGGTACCCACTTCTTCCCCTCTGGACCCCATCCACCCCTCCAAACTTACCAGAGTGGCCTGCCAATAGCACAGGCTCCTGACATAAAAAATCGTGGATCAGGAGGTGGGGCAGGGAGGAGGGATTCCTCTCGACCTTTGGTTGAACTTGGATGCCATCTAGCCACTCCCTCAGGGGAAAGCCAGGGAGTTGGGTTGGGGTGAGGCCTAGAACCCAAGAGGAAGTGGGATTTTTAAATCTGCTTCCTCTTGGCTTTTAGCATAGTGTAGAAGGGCCCTCAGGCTGGATCTAAGCCCCTTCTATACTGCTATATAAAATCCAGATTATCAGCTTTGAATTGGATTATCTTGCAGTGTAGACTCATATAATGCAGTCCAAAACAGATAATCTGGGATCAGACCCTGGGATACAGGACACTGTAAATCCAGTCTCAGAACCAGGAATTGAGAATTTACTTTGTTTCAATTCTAGATCTGCCTGAAATGAAAGTGGGAATATATGAAAGGCTTATCCTTAATATTTCACAACCTGGGAAGGCTGATATGAGAGTACAGTATTTCAGATAGTTAAGCCAAGAATATATCTATTTGTAATATATCTGTAAGCAAAAACAAGCATACTGAATCATATCTAGGAACAGATCTGTAGTCAGGCATAAGGTTCTGCTTTCTCTTTCCTGTTTATTCTTTACACACACACACACACACACACACACACACACACACACTAAAGTTATGGAGGGAATAATGTAGTAGGATTATGTCAGTGCATCATGTATACTTTTATGTCCTTATTGTGTCCCCCGCAAAAAAGAGCCAAATTATTTACACTATCCGTATGTCACTTCTGTACTACTGTATCATGATTCTGCAAAATAGCAGCATGAGACAATTTGTTTCAATACACTTTCTGTATAAATTGAGTAGTATTTATTTACTAATAAGACAAACATTCAAACTATGTTTCATTAAATACAATTTCCCACCATAAATTATAATCAGATCTCCCTATCCTTGGATTCTATTTCTGCTGATACAACCATCCACAGATTAAAATAGAAATTCCAAAAGGCAGGCCTTGGTATTGCCATTTTATATAGGGCCATTTTTTTTACTACATCACTGTTTGTAATGGGACTTGAGCATCCATGGATTGTGGTTATCTATGGGGCGTTCTGGAGCTAAACCCAAGAAGGTACCAAGGGTGCGCCCATATTCTGTCCATTGTTCATATTATGAACCTCAATTGCCTTGATTGGATAAGGCTGAAAGCTATGGCCAGACAATGAATATATGATGGTCGCATATTAATCCAGCAATCCCTGTAAGTGATGATCATCAAATCCACCTTAACCAAAATGATGTAGAAGAAGAGAATACTGGATGAGAAGTTGCATCATCTCTAGGGCAGGTAACCAAAGATTCCTGACTTCTCTTCCAAATGCTTTTTGAATTATTCTCAATAATTGTTTTCTACCATGTTAATACATTACAATGTTGCCTTACACCAGAATTAAATAGCAAGGCTAAATAAACAACTATAATGTGCAAATAAATTTGGAAGGACAGAGTCTGGTATTCGGGTAAATTGGGGATAATCAGAATGCTTTCACATTAATTAATCTGCATGGTCCATTAAGCACATCCGGACTTACATAAACCTGTGGAGGACATGGCCTTTATAGATCATTACAAAGGAGGCTTAAAGTAAGCCCCATGACAGTTTTCCCAGTAAGGTTTTTTTCCCCTTGTGAACACTAAGTAAAACACATGTTAATTTAAATCCAAGATATGTGATCTCTCACTGTGACACTATTATATTTTTTTTAGTTTGATATTGGGGAGGGGGGGGGGAGAAAACCAGTGTTTATTGTGCAAGACATTAGAAGAAGAACTTAGCATTACATTCAATTATGAAAAAAGTTGAATTAATGATAGAAGATGGTTCCTCCAGATAACAATTTCCTAATTAAACAATTAACCCTAAAACGATCCCTAATTAAATAAAGAAGTGATTTGGGAAACAAACCTACATTTGGGTTTCTTCGGCTAAGCGAGCACATGATACAAGGGTGGGTCAATAAGTCCGTGACTTTTTGAATGAAACATAGGTTTTTGGATAAAAAATCATTTTATTTTTCAATGTAGTCTCCTTTGAGCTCTATACACTTTGTCCAATGCTTCTCCAATTTTTGTATCCCTTCCAAAACATAAGAATTGTTGAGGTCATCAAAATAGGTATTTGTTTGTGAGATGATTTCATTGTTGGAGTCAAATATCTTTCCGCCAAGCCATTTCTTCAGATTTGGAAACAAGATAGTCACTCGGGGCTAAATCCGGAGAATAGGGTGGATGAGGGAGGAATTCTTATCCCAATTCATGGATTGTTGCCATGGCAACTGCACATGTGTGCACCCTTGCATTGTCCTGGTGCAAAAAAACATTTTTCTTGGCCAAATGCGGTCATTTTTCCCCCCTTCAAATCCTTATTAAATCGACCCAATAAGTTGGCATAATATTCGCCATTGATTGTTTTATCCTTTTGAAGGTAGTCAATGTGGATTATACCGCGTGCATCCCAAAAAACGGTCGCCATGACTATTGGCTGACAAACCCACCTTGGCCTTCTTTGGCGCCAATTCACCCAGAGAAACCCACTGTTTTGACTGCTGTTTGGTCTCTGGTGTGTTGTGATGGATCCCCGTTTAGTCCACGGTTACGAAACGGCACAAAAACTCATCCATATTGCAGTTGAACAATGGCAAACACTTCTGCGAAATTTCACATGATTGTGTTTGTGGTCGATTGTGAGCAAACGCAGCACCCATCTTGTGGAAAGCTTTCTCCCACCCAAGTGAACATTTAAAATTGAAACCACTGAGTCATGTGAGATGCCTATGGCTTCCACAATCTCTCGCTCTTTCAATCTCCGATCGGCCAACACTATATCGTGAATTCTTTCAATTGTTTCGGGTGTAGAGACCTCAACTGGGCGTCCAGAACGTTCGGCATCTTCCGTGCTTGTACGGCCACAATGAAATTCAGTAAACCTCTTTTTTACCATTGAAATTGAAGGTGCAGAGTCCCCATAGTATTTATCAAGCTTAGCCTTGGTTTGAGTGATGGTTTCCCCCCACAAAGAATAATGCTTAATGAGCACACAAAATTCACTTTTTTCCATTTTCTCCTCAAATCACGTGGTAGTCTGCTATCAATGGCTGTCAAACACAAACTAAATGATGCAGCTTGTTCAGATTTTGACAGGAGTAAACTGACAGATGTCTGTTGACAGGAGCAGTGTTGCCCTTTCAGTTAAGAGTCAAGAAATTCAAAAAGGCACAACCTATTCACCTGCCCTCGTATTAGGAAACAGTTGTACTGCGAGAAAGGCAAGATATGTTTCCACCACACAAGCACACAATTAATAGGTAGCACAGATATTTCCTGACTATGGGTGCAATCATTATTTTCAAATTTTCTTGTCCTCAGCAAAAAAAATTGCATCTGTAGAAAAAAGGAAAAATGATTCAACTAAAAAGAAGTGATAAAATTCAGATTATTTCTTCCATGAAAGAATGGGGGAATAACATTTTTTTTGTTTTCATTTGTTTGTTTTTTGGAAGAGGGGTAAGTGGTCAAAAGTGCTGTAAATGTGCTGTAAACCACTCTGAGCTTCAGATAGAGCGGTCTATCAAGCCGAAATAATAAATAAATAAATAAATAAAAGTGTGCTCTTTGTAACTTGTTCCAAAAAAAGTGTGCATTACAGTTGCTATGCAAATAGAATAAAAAGTGTTAGATCACCAAATCTTCCAGCAATGGAAAGTAACACCAGAAAATCAGATAACACTTGATGGGAAGATAGTAAGGAAAAAACATGGGAAAATTAGAAGGAGGGAAGATGGAAGTAAAAGAAAAAAGGAGGAGGAGATGGAAGAAAGGAGAGGATGGATGAAGAATTTTTAAAAAGTTTTTTTTAAAGGAAGGAAAAGAAGCAAAAAAGGAAGGAGGGAGAGAGGGAGTGGAAAGGAGAGAAAAGAAAAGGAAGAAAGTGAAAGAGGAAAGGAAGGAAAAGAAGAAAGAAATTAAGAAAAGGGCTTAAGAGGAAAAGAAAAGAGGTTAGTTAGAGAAAGAAGAGAGGGAAGGGTGGAAGAGAGGGAGGGAGGGAGGGAGGACATAAAAGAAAGGGAGGGAAAGGTTGAAAGGACAGAAAGGTTTAAAAGTCCCTGGGGCCTTCCCTTCCTTTCTTCTTCGCAGCTGGAGAGGGTCTCAACAACAAAAGAGCCCCCCTCCCTCGCTCCCTCTTGGACCCTTCTATTAAGATCCTGGGAATATTGAAAGGATGGACCCCTGACATAGAATCCTGGTGAGGTTGAAAGGCATCCCAAGAACAGCCTGAGCCAGGTTTCTGGGATGATGCCAAGATAGGAGAGCAAGGTAAAGGGCAGCCATACCCTCCACGTTGGGACCACAGACTTGACTGGAGGTGAACCCTTGTCTGAAAGGCATAGAGGTGGGATGCTCAGGCCCGGATCAACTGATTGTGGTGCCCTAGGCCACACTTTGGAAGCACTGCCCCCGCCCCAGGGGGTGGGGCCGCTTGCGGGGGGCCCTCCTTCCTTCTCACTGAAGGAGGGGCCGAAAATGCAAGGGAGGAGGGGCGGCAGGGCTTCTCTCTGCCTCCTCCTCCCTGCCTGGCGACACCACGCCAGTGAGGAGGAGGCAGAGAGAAGCCCCGCTGCCCCTCCCTTGTGTGGCGTGACGATGCAAGGGGGAGGGGCCGCAGGGCTTTTCTCTGCCTACTCCTCCCTGCCTGGCGACGCTGCGCAGGAGCGCCAGAACATCAAACTTTTTTTAAAAGTTATTTTTTTAAAAAAATGGGGGGGTCCGGACCTGCTGCCCCCCCCCATAGCTGCTGCCCTAGGCCATGGCCTAGGGTGGCCTTATGGGTAATCCGGGCCTGGGGATGCCTTGGGCAAGGTGGGGTCCAACTTAAGGGCCTTTGGGGCACCTTTCTCCCAGCTCTGATTCTCAAATGAATCTCTTCTCTTTTTCTTTCCCTCTCTTGGCTTTCTGAGGGGTCCCTTCCTTTCCTCCTCCACCTCTGCAAAGGGGGCATGTGCATCCCTGGAGGACTCCATCCCCGGATGGGCTCCCTTTGTGAAGTGACTCCTCCTTTTGTCTGTGCCACCAGCCACACCCCTCCTCCTTCTGTGAGACACACAGATACTTAAAGAGAGCAGAGAGGATGAGGTGGGAGAGGGCTTCCTGTTTGGTGACAGTGGAAGGGCACTGCCCCCTCCTCCTTCTCCTCATTGCCTTTTCTTCTCTCTTTGCGTCTGCTCCTGCTTTTGCGTCAGGTGCTTAGAATCTTAGAGTTAGAAGAGAACTCATGGGCCATTCAGTCCAACCCCCTGCTAAGAAACTAGAAAATCGCATTCAAAGCACCCCCGACAGAATGTCATCGAGCCTCTGTTTAAAAGCCTCCAAAGAAGGTGCCTCCACCACACTCCAGGGCAAAGAGTTCCACCGTTGAATGGCTCTCACAGTTAGGAAGTTCTTCCTAATATTCACCCTAATATGCACCCTGATTTTTGCATGGCCTTATATTCATGTAAATATGGTAAATCTATGCAACACTGAAACTGTTACAAAATATATACCTATACTAGCTGCCACACTCAGTCATTTAAGTGAAAAGAAATTCTGCTGTTCCCATCTCCTGCACTCTACTGACCAAGAATAACCTCAGTTCTAATCTTTTATTCAAGCAGAGTCCATTCCTGCCATTCCATTACTCCCTCGGAAACCAATAGAAATTTTGACTAGTAGCAGCATGAGTTGGCTACAATAATTCAAGGGGAGCAATAAAAGAGGTAAGTGCTGAACTCCACCAAGATGATGAAATATTTCCACAAGTGAACTATGCTATTAAATCATCAAGAGGATATTAAGGTCTGTCGGAAGCTATTTTGAGTGGCACAATATTGCTTCAGTTCCTGATGTACTACAGGTCTTTCCTAGTCACAAGAGGACTTCTGGCTTTCTTTATCATCGGAAGGAGGTGACTGAAGAACAACATATGTTCTTTTGTAAAAATAAATTGCTGTACTGCAAAATATTCATTTTGTTCCCCAAACTCACTGCAGTGCTATTATTCTTACTAACCTTTAGCAAACACAGTGGACTGCAGGAATTTTGGCATAATCAAAGTAGAATAAAAATTAATGGAAATGTACTCTCCAAAATTTCTAGTCTACATTGATTTGATACTAGCCTATGTTAAGTTCCTTCTCTCCATTAGGGAAAGGATACAACGTGGATGTTTTATTATGGAACTATGCAACCAATCAGCCATTTCCAAAACAAAGAATCTGATGCAGACAGAATTTCCTCCTCTACCTCCCCTCTCCAACTCTCCTTGGAGAGAGGAATGAGATAATACAGATTCAAAGAAGGAGCCTCTTGAACACAGATTCAAGAAGAGAACAGCTTGTAGCTATTGTAAGGGTGATTCCTTGTCATTTTTTTTTGCAGGGAATCAGGGTGTAAGGAGGCTTGGGAGATACTGCCACCCCTCCTCCCTGGGCTGAATGAGAGATCCTAAATGGCAATCCATGCCATAGCATTCACAAAAATTCAGATATTTGTAGAAGATCCAGTGCCCACTACATTATCGGCCACCATAACTGTAGCTCTTTCCCTGGCTCTTCACTGGTAATTTTTTTCAACTGAAAATACTCTAAGGGATCTAGAAATGTGCTTCCAATGTAAGGAACAGTGCCCAGTAAAAAGCAGAATGCAATTTAAAAAGTAAGCAGACAGTTGCATGTTAAAGCTCTTAAAAAATTAAACTAACCTCACAACCTCAGAGAATGCTTGCCATAGATGCAGGCGAAATGTCAGGAGATAATGCCTCTAGAACATGGCCATATAGCCCGAAAAAACCTACAACACACTGACAAAGAATAGATGCAGCTGTTTATTTTAAAAGCACAAAACAGCCCATTTCCACTAGGCATTTACTTTTCATGATCACTTGTGCAACATTGAAACTATGTATTCTTCTTGTTTTTAAAAGAAACTTTTAAAGGAGTCAAATAAAATAACCGCTGAAGCTACCTATCAACCTATTTGGCATGATTAATGTACTCTTGTCTTCATCATGGGCGTCATCATACTAGAGAAAAAATCCACTTAAAATCTGCTGCCTCCTGCAGAATTCAGGGGTTTGTTAGTTTAGGAAGGAGGTCTTTAACAGCTGGTGTATTGCATAGATGTTTTGGGCTCCCACAGCATGTTGTTGAGAGGTCTGAAAGAATGTAGACTGTACTAGGGTTGGATTTGAATTGTCGAACCAAACTAGATCAGTTCACCTGGCACAGCCCATTTTCTGAAGTTCCCAATATACATTTTATATAATTGTTTAGGTTGATTTTATAGCAGCCCTGGAGAGATGTGTTCATTAACTGCATTGGCTTAAAATTTTATCAATTTTCAGGAAAATGAAAGCTACAGTATGTATGAGAAGAATGCTTTACTTTAGAGAATGGCCTTGTCAATTCATGGGCCAAACCCTTTCAAACTTCAAGATAGCTGCAACAAGTAAATATGTTTACTTTGGACAGATCAACCAGAATCTGACCAGCTCCCACGCAGGTAAGCCACCTTATTTTTGTTGTTGCTTTCCTGAAAAATGAAATGAGTATAGCAAACGCAATATCAATGGAAAACATTTATGTTTTATGTAGTATGCTTCATCTTAACATACTAGACATTGTGTTTGTGCTTTGTAAATTATTCATTCCTTCTGGGAAGAATGAGTAATTTAAGCATAGTTCTTCTTCCTACAGGAGTGTATTCAAAAACTGAGGAGGCTCAATGGTCTCACCGTGGCCCCATCCACACTGATGATTTAATGCAGTTTGGCATGAGCTTCGAAATGAGGCAGCCAGATCACAACCTCCCACAAAATTGTGTTATAGAAATCCCTTAATTGGTTCCAGGATTTCCTATGTAATCATTCCTTTCTTCAATACTGATTTGAAACTGTTAAATGTGTAGATGGGGCCATAAAGGGGGAAAGTCTCTCCTCCCCACTCTTTCTTTGTCCTGCCCCACAGCTACGTGATGCAAGCAAAAGGAATTGTTTACTGAAGGTTATTATAACCAAAGATTGACAAAACTTGGTGAACTACTATCCCTCCTACTCACATGGTCATTTAAAAGCCATATGGGTAGAAAGGACAGAGACAGCCAAATAAGAGTTGCCTGTCCCAGCCTGTGTGTGCTGATACAGGTACCTTTCAGGACCTCCCTTCAGAGGTCCTGCAAGGATATGTCACTGCACTGGCTATCCGAGGACAAAATGATCCTCCTTGCTGGTCTTCTTCATCCTCCTTCTAATCACTATGTCATGTAGGTGAGGCAAAAAAAGGGTGAATCTGATCCAAGGTGGGCAGTCACGTAGTCCTCACGTAGAGGACTGGGGGAAAATGAAGAAGGAAACTTGATGTTTTTTTTTCAATAAAAAAATCAGGTTTTTGATGTTTCTCAACACTCAGGAAGTCCTTGATGCAGACTGAGTATTTATAAATGGCATTATGAATTAATTTCTTGTTTATACTTTAAAATAAAATAAAATATATAGTTTTTACCCTATGGAATAACACAGAGATAGTATGATGGAAGGAAACAAAATGGCAGGAGGAGAAGGAGAGTTTGGGAATAGACCTCAAGTAAGAAGAGGAGGGGGGAGGGAAGGGTTTCTGGAATTACCTACCATTGTAATTCTGGAAGCAGATACAATTCCACCTGTTTGAATGTTGGAGAACATGGTATAGAACAGGCCTGGTATAGAATAATGATGTGATGCATGTGCAGCATCCATGTCAAATTGATATGGATCATGAATTCAATTGCTTGCCTTCAGAGCAAATAATGGGGAGGAGGTGTTGAAGATTGATGAGAATAGTTAAGGCTCAAATGTCTAATTTTAAAGGATACACAGCAATGCTAACTAGATTTAGAATAATAATAATAATTAATAATAATAATGGTCACGAGTTTTGCACCACTCCAACTCTCTGCGAATGACCACAGGTGTTTCTATTTGGATATCCCCGGGATCTCCTTCAATCTTCCTACACCCCATTATGAACTCTCTTCTCCAGGGACATGCGTATTTACGCTGACTTACCTTGAAAAAGCCCTCATTCAGGGTAGGAGCCCCTCCCGGGCGATTTGAAAATTGTATTTGTATTTGCATATTAATGTGTTGATATGATTGTAATTGTGTCTATTATGACCTAACTTATTGAACCTATCGAATTTATTGAATTTATACACAGACACTTCATTGTTTGTTATTGTATTGCAGCGACTCCCTCCATTTGTTGTTAGTTCTGCAATAACCAAGGTAATAACATTTGAGTTGAGAAATAATGGGTTTCTGCTCTAGCCAACCCTACTATAGCAGTTGGCACTTGCCTATAACAGGCAAGCACTTATATATGAAGACAAAAAATAGAAAGAAGCCACTAGCCTATAGGCATGGTTAGGTCCAGTCGGAATCTTTGTATTTCGGATTAAATTCAGATCAAATTCTTTTTTGAAACGATTTTGAAGCGATTTGGGAACCCGGAAGTATTCTTGCCCTTTCGAAGCCACTGTCGCCATCTTTGTTCCGACTCAGCTAGTGATTTGGAAAAGACCCGGCGTTTGGAAGCAAGCAGTAGCTTGCATGCTGGGATGCTTGCCTCTAGCCAATGAGGGGAAACCATGTGGGGAGGGGTGGGTTTTCAGCACAGCACCCGGGGACGCGAACAGGAAGGGACTAGGCAGCTTGGGTGGGAAAGGTGCCACACCACCACTTTGTAAGGGAACAACATACCCGGGGAACCTAGTAAAATGCCCCCCCCCCCCAATGTTTTCCTGAACGGGCTGGGATTTGGAGGAGAAAAGAAAAAGGGGAAGCGAAGAGAGATAAGGAAAGAGGAGAAGGGAAGGGAGAAAAACAGCAAGAAAAATGTCAGTTTAAACCAGTGTGGATGGATTCTTTTCCTTTCTCTCCCGTTTTTAAACTGTGTTTAAACCCCAAGTGCCACCTCTGTGTTGAAACCAGTGTGGATGAGATGGATCTGTGTCACTTTGCTGGAAACCTGAGTATGGCTCTTCTTATGTTCTTATGGGATGGATGGATCCACTTTAAACCAGTATGGATGGGATGGATTAAAACCAGTGTGGATGGATTCCTTTCCTTTCCCAGTGGTTTTAACCAGAGTGAATGGATTTCTTCCTTTGCTTCCCCCAGATTTCTGGAATAAAACCACGACTTTGAAAGTAAAGACCACCCAATGAAACAGGAAATAACAATTTGAAACTATTAACAAAGGATTCAGACGTCTCAGAAATTTTGAAAAGTTTCAAACTTTTTTTCTGTGAAAATCGGAATTGACTTTAGTTCCGAACCACCAGCACTCCCTACATCCAAAACTAGTTTTGAACCATTTTTTAAAATCAACACAAACCTACTAGCCTGACTCTCCAGGTGTCTCTTAGCATGTTTATTTAAAGCATAGACCTATAAGCTTGGCCACCAAAATAGAAATAATAATAATAAATTTAATGTTGGTGAAAACAAAAGTGTTACAAGTGCTACAAGTAGTTTACATTAGATTAAAAATGTTTTTCTTTTCTAATGCAAAGTTTACAGTGGTTGTTTCATTTCACATGTGTAATTTTACTGTGTTTACTGTTTTTATTGTGTTTATTGTTTTTCTTGATGTCTGATACTTTGTGATTTGTGGTTTGGGCACGGCCCCATGTAAGCCGCTCCGAGTCCCCTTTGGGGGGAGGGAAGCGGCTTATAAATAAAGTTTATTATTATTATTATTAGCTGGGGTAAAAACTATTGAACTTATTTTTTGTTTTTGTGAGAAAGGAATCTATCCCTATTATTCCCATGTTATTTCTGTCTTGGATACCAACATTTTTGTTAAAGAATTTACTGCCAGAAACACACCTGCTTTGTTAAATGAGGCATACCTGAATGTTTCAGATTCAATGCACATTTCTTAAACAACGACACTGATTGATTTACAGAATTTTGTTATAATTTGCTTGTAGATCAGAACTGAGTGCCAATAATATAATTGTCTTGGGAAGAGGATTAATGGCTTCAGATTGGTATAACTGTATTAACTCAAATGTTTACATGGTATAATATTTCCAATTAGAACATACTTTCATTATTTTTAATGCATGCCATCAATTGGATACATGAGTTAACAAACTATCAACATTTATTATTATTCAAACTTATATACCACCACTCCCCATAGGCTCGTGGCGGTTCACAACAAGATAGTACAGCTAACAGTACAACCAATTTATTTTTCATAATTGCAAAATTATTTATACAGGAAAGGATAGGATGTGCACATATATTTTAAGACATTGAAATACTCAAAAATACCAAAGGCAGTGTAGCGTTCTCACTTTATACCTAACTCTATAAAATCATAAAGGTCTTTTTTTTTTTAATAATATTTTTTATTGCGTTTCAGATACAGAGAATTTAAACTGGGGTGGGAAGAGGGGGAAGGAAGGGGGGGAAGGGGAAGTGTGAAGGGTAGGACACTGGGGGGTAAAGGAAAAGACATATAAACTTCCGTCCAGTTGGCTAGGTCCACAGATGCTTGTTCTTCCTATAGATGTTTACACAACCGTGTATCTTCTTGGCCCCCATTAACTTCTTCCACCATAAACATGATCGTCATTAGATTTTACTTAAGGCTTTGGGGCTTAAGCCTTTCAGGTAGCATCTGACTTTAGTCCAATTCGTCGCCTTTTGGTCGGATTGATTGGAGATGATACTCCTTAGAATGTCTAGGTCCATAATTTCCCTGCTTCTGAGGAACCAGTTTTCTATCGATAGGGGCTCTCCCCCTTTCCAATTGTAGGCTATTTCCATTCTCGCCGCAGTGGCTAAAAGGAAAAAAATCTTTTCATCGTTACTCTTCCATTCCTTGTCCGTGAGGTGGAGCAGATACAAACCCGGTGACATCTCAAATTTTACCCCCAAGATGTTTTCCATATGGAAGTGGATTTTCCCCCAGAATTTCTTAATGAGCTTGCAATGCCACCAACAGTGCATGAAACTTCCCTTCTCCTCTTTACATTTCCAACAGCCATCGTTCATTGCTGGATAGCATCTGGCCAGGCTCACCGGTGTATGGTACCAATGGTAGTACATTTTGTACCAATTCTCTGTTATATGGGAGAACCCCAACCGCTTGATCTTTACCTTCCATAGGGTCTCCCACTCCTGTAACAGGATAGAGTGCCCCAGATCCTGAGCCCATCTCACCATCGTGTCCTTGATCACTTCGGTTTCCGTCTCCCATGTGAGGAGTTGGTTGTAAAGACGACTTATTGATTTTTTCCCCTCTTTCATTACTGTCTCCCACGTTGTCGGTCTTATGTTGAAGTTTTTACGTACATCCCGCTTGAAGGCTTCTTTGCATTGCGCGTAATGAAACCATGTAAGGTCTATGGCTTGCTCCCGTAATCTTCCCAGCGGTTTAAAATCATAAAGGTCTTCTGTTGTTCAAGTGATATGATGCTATTCACAGACTATTTATTCAGTAAACCCAACAGACATCAATCATATCATATACTACTGCAAACAGATTTGACATGTTCTTGAAATAGCAGAGCAACCAGAGAATTTCAAACAGAGATTTGCAATTGTTATTTTTCAAAACAAGGAAAAATCATGATTGATATATAGTTTGGCCACCTGTTTAAAATATAAGAATTCTTCAAATTTCCTGTTTATGTTCTATGAATTATTTAAATCAAGTTGTGTTTAAGGGCGATGAGAGGGAGAGATGCCTTGTTATCTGTGAGGAAGGGAGAGGATGTGTATGCATTCATACTGCCAACTTGATGTCAGAAAAAAATCTATTCTAAAGAGATAATTCTAACATAATTTTTATTTCCCAGTATTTTTCATTTATATTCAACTGGTCTGTTATTACAAAAAAAATCACATCTTCTATATGCCTACTTTGCTACAAGAGTTATAATAAACACCAGTGCACATAGTAATAAACACTACAGATAATAAGGGGAAATGAATATGTAGTCATCCCTGCTCTTTCAGATGGGTACCATGCTCCCATGAATACAGCCCAAATGGTATCACTAACTTCACACACACACACACACACCCTAAGAGGCTATGCCTGCTTGCAGAAACAAAAGGAAATCATGCAAGTTAAAAGGCCCAGAGTCAATGTCACAAAATTCTTATTCACAAACCGAAACTCATGAATTAAAGAGAAGGTGAGGTGATTGTACGTGTAGGGGAACATTCTCACAACATGGATTTGCTTAACGTTCTCCATGAACTCCTACATAATGAAATTGATCTTTGTTGAGAAGAAGGCCCTTTTGGTGATTGCCTAAATATAGAATACTTTTTTCCAGAGAGGCTCCCTTGCTCTCCATGCTGTGCCCTTTCTGACATCAAAGACCTTCTCATTCCTTGAGGTCTAATACATTACTGGAAAATGGCCTTTTCCAGTTCAAAGTCCTTCCACTTTCCCCCCCAAGTGTCTTATTACCAACAGGACTTATAGAACAGGTAAAATGTGTCTTAATTAGGTTACACAGAAATGATTCATAGAAAGTTCTCAAGTTTGTTACTCCCCTCTCTCACTTCAGCCTTAGAAGATGAAAATCACAATGTTGTGCATGTTCTTCCAACTTTCTTGAGAGTATAGGGAGCTGCAATGGAGAATAGAAATAGCCATTGTGTAAGTGAACTTTCAACAATATTTGTAAGATGTGGTTACATCTATATCACATTTGTTTTCATAGATCTATTCCAGTAATCTTAATATGGAGTATAATATATCTGAAGGCCTCCTCAGTTACACAAAGAAAACTGGAAAAGTTTATAGTACTGCAAAGTTTTGTAAATGGAATGTATTGAGCTGATTTATGCCTTGGTTTAAAAGCAAAACACGGGACTAAACAACACAACCAATCTCTGCCCCAAGGTACAGTTATTCTAAGAGGCAATTCTTCCCCACTTCCCTAAGGAATGTTCATACAACCAACAGATAACAACAGGGAAAAAAGACAAAAATCTGGTATTTTACTAGAAATATCACTTGAAACCTTATGATGAGCTATAGTGTTCAGTCAAGCTTATTGCCTGGTACATACAGCTATTTGCATAATCTTTTTCATTATGCACTGCACAGTAATTTTAAGGTACTGGAAAAGAGTAGCATATAAAATAGGTACAAGTTTATTCTCTGGTAGAAAAAAAGGAGCAGATTGAGGACAATTACTGCATCACTGCTATTATCATGTACTATTTAGATTTCTGCCTTCATTATAGAAGTCACAAAGGATAAAAAAGCAAGAATTAAATTCTACCTCCTCTCCTGGTAGAGGATGACAATGAAGTGACTTTAGTTTCTATTGATCAGGAAAAATTAAGAAGTATAAATGGTAAATTTATATTTGATCACATAAAAAGTACAAATGAATGGCATTAATTGGTTGCAGGTAGTTTTTCTCAAGATTTATACGTACAGTATATTGCCTTTTCGGTGTTTTAAAATGATTTTATATTTCTAAAAAGGATTGATGCTTATTAAGATAATTTCATTTTCAAAAGTCTATCATTCAGTTTGACTGTGATATTCATGGCTCATTCAAACAAGTTAATATTACAACCTGGATTTTCTATGACCAAAATAATACAATACACTGACTTATCTATGTTATTTTGATTGTGATTCTGTGGATGCAGTTGCTCCAACTTTATGAAAGCCATAGGTATGTCCTCTGAATCATGTATAATTAAGGCACTGTATTAGTAAACAAGATATGTAAGACTTATGATTTGTCCTTTTACTCTGTGAAAACACTGAACAAAGCTTGCTGATGCAAAACTGGAAGTAAGACATTTCTGTGTTAAAGAATTATTCTGTGAAACTAATTAGTTAATTAAATGAATTAATGAGACATTAGCTAAAACTATGTGGCTTCTAAATTGTACTTATACATTATCGTGGAAAACAATATAGCAAGCCTCCATATATCTGGTTCACAGATATATGGAGGGGGCTAATCTAATGTCCCTAGGAAGGGCTTTCCATAGCCAAGGGGCCACTGCTGAGAAGGCCCTGTCTCTTCTCTCCGCCAATCAGGTCAGCGAAGAAGGCGGAACCAAGAGCAGGGCCTCTCCAGACGATCTTAAACACCTAGATGGTTAATAGGGAGAGATGCGTTCGGACAAATAAGCTGGATCAGGACAGTTTAGGGCTTTAAAGGCAAAAGCCAGCACTTTGAATTGTGCCCGGAAGGTCTGCTAACGCTTCTTCAGACAGTGTGGCTCCCACTGAAATAAGTGTTTTAAAACGGTGCCTTAACTCTGCTTCATTGGAAGGGTTTTGACTGCAAATGTACCCAGAAAGAGTAGTGCTTTAAGAAAGCTGTCTTTGAGAATCGGTCGGGCGAAGATGGCGGCAGGAAGGGCACTCTAGGGCTCCCTGGAGTGTCACCTGCTTTCCTGGCTGGAGGGCGATTTGCGCCCCCCTCCTCGTGGACAGAAGTGTCCAAAGAGAGCGTGAAGCCAGCGGACGGGGTCCGGCGGCCCCAAGGATCTCCCCCTCCTCAAGAGAGAGAGGTTGAGCGGGCCCGGACCGCCGCCATTGCGGCGAGTGAGCCAGGAAGCGGGAAGCGGGAAGCGGCTGGTGACCCGCACTTACTGCCAGCCCAGCCCGGCCTCCCCTCCCCCCCCCCACCTTAAGCAGAGGGCAGGAGGTGAAGAAGAGACGAAACAGAAGGAGGCCGTGAGTACGGGGAACAGCGGCCCGTGCGGCATCGGGGAGGCGCCATTGGAGACAGAGGGGAGGAGCGCGGACGAGCAGCGGGGATCCCAACAGCCCCACGGAAGCCCCCACACTCAGGGGATCGGGCCCCCAACAAAAGAGGCACAAAGACCCAACAAGCAGGCCGCACAGAGGGGGAGCCAATAATCCCTGGCAAAGGCAGAGGGAACGGGAGGAAAAGAGCTACAGGGCGCCAAAATGGCGGATGAGCTCTCACAGTCCTAGGAGCAGGGAAGAAGAAGAGCTTTTTGGTGGGAGCGCCATCTTGGGAGAGGGAAAAGGACATTTTTCCAATAGTAAAACAGGGAATAGCACAACTGACAATAGAACTATGTCGGCACTGCATGAACGGACCTCAAGAGCAAAAGAGCAGAGGATAATGCAAGAAGAGGGACCAGAGGAGGAAGGAATAACTTTGAGGGACATCCTTGCAGAACTACGAAAAATAGGGGAAGCTCAAGACGGATACCTACGGAAGATGGATGCCATAATGTCTCGGCAAGAAAAGCAAATGGGAACGATCCGGGAGCACTTCCAACGTGCAAGAACAGAACCAACCGAAGAGGCGCTCCTCACAATGCCAGAGCTGCTGACCCTCTATGATGATGGAAAAGACGCACCCCAGGTCAAGGGGGAAAACGCAACAATACATGAAGGCAGAGAGAAGAGAGGGAAGGAGAATACAAAACCGCAAGAAATACTAGAAGAAAGAGGACCTCACTTCAAAAATAGTGAGGAAGTTTCACTGGAAGTTGCAAGAACGGCTTCGAAGGGCCCTAAAAACTCTGCCCCCAAAAAAGAGAAGAGGGGAAAACCAAGGGGCCACTGCAACACCCAAAAGCCCCATCCTGGATACAGATAAGAATGAAAACAAAAAGATTGGGACGCAGCCCAATAGGAAGAGAAGCTGGAGGAGAACAACCCAGCAAGGAAGAAAGAAAAACCTAAAGAAAAATTGCCCCTACTCTCTAGAGGCGTATTTTAGGCCTACGAGATGTGGCATCCTGGGGATGGATATAAAAGGCCTCAAATCTCCTAAAGAGAATGGTTAGAAAGGAAGCCGAGGAAAACGAAAAGGTACAGATCCAGCTACACTAAAAGACAAGGAACGGACAATGGACACCAAACACTGGAAAGATTTTGTAGGCTAAGGGAAAAGAGTTTTTTTTAAAAAAAAAGGGACAAAAACTAAAAACAACAGATTGCTTTTATACCAAGAGGGTTATGAAGACCCGACCCTGGAAAAAGAAGGAAAAAGAGCCTAAAAGAAGACTTGTAAAAAGAAATGTCCAGCTTAACAAGGAGAGAGACTGTACGAGAAAACAAGAAGCATCCATGAACAAGGAACTTAGAAGAAAACAAGTTACCCCTATCCCTATCTTTTCTCAGCATCCTTACCCATTACTATCCTTCCCAGATCCCGGACCAAACAACCTCCTTCACCGCCCCTAACCCTTACCCCTTTCTACCCCTCATCCCCTGTTACCACCCCCCGCACCCCCCTTCCCACCCCCACGCCCCCTCTACCCCCTCCCCCCATCACCACTCTCAGCCTCTCCTTTCTCTATCTTTCCTACTGTCCTTTACCTGAAATTGTTCCCCCACTTTTACTGTTTATGGAAAAACCCTAATAAATATATTTCACAAAAAAAAAAGAAAGCTGTCTTTACTTTGCTTCAGTGGAAGATTAGCTTTGCATAAAGACACATGATGCACTTTCTTTTTCTGATTGGCTCTGGCAAGGTTTGTCACAATGCAGGGTCTCGGCCCAGCCCCTTAATCACACACACAGAGACGGTAATCAGCTAACTATTTATTGAATAATGGGAAACAGGTGAAAAGGTAAATTGTCCATAAAAGTATCAAAAAGTTCAATCAAAATGGTAAAGAGTTCATAGATAAATCCAAAGGCAAAACTTGGCAAAAGCTCCACAAAAACAATGTGGATCCAGCAACTAGGTCCGTGGCAATTCAACAAGGCAAAGTTCAGAAACAAGGCCCAAGAAACTTCTTGGCAAGGCACGAGCCTAAATCCTCGCTCCGTGGATCTTCACTCGCTTCACTCCCTTCAAATCAGAAGTGGCCGAGCAACTGAGGATCCGTCCCCAATGATCCTATACTTAATTCCATTGGTGAGACCCCCGACGCTCTAGGCTTCGGCGCCAATCTGTACTACGGGACCTAGCGCTCCTCTGGCGCTCTAGGCTTTGGTGCCATTCCCTCCTACTGGACTCAATGCTCTGTCTCCTATCAAAGCTCCGTCCTTGCTTCCCAGCACCTGGGTCGCTATCTTCATGAGAGCCAAACTCCCTTTCAGCTTCCATGGGCTCATCCTCCACTATCTCCCTAACCCTTTCCTGCGACCCGAAACCACCTGGTTTCTCATACTGATTATCTGAATCAGCACTTTCAATGTCAGCCTGACTTTCCCAGCTTTCATACCCATCAGGCCAGCCATCATCCCATTCCAAGCTCTCTGTGGGAGATGAAGGCCCAGCTAACTCATCATCCCCTTCATCCATGTCCTCATCAGCTGCAATTGGCCCTAATGCAATCGGGACCACCGGTGCCACCCCCTGCCCCCCAGGCATGAAAGAGAACGGGGTTGCTACAAGGTTAACAGGAAAAAGACCCATACACGGCTGTTCTTGTCAATCATGGGGCAGCTGAATATAGCCAAGTGCAGCCGAAGGATCTGGCGCCATGTGTTCCATTCTGGTTGTGTCTTTGGCTTCTCCCCACCCGTCCCATTTTCACTGGTCTGGCAGCCAGACCTCCAAATTTCCCTGAATCTCAAATCGCAAGCCCCTAGTTAGTAGCTAACAGAAGAGAAACACTTAAAATATTTCCTTCCCCAAAGGCGAAGCCTTCATTGTCAGCAACAGTTTTGTATCTTTCTGACATATCCAGTTTTCTTTTTTCTTTTTTTGTTAAAGCACAAACTTGAGAAGACGAAACAAATGAGAACAACAAAAGCAAACACAAAGCCTAAGATATACAACAAAATCACAAAGAAATAACCATCACATAAAATAGATTGAAACAAGAAACAATATTGAAAACTATTGCGAATAGTGAAAAAAACCCAAAGTTTCTTCTTTCCAAGTATTCTTAGTTAACTAGAACCGTGTGAAACTAGTGATTGATTGGTAATGCATTTTTATATAATGATTCATTACTGGCACTCAGCAGTCCTAAAGACCTAGGAGGTCTGTGCCACATACTCCTTCTTAACATTTACACTAGTTACAAAATGTTAAAACTTGAATTGAGGAAAAAATGGCAACTCAAGCTGACTTGGAGGCACCTTAGTATTTTGAAACTATCTCTCAGCTTTCAAATGTGGACTTTCTCACAGTGTTTTCCCCCAATGTCCCTCACATCCAATTTAAAAGTTAAACTCTGTGAATAACCCAAAGGCAACTGCTGGTTATGAATTAGGGAGAAACAAATTGAACTCTTCTCAATTAAGGGCCAAAAGGTCAAAATGTGAAAAATTATTCTACAGAAGCTAGAAGGCAAAGAGGAAGTCATACAGTTATACAGTTGATTCTTCATGTAATTGCTTTCCCACTAATTGACATATTTATATGTAGAACACTGAATTTTGATTTTTAAACCTTATTTTGTAGACCACTTTGAATCCAATTTTGGAGAAAAAAGTGTAACACAATACAATAAATTTGTACTTGTTTCTAGAAGAAACACAAGGGAGCTTTTAGATTTAAAAAATACTAATCTGGAAAGCAGGCTGAAGCCACTGAAGCAAGTTGCATTACAAGTTAATGAAAAATATGAATTACTACTATAGAGGATCTAATCAACATAATCATTTAGATGAATCTAATAATCGAATAATTAGACTTCACAGTGTTACAGACCTTGCCAGAGCATAGGATGCATGGAAGGTCACAGATTTTGGCTTGGATTTCAGTGTTGCCATTTCAAAAGACGAATGCATTTAAGTATCTGGCCTCCTGCCCTCATGAGGCCTCATTCATCAAATTATTGGCAGCATTCCCAAATTAATTCTGTTACTTTTTTACTGGTTCTTAGTTTTCATTGCTTCCCACTTCAGGTTTTACCGTAATTATTATATTACAAGACATCAATACTTTCGGTGACATTTCTCCTTCATTACTTTGCTGTTACAGGGAGAGGAAGCACTGGCCAAGTTTTTAGTAGTACAGTGTATATAGCAGACAAAGGACACATATAATGTCTGTGCGCAATGTACACAGCTGCCATTTACAATCTACATCTTCAGAAACATTTAGAAATGCCAACTGTTGCTTCAGTAGAAACTATTAGCTCACAAGATGGTGCCTCCTTGTTATTTAAGAAGAGATTTGAGAAGCTAGAAGGAGGTAAAGAGAAGCTATGCAGCTGCTAAGAAATCATCCAATAAACCTTAGATTTTAAAGTCTTTCATTACAACTCTATGATCAATATCTGGCAAAAGCTAAACATTGTGTCACACCAGCAGACCTAGAGATCCTTAGAGAGATAATATTAATCAAATCTCCGAATCATCAAATAAACAAATGGGGAGGGCTGAATGTACATCATCATTACAGATCTTCTTTTCCTTCCTTGATTAATAAGAAAAGGGTTAATCTGATTTAATTACAAGTGACTTTTCTGAATCTCTTGTATCTGTTAGAATAAAGAAAAAATTGCACTGACTTATTTATCCAGTTATCAACTCATTTATTAAATTTATATCCTAATTTGGACTCAAGGTGGTTTGCATTAAACTATTTCCATTACATAACATGGATAAAATCATACAATTTTAAAACATGCCTTGAAAATAAGCAATGAAATATACAGCACCAAACTAGTTAAAATATGACATTTGAGCAAGCATATTCAATTTGACAAATGCGTTGAATTGCACACAGACATACTGTATGTCAACGATGCATTTTCTGAACCAAATCTGGGAACTTGTTACTTTTCAGTTGTATATGATTAGTAAACCAGGGAAATCAGGATGATGTGTAGTAAACCAGGGATATCTAAAGAACTATGTGTACCTCATACTTGATCAAGAGCATATGCATTTTGGTGAAACAATCAAAGTGACCTTGACAGTGGTTTTGCCATTTCTATATTGTAAAATGGTGATGTCTCTATTTTCTTTTTTCATTCATTACACCGAATTTCTTAAGTTTTGTGATACATCATAGGCCTGACTATCCTACTTCCAGCTTCACCTTCATTTGAGTTTCTGACTCTCCTTGTAATGATAAGAATAAGTAGTTGGTATAGACTTGATAGAGAAATGATGATGGCAGGGAAATGATTAAGCTGTAATCTCTGAGGGTGAATGATAGGAATAGCTAGTGCTAATAACCTTGGATATTGAAGTCTTTTTCATTGCATCTAAGTTCAGTTAAAAAAAACATACAGGTTAAGAACAAAGAATGATGATCATTTTATTTATTTTCCACTTCACACTTTAAATGCATGTACATTAAATGCAACCATCATAAATACTACTGAAATAGCTATCAACACTTGGATAGAGCATTCATTCTTTGGAATACTGTAAAACAGATGCTATTTAAATTGTAGGACACTGTGATAATTTGATAACTACCATAAAGTAACACTGATGAAATCTCTTTCATAAATGAGCTATTAATTATGTGAGTATGAGAAAAAGTATCAGTCAAAGAGAAAGGGAAAGAATCAAAATAAGTGAGCAATCTATTTTTATTGTTGTTATTACTGGGTGTCATGCAACAAGGCACTAGCAGATTTACCATCGTCATTTTTCTAATGCGCATTTTGCCCCCAGCCAATCAACTTTACGGCTTTCGGGAGTTGGTATATAGGAGATTGCAGAGATTGGGTAAATCTCTTAGGAACAGGGCTTTCCAACTTTTAAATAAGAACTGGATACTGTAAAGAATATTGTTAGATAATTTGTCTCATTATCTCTCTTCCAATCACACAGTATACAAACTATACTAGATTAAAGTTAATGACTTCAAATATGTTTATATATACAGTGGAACCTCTACATAAGAGCATCCCAACTTAAACAGTGTTTTGAATTAAGAGATTTTGCTCAGCCTGGGTTTCACTTTGATATAAGAGCAGTGTTTTGAGTTAAGAGCTAGTGCCAAAAGGAACCCTAGCATGAGAGAACAGGGCTTTAGGGCTTCAAGGGAATAGCTTTCATGCCTCATGCATCTGTGCCTCATCCATTTTGGAAGATTGCTGTCTGCTTTGCTCTTGTCTACCTTAAGGAACTTTCGGTTAGTTGATTTTGTGTGGCTTTTATTCCTGGTATGTTTGGCTTCATGAAAAGAATGAAGAATGTTGAAAGGAAGTTCCTACACATAGAAAGGGTCCATTAACAAAAGTCCAAGGGTGAGATGAAATGAACCCGGCATACTAAAGTTTCAGAGTTACCCGAGGACCGTCTACTGAACATTCACACACACAGAATCCTTTCCTCCATTCCAGGCAAGTACTTACATATTTTTTTTTGTTTTCAGGCAGCAGGAAGATTAAAACTACCCAACCTGTACCAAGATACATGATGTTTTTCTGAAAATTCTAATTTCTCTTTTCCTTGGGCCACTTCACTCCTTAATGAATGTTAATGATTAAAAAAAATAACTAACTTCTGTGATAAAATGGAAATTATGAGTTGTGAGGAAAATCTAATAAAGTAATAATTTTGTTAATCAACCAATTATCTATAAGTTCTACAGAATACATGTATCCTTTCAAGATATCTCCTAAACAGAAAAGGATGGTCACAAAATTCCCTTACACCTATTACAGCTTGAAATTTGAAACACTACAAAACACTACAAAACACTAAAAATTGACCACTGGGTGGCTGAGATAGAGACACCTATGCTTTCTGGCGGTTCAATGTACACAGATTTTATTTCATGCATACAATTATTAAAAGTGTTGTGTATAAAATTACCTTCAGACTATATGTATAAAGTTTATATGAAACATAAATGAATGTTGTGTTTGAACTTGGGCCCTATCTCCAAAATATCTCATGAAATAGATTTTTATAAATATTTCAAAATCTGGGGAAAATAATCTTAAATACAAAACAATTCTGGTCCCAAGCACTTTGGATAAGGAATACCCAACCTGTATTATGAAATTTAGTTGTCTAGTTTCACTCAGAAGGGGCAACAACACCTGAAATTTTCCTCACAAGAAATGAAATTTCCTCACAGTTACTAGCCATCACATTTTAAGGAAAAAAACAAACTTAAAAGACATAGAACACATACACAAACTAATAACTGAGAAAACAATACCACCATTTTATTCACAATTTCAGTGTGATCCCGCTTGAGAGAGTATTATTTTCTTTCCTTTTATCCACTTGTGTTTTTTTACAAGGCAAAGAAATATATCGTATACACTCGAATATAAGCAGAGTTTTCAGCCCTGTTTTTGAGCTGAAAAGTCACCCTCAGCTTATATGCGAGGCAAGCCGGGCAGCGAAGCCTGGGGGCTCCAAAGCTGGATGGCCTTCGCCTCCATGGAGTGGGCTGGAGGAGGTGGACAAATGACGATGGTGGTGACAGCAAGGGCAGCGGAGCCCGAAGGCAAGCCTTACACTTCCTTCTTCAGCCTCGGGCCAGAGAAGCGATTGGAGAGTGCACCCACCACAGCTTTTGGCGAGGCCACCTCAGGCCTCCATTTTCCTTCAGTCTAGTGAACCAGCTGATGAGCACTCTTGCCACCACTCGTGCCTCTGGCCTCCATCTTCAGCCTCCGGGAGCAGCACTGCATGTGCTAGACTCTCTGGCAGCCCCCAGTTGGTCCCAGGAAGGAAGGAGGCATTATAAGGAAGGAGGCAGCTTCCTTGTATGCGGCAGCGGGTGCGCTCACCAGCCACTTAGCTGGAGATGGCCTCGCCAAAAGCGAGGCCACGTGGAGCTGGCTATGGAGGCCTGCGCTGGCTGCAGAGGCCTGTGCAGGCTTCCGCAAGCCTCCGCAACCACGGAAGTTAGGCAAACAGGCAAGCAGGCTGCTGCAAGCGGAGGTCCTTCTCCGCTGCATCGGCTACATCCTCCACTCGCTCCTGGCATGCACAATGAGCGGAGAATGCAGCCGATGCAGCAGAGGAGGACCTCCATTTGCAGCGGCCGGCCTAAATTTCGGGGCTGCAGAGGCCATCTGTCAGGGGTGCCTTATGCTTTCCCTGCATGAAGGCAGAATGAAGGGGGTTGGACTAGATGGCCTTTAGAGCTCCCTTCCAAATCTATTATTCTTATTAATGTTAAGGCTGAATGGCCATTTGTTGGGGTGCCTTGTGCTTTCCCTGCATGAAGGCAGAATTGAGGGGGTTGGACTAGATGGCCTTTAGAGCTCCCTTCCAACTCTAGGATTCTATGAAAGGAGTCTTAGAACCATGACCTGAACATGAGTCAACAGTGTGGTGCTGCAGCTGAAAAGGCCAATGGCATTCTAGGCTGCATCAATAGAAGCCTGAGAGAAGGCAAAGGGGAACTGATATGATATTTTACCTCGGATGGTTTTTTAATTACTTTTAATGATAATTATTTAATGCAACCGTTTGTTGTAACTTACTGTACAATGCCTAGTATTGCCTTTTGTTTAAAATTTTATGGTTTTTGTTGAATGTTTGCCTGTTATTATGTTGGAAGCCAGGCTGAAGTCCCCATTACTATAAAGTTATTGTTGATACCATATTGTTTTTGTTGACCCTCCTTTTTCACTTACATAGCTAGTTTACTGTTTTACTTTGAAATATGGTGAATATTCAAAAACATTTAACCTACTGATGTCTCAATTCATGCAATTTTAATAATAATGTATCTTTTTATTTTGAAATTTACCAGTAGTGGCTGCATTTTCTACCCTCGGCTTATACTCGAGTCAATAAGTTTTCCCAGTTTTTGTGGTAAAATTAGGTGTCTCGGCTTATATTCCGGTCGGCTTATACTTGAGTATATACGGTATGTATCCTGAATTACAGTACAAGGGACTTAACCCAGTGACAAATTTCCAGTCATGCTGGATAAGGAAGTCAAGTGGCTTTTGTAAGAAAAAAAGGAGGAAAGGAAGTGTGCAAGAGTTAAGTACTGGTATTAACAAGATCTGGGAGTCTTAAGATCTTAATGACTTAAGACCCGATTAAAATAACATTAAAATCCCTAAATTCAGTATTAATCTGTTCTGCTGATTAGAGCCATATTGAAGATGCTTCTAATATTCTTAGTAAGAATCACATGTTATTAGCATCACAGTTTTCTACCTAGCTATTTAGACTATTGCCCTTGGCAAATAATTCTGTCGGCATACAACTTAGCAAAGAACGTTTGAATCTCTAAATTGTTTCTGCTGTACAGACACAGGCCCAGGAATGCTGACTTCCGCAGACTTCTACCTATAAACTCAATATCAAGCATTTCTCTCTTGGATGTTGTTTGCAACTCTAATTCATTAGGATACTTCAGTGTATATAAATGGATTTATGACAGCTCAAGCAAAAACATTTTTAAAGAAAACTTTTGAAGAACATGTTCAGGTTTTAAGCCCCTGTGGTTTCTATTGATTCCTTTAGCTTTCACACATTTCTTGTTTATATTTGATTTTAAATCCATCACTCCCCAACAGATAAAACAGCACCTTGGGGAGAAGAAAAGAAAGCTTCAGAGGTGTACAGCTGAGCAAATAAAGTTAATTTATAAACGCAACACTCTTCAAATTACTCTGGATAAGCTTCTTGTGGCTCTTTTTATTCTTAACTATAGCTCTGTGGCATTAGATCATGCCTATTCACCTATAATATGATCTGAAATACAAGGTATTGAACAACCCATAGAACACCTTGAAATCATGCCATTTTGATGTTAAAAGACTCCAGGCACACAATTTACACAGCATTTTGCAGAAAACATAGTGGACTTAGTATGCTTAGTTTTAATCTGTTGGAAGAATCAGTGTCATTTTGAAACAAAAATAAATATTACTTTTTAAAAAGTAAAATGTATCATTACATTAGAGATCTCCATTTTCTGCAAAGTGTGCCATGCTAAAGGACATCAAGTTGAAAATTGCTACTTCCATCTACATACCTATCTAACCTCGCAACAGTAACACAGGCTATAAGATATCAAGAACACAGAAAATCACAAAAGCGAAAATTGTTTAGAGTTCAAATAGTTTGAGATATGGACGAGTGAGAACCTTGTTTCATAGAATCATAGAGTTGGAAGAGACCTCATGGGCCATCCAGTCCAACCCCCTGCCAAGAAGCAGGAAAACTGCATTCAAAGCACCCCCAACAGATGGCCATCCAGCCTCTGTTTAAAAGCTTCCAAAGAAGGAGCCTCCACCACATTCTGGGGCAGAGAGTTCCACTGTTGAACAGCTCTCACAGTCAGGAAGTTCTTCCTAATGTTCAGATGGAATCTCCTTTCTTGTAGTTTGAAGCCATTGTTCCACGTCTTAGTTTCCAGGGCAGCAGAAAACAAGCTTGCTCCCTCCTCCCTATGACTTCCTCTCATATATTTATACATAGCTATCACGTTTCAATTTAGTTGTGCCCAGGATTCACTAAAAATTACAAAATTAAAGCATAGAAATAAGCAAATATGATAGATGTGCCCTTCTTTGGTTTCAGACGATTGATGTAAGTAAACCATGACACCTGCTACTGGAAAAGGATGACAACATCTGAGAACTGATATCATACTACTCATTCCCATATTTTAATGAGTGTGGCTATGGCCTAGTCATCTCAGCATTTATTTCTTTTTTTTAAATAAAGGAAGAGTATGTATGAGTTGAGGGCCTTTTCTCAATTGCTGCCCCCTCGGTTGCACAAATGATTGAAAATCCTTTGTAATCACATCAAGATACAAATTTTGCACCTTTTGCCTCAGTGACTCTTTAGCAACATCTTATCTCATGCACATTCCTTCACTCCTTCTTGCCCCCTCCTCCCTTCTCTTTTCTCTTAACCCATTCTGACCTTTTGAAATCCTGGTCCCAACAAAAATGTTAACCAACCTGAGATATATTTCACTGGAAAGTGTATAGGACTGAAATTCAGGTATTATGTTCACAGTAACTCTCTGACATCAAGAATATGAAGGAAGAGAACATATGGCAGAATTTTCGAATGTTCTTTCCCTGCTAACTTCTCCACAGCTCTTAGCAAAACACAAATATCAAACATTATTATGCAAATGATTCACTGTATACAACCATATCCTATTTGCATAATTCATTTCATGTCTAGCATTTTATTGATTTTACTCAACATGCTGATGACAGGGATGAAATAAATGCTATCACTTAATGCACTGTTGTATGTGTGGCATGCCTAAATGTGTGTTTGGATAATCTGGTGACATTCTTTCACCTGATCTCCTTGGTTTTTCTTTAATAAAATAATTATTGCCACTCTACCAGAGTAATTACTGCCACTTTAAGGTTGAGAGATGGCAATAATTTGAGCATCCTGTTGAACTGCACAGTGCTTTAGACACAGTGCAATTTTAAAATTGAATTGGGGCAAGAATAGGAATCACACCTGTGGAATCTTGTCTCTTGTATACATATCTTACACAACATATGCTTTTCTTCATCACGTTTTTAAACACATAGAATAAAAAATGTTGCGCCTGAAGCCAATCTAGATAGATTATATAACTTTGCTAGTGTATATTATTTTATCATTCTTATCAATGTGTTACTCAAAAATACAAAACATATGATTTAGTTTCCTGATAAAGTATCCTTAAGGTTCTGCATAATTTGGTTCCAGATTAGCTTTGGGGTCATTTCCTTCCATTAATCCATCCTGAATACTTATATTTTCTGTGGGGTGTTTATTTTAGGTCAAACAGACTAGGCTAGCAACTATCACTCAAAAAGGACTTTGAGTGCAACTAGAGATAGTGCAGTTTTGATACCACTTTCACTGCCATGACACAATCCTATGGAATTATGGAAGTTGTAGTTTGATGAAGGATTACCACTCTGGCAGAAAAGGCTAAGGAGTTTGTTAAATTACAACTCCCATAGCAATAAGCCATGGCAGTTAAAATTGTGTTATTAATTCTACAGTGTAGGTACACTCTTTTTCTCCAGATTGCAGAATGAAGAGGAGATTCAACAACTACACAGTCTGCATTTAAAGTACCACTAAATACCAGTCTCTTCCAGCAGTCCCAGATTATTTTAAATTATGAATCTCAATTATCTATTATAATTTGGTTGTTCAAATATGTCGTGATCATATATGTTCTTTCAAGCTGATGTTTTAACTGGTTTATGCGTGATGTGTGTTTAACTGACAGGATATGTTGCATGTGGAATAAAACCAATACAGACAGGTATTAGATTTATAAGTCAATATTTAGTATTACAGTTTTCTGATGACTTTATATTGCTAAGCATAAAATAAAATTAATTGACACACTGACCACAGTAAACACAGATTTTTAAAGTGATATGCTCATGAGTCTTGTTTCAAGTTGAACTCTTTATTTTTTGATAAACAATGTTTTCATGAACAAGAGACACCGAAATTGAAAATCTTTACTTGCACACATCCACTATTTTCCCTCCAGACATACAAATGGTATCATCTGGGAATGCTCCAAGAAACAGCTGAGGAAATGCAGCTTTGTCAATACCCTTTTAAAAAAAGAAAATGTTAGGTGTTGTCAAGAAAAGCCTGATATCAAGTTAGCCATGAAATTAATAACAGTTTACTGGAACGCCTGAAGGTAAACAGAATAGAGACAGACAGGTGATGGGTTAGATAATGCATGAACATCCAAGCAAGATTCCAGCTGACTTTTGGAGTGCTTACTGTGTGGTTTAAACTAAGCACTGTATAGGTAATTGCAAGATTTATGACAAGATGTCACTCAGCATTAGCATAAAAGAAAGCACATACATTTGCTGTGCATGCCTGTAATATGTGTTTAGTAGCAACTTGTTTGAAATCGATAATTCTCCTAGCTAAATGTGTATAGAAATCTTTTGGTCTTGCCCAGCATTGCTACAATCTTAAGTTATTTCCCTTTTATTGAGACAGTTAGTTTCTCCCTTTATGGCAGGTGAACAAAGGTATGATTATTCTTTGTGTACATGATTTGGCATTCATAACTATGTAGCATTCATACCAACACTTGCCTTCTCAACAAAATATTCAAGCTTGGTTCTGAGGCAAAATGTGAGGAGTGGGGCTGTAGTGGATAAAAAACATGGTAGCACAATATGAGAACTTTTCTTTCTGGCTTTTTGTTTTTAGAAAATGATTGATTTTTATACCAATTTCATAACAACAACAACAGTAGTTTTATTTCTTGTCTGACTCTCCTCACAGCTCAAGGGTTTTTTTTAAATATTTATCATATCAGGAGCAAACCAATGTATGTGAGAAAACACAAAGTTTGCAAACTTGGCATTCTATTAAACGTACTTTGACCAGTAGCTGGCCACTTGGAGTGCCTCTGGTGTTTATATAAGAAGGTCATCCATTGTGCACATGGCAGGGCTCAGGCTGCATTGTATTGGGTGGTCTGTGGTTTCCTCTTCTCCACACTCACATGTCATGGACTCCACTTTGTAGCAGCATTTCTTAAGGTTGGCTCTGTATCTCATGGTGCCAGAGCGCAGTCTGTTCAACGCCTTCCAAGTTGCCCAGTCATCTGTGTGCCCAGGAGGGAGTCTCTCATTTGGTATCAGTTGTGGATTGAAGTGCTGGGTTTTAGCCTGACACTTTTGGACTCTCGCTTACTGAGGTGTTCCTGCGAGTATCTCTGTAGATCTTAGAAAACTATTTCTTGATTTAAGCCATTGGCGTGCTGGCTGATATCTGAACAGTAGATGGGTCAGAGATGTCATTGCCTTGGTCCTTTCATTATTGGTTTATATTGATCTTCTGAATATGCCTTGTTTTTTCAATTACTGAACTGAATGTCATCAACTCTTATTGCACATGTTGTTTATAATGTGAAGCATTTTATTACATTTTTGGACAAAGAATGCTGTTACTCTTGCTTCTAAAATGTTTCCATGAATGTTCAATTATCCTGCACAGTTCCTAAAATAATTGAGAAATAATAATAATGATAATAATAATAAGGATTGAAGAGAAACAACTGGAAAAGCTGACACGATATGAGGATTTAAAGATTGAACTGCAAAGACTCTGGCACAAGCCAGTCAAGGTGGTCCCAGTGGTGATTGGCCCACTGGGTGCAGTGCCTAAAGACCTTGGCCTGCACTTAAACACAATCGGCACTAAATTGCCATCTGTCACCTGCAAAAGGCCACCCTACTTGGATCTGCACACATTATTCGCCGATACATCACACAGTCCTAGACACTTGGGAAGTGTCCGACGTGTGATCCAATACAACAGCCAGCAGAGTGATTTTGTTTGCTGTGAATTCATCTTGTTGTGTTTCAAATAATAATAATAATAATATATACTGCAATTGATATTCATTATATAGGTAACACAGTATGCAGAAAGAGCCAAAATGTTCATGAACCAAAGTTTCTGCAACTTCTTTTTATTTATTTATTTACTTTATTTATATTCCCCTCTTCTCACCCTGAAGGTGACTCAGAGCAGATTACAGGTACACATACTTAGCAGACAATCCCTGCCGTTTCCACATACACACATATAGACGAACAGAGGCAAACTCTGGCCACCAGGGGGAGCTGACACACTCCTCATCTCTCAGCATTCTGTGTCTCTTGTTGTTCCTTCTGCATTCCTCAGCGTTCCTGGAGTTCTTTAATGGCCTCATAATTCAGTCAAAATTTGCCTCCCCACTTAATGTGGTACCTTTATCTCCTAACTGACAGATGCAAATGTCTTTCGGGCTGCAAAGGTCAACAGCAGGCTACACTTAAAAGTCGAGCACCCACCTCGACCCGGGCAGGCCTTGAACTCATGACAGAGAGATCTTATGCGGCTGACACTTAGCCAGCTGTGCCACATTCCCGGTGCTTTTGTCACAGTATACCATATTTTAAGCTACAAACGTCATCTCTCTAATACTTGTTAAGTTACATTATTTCTTAGAGTTCTTACAGAAAATCTTGACAAAGTTTTTATTTTAATGATCCTGGAGAGACAGTGTCATGTAGTAATTTGAGCATTAAACTATGGACCTCAAAGTGGCTCCGAGATTTTTTTATGTAAACATCTGCACAACGAAACCACTTTGTTCAATAACAGATTGGAACTGGGTTAAATGATCAGGGTAGATGGGACTTCAGTCTTAGAGGAAGTTGAAGTCAATCCTGCTTGAACAAGTGTTGCCATAATAAGTAGTTCTCCTTTGGTTTTCCATAAGTCAGAAACTACTTGAATACACACAACCAAATACTTTTTGATTGAACATGAACTGTGTCAATTTCAGCATTATTTGTTTCCAACGAGAAATAAATTAAGAAAATTCTGGGGGCAAAATAATTGTTTTTACAATCAGCACCACTATTTTCAGTTGATTATGATGCTTACCTGTATGCTATTTTATTTATACTCTGGGTTTTCCTCAAATTGGGAACCTAGGACAACTAAGTAACACATATTATTTACCACATTACATAGAAGGGGGCGGGGGCGGAGAAAGACAGTGAGCAGGTGGACAAGTGAGCGAGAGAGAGAGAGGCAGAATGTATTACTCTAAAAATGAAAGGTGGACTCTCCCTGTGGGTTCATGAGAGGAATTGGATTCAGACACTCCTATTGTAAGTTATCAAAATTAGTACCTCATGGCAGTACTCTTATTATGGCTATATGTTTTCCTATAGCTTTAGCACCTTGCCCTTTTGGGAGTAATAATTTCACATATTTGGGTGGCTTGGTATTTTTATGCAATTTTCCCGTATTTACTTGAGTCTAATATGCCATTGAATCTAATGCACACTTCAATTTTTAAAACCTTGAAACCAAACAAAGTATTTGCTAGTGGATACATGCACAGCAGCAAAAAGCACACTCTTTGGCAAAGGTGTGCCTCACAGGGGCTGCATGCTTAGAAGTCCTTCCTTGAAAACAGAAGTGTCAGAACACCAATGCTTCCAGCAATTGAAAAGAAAACCTTGGGTGCATCTAACTGTAAAATGAATTCACTTTAACAGCCCTGGCTCAATCATATAAAATCATGTAGTTTTACATGTTCTTGAACTTTCTCTGCCTAAGAATGCTGGTGACTCATTGAACTACAAATCCTAGGATTGTATACCATGAAGTCGTGGTCTTTAAATTAGAGATGACGTTCTTCAAATAAGACTGTCAGGTGCTCCTGAAGTCACTTCCCCTTCTTCTTTGGCTCAGAACGAAGATTACCATATTATGCAAATCTAATGTGCTCCCTAATTTAGCCAAAAAAAGATGAGCACGAGTTTTGAGTAAATACAGTATATGGATGTCCCATCAGCATGGAATTCTACCAATCTAAAGAGAATATATGTTTGCATTTGTGAAGCATGAGCTGATTTTTAGTTACACTGCTTTTTCATATTCTCTACATTAAAAATCAACTACAAAACCACATTTGGGTATGTTATGTCTTACCCATATGGTATAAAGGTGTAGGCTAATTTACACTAATGCTCCCTTCACTTTTCCAGGAATCTGGCGTACTGTTTGAGTATAACAACAGCAGGTATGAAATCAACAATACATAATCACTACTTCCTCGATTTACTGAAATAGAAACTTCTCATATATAGATGGGGATTCCCCCATTGCTGAAAGTTAGGCTCTGTATCCCTCAAAGAGCTTTAACATAGTGTATATGTGGGTGCACACACATTTGTATGTATAACAGGAAAAATTTAAATAATAGCATCATCTATAAACTAAAAGGAAAATCTAGTGGATTGGTTTTAATAACTAAAAAATGTGAAGAATCGAAAGTTATCTCATTACGGGTCATCAAGAATAAAATGCATGAAAAAAACTTAAAAGTAAATCACTTTTGATGGAAATGAAGCCCACTCAGTATGGAAAGCCAATACTCCAATTCAGTCCAAAACCTGATTGTTTTTTTTCTCAATTTCAATGTTTAGCGATTTTATTTTAACAAAGTGTCCAAAATTTAATTATCTTACTGGAAAGAATATGAGTTTGTGTAGCCCCATTAATGGATCAAAATCAATCTACATTTACTTATTTGGCAAAGAGATACATGGTTGCTATAATCATTACAAGCTGGCAAATATCTCCCACATATTGCCCAGAATCTTTGTCAGAGTGAGATACGCAAATCTATACCAGTTGCCTATGGTTCAATGTAATTGCACTGAAATATAAGGAGTCAGTATATGTGCCACACTCAATTTTTGTAACAGTAAATTAAAAATGTAATTAACTCAGAACATCAAAACTTAATCAATTAAATCTCATAGTACTTTTTTTCTTGTTGAACATATTTTTAACCAAAGGTTGGTTAAACTGCAGCTGTAGCTCTGAATCCTGAGTATAGAGATGTGCTGCTAAAATAGCATTTCTTATAGAAGAAAGGAAGCCTCCAAGTTATGAACTAGCTGGATTCTAGGTTTGTTTTTAAGTTGAATTCGTTTTTAATTTGAAACAGGTACATTTTTCAGTGTAACTACACACACACACACACTCTTTCTCTCTTTGGATAGTACAGTGTCAGATGTGGATCCCCGCGGCCTTGGGGAGCCCGCGGGACTCGCAATCTGACGTAGCCAAACCAAACGCTGGCTGAGCAGTGGTGGATGATGCAAGCCTGGGAGGGATTGCTGGCTCATGGGATGATGTAATCTCCTGGGGTTCTGCTGAGTCAGTAGGAAGTGATGCAACTCTCCTGGACATTGGTGATGGCTCATGGGATGATGTAATCTCCTGGGGTTCTGCTGAGTCAGGGGGGAAGTGATGCAACTTTCCTGGACATTGCTGGTGAAGGGGAGGGGAGGGGGTTTAGTATATAAGTGAAGTGTGGGTGAAGGAAAGGTGCTTTGACTTTAAAAGTATTGATCCTTTATTAAAACTTGTTGGACCGGCCAGAGGACTCTGCGTGATTCTTCAAGATATTGGAGCGACCTTACAGAAGTCAAAGCCCTTTCAACTTTCCTGGACTTGGAGAAGTTAAAGTGATGGCGGAGGAGGATTTCGGTGGTTGGAACCTCTATCCGGAGGAAACCCGAAGACTGACGGAATGGGAGTGGGAGACGTTGGACCAGGTCGGGTTTCCAGATGAGTCCAGAGAAGCGGCGTTGGAGTATACGTCGGCTCAGGTGGACACCCGAGCCCTCTGCGAAGAGTCCAGAGAAGTGGCGGCATGGTGCGCGTCAGCTCAGGTGGGCGGGCGCGGGGCCGGCGAAGAATCCAGAGAAGCGGCAGCTTGGAGCGGGGCCGTTCAGGTGGATCTTCAGGGAGTCAGAGGAGGGGTCAGAGAAGCGGCGGCAAGATATGTGTCAGCTCAGGTGGCTCCTCAAGTGGCTCAAGGAGGAGTGCTTCGCAGGATGACGAGGCCTTCTTCCAGGGGTTCCGGTGGCAGTGAGACCATGGAGCCGGCTCCACCGACGGAGTTGGAGGTGTTGCAGTGTCGGATGGAGGCTATGGAGACCACCTATTATTCCTGGATGGGTGGAGAAGAGCCAGAGGCAGGAGGAGACGAGAGTAAATTACTGCACTGTCCAAATTACTGATTACTGCAACGCGCTCTACGTTGGCCTTCCTCTGTCGGCGATCCGGAAGCTCAAGCTGGTGCAGAACACTGCCGCCCGGCTCCTGTCTGGCACCCCAGCAGGCTGCCACATTACACCTGTCTTGCAGGATATGTACTGGTTGCCAATTGAGCACCGGATCGCCTTCAAAGTGTTGGTTCTTACCTTTAAGGCCTTGCACGGTCTGGGGCCAGCGTATCTGAGGGACCGTCTCACTCCATACTGCCCTTTGAGATCACTACGGTCCGAGGATGGACGAAGCTGGCACGACTGACATCCACCTGCCGGAGGGCGTTCTCTGTCATAGCTCCCACGCTGTGGAACGCCCTCCCGGCTGAAACCCGGGCCATGAAGGACCTGCTCCCGTTCAGACGGGCTTGCAAAACTTATTAGTTTAAGCAGGCTTTCGGCAGGTAGGCCCGCACATTCTTAATTGTGCCATTGTTTTAATTGTGCCATTGCTTTATGGTGTTACTGCTGTTTTTAACTGTCTTACTGTTCTGTATTTTATTGTGCCTTCGGCTCTTGTGAGCCGCCGCGAGCCTCCGGGAGTTGGTGGCATAGAAGCCCTAATAATAAATAAAATAAATAAATAAATAAATGTCCCAGTGTGCCTGCAGATTGGGAGTCCAGAGCCCAGCCCACCAGAGCGAGGAAACCTTTCAGCGTGGGGTTTGGAAGGGGAGTTCTCGCAGAAGGTGATGAGTGGAGTAACAACCCTCGGAGTGAGAGGCAACTGCCCAATCGGCCAGCATCGTCGGCTGGTTTGGGTAGGGGATTTCGTCAGCCTAATATGCAGGTCCCCCGAGAAGTTGGTGGTTTGGAGAGGCAGCCAGGATTTGCTCGTTGGTCTCAGGAGTATGGAAACAAGCCAAGGAGAGAGCCTCTGAGAGCCGAGTTTGAAGGGGAGGCTTGTAAAGTTGTCTTCTTTGTGGCTACGGTGGGAGACCATATGGAGGACTATGGACATTTGTACCCCAGTGAGGCGAGCCGTGTTAGAGCAGTGGGGGCTGCTTTTAAGGGCCGGGCTGCGGAGTGGTATGTTCAATGCCATGATCGTCGAGACCTGTGTTTGAAGACTGTGCGAGGATTCCTGCGAGCGGTAAGAAACCGTTTCAGGGATCCATTGGAACGGGTGAAAGCTAAAGAAGCCCTTCGTAGTTTGGCTCAGGAGTCCCGTTCAGTAACAGAATATTCTGAAGAATTTATGAGTTTGGCAGGAAAAGTTGCTGAATGGTCTCAAGCTACGTTATTGGAGCTGTATAAGGATGGTCTCCGGAGGGAGATTCTGGAGTGGTGTTTGCATCGGGATGACCCTGGCGACATCGATGGCTGGATCCAGCTGGCGGGAAGTGTTGAGGGAATTCTCGCCCAGGTGCAGCGGAGGAAGAACCAGTCGGGGCGGTTCCGGGGAGAGTCCAGACGTGGCGGTGCGGAGGGGAGATCCCGAGGAGAGCCCAGGCGTGGTGTTGCTGATGCGAGATCCAGTGTGGGGCCAAGGAGACCGACGGTTGGAAGAGGGCCATGTTTTCTGTGGCAGATCGGGTCATTTGGCGGCGCAGTGTTGGCAGAAGAAGGTGCCAGACTCCAAGCGTCCCATTGTTGCCAGCGGGGCGTTAGGAGAAAAGGTGAAATAATCCGGTGCTGGGGTGAGTTTCGGCCCCAAAACTGTTCAATGCTATTTGGAACTCTGTTCTAAGGGGAACTATGAAGAGCACCAAGCCTTGGTGGACTGTGGCTATTCAGAGAACATTATGTCCCCTCATCTTGTAAAGACTTTAGAGTGTGATGTTAAGTCTTTACCAGCTCCGGTGCATTTTGCACAACTAGATGGGACTTATGTAAAGGGGGTCCATTCCCATTGAGTACAGATGGGTTGAAAAGTCGTGTGGGTTCCTGGAATGGTGTCATTGATTTTGTAGTGGCCCTGTAAGTGAGCATAAGATTATATTAGGTATGCCTTGGTTAGAACAAGCCAACCCTGAAATCGACTGGAAATCTGGGACTGTGTTGTGTAATCCAGAGAGTAAGGAGGGGAATTTGGAGGGGGGAAGGCGTATCCCAGTGGGGAATTCCGGCTGAATATCAGGATTATGCAGATGTATTCAACCCGGTATTGGCAAGATGTCTTCCGCCAGTAAGGAATGTGGAATGTCGAGTGGAAATTAAGGAAGGGGCAGCACTTCCTAAACCTAAAATTTATCCGATGTCTCTCCGGGAAAAGACAGCATTAAGGGAGCAGATTGATGATTATTTAAAGAAGGGATTCATTGAAAGATCCGAGTCCCCGATTGCAGCCCCGGTCATTTTCCGTGAAAAGAAGGATGGGAAATTGAGATTGTGTATTGACTATCGGGGTTTAAATGCTGTGAGCACTACGAACTGCTACCCGCTACCGCTGATTAAGGATTTGCTGGGCCAGTTGGGAGAGGGAAGGTATTTTACTGAATTGGATTTAATCGATGCCTTCCATATGGTGAGAGTGAAAAGGAGTGATAAATGGAAAACCACTTTTTCCTGTCCTCTCGGATTATATCAATGGGCCGTGATGCCATTTGGTTTAGCCGGCGCCCCCGGTATATTTATGCAGTTGATCAATGAAGTGTTGCATCCGCTATTATACAAAGGGGTATATGTTTATTTAGATGATATTGTAGTTATGACGCAAACCAAAGCGGAGCATGTAAAGTTGGTATGGGAAGTGCTGGAGCGGCTAAGACAAGCTAAATTGTATGTGAAGCTTAGTAAATGCGAGTTCGGAAAATTGCAAATTGATTTCCTGGGTTACCGTATTAGCAAGGAGGGGGTGGCAATGGATCTCAACAAGGTTAAAGATGTGTTAGAATGGGAACCTCCCTAGACTAGGCGACAGCTGCAAGCCTTCCTTGGGTTAGCCAATTTCTATCGGGCCTTTATTCCGGGTTTTGCAACTCTTACTCTTCCGCTTACGGACTTGTTGAAGACAAGGGGGAAGGGAGAGACGAAAAAGGTGAAATCCCCAGGGGCACTATTGATTTGGGGTCAGGAGTGTCAGGAGGCCTTTGAGGAGTTAAAACGAGCGTTCACTAGGGAGCCGTTGTTATTGCATCCGGATCCGGATAAGCCCTTCGTGGTGCAGTGTGACGCTTCCGCTTGGGCTTATGGAGGGGCGTTGCTGCAAAAGGACAGGAAGGGTGAATTGAGGCCATGTGCTTTCTTTTCGAAGAAGTTTTCAGAGCAAGAGAGAAAGTGGCCGGTTTGGGAGAAAGAGGCGTTTGCGGTGCGGTGCGCATTACAGACTTGGCGTCATTTTTTGGAAGGAGCGATACATCCGTTTGAAGTGTTGAGCGACCATCAAAACTTACAGTATTTGAAAACCCCCCAGAAGTTGTCTCCCAAGTTAGTTAGATGGGCACAGTATTTTGCTAGATTTGATTTTACCTTGCGGCATATAAAAGGAAAGGAGAACATAGTGGCTGATGCCCTTTCTAGTTACCCGTCAATGGGTCCCCAGGTTGTCCCCAGCTTGGGGGAGGTGTTTTCAAAGACGCAGTGGGGTTTGGGAGTGCAGACCCGAGCTCAGACAAGAATTCTGGAGAAGGAGAAGAAGGTTAAACTTGAGGGTTGGCAGGAGGAACTGCAGAGACATTATCAGGAGGATGATTGGCTAAGCGGCCACAAAGAGGAGTGTAAGTTACAGGAGGGATTGTGGTTTGCTCGGTCTAGATTGTATGTTCCCAGAGGGATGCGAAGTAAAGTGTTGCAGCAGTGTCATGATCATAAGACCGCAGGGCATTGGGGAGTGACCAAGACGATCTTGTGGTTACGAGGAAGTTATTGGTGGCCAGGATGGAGAGGGGATGTGCAGAGGTATGTGCAAGGGTGTGAGGTGTGTGCTAGAGGGAAAGCTCCCACGGCGAAGCCTCAGGGATTAATACAGGTGGTGGCGTCTCCAACCCGGCCTTGGACGCATGTTAGTACAGATTTTGTAGGCGAGCTGCCGGTGAGTCGAGGTTATCGATATATTTGGACAGTGTTAGATTTTTTTTCTAAGCAGGCACATTTTATCCCATTGGCGAGGCTGCCTTCCGCTGAGAGATTGGCTAAGTTGTATGTGCAGCACATTTACCGATTGCATGGGTGTCCGGAGCAGGTGATTAGTGACCGAGGGGTGCAGTTCACTGCCCGGTTTTGGAAGGCGTTTTTGGAGACTTTAGGGGCTGACCAGAGTCTGACGTCTGCATATCATCCCATGTGCAATGGCGCTGTGGGACGCACGCAGAAATCGCTGGGGAGCTATCTGCGTATTTACACGAATAGGCAGCAGAATGATTGGGCGGATCTGTTGCCATATGCAGAGATGGCTTATAATGGCTCCGTGCACTCTTCGACCGGACGGACGCCGTTTTCCGTGGTTTATGGGCAGGAGATGGTGCCGTTGCCACAACTCCCTGCACTGCAGGAAGAGGAGGGAAGAGAGGAGTGGAGTACTCGGGCTCGTGAGGAGTGGAGAGTGGTGACTGACGCTTTGAGGAAGGCTCAGCGTGCATGTAAGTTGTTTGGAGATAGGCAGAGACAGGAAGGGGAGGTATACCAGGAAGGTGATCTGGTCTGGTTGTCTACCCAGAATGTGAAGTTAGGACTTCCTTCGCGGAAACTAGGACCGAAATATTTAGGCCCATTTAGGATTGCTAGGGCTGTGAACCGGGTTACCTATGAACTTGTCTTGCCGAAAGGGATGGGTAAAATCCACCCTACGTTTCACTGCAGCCTCCTGAAAAGATACTTCAGCCCAGTAGAACCTAAGGATTGAATGCCATTTTGTCTTCGCAGGGGGAGGACGAGGTGGAGGAGGAGATTTTGTCAGATGTGGATCCCCGCGGCCTTGGGGAGCCCGCGGGACTTGCAATCTGACGTAACCAAAACAAACGCTGGCTGAGCAGTGGTGGATGATGCAAGCCTGGGAAGGATTGCTGGCTCATGGGATGATGTAATCTCCTGGGGTTCTGCTGAGTCAGTAGGAAGTGATGCAACTCTCCTGGACATTGGTGATGGCTCATGGGATGATGTAATCTCCTGGGGTTCTGCTGAGTCAGAGGGAAGTGATGCAACTTTCCTGGACATTGCTGGTGAAGGGAGGGGAGGGGGTTTAGTATATAAGTGAAGTGTGGGTGAAGGAAAGGTGCTTTGACTTTAAAAGTATTGATCCTTTAATAAAACTTGTTGGACCGACCAGAGGACTCTGCGTGATTCTTCAAGATATTGGAGCGACCTTACAGTACAGGGAAGGGATAATACCACTGTCATGTTGGTTTTGCTGTCTGTGTCCCTGTTCAGAAGATTTCACTTCACTTTCTATCACTGTGATAATTGAAGTTTGAAAAGTTTGGCTTGTTGTGGAAACAAGAATTGGCGAGAAAGTTTCAGTAGAGGAGTGAATTACCCTTCCTAGAGATAGATTCTAAATGATGAGTAATCTGTAAGTTGGAAGTTTGTAACTCGGGGACTACCTGTATCTGCTTAAGAGCAGTGCCGAGAAAACAAGGGCAAAGCTATGATAGAAATTCTCTACTAAATAGCAAACTGTGGAAGAAACAAGCTGTAATTTACAGACACAGGTAATGTTTTCCCCATCTTTCCATCTTTCACCTTACCCATAATAAGAATTCTGTGTTCTACCATGAAATCAGTATATATTTAAATGAACATTCAACTTCAGAAAGGCAAATTGGACTAAATTCTCAGACATGTTAGATGGCATGATCATATCCGTTGCGCCAATCCCTGAGGAATACGAGCACTTTATTGAAATAGTGAAAACCTGCTCGTGGGCCTCTATACCAAGAGGCTGCAGAACCTAGTACCTTCAGGGCATTACTCCTGAAACAGCTGCCTTGTTGGAAAACTATTACAGGCTCCACAATGAAGACCCATTTAGTGAGCAAACTCTTCAGACAGCACAAAGCATTTTGTCCTCCATATCTGAAGCCAAGAAAGAACAGTGGATAAAGCTGATATGGGCAGGAGCAGCCAGGAGGCATGGAGGCTGCTAAGACGGCTGAGCAATGATCCCAAACAAATTAATACCAATGACAACATAAAGGCAGATCAGATAGCACACCAACACTTGAAGAATGGGAAACCCAACCTTGCCACCAAAGTAGGAAAGAAACCCATAGTCAGACAACCAGATAATGAGAACAACAACCTTCATGAACTTTTACATTTACAATCAGTATATATCTGGATATATCAGTAATGGTAATAATTATTAAGAAACCAAAAAGGAAAAAGATTTGTATGTAACCACAATTGTGTGCACAAAAAACTAACTCCAAGATTCCTGAACAAAGATAAATTAAACTAAATTTCTTACATCTTTCACAAACACCAATAATGCCCTTTAAAGATGTGAATACTTATTCTTATCTCCTCCATATTTTTGGTAATTTGAACTCATTAATTTGGGCCCTACAATCTAGAGCAGGCATGAGCAAACTGAGTTCCATGGGCAGGATGTGGCCTCTTCAGCCCTTACCCACCATGTCCCAGGCTGAGAGAATATTGAGGTATGTGACACCTCTGAGGGTGAGGGTGAGGATTTTCTGGTTGAGCCTGGTGTTTCTGTGAGGGGAAGTGAAAGTGTTTTTCAAGACAATGAGAATGTTTTGGGTAGATCTGTTCTCAGGGAAACAGGCAATGATTCTTATGAGAATTGGCCAGGGATTGACTCTGAAAGGAATGTGGTAGAGACAGGAGAGTTACAGATAACCCAGCATTTACAGATCAGAAGTGATAGTGAGAAACAGAGACAAATCCAGTGTTCCCAGCGACTGAAAGATAAACAAAGGGAATCCAGGTGTGGGAAAGTGTGATGTCCTGGGCAAAAGGGAGTATTCTTGAGGAACTGGAGTCAATGTTCAGTGGGGAGATCAATGTTGGATTTTCATGTGTCAAGTTGTCTGTCTTGGAAGCTCTGAGATAGGAATTATGTTATTGGGTCTGTATCTTGTTTTCCTGTTTAAATTCCATGCCTCCTTTTTAGATTACAAATCTTGTTTCAAGTTTCAAGCCTTTTGAGATATAGTCAAGTTCAAGTATCAAGTCTTGAACTTGACTATGTTCATGCCTGGTCATATTCATGCTTCCAAGCTTTTGGATATAATTCAAGTTTAAGTCAATAAACCTTGGATTGCAATTTATTGCATTTGACTTAAGTGATTTTTGTAATTCCTGTTCAAAGTTGGTCATTGGTTTTTGTTAAGCTTCTGGAAATCTAGCTCGTGGATTTAGTTTGAAACTGTTTTTATATTAGATACTCTTTTCTCGATAAACTTATTATTCCTGTTCATCTATGGGGTGTTTCGGTGAAAAGGGGATCAAGTAGGTGACTGGGCTGCAACAGAGAAGGGCAGAGACTGAGACACGTGGCTACCAAGAGCTCTCTGGAGAGCTCTCAGTAGCTGTGTGTCTCCTGGGGATGTGGTGAGCCACCACAACCCTAGGCTAAGAGTAGAGCTGGGACAGCCACACACAGCTGCATGAGGCTCTTCTGAGAGCCCTGGGCACTTGTTTATAAAACCCTCCTTTCGGCAGGAGGGTGCAGCATCCTCCTGCTGTAAGGAAGGCCCTGCAGTCACACATGGCTGCAGGTCTCTCCAAAGAGCCCCATGCAGATAAGTATGAAACCTTCCCCCTCCCCCCAACTGTCATCCCCCCCAGCCTCTCCAACCCCTGACGGAAAGTGCCCATAGCCTTCCCACCACCTCCTCTCTCCCAGCCCGCCCAGCTCATCCCAGCATGAGGCCCCCATCTAAAAAAGTTTGCTCATGCCTGCTCTAACAGAATGGAAAAATTTACAATATGGATCTTCATTTATTTGAAGAGGGCTATCATATTATCTTTTAACTGTCTAGATATTTCCTAGCTACTTCTTTCCCTGGGTTCAAACTTCAGGACTTTGAAAAGCTTCATCAATGTTTAATATCTTTCTCAAATTGCAGTGCTTAGATCTAGTAAAGTACCACCAGTGGAATGTGACAAATAAAGTGCACTCATTTCTTGTCATCTCTATTTCTGATGATGCACCCCAACATTTCATCAGCCTATGATCCATAAAATTGCTGCCCATTGAAAATCCTAGAATTTATGCACATCAAGACAGGCATTACTTGTCTTATGCCTGGAAACTCATTCTTCCTACTTATACACAGGCATTTGTATTTCTCTCTGCATTTAAGTAAATGTCAATCATTACATTTATCAGTTCTGCATATTTCCAAGAACATTTTGAATCCTGTTTATTGCTTCTAGGGCTTCTGACTATCTCATCCAGTTTCATCTCCTTTGCAGTTTTCCTTAGCACCTCTGCTGCTTCTCATTCAAGTCCCTACTTGTCACTTCTGTCCAGGCTGATGAGGAACTAATGACAAGTACTCTTTTTGCTAAGTCCATCAATCAGCAAGAAATCCAGTTAGCAGTTATATTTTGTCGACCTGCTATAATGAATATAATAGGGTTTATTTGGAGTTAATGGGCCTAATTTATGCCTAGGGCAAAAATATCTGGCCATTTTACCAAGACTGCCTTTAATGCATTCAAATAAAAGAAACCCTCTTATTTGACATAAATTAGCCGAGTAAGCAGAGATTTAAATGGTAGACTTTATATGGCATAAACTTTAAAAAGTTCCAACAACTCAATTTCCTCCCATTGATAAACCAACATCAAATAACATGCACTAGTAAAATATATCAGAGACCAAAATAAAAAAATAGCATCAACCAAATTGATAAGATTTAAAGAACTTTACTTACAAAAATGTGTGTAAGTCATCACACAGGCTCTAAACTTGAATAGGTAGATCAAATCCAGATAAAGGTATAAGTCCAATAGAAAATGAGGAGTAAAATAGCATTTTCCTCTCTCATGAAACAAAGGAAGAGGAATCCTACACGGTTAGCTGGAGCATCATGCAAACAAACACAAAAGATACTAACAGGTTGTCATTCTAACACACACTGAGAATAAAGAAATCAACAAATTTTAAACTTTCTACTTTGAAGGAGATGGAGCATGACCTTTAGTCACATACACCATGGAGAAAGGGGGCATGAAAATGTGATTTGGTCATAAAATCAGACAGTGAGAAAGTACGAAAGATTGTTAATTCTCCAACAATATTTACTAGTTAAGAAGTACCTCTCTCTTTATATATAAAATATAGATAATATTTATGTGTTATGATGTAGTTTAAGAAAGACATATTGTGGCAATAAAACAGTACATCCACACTTCCATCATGATGGCTCATAAAGAAATTCAAGCCAATAATAAAACAAGTGTCAAGTTTAAGTTTGCCATGACATAAAACTATGAGGGCACAGTCAGTATGTGCTTTGACCATCATTGTGGCATCCTCTTTCCTTTTTCTTTCTTGGGCCATCCTTCAAACCTCCTATGCAGTGCAAACTTTGGCTGAACACCTTAGGAGTAGGCAGTGCTCTGGATTTACCATTGTGCTTACATGTGCTTAAACAAAGGACCTTGTTGGCTGGGGGGATCTTCCTGCCCAAAAAATTACAATGGATTTTGCTTATGTGATACAATTCTAAATTTGAAGGTGTTCTGTTTTGGGGCAATTCCAGACAGAATGATAGAGTTGATAGTCTATGGGAATGTGGCACAAAGAAGGCAGTATAGGCCTATCGGCTCTATCACTTTCAGAGCCCAAGGAAGGGAGTCTCATAACATAACTAGCACAGGGTCTCCTTTGTCCTAAATGTGGCACCAAACAGGGGGTTTATCTGCTTTCTTTGAGAAGACATCTGAATACATTTTTCTGGGGTGTTTTCTGGGGTAAACAGGAAGTCACTTGGCAGGTAGCATAGGAGAAAAAGAGAAGGATCCCACTAAGAACTGATAGGCACTATTGGTGAAGAACACTTCTCTGGAATTGCCCTTTTTATTGCTGGATTCAGGGGCGGGGAAAGAGACGGTGCTTGAAGTTAGCCTAGGTTCAGTTTCACTTTAAGTTGTGAAATGTGAAGGAGGGAAGTTCTTGTATGGATGGATGGATGATGATGATCAGCATCAGCATCTTGGATGGGTAGTCCTTTAGCCTGGGCAGGCTAGGGACCAACCCAACATGGAGTGCTACCAGGGCACAATGTTTTGTCCAAGGATGTTTGAGGAGGAAGAGGAGATATAGGGATGACCCCTGATTCAGAAACCTTACATCCTGTGCTCTCCCTACCACCACAATGCAGTTACAGGTTTAAATAGGTTAAATAAAGTAACCCTTTTCATTCTACAGTCTTGTTATCTTGTCACTTTATTTCTGGATTGGTTCAGCAACAGAATTTTTCTCTAAATATTCACATATTAGCTGATAAACAATGTGTTACACATCCTTTCCAGTTATCAATGTCAACCTGCCCATTACTTTATTTAATCACAACATATGCCACTCACATGCCACTTGAAAAGGTAACAGTTATACCCAGTTGAGTACCTAAATTGCAAGATGTCTTATTATGTCCTGGAATCTGTCTGCTATCTGTGCTGCACAAGTATACAGAGTTGATTTGATGCCTAAGGAAAACCTGTTGCAGCACAAGGCAGAAAGAAAGTACCAGTGTAGCCTACATCCCTTCCACAGACTAGCAGCACAAATACTCATTTGAATATTAATATCCAACATTTTTCTTGCCCTTAAGACAGGATATTTTCCGATTTTTCATTTGTAAGAGCATTTTCACCTTTTCAAAAACAATTTTGGTGCAAATGGTACAAATTGCAAACAAAAAATAACAACCCAAAACAACAACCATAAAATATATACAAACTGCAATTGCTGCTGCCTAGTATATTGACCTTTAAAATTATGGGAATCAAATTGATTGTTTGCTTCTTTGTGATCAGCCTATCCTTTTGTTATGTGCTGTCTATGTATATTTCACAATGAGATAAGACAGTAGTTTTGCACCAAAACTAATTGCACAATATTTAATGAACAGTTAGAAAGGTTTGTTGTCTCATTATCATACCAGAACCAATGTTTTCTCATTGTCATACTAAACCACAGCTCCTTACAGAGGCTGTGATTTAGATAATAAAAAATATTGTGAATATGACTCACATCCACAGACAAACTCTTTCTAAAATGCAAGTAAGGGTACACAATCCCTGGTTTGGGGGGTTTGGGGGTCCTTACAATTTTCCTATAGTTTTTAAAAAAGAAACTGACTTTCTATGATACATTCAAAACTTATTCCTCAAAAATTGTGTTTTTCACACTCTTTTGAGGGAGAAGTGATATCTGGCAAGACAGAGAAAATACCGCTCTGAGAGTTTTACACCTGAAAATAGGATAAATGTCCCTCAAAATGGGGAATGTTTAGAAAGATCATGGGAATATCACCAACAACAATAAAAGAAGTGAAGATTGTTTGCTCACTACTTTAAATTGTTTATTGCATAAGAAGTCACAGATTTGTTGCTGGCAAGAAGAAATAGATTATCACAGCTATTAAAGTAGCTAGAGACCATGCTTTCACAGTATTCTATCTGGTTCACTGTTATTTTAAGATTGTTTGCTCAGAAGCTATATTGTGTATTTTTGCTGTTTCAGACAGAGCTGATTTCCCATATTGTAATGTCTTTTGGTGGCACTGTATGTATGTCGATGTTTGGGGAAATCTGTGTTCCAAGTATGTTTACTTTCTTGTGGAATTATGTGTATATGAAGAAGCCATGGCTCCACACTATCTTTGAAGTTGTTATTTGCTAGTTGTTCTCCAGTCAAAGTCACTAAATTATGCTAGCATCAGAGATGTCATATTAATAACTTCTTATTGGCTTCAATGACATAATAAAAAAGAACATCAACAAAAAGCAGAAGACAAAGGGTAATAATAAGGATAATTCAGTCTGGCACTATTCTGCACCTTTGCTGATTAAATTAATATTGTTTTGAAAGCTAAAAAAAACCTTTGTCCACTCTGCCTTATATCCCACAGTATGCACAATCCATCAAATAGTAGATAAACTGTCACTTTGAAATATGTGTCAAAGAAGAGTATTGGTTAAATTCTTGTCACATCTTAATGCTTTAGATGGTGAAGTGAGTATATAAATAATTAATTACACTGGAAGGACTGAGATGTTTATTTTTAACTCTTTTTAGCAGGAGATATAGGATACTCCAGGACAACACAGTTCATATAACTGTTTCCCTTTAAGTCTGCTACACAATAATCTCTTCTCTATATATAATAAAGCGGAATGTATGTATGTATGTATGTGTGTGTGTTTGTATGTTCCTGGGTTTGTTTGTGCCAGCGTTCTGATTGGCTGCCACTTTCACAGGCCACAGCGACCAGAGCGGGTGATGGACCTCCACCAAACTTAGTAAACATAACCCCCCTGACCCCCTTTACGTCCTGGTGCAGTTGGGGGTAGATGGACCACGAATTATGGGAATTGTAGTACTTTCAAACACTTTGGTTCCCACAGACCACTGTGACCACCAAAAAGGACCAATACAGACCACACTTGGCACACACAGCCCCCATGACCCACTCTATGTCCTGGTGCAGTTTGGAGGAGGGCGGACCATGGATGATGGGACTTGAAGTACCTCTTCTCACTTCCCAAGTCCGCTGCGACCCTCATCCAATTACTGATCAAGACCAAACTTGGCACACATAACCCGCATGACTGCCTTCACGTCCTGCGGAGGTTCGGGGGAGCACTGACAATGGATGATGGGATTTGTAGTACTTTCACACCCCTCTGTTCTCACAGACCACTGCGGCCCCCAACAAACACGGATAAAGACCACACTTGGCACTAATATTTTTCCTTTCCATTCAATATAATTTGAAATTAACAAATCGCTATAATACCACTTCCCAACAATTTGCCCAAATTCAATAAAATTTTATAGTCACACAGAAATATCTCTTATATAGATAGATAGATAGATAGATAGATAGATAGATAGATAGATTGGGTCATGGGGGCTCTGTGTGCCAAGTTTGGTCTGTATTGGTGAATGAATGAGGGTTGCACTGTTTTGAGGAAGTGAGTGAAGGTACTTCAAGTCCCATCATCCGTGGTCTGTCTCACACAAAACTGCACCAGGATGTTGAGTGGGTCATGAGGGCTCTGTGTGCCAGGTTTGGTCTTGATCAGTCATTGGATTAGGTTTGCAGCAGTCTTGGAAAGTGAGGGAAGGTACTGCAAGTCCCATCATCCATGGTCTGGCCCCCTCCAAACTGCAGTAGGATGTTGAGTGGGTCGGTGCAGCTCTGTGTGCCAAGTGTGGTCTTTATTGGTGTTTGTTGGGTGCCGCAGTGGTCAGTGGGATCAGAGGGGTGTGAAAGTACTACAAATCCCATCATCCAGTGTGCCGCGCATTCCCCCCCCCAAATCTCGCCAGGACGTGAAGGCAGTCATGGGGGTGATGTGTGCGAAGTGTGGTCTCGATCAGTAATTGGATGAGGATAGCAGCGGACTTGGGAAGGGAGTAGAGGTACTTCAAGTCCCATCATCCGTGGTCTGTCTCACACAAAACTGCACCAAGATGTGGAGTGGGTCATGAGGGCTCTGTGTGGCAGGTTTGGTCTTGATCAGTCATTGGATTAGATTTGCAGCAGTCTTGGAAAGTGAGGTCAGGTACTGCAAGTCCCATCATCCATGGTCTGGCCTCCTCCACACTGCAGTAGGATGTAGAGTGGGTCATTGGGGCTCTGTGTGCCAAGTGTGGTCTGTATCGGTGTTAGTTGGGGGCCGCAGTGGTCTGTGGGAACAGAGGGGTGTGAAAGTACTACAAATCCCATCATCCATTGTCAGTGCTCCCCCGAACCTCACCAGGACGTGAAGGCAGTCATGGGGGTTATGTGTGCCAAGTTTGATCTCGATCAGTAATTGAATGAGGGTCGCAGCAGACTTGGGAAGTGAGAAGAGGTACTTCAAGTCCCATCATCCATGGTCCGCCCTCCTCCAAACTGCACCAGGACGTAGGCTGCCACTGTTTTAATCCATGTGGACTGGAAGTCGTCTCTCATGATGAGGGAGGCAAGACCACATGGGGAGAAACATAGGTGTAGCCAGTAATTGAGAATAGCTGTCCATATTCTCGCTTCCACTTTCACGAAGCCTGTCTCCAATCGCAGGATAGCGTTACGGACACATCTGGGAGCCTGTAGAGCCGCTCTTAGGAATTTCAATTGGACACGCTCTAGTGGAGCATAATTTGAGAAGGGTCCAAGCTGGGCTCCATACAGCATCTGTGCGACTTCAAAAAGTTTAAGTGCCGCCGGTATAAAGTGACCTCCTCCTGTCCTGAGATATCTTAAAACAGCGGATGAACTCTTTTGTGCTGTCTCTGCTGCACACTCTGCATGGGCTTTCCTGCTGTTGCTGCTGTGGAGGGTAACACCAAGATATTTAAAGCTTGAGACCTGCTCTATTTTGTTTCCATCTATTCTCCAGTTGTGTCTCTTGGGTCGTTTAGCAAACACCATAATTTTAGTTTTCTGAAAGTTGAGATGCAACTGTTCTTCCTGGCAGTAATTTGTTAATGCTCTCAGGGCTCTTTTTAGTCCAACTTGAGTTCTGGAAAGAAGAACTGCATCATCAGCATAGAGCAGGGTGGATAGATGCCTTCCAGCTAGTTTTGGAGGATGGAAATCCAAGTTGTATAGGTGTTCCAGTTAATGTAGAAATTGAATAGAAGTGGGGCCAAAATGCACCCTTGCTTGACGCCCTTATCAGTTTTGACTGCTTTGGTAAGATGGCCCTGGGAGCTACATCTTACTTTCAGAGTAGTTCCTTCATGGAGTGTTCGTAGTAACTGTAGAAGTCGCCTGTCTATTGAGGTGGACCCAAGCTTTTCCCATAGCTTGGTACGGGAAATGGAATCAAAAGCTGCTCTGAAGTCTATAAACGCAGTATAGAGGGAGGATGGCTTGTGGGAGGATTATTTTTCTATGAAATGTTGCAATACTATACATTGATCGATGGTGGATCGTCCTTCCCTGAAGCCGGCTTGCTCCTCTGCCAGTATGTTCTCTTGTTCCATCCAGTCCAGCAGTTTCCATTGAAGGTGCCTTGCGTATATTTTGCTGATGGTATTGAGGCGGCTAATGGGTCTATAGGACGTAGAGTGGGTCATGGGGGCTGTGTGTGCCAAGTGTGGTCTGTATTGGTCCTTTTTGGTGGCCATAGTGGTCTGTGGGAACCAAAGTGTTTGAAAGTACTACAAATCCCATAATTCATAGTCCATCTCCCCCCCCCCAACCGCACCAGGATGTAAAGGGGGTCAGGGGGGTTATGTGTACCAAATTTGGTGGAGGTCAATCACCCGCGCTGGTCGATGTGGCCTGTGAAAGTGGCAGCCAATCAGAACGCTGGCACATACAAACCCACAAACATACAAACATACATACATACATACAGCTTTATTATATATAGAGGTATAGAGATGGATTTTCTTTAAGCATTTATGCATTGCTCTTCCACAGAGCACCTAACATCATACTATTTATATTTGCTAAGTTTTCTTTTTCTGGTCTGAGTTCTCTGTCTCTCTCCTGAAATTCTCACCCATATTTGATTGGTTAACTGCTATCAGCTCTGAAAATGCTCCCCCTCAAGCCTTCATTGCACAGCTGAGTTTATTATCTGGATCTGTTTTTTATCTTGTTGGCTAAAATGGACCATGGTTTATTGTCCTGCTGTTGTTCTTTGCCATTTTAAAAACCTTTCTAACCATAGCTAGAGGAGGAAAGACTGTGGTCATAAAAAGAAAATAATTTGTTTTCAAACATTCTAGAGAAACAAAAACTATTTCTAAGTAAGATTCGGTAAATCAATATATAACTTTATATTGCCAGCTACTTCAAGGACAGTAACGAACGTGTGGAGAAAATATCTCCAAAATCAACAAACAAAAGCTAATTTTTTGGGGGGAAACAATGAGGTATCAAGAAATCCACATATTTTGTTAACTTTTGGTTTTATCAAGAGCAACCAACACAGGTGTCTCTGCATAAGGAAATAACTGTTAAGAGCTATTTTTTCCAAAACAGGTGAAATTTTGAAATTCCAGCACCAAATCTGTACATGCCCACAGATCTCATCAATTCTTCAAAAAACAGTGGGGAAAACATTTTAAAATAAATCCACAGCAAGGTATCTGAAAGGTGTATGATGGGGAAGGGATAGACAGATTACCCTTCTTCACTTTTCTCAAGAGACCACCCTGAAAGAAAAAATAGTGGTGGGATTTGTCCTGTAACACATTGTTTTGTAAAACCATTCTTATAAGATAGTTATTTCCAAGTGATGAGCTGCTGTGCTTAAATAAATCTAAGGAACACTGAGCCAGACTGAGCACTTGAGTACCTGGCAGAGGACCAACAGAACAAGGGGGTTAAATATTGGATCCCAAGATTCACCACATATCACCTTAGTCAAAGCTATTCCCAGGTCCATGCTGATTTAGATGTATTTCATCACGATTTCTGCAAATGAATCTCTATGCATTCCTTTAATGGCATAGCATTTTTGTAATTTTAAATCATCTGATAACCATTTTGATACCTCATAATTCAACACAGCACTGTAGTTTAAACAAATTACAGCCATTCCCTCCCATTTCGACTTCCATGGCACATCCCATCTTTCTTGTTCAATGTGTCCTTAATCTGAACCATTTTGTATCACTCACTGGCAGCATTTTAAATTTTCACTTTTTATTAAATGTTGAAAATCAATACTACTAAAAGTAGATGCACTCTCATTTAACATCCTCAAAGGCCTGACAGACATAGACCTCTTTCAGAATCACATTAGAGAGCAGTGGCTGATCTGATGGAATTTAATTATAGCATAAAAAGACACAGGCCACAATCCAGAGAGCCCATTTGTGTGCTCTCAAGGGATTGCACATGCAGAGTCAGGCTTTCTGCCTCTCTTGTTCATCACATTAGACATCAACACCCTAGAAAGAGTTTGCAAAAAATAACCTTTTTGTTGCTGTGGTTCAAGGAATATTCCCCATTCCAGGAGCATAAGGAATTGATACTATGTAGGAATTAAGAGCAACTCAGTGAAGTTCTGGTCCACATTCATCCTGACCACAGTATCTGGGATGTAGTTTTAGATCTTATGTTATATAGATGCTTATATATTTTATAGGGTGGTACACTGTGCTTCGTGGGGAACATCCTATTTTTTTCCATCTGAAAAATGTTGCATTATATGTTTCTTCAGCTATGGTTATGGTAATTCACAGATTCCCAATTTTCAAGCTTGTGGTTGAAGTGACCTGTCTTCAGAGGAAAGGATTAAATCTATTTCAGTTCCTGAATCTAAATGAAACATCTCCGCTTTTTCCTTTAATCGTCTATTTTGGAGAAGCCTAGAGATCCTTCAAAAGATTTCAAGTAACGAACATTTGTTGTAATCACCACATGATGATCACAATAAGCTTTAAATGTTTTAAAGCAAATATTTCTCATCAAAAAGTATCCATTGATCCAGGTAGTATTTAATTGATTGAATCTAGATTTCATTTTTGGTGATTGATGGATTGCATAATTTGATTGCATTCCAAAATCTAAATCTTAGTTTTGAAACCTAATATTTTTCTTTTCCATTCAATATAATTTGAAATTAACAAATCGCTATAATACCACTTCCCAACAATTTGCCCAAATTCAATAAAATTTTATATAGTCACACAGAAATATCTCTTATATTTGAGATAGATAGATAGATAGATAGATAGATCAGAAATTGGGTCATTTCTGGGGGCTATGTGTGCTAAGTGTGGTCTGTATTGGTGAATGGATGAGGGATGCATTGTTTTTCGGAAGTGAGTGAAGGTACTTCAAGTCCCATCATCCGTGGTCCATCTCACAGAAAACTGCAGCAGGCTGTAGAGTGGGTCGTGAGGGCTCTGTGTGCCAGATTTGGTGTTGATCAGTCATTGGATTAGGTTTGTAACAGGCTTGGAAAGTGAGGGAAGGTACTGCAAGTCCCATCATCCATGTTCTGCCCCCCTCCAAACTTCAGTAGGATGTAGAGTGGGTCACTGGGGCTCTGTGTGCCAAGTGTGGACATTCTCGGTGTTTGTTGGGGGCCGCAGTGGTCTGTGGGAACAGAGGGGTGTGAAAATACTACAAATCCCATCATCCATTGTCAGTCCTCCCACAAACCTCCCCAGGACGTGCAGGCAGTCCTGGGGGTTATGTGTGCCAAGTTTGGTCTCAATCAGTAATTGGATGAGGGTCGCAGCAGACTTGGGAAGTGAGTAGAGGTACTTAAAGTCCCATCATCCATGGTGCACCCTCCTCCAAACTGCACCAGGATGTAGAGTGGGTCATGAGGGCTCTGTGTAGCAATTTTGGTGTTGATCAGTCATAGGATTAGGTTTGTAGCAGTCTTGGAAAGTGAGGGAAGGTACTGCAAGACCCATCATCCATGTTCTGTCCCCCTCCAAACTTCAGTAGGATGTGGAGTGGGTCACTGGGGCTCTGTGTGCCAAGTGTGGTCTTTATCAGTGTTTGTTGGGGGCCACAGTGGTCTGTGGGAACAGAGGGGTGTGAAAGTACTACAAATCCCATCTTCCATTGTCAGTCCTCCCCCAAACCTCACCAGGACGTAAAGGCAGTCATGGGGGTTATGTATGGCAAGTTTGGTCTCGATCAGTGATTGGATGAGGGTTGCAGTGGACTTGGGAAGTGTGTAGAGGCACTTCAAGTCCCATCATCCATGGTCCACTCTCCTCCAAACTGCACCAGGACGTAGAGTGGGTCATGGGGGCTGTGTGTGCTGAGTGTGGTCTGTATTGGTCCTTTTTGGTGGCCTCAGTGGTCTGTGGGAACCAAAGTGTTGGAAAGTACTACAAATCCCATAATCCGTGGGTCATGTCCCCGCCCCCACACCCAGGACGTAAAGGGGGTTAGGGGGTTATGTGTACCAAGTTTGGTGCAGGTCCATCACCCGCGCTGGTCGCTGTGGCCTGTGAAAGTGGTTGCCACTTTTCCGCCCTGGCCGTTGAAAGTGGCTGCCACATATCCGCCCTTCCGCCCTCCGCATACACACATACATACATACAAACATTCCGTTTTACAAAGGTATACAGATATATATAGAGAGGGGGGGGGAGAGACCGACCAACCGACCGACAGACAGAAAGACGTAGAGAGTATTATATGGCAAAGAAAACAACCAGACATTCCATAATGCAAATAAACTGTACAAATGGAAAAGTTGTAAATTATCAAAATGTATTTCACTACTAAACAAATTTATTTCCAGTTCTATATTCTATGTTAAGACTATGCCTGAATTTCATCCAGTAAAACTATTAAGAACCAGTCTTGAATAAGAAGAAATTTTACACATGTATGACATCATCAACAAATTAACAAATTGATCAACATACATATCATTTGGATTTATTTATACATATTCCCAATCCAACTCTTTCCATTTGGAATGCTTAATAACATGCAACATACCATTAATCCATTTGGCTTCTGGATTGTGAATTATAAATTCTTTCCTGAACAGATCTTCTAAAGACAACCTTGTTTCGGATGAATTTGACAGTTCATCTAAATAAAATAAAAAAAACACACATATTAACATCAAATCACTTTTTTTCAAACAAGAAAGAACAAAGATGTTTAAATCAAAATAACAGCCCTACCATGTCAATACACAGAATCAGGTCCATAGTGGTAAATGGGTTTTCCCCATGTATTGAATGATATCTCAGCAAGGGTAAAAATGGAGTCCATGTTTCACTAATATTGTAGTACTTTATACATACATGGTCTTAAAAGAGGCTTGTATAATAGAGTCAAGATTCAACGATAGCAGCAATCTTATAACATTTAGTAAGAACAGTCTAAGGACCTCATCACATTGATGAGGTTACACGGGGCAATTTGCCAGCTTTTGTGGCGAATAAGCAGGGCAATGTGGTAATCCCAGCCTCCCATCTCACCCGTAGAGACATTTTCCCATCACATATGGGGAAGTGTCACAATGTGGCTTCCCCCCATACAGGCCCCATTGTTTCCAATTGAACACTGGAAGCAACTGAACAAACTGGAGGGATTTGGTGGACTGACTTCACAGGATGGAAGTTGTAGTTTACCCTGCATCAAAGCAGAGCACTGTGAACCCGTTCAATAATGGACCTGGACCCCATTTGGCACGCAGAGCCCCCATGGCCAGGTTTGAGGAAATTGACCTTGATTTATAAGAGTTGTAGTTCATCTACATCCAGAGAGCACTGTTAATCCAGCCAATTATGGATCTGGACCAAACTTGGCACACATGCCCAACATGACCAACTGTGCATACTGGCAGGGTTTGGGCATAATTGCCCTGGGAATCTGGGAGTTGGAATTTACACTTATTGTCACCCTCTAGGCCCTTGACCAAGACCTCCCTTGATAAACCACACAATCAGCTGAGGTACAACAAGTTTATTGAGAATAAAAGTATAGGAAAGGGTTGAAAGCAATCTTATGGTGCTTTCAATAGCAGCAAATCTCAGGAGCCAAGCAATGAGTAAATAGTCCCGTATCAATCAGGATTCAGCCGAGGCAATCAGGAACAAAGCTGGTTTCAAAAGCAAAGAAAAGTCTTTTCAGGAACAAGCAGGAACGTAGCAAGGAAGCAAGGCTTTTGCCCAAGCGGGCCAGATCCAATGCAGGCAGTGTCCTTAGTAAGGCCCGGCGGCCTCCTTCAGAGATCCATAGTCCAGGATGCGCTGTTGGCACGAGATACTGCTCTGGGCCAACTCCAAACGGATATACTGTCCAAATCCTTTGATCTTAGCCACGTAACTTTGCGTTGAGTGTCAAAGTGGGCATGATGGATGGTAGCTGTTGTTTTAACTACCTCAGCTCCTCAAGAATGTAAACCTAATGACTCCAGCTGCAAAAAGGAGTTAGGCCTTTCTCAGTCCCAGGCCTCTCCGCTTATCACGTAGGAGCGAATAGGGTAGCAATGAAACCAAACAAGATTAGAAAAATAATTGTTCATTTGTAGTATCAGTAGACATAAAGACAGTCAACATATTCATAATAGTGTGCTTACAATAGCAATAATCACATACATAGTAGTAATATACAGAGCAAATAATGATGTTGATATACAACCTTCCACACACGTGGAGCCGCTACTCACAGTATTGCAAAAATCAATAAGGCAAATGCCCATAAGAGTCTCCGAAGGATTATCCTGGAGGTGCACTGGCTCACGAAGATGCTGGGGTGGGGAGATAGTCCAGTGGAAGGAGGGAAAAGATGATGGGAAGCCAGAATCACATAAAGTGGAAGGAGGGCCCGTAAAAACACCAGATGATGGGAAGCCTGAATCGGGAGAAATCACAGCTCGCGCAGAGGGCTAAAGAGATCCCGCCCTAATGGCGCAAGCAAACCTCAGCTGGGTATCATCAGCGTACTGATGACACTCCAGCCCAAAACTCCGCACCAGTTGGGGCGTGCCCGGTGTTGGAGGAAGGAGGACAGCCAGTTGAGGGCTGTATAAAACACCAGGCTGCTGCCCTCTCAATCACCTTGCCCAGGTACGGAAGATTCGACACTGGGCGGTAATGGAGGGAGCGTGACCACCGCCTCTTTAGCTCCTCTGACAATGGCGTGTCGCTGTGGGTTCTGGTATATGTAGTCGCTGCTGTGTGCTGGCGAATGCCGGCATGGGAGATCAATCTGGAGGCAGGAGAGGACTGTGTTACAAACGGGGCCCCAGTTCAGGAACCTAGGGCGTTCCGTATGGGTTGCCTGATGGCGTGAGCTCTTTCCAGAGGCCGGCTACGGGCTGTTTTGTCAAAGACTACCTCAGAGGCTGTGTAAGTAATAACAAGGTGGCGTCCTCGCACTCAGATGAGCAATCATATAGTATCTTCCAAGTTACACAGAGGACGGACCATTCCATCCGGGGGAAATGGTGACCAGCATCTTCGTAAGCCAGCCTCCATCCCTTACTCAGTGCACCTCCAGGATAATCCTTCAGGGACTCTTATGGGCATTTGCCTTATTGATTTTTGCAATACTGTGAGTAGCGGCTCCACGTGTGTGGAAGGTTGTATATCAACATCAATATTTGCTCTGTGTATTACTACTATGTATGTGATTATTGCTATTGTAAGCACACTATTATGAATATGTTGACTGTCTTTATGTCTACTGATACTACAAATGAAAAATTATTTTTCTAATCTTGTTTGGTTTCATTGCTACCCTATTCGCTCCTACGTGTTTACTACAGTGTAGCCCATTGTTTTTTCTACTCTCTGCTTATCGGCCAGGATAGCTTTTGTAACCTTGACTGTTTCACCCTGCTCGCCTGGTACCAGGTTCTCATGAGAAAGGCAAGTAGGCCTGGAAAAGATCTTAAAGCCATCATGGCCACAGTGTTGTTCATGGGAAGCAGAGGCTTGTGGGGCTTGGGGCCTGACACTTATTCAGAGAGCACTGAACCCAGCCGATGACATATCTGGACCAAACTTTGCACACAGAACCAACACAGGCAACTGTGATTACTGGCTGGGTTAGTGGGTGATTGCCCTGGGAATCTGGGAGTTGTAGTTCACCTTTATCTAGATATCACTAAACCCAGCTGATATTGGATCTCGACCACACTTGGCCCAACATGGACAACTTTGAATAATGGCAGTGTTTGGGGAAGCAGTTCATCCTGATTTTTATTGGGAGCATGATTCTGTGTTGATGGAGGCAGGCAGGATTTTCCCGGCAGTTCACCCCTCCTTTCATCCTTATGCATTTTTGGATTGGGCTGAGGCCCGATTCAGCATTCATAAAAAACAAAATGAAAGACTGGCTTTTTTCTAATAAATAGCATTAGACATTACCAAACTGATATTACCAAATTTCAAAAAATAATCAATGCCTTTCTCAAATAACCACTGGTTCCCCAAGCTAGTGTTATATAAAAATGTCAATGGGCCCACCTACACCAAACATTTAATGCAGTTTCAAAGCAGTAGTGAAAAGGTATATTTTGTATATATGATTATATAGGAAATCCTGGAACCAATTTGACTCCCGGATGGTGATTACACAAACCACAGAGCACTGCTGCGTATTAAGGGATTTCTTTTGCATGGTTTTTAAAAATTGTTTGTCTGGCTGCTGCAGTTTAAGCTAGTTTTGAAGTGAATTAAATGTGCAGATGGGGCCAATGTTATGATAAAGATGGTAATTAGAGTTGTGCACAGATCCATTTTTCAAAACAGGCTCCAGCTGTTTTAGCTGTTTTGGCCAGCCGTAATGGCATGGGCGCCACCATTTTCTTTCAGACCACCTGGCTGCCGAAAACATCTGTTTTCAGTTTCTTTCAGCTACTCCTGGAGTGGATTTCCCTGTGAGGCTGTGAGCCCTAATGCATGCCTGGGTAAATCAGAAGAAAGCCACTTACATACTCTGTATTCTATCTAAGTGCCTTTGTTGCTCTTAGGATCTTGCTTTTGGAATCAATTCCAGCCTTTCCCTTTGGCAATTTCATTTATTGACTGTGAAAGGGTATTGCGGGGGGTGGGGGGTGTTTAAATTATGGGTTTTTATTGAAAGCAGGGGATAGCCTGACTCCCTTGAGCCCCCACAGGGAGCATTCTATTTCTCCCCAGGTCTAGGAAAGGATCTTAGAAAGGGTAGTTTCTCCCCAGGTCTTATTGGAAAATACAAGGAGAAAGTATTCCAGAAAGGGTGTTTTCTTAAGCCTGATGCCTTCTTAACCCAGGTCTTATTGATGAATACAAGGAGAAAGTATCTCAGAAAGGGTGGTTTCTTAATCCTGATGCCTCCTTAACCTAGGTCTTATTGAAAGATATGAGGAGGAAGTATCTCAGAAAGGGTGGTTTCTTAATCCTGATATCCAGGTGTTACTGAAGGATCTGAGGAGAAATGATCCCAGAAAAGGTGGTTTCATAAGACTGATGCCCTAAAAATGACAGAAAGGGGAGCCTCGTATGATCCCCATTGCCACCAGCGAGCCGGATCTTCCTGGACCTTTAGGTTCCCAGATTAAAAAATGATTTTTTTTCCTGACTGGATTAACCAAAATCCGGATACGAAAAACAGAATGACCAAACTGAACATCCCTAACAGTAATACCAGAGAAGATTACATATAACATTGTTAATATGGACTGCTGCTCTGTGTTTCTGCCATTTGTTTTGTTTTAGTAATTTATGTTTGTGTAAGTGTTACCCCTAATGACATACAAGATAATCTGTTTTGTAACGTTTGCATATTCTCCTACATTAGTACTGTGATATTCCAGGTACTAAGGAATGCGCACAGACAGAGAAATAAAATTAGTAGATGTTATAGTGTTACATAATACACATAACACTGTGTAATCCAAATATGTATTTTAAAATACTTCTGTATAACAAAGATATTTGTTAGTCACAAAAAATCCACCAGATATTAGGCCTGGTTGATCAAAAAAAATTGGTTCAAAACTCTTTTCAGATGTAGGGGGTGCTGGTGCTTTGAATCTGATTGACTTCTGAAATTTTCCAGAAAAAAGTATCAAAATTTATTCATAAAAATTCTGAAATTTCAGAATGGCCTCATTAATTTCAGACACGCATGTTTAACCCAGTTTGGATGCAAATGCCTTCCCACCGCATGAGAACTAGGGTGATAGCCACATTAAAGGTCTGCCTTTAGGGACCACCTCCTCTCCCTTTCTTTCTCCCAAGTCAACGCGGGATAAAGAAACTCCAGAGCTTCCCACGGCAGCCCCAACTTTCTTACCCCTGAGTCCACTGCCTCTTCCCAGTTCTCACCTTGCTTTTCCTCCGGAGCAAGTGGCTGGTGAAGCTGAAGATGGTCTCGGAGTCCAAGCAAAGTGCCCCAATCTCCAAGTGCTCCTCCGTGGCATCTGGAGTTTAATCCAGTTTGTACATCGATTTCTTCTCTCCATGTGAGAACTGGGGCGAGAGCCAGACCTTGGCAAAGTGCGTATTCTCTGATGCCCAAGGGGGCGCTGCAAGGAGGGGGTGCTGAAAGGAGGCACTGCCACCCCTCTCCGTGGAAAACGTGGCCCCAGATACCACGGAGGAGCGCTTTGGGCACCTGGGGCGAAAGTGCCATGGAGGAGTAGAAGCAGACCCCCCCTAGACTTCCTCCCTCCCTTGCATACTCACTCCCTACGCTCTACAAAACATTGTCCTGTCAAAGGGGGAGCCAACAGGACCCAGGATGGCTTTCCCCAAGTCCCCTGAGCCTTCTGCCAACACGTAGGAGCAAATAGGGTAACAATGAAATCAAACAGGCTTAGAAAAATAATTGTTATTCATTTGCAATATGAATAGGCATAAGATCAGTCAACATATACATAATAGTGTGCTTACAATAGCATTAATCACATATACAGTAATACACAGAACAAATTGTGATATTAATATACATCCTTCCACACAAGTGGAGCCACTACTCACAGTATTACAGAAATCAATAAGGCAAATGCCCATGAATGTCCCAAAGGTTAATCTTGGTGAAGCGATGAGTAGGGGATGGGGACTGGCTCACGAAGATGATGGGATGGGGAGATGGTCGAGTGGAAGGCGGGAGAAGATAGTAGGAAGCCCGAATCGGGAGAGTAGCATTAAGCGATCTCGCTAATGGCGCTAACGAGCGCCTGTATGCAACACCAAGCTGCGCACAATGGCGTGTCGTAATGAGTTCTGCTACATGCAGTTGCTGGTGTGCTGGCGAATGCTGGTGGGGGATCAATCTGGAGGCAAAAGGGGGCTGTGTTACAAGGAACACAGTCCTCCCAAACGGAGCCCCAGTAGGGGCGTTCCGTATGAGTCGCGTGACGGCGTGAGCTCTTTCCAGAGGCCGGCTACGGGCTGTTTCGTCAAATACTTCCTCAGAGGCTGTGTAATCAATAATAAGGTGGCGTCCTCGCACTCAGATGAGTAATCTATACAACATAAAGAAATAATAACGTAGTACTATACCACTATCAATGGTGCTGGGAAAAGAAGGGGGAAAATAACCCAAATATTTACCATATAATGTCTTCCAAGTTACACGGAGGACGGACCATTCCATCCGGGGGAAATGGTAAAGGATAGGGAGCAGCAGGAACTAATATATAGTAATTAAGGCAGGGAGGTAAATTACTTGTTGAGTAAAGCATTGATGCTGAGTGGATCGTTTAATCCTCCAAATTGTTTCTCTGATGACAGCTGTATAATCCAGAATGTTTCCCTCCTTCTGAGTAGACCAATAAGGTCAGAGTGTGGAGGTCCCTGTACTTTATCAAGCACTTGAATGCCAATTTGGTCAAAGGAGTGACCTAACTCTGTGCAATGTTGGTAAAGGGTAGAGTCAGTGGCTTTTAATTTTATTCTAGACTTGTGTTCCAAAGATCTTTCTCTGAGACTTCTTGAGCTGTATCCAATGTACTGTTTTTTGCATTTGCATTCTAGCAAATAAACGATTGCTGAGGTCTGGCAATTTGCATATGATTTGAGTTTGAACACTCTGTTGTTACTGCTACTGGTGACAGTTTTGGATTGACGTATGTTCTTACAAATGCTGCATCTGCCACAAATATATGTGCCAACTGCAAGGGCACTCTTGAGTGTGGGCTGGAGTAAATCGGTGTGTGAGAGTATGTCACCTATATTTTGAGTGCGTTTGTGGGCTGTCATTGGAAACTGTTCTAAGCCCTGTACATGCGAAATAAGAGGCCAGTAGCATTGGAATATTTGTTCAATTTGATGTTTGTGTAGGCTGAGGGTCAGGGGCCAAATTATGCACTTGTTTTCTGTTTGAGGCTTCGGTTGGAAAAGGGTAGCTCTGTCTGTGTGTTCAGCTCTTATTTTGGCATTCCTCAAAACAGTGTCAGGGTAACCTCTAAAGCTCAAATTGTGTAGCAGTTTGTCTGCTTCTTCAGTATAATGTAGTGTATTGGTACAATTGCGTTTAAGTCTCAAGAGTTGAGCAAAGGGCAGGTTGTTTTTTAGACTATGCGTGTGAAAACTCCTGTAATGTAGAAGGGAATTTTTCTGTATAGGTTTCTGGGAGTTTCTCACTGCTATCCTAGAGTAAGATATATAGGTAGTGACATCCAAGTAGTTAATCTGGTGGTGGTCAAAGGTGAAGGTGAAGGTAATGGCCTCATGCCAGGAGTTCAGCCATAGGCCGAATTCATCCATATTAACATCTCCTTGTGTTATAAAGTAGAGATCATCTATATATCTATAACATCTGCGAATCTTGGGAATAAGGGCATTGTCTGGGTCAGTGAGCATTTTCTTTTCTAGATAAATCATAAAAATGTTGGCAATTGTTGGAGCAACACTGCTCCCCATGGCCACACCGTCTAACTGCAAGTAATAAAGACCATTAAACATAAAATAATTATAGTCCAAGACTACATCCAGCAGTTCCATCAAAAAATGGGTGGGAGGGTCCTGGTTGGGTCTTGTGTCTAGTAGGTCCATCACAATACTGCGTGCTAGTTCTAATGGCACGTGTGTGTAAAGTGCCACCACATCTGCAGTAATCAGGTAGTCATCTTTACATGTCTTGAAACCCTCGATTTTATTAATGAAGTCCTTGGTATCTAAAATGAATGTAGGGGTGTCTACTGCAAAGGGATGTAGGAGGTTTTCTAAGTATTTGGAGATGGGTTCTAGTAAGCTGGACACTGCCGACACGATGGGCCTGCCCACCGGGGGGCGTTGGGGCTTATGAATTTTGGGGAGAGTGTGGAAGATGGGAATTCTAGGTGAGGTGTTGATAAGGTACTCTGCCACATTTTCTGTAATGTAACCCATGATTTCACCTTCATAAACTATGGAGGCAATGGTAGAGGCAAATTTCTTGGTGCGGTCTCTATCTAGTAATTTGTAGAATTTGGAGTCCGACAGTTGTCGAATGCATTCATTAATGTAATCGGAACGATTCATCAAGACTATCCCACCTCCCTTGTCTGCTTTTTTCCAGACTAATTCAGGGTTGGAACCTAATTCTCTAAGTTTGTCAATTTCGGCAGTGGACAGGTTGCAGTGTCTTTTATCTGTGGTGTGATTAATCTTGGAAACTTCCCTTAATACAGTTTCCTCAAAGGTTCTGATGTTGTTGGATATTAAAGTAGGAGTAAATTTACTAGGTACTTTAAAACGACATTGAGGCATGGTATAGGAGTCCACAGGTTGTTTATTTGAAAAGAATTCTTTAAGTCTAATTGAACGAAATAATCCTGCAAGGTCTTTGCGTATATCTAAGTCCACACAGCAAGGTGTGATGACAAATGAAAATCCTTTGCTCACTAAGGAACATTCCTCCTCTGTGAGTTGATAATTAGAAAGATTGAAAACTAGGTTGGGGCCTTTTTGCCTTGGGCCTGTCGAAAATTTCGTTTCTGTTTTGGAGGGGGAGCTTTGCCAACACCACAAGGAAAAACCTGACTCTGCTGGAGATCAGGGCGCTGTGCTTGGACTCCAAGATCATTTTCGGCTTCACCAGCCACTTGCTCCAAAGGAAAAGCAAGGTGAGAACTGGGAAGAGGCAGTGGGCTCAGAGAAAGAAAGTTGGGACTGCCGTGGGAAGCTCTGGAGTTTCTTTCTCCCACGTTGACTTGGGAGAAAGAAAGAAGGGGAGAGAAGGGGGATATATGCCATTTTTGTCTATTCCTTTCCAAAAACGGTGGCAGTGGCTTTGAAATGGCAAATTCACTTCCAGGTTGCTTACATTGCTTCAAAACTGTTTCAAAAGTGAATTTAATCCGAATTCATTCCGATTTTAGAGGCATTCCAACGAACCTAACCAGGCCTACCAGATATATGTCTGAGGCTATTCCAATAATTTAACCATTTAATGTCCAGATGGTCCACATGTGTGCACATTTTTGTCTTGGATACATTAGGGTTGGATAGGTTCATTCAGAAAAGACTGAAATTTGGAATAAAACATATCATTTTGGACAGCCGATGCAGTTTTGAACCATGTTGGAATGCGGGGGGGGGGGGGGATCCAAATTTGAACCACACCTTTTTTTCCAGAAATATTCTATAATATTTTAATGCCTCCCAAGGTTATTTTAATTTTCACAACCATTAAGCAACTTTGTTCCCTTGTGGGGAGAAGGGCGGGACAGAAATGTATGTAATAAACATATAAATAAAATGTTGGTAAAGCCTAAAAAGTTTTAAAATCTCATGCCTTCCCTTGGCGATGCAAGGAGGAAATCTGTGGGCATGGCTAATCACAGCCATCTTTAACTGTAGTAGTGTGTGAAGGCCAGGCCCCCAATGGTAGAGATTGCAAAAGGTCATGCTATTAAACTACATTTCTCACAGTGCTGCCTGCTTCTTAGCTGGACCCAAAATGGCTGGACCCAAAATAACTGTCTGTAGCAATCTTCATCTAAATATAAAATAAACTGATGTCTAAAGGTGTCTAAAGAAGGCAGTAATGCAATAAGTAACTTTTGCAAAGCAAAGAGAACATAAACTGCTTAAAAGCCAGTCATTTTACTTTTGCCTGATTGCCATGAACAAAGCACTGAGGAACCAGCCACAGCCAACCAGACAGTCCTTTACAGTCAGTAAGTAATGATAAAATAAAACGATTGTTTGCATCTGCAAAAAGGAATAAACAGATGTATGTTCATGGGTGTCAAGAGAGTTTGGATGGTGCCTTTCTGCCCAGAAGAAGGGGATCAGTCTAGATGTCCCTTCATGAAGTCTGTACTATGATTTCTGTTCTCCACCAATTTAACATAGTTTGTGCCACACAAACAAAGTTTCTGGAGTAGAACAACTACTTTCAAAGTAAAGACCATCCAACGAAACAGGAAATAACACTTTCAAACCAGGAACAGATTTTCTTTATTATTAAAAATGTTTTTTTATAAAAAATTGAAAATTTGCCAAAAACCCATGGATAAGTCAAAGGTTATGAAATTTGGTGAGCTAACAGTGGTCCATCTGTTCTACCACTATAGCAAGTTTCATCAAGATTTGTCTAAAAATGAGGGAGGGAAAATCCCCTGAAGTTTCCCCGGTGCCAGTGCTTTTTTTTCCTACTGCACATTAACGATTCGGAAGTTTTGGAAATTTCTGAAACTTTTGAATTTTTTAAAAATGGAAGTGACTATAGAATTGAACCACCAGTGCCCCCTACATTCGAAGCTAGTTTTGAATCTCTTTTTTTATCAACCAATCCTAGGATACATACCTTAGCAATCTAGATAAAATGATGACATCAACATTAGTAAGTGTTAGGTTCTCTGGGGTAAAAACATGAGAATGCATGGGGTTTGAATTTTAGCTTTTAATGGGTCCTAACTTAACTTTGCAAAGCTACTGTCTTTCAGAGAGTTTGAAGAATATAAGATTTACCCATATAGACACTTTTTCCTTGTAACAGTTATTCATTTTTCAAACCTGTTTGGTGAAAATCAGGTAATCAAAATCTTCAAACATTCCTGGAACTAATCTCTTCCATCATCCTTTTGATAGGATTTTGATACCATTTTCCCTTTTCACATTGTTTTCTTCCCCTCAACATAATCTTGGAACTTTCATCTCAAATCCATATTTTCCTGACTACAAACATTTCTCTTTAACAAGAGAATACAAACCACTGTTCATAGTGTGATATCCATGAATTTCACTAGTGAGCAGTACAGAACATTTTTTACACATATCTTCAACTCTTCCGTCCATGATCAAATATGTCTCAAAGCTATGAGACTACTGCTCACAAAATCTAACCAACGCTCCTTTCCAAACAAACTATAACATTTACATTTAACTTCTTTTAATTGTCTTCAATCTTAAGATTCTTAACCAGCTCCTGTTTTTGTGGTGTTTTGTCTTATTCTTTTCCCAGAAAGTACAACTGTTTTAGAATGTAACTAGACACATTACCCTATTGTTCCAGTTCATTTGGAGATGTTCATGGCATAGAAATAGTTTTACTTACTTATGCAATCCTTGACTGAATTTTTCTGCCCAGATTTTACATTCAGAGCTCTAAATCTACTTGTACTTATTGTGCAGTATAGAGACAGAGAATGCTGATAAAAATGGTTATGTTTGCCTTTATTAACAAGATGGAATAAAACTATTTTGAAATAGGAAACTCAATACAGATATGAATGGTACTGTCATAACATTTGAGTTTGAAGTCCCAAAGGAATACATAGACAAACAGGAAAATACAGTGTGAAATGGGGATATGAATGTTTAAATTGCTTCCTTTCATAGATGAAAGTGAGTACCTTAAGTTAAAAAAATCTTCTCCGAGTTCTAGTACTATTTTTGAAAACTATGAGGTTTATGAACATGTTCTCATGGAGAAAAGCAATCTCTCAACTCATAATTTTCCTGATTCCCCATGGTCACATAGAATTTATGGAAAGAGAGCAAGAAAGTGTACCATAGGGCCCTTCCAGACACGTCCTGTATTCCAGGATCTGATCCCAGGTTGTCTGCTTTAAACTGGATTATATGAGTCCGCACTGACAGATAATCTGGGATAAACAGAAAACCTAGGATCAGATCCTGGGATATAGGGCCTGTCTGGAAAGACCCATGCTCGGTGCTATTCAAAATCCCTCACCCTCTCTTGCCAGGTAGTACATCCCCATGCTGTTAGGAGGTATAAGGGTAGCTATGACAGCAGGTAGCGTTAAGTGAATGAGTTGAGTAAGAAAAATAGCACATTGTTAGTTACCATAGCCTATGATAGATAATAAAGCTAATAATAAAGCTTTATTTATTCCTGCCCACTCTTCCCAAGGGGACTCAGGGTGGCTGAGCATCATCTAGCTATTTCTCCAACCTACTGTGGTCAGTAGGAAAGGATATGAGGAAGCAAACGTGTGGACAGGATCACTCATCACCTGCTATCAAAATTATTGACTGACAAGCCTTATTCAACAGCCCCCACCCCTCCCACCAGCATGATGTTGATGTTGTGTTGTGACTTTATTGTTTTGTTGAAATAGCCTCTTGATGGGGCTGAATGTAAGCCGCCCTGAGACCCCCTTCTGGGGTTGAAAAGGGCGAGTTAGAAATATGGTAAATAAATAAATAAATAAAATAATGATTATGGTCTCTGAGAGAGGTCAGGAGGCTGGAAAACAGCAACTATAGTCCTTGTGTTTATTCAGTCACAGGAAAAAAAATAGGCTAGAAATGTGCTCCAAGAAAATTGTTCTTTTTAAAAAATAGTTTTTAATGCTTAAATTTTCATATATACTGTACATTGATTAAAATACAGCCTATCTAGTGTATTGGGGATGGAAAATTATAGGAAAGTTGGGGATGGGAAAATGGTATTTGGTTTTGGTTGGATAGTCTTGGGGAAATTTGGGAAGGATAGGGGTTTGTGACTTCCAAATCATCTTTTCCACATATACAAACACTAGTCTTTTTCTTCTTAATTCTTTCCATAACGGCATATCTCTCTTTCTATCTTAGTCCTCTTTATGATTACTTGTATACTTCTTTCCGTGGGAATCCTATACTGGATAAATTTCTCCATTCCTTATAAATTTCCATAAATTCTTCATATAACTTCCAGTCTGTATTTTTCATGGGTCTCCCATAAAATAGTTTTAGAGCAAAAGTTAATTTGTCCATTTCTCTTATCTCGTCCATTTTATTTAACCATTCTTCTATTGTTGCCATCTCTTTTCATTTCCATTTTTTTTGCGTGGACCATCTTTGCTGCTGTAGTTAAGTATGTGAATAAAATATCTTGATTTTGGTCTAGTTTCAATTCTTAATCTGTTATTCCCAGTAGAAAATAATCCGGTTTCATACTGATTTTTTATTTTAAATATTTTTTCACATGTTTCTTGTATTTTTCTCCAATAGGAGTTGACTCTTGGGCAAGACCATGAGTGGTAAAATGTTCCCACTTCATTTTCATATTTCCAGTATTTATTACTTGCTGTTTTATACATTAATCCCAACCTATGTGGTGTTATGTACCATCTGTAGAACATTTTAAACCAATTTTCTTTCATATCTGTAGCATATGTATGTTTAATTTTCCTCTGCCATATTTGTTCCTATTCTTGTAATTTTATCGTTCTTCCAATGTTTCTTGCCCACGTTATCATACATTCTTTTACCGTCTCTTTTTCTGTCACCCATTCCAATAGTTTATTGTAAATATTTGTTATATTTTTCCTTTCTTCTTTTATATTTTTTTCATAAAAGTCATCCTTTTCTGCAAAATCTATTATTTTGTCTTTATTTAAATATTCTTTGATTTGTATATGTTGAAACCAGGAAAATGATTTTAACTGAGAATTTATCTCCTCTTTTGTCTTAAGGCAATATCCATCCTTTTCTTAATACCTCCTTATACGTTGACCATGAAGTCCATCCCAAAAATCTTATTTGTCCCACTTCCAAAGCTAGGATTTTTTCTCTTTTCAATAATATCCAGTCTTTTATCCAAGTTATGCCTGCGGCATCATAGTACAACCTAAGGTCCAGTAAACCGAATCCTCCTCTATTTTTCGTGTCAGTCATGTGAATATATTTCATTCTTGGTTTCTTCCCTTTCCATATAAATTTTAATATTTCTTTGTTCCATTCTTTAAATAACTTATTATTTCTTAAAATCGAGAGGTTCTGGAAAAGAAATAACATTTTTGGTAAAATGTTCATTTTGACAGTAGCAATTCTTCCCATTTAATTGATTCCATTTTTTTAAGATCCTTCTAAATTTCCTTCCATTTTTCTTCGTAATTGTTTTTTATTAGTTGGGAATTCTTGGCCATAAGATTTATTCCCAAGAATTTAATCTTTGAGGTTATTAGCATTCCTGTTTTTTCCTTCAGCTCCTCTTGCTTTTTCTTAGAAATATTTTTCATTAATATTGACGTTTTATCCTAATTCAATTTGAGGCTAGCTAAATTTCCATATTCTTCTATCTTATTTATCCAATTCTTTATGTTTGTTCTAAGCTCTTCCACTATGCATATCAGGTCATCTGCAAAAGCTCTGAATTTGTAAGTTTGTTTCCCCACTTTGGTGGCTGGTAGAGACTGATCTTCTCTTATATTCCTTAGCAATATCTCGAATGCCATAATGTAAATGAGATGTGATAGCAGACATCCCTGTCTAGTCCCCTTTTCTATTATTATCTCCTTTGATGGTTGTCCATTGATCCATAGCATCACCATTCCCAACTTAGGATATCAAAGGCCTTTTCCGCATCTAGGGCTATTACAGCCAGCTCTGTCTGGTGATGTTGCTCACAAAATTCTATTATGTCTAAAATATTTATTAGATTAACTTTTAACTGTCTTCCTGGGAGAACGCCTCTCTGTTCTTCCCCAATCCAAGTATTTAAAAAAAGTCTTCATCCTGTCACTTAAAATCTCGGTGAAGATTTTGTAATCCAGGTTTAGCAATGAGATGGGTCTGAAATTTTTTTACATCCGTACCATCTGTATTTTCATTATGAATAAGAGTAATATTTGCTGTTTTCCACGTTTCCGGCATGGTACTTTCTTTTATTTATTTTCTTTTATTTATTTTATTTATTCGCATTTATGCGTCGCCACTCCCAAAGCGGCTCGGGGCGACTTACAGCGAAAAATCACAGAGTAAAAACACGATAAAAACACAGCAAAATACAATACAGATAAAATCACAATGAAATAACTCAGCAGGGCTGTACACAGAATTAGCATATGAGTGCCCGAAAAATCAACGACTTTAGACACCAAAAGCCTGTTGAAACAGGAAGGTTTTACACGCCTTCCGGAATGCCACCAAGTCAGAGAGGGCCCTGACCTTGGAATGTAGTGCATTCCATAGGGTGGGGGCAATTATCGAGAAGGCCCTCCGTTAATATCTTATTCAGAAGTTTCTTTAGGTGAGGCATTAATTCATCTCTCATAGTTTTATAAAAGGTTGCTGAGAAACCATCTGGTCCTGGAGCTTTATTTGGATTCAATTTTCGAATTGCCCTTTTTTCTCTTCTTCCGTTATATCTCTATTCAGTGCCACCCTTTCTTCTAAGATTTTCTCTATTCTCTGTTTTTCCAAATAACTCATTACTTCTTCCAACTTACTCACTTCTTTTTTTGTATAAATTCCCATAAAATTTATAGAATGCATCTATAATATCTTTATCTGTTGAGACTTCTTTCTCTTTTATTTTTAATTTTATTATTTGATTTGCTTTTCTTCTTTAACTTCCAGGCTAACCAGGGTTTTTTTTTGCATTATGGAATTCTTTTTGTTTTATAAACTTTAACTGTTTGGCTAGTTTTTCTACTTCTAAGATGTTTTTTTTTGTTTTTTCAGCTTTTCCAGCAGTTTTACTGTTTCTTTGTCTTTGGGGTTTTTCTTCAGTTTATCTTCTTCTTTCTCTATATCACTATATATCCTCCGGATTTCTTGTCTCTTTATTTTATTCTTTTTTGCTTTTCTTTGAATGAAGATACCCCTCATAACTGCCTTTCCCGAATCCCATACGGTTTCTATCTTAGTGTCTGGCTTATCATTTAATTCAAAATATTCTTTAAGTAGTTCTGAAATTGCTGTTATATCATCCTCTGTTTTAATTGGATTATCATCTAGCCTCCATCTTCTCACATTATTTCTCTTGTTTAAAATAATTTCCAGGGCCCCATGATGGCATGTCTCTTGGTTTAATCCTAATTTCAGCTATTCTAGATGTCAACACATTTGATGTCCAGATCATGTCAATTCTAGACCAGCTTTTATGTTTATTTGAATAAAATGTATAGTCATTTTCCTTTCCATTGTGTATTTGCCATGCATCTTCGAGATCTGAATCCGTTTTCAGTCTCAACAGGTTTTTTGGTAGTGTACTTATTTCATCTTTGTTTTTTCCCTTCATCATTTTTTATTTGTCTTTTCTACTATTCATTACCCCATTAAAATCCCCCATCATAATCAGATTGTCAAACTCTGTCTCTTGGATTTTTGTCTCTAACAATGTGGCAAATTTAGTTTTAGGACCATTAGGAGCGTATATGTTGCAAATCAGTGTTCTCTCTTCTCCTTGTTTTATCACTATGCCTATCAATCTTCCTACTGAGTCTTTAAATGATAATCCCGGCGCTAGAGTCTCTTTTGCATAAATAAACACTCTGCATTTTTTCTTGGGGGGAACCGAATAAAATTCCTTTCCTAATTTTTCTTGGGACAAATGGGCCACATGTTTTTGTTATATGCGTGTTTCTTGAAGTGCAATTAAGCCATAATTTCCTTTTTAAATCTGATTAAATATTTATTCCTTTTAGACGGCAAATTAATTCCATTCACATTATTTGATAAACACTTTATTTGTCTTAAGTTTTCACTCATTTTCTTCTTGACATTCATCCGGTTCATCACCATTGGCATCCACTGCACTTGCGCTTGCTGTTGTTCTGGTTTCCAGTAGGTCTTCTGGTGAATCAAATCTTCCTTTGTTTTGTTTTCCTCCTCTCAATGGTGGTGTTAATTTGTGGTCTTTCTTAAGTTCAACATAAAAATGCTTTGCCTTCTCTTCTGAGGTCAACCAGTGTCTCTGTTCCTTGTAAGTGACCATCACTTCTTGAGGTTTCTCCCATTTGAATCTTATTTGTAGTTTTTTGAGTTCATCTGTCAAGAAACAATATTTTCTTCTCTTGTTTAACGTTGTTTGGGGGAATTCTTTCATTATGATCACTTTGCTGTCTTTATAGAATGTAGGCGCTTCACTTTTTTTTCCAGAATCTCACCTCTGATTCTTTTCTTAGCAAAATGCACAATGGTATCCCTTGGGGCTTTATTTTGTTTTGAGAAATTCATCCTTACTCTGTACACCCTGTCTATTTTCTGCTCCATCTCCTCCTCCTCCTCCTCTAAGATGGAAGATGTCAATTTTGTTATTATACCACATATATAATCATTTATTTCCTCCGTTATATTTTGGGATCTTAAATGAAATTCCATTTCTTTCATTTCTAATTTTTTGGGGGCTTTTTCTGTTTTCAAAATTTTTGCTTCTAGATTTTGGGCCTTCTTTTCTAATTTTTATGAGCTTCTGCTATTTTGGCTTTATCTTCTTTAGTTTCTTTAATTTCTTCTCTCATTTGTTTCATTTCATCTTTGATCACACCTACTTCATTTGTTAAATCTTTCTTCATAATTCTAAGTTCTTCCTGCATAAGTTTCTGCTGTTATTCTTGTCTTGTTTCCATTCTTTTAAAGTTCTTTTGTAAGTCGTCTTCCTTCTCAGAAAGATATTGAATTTTCTTAAAATATATTTCATCGTTGTATCTTCTGTTCCTGAGGCTCTTCTTCCCATCCCATTCTTTTCATGTCTCTTGGGTCCCGTTCCCACTTTGTTTATGGTGTTGTCATCCTTTAATCACTTTTTATAACTTTCTTTATATTTGTTGCTCGTTTTTATTATTTTTAGAGTCTTAAATCTTTACTTTGGTCTTCCTTCGGGTTTGGTCTTTCTATCCTGGTTGTCTTTTCTCTATGGTTATTTCTTTTATCCCCTTCTTTCACTAATCCTCATTTCTTCTTTCCGCCTATCTGCTTTTGACCTCTTCTTTTCTTCCTCCTAGTGTCCTTTGTTAAACCCTTTTATTTGTTTTATCGTCCTTTCCTTGCTTATTTCACATTCTTTCGTAATCTCTCTAGAATCTCCTCTCGTTGGTTCTTCCTGCTTCTGCCTTTCCATCGCCTTTTACTCTGCCCTTCCGGTTTTTTATCCTTCTGCCCTTCTGACCTTCTACTTACGTGTTTCCGGCTTTGGCGCTTTCTGACCTTCTCCTTACACGTTTTCGACTTTTGTCACTTTCTGCCCTTCCTCCCTTCCATCTCTTCCACCCTTCTCCTGTCTTTCATCGGATGCATCTAGTGCGTTGGTCACACCTGCTATGAACTCTGTCCTTATTTCTTTAATTTCCAAATTACCCGCAGGTCGAATCAATACTGCTTTATAACTTTCAGGCTTTAAAGCAGGAACCGCTGCCTGTGGGTTCTGTTTCTATTTATGTTTCTATTACTTTCTCTGCAGGTCGGATCTATACTGCCCTAGGGCAGGAACCGTTGCCTGAAATGTCCTTTATTTTAGGCAGTTTTGTTTTAGTTTCCCTGTTTGTCTCTTATACAAATCCAGATGTTTTCCCACTCTTTACCACTCTGTTTCTGTCTGTTTGAAATTTATTCTGCCTTAGAGATAGCTCTCTCACCAGATAAAGATGATTCCTTTCTTTTAGAAACTTACGTTTCTGATCCCTTGCAGTATCATTCCAGCTTTCTTTGTTGTTTTGTTTCTTGTTGATTAAAAGTGATTAAAACTTAGCAGGGCTGGCAGTGATTAATGGGTTTTCACCCGGCTTCCCAATGCTTGGTCTGCTTGCCTCAGCACTTTACCGGACCCTCTGGGCTCCCACCCTTGAGGGGTGGAATCCCTTATGGCCTTCAGTGTGTGCTTTTTGGCTGCCAACACTGTCAGGCCTCGATCCACCAGAAAAGAGGGGTGCAAAGCACCCTTTTGGCCAAACAATCAGTTGGTGCCTTGAAGCTCTCCAGGCAGCCAGCCTGCCACCATCATGGCTCACCGGAAGTCTCAAGAAAATTTTTCTTGATTCCACTCCTAATACATAAGTGCAGCAACCCAGTTCCCTTTCATGCCTGGGGGGCAGGGGGCAGCACCGGGGGGTCCCACTTGCATTAGGGCCAGCTGCAGTTGATGAGGACATGAAGGAAGGGGCTGATGAGTTAGCTGGACCTTCCTTTCCCACAGAGAGCTTGGCCTGGGATGATGAATGGCCTGACAGCTATGATAGCTGGGAAGTTCAGGCTGACACTGAGAGTGATGATTCCGATCAGTATGAGAAACCAGGTGGTTTCGGGTCGCAGGAAAGGATCAGGGAAACAGTGGAGGATGAGCCCATGGAAGCTGAAAGGGAGTTTGGCTCTCATGAAGATAGTGACCCAGGTGCTGGGAGGCAAGGACGGAGCTTTGATAGGAGACGGAGCATTGAGTCCAGCAGGAGAGATTGGCACCGCAGCCTAGGGCGCCAGAGAAGCGCTAGATCCCGTAGCATAGATTGCCGCAGAAGCCTAGAGCGTCAGGGGCCTCGCCAAGGGGATTAAGTATAGGATCCGTGGGAAAGGATCCTCAGTAGCTCGGCCACTTCTGTTCTAAGGGGAGTGAAGCGAGCGAAGTTCCACGGAGCCAGGTTGCCGGCTCGGGTCTTGCCAAGAAGTTTTTTGGGCTTGTTTATGAACTTTGCCTTGTTCCTTGCCACGGACCAAGTCCTTGATCCGCATTGTTTTTGCGGAGTATTTGCTACGTTTGCCTTTGGATTTTACTTACGGACTCTTTACCCTTTTTGATTGAACTTTGATACTTTTATGGACAATTTACCTTTTCACCTGTTTTTTATTATTCAATAAATAGTTAGCTGATTACCGTCTGTGTGTGTGTGATTAAGGGGCTGGGCCGAGACCCTGCATCGTGACAATAAGATGCTTGTTCTTTCTGTTTTGCTCAATGGTCTATCCTGGAGTTAGCTGCTCTAGCAGGAAAACACAGTAAGATCAGCTGAAGTATAATTTCCATTGTTTCTCAGCTCAAGCATTTTATTGCATTGTTTACTGTAGAAACACTGCTGCAACTTGATACCAAAATCTATGTTTCTCCAGGCTTCCTTCACTTTTTAATACCCCCCCCCCCTTACAAGTAGAAAGCATTTACAACCTCTTCACATGAGGCTAAAATTGGTGGCATGCGGCGGTTTAGCCCAGGTAACGCATGGAGCCTGCCAGTCCCCATCAGGATAACATGGGTGGGCTCCCAAGTTGCCATTGAAATCCATGGAAGCCGTGCATTCCTTGCTCATTCCACACTTTCCCCATCTAATTGCCCTCATCTGGAACCGGGAAATGTGGGGTGTGGGGCATTGGGTTACCCATGCCCCCCATGCCCCTCAACAAAGCGGAGCACCTTTAACAGCCATGTGACAATGTCATTAGTGACTGGATGACAAAGGCTTTGTTAACTGTAATATTGAGCCCGTCTACATAGCTGTCTTTGCTTTGTGTGTCATACCTTGGGGCCTTATCAAGCATAACTGCACCACAAAGCTACAGAAAAGAGTCTAAAAGCCCTCAACACATCAATCTATGCATACAAACATCCCAATTGAATGATGCTTCTACCGTACGGAGACATATGAAAAACTTTCTATAGGAAAATGGAATTTAGTTTTTATCATATATGTGTTTTAGTATGTTTTAACTTGTGCATTTTAAGTTTTATTGTTGATAATATGTGCTTATACGCTGTAAACTGCTTTGACTTTCAGTGTGGAGAAAGGCAGGACAGAAATTTCTTAAATAAATAAATAAAATCCTAACAAAAAAGACAAGCAGAAGGGAAGCCCCCTATATCTTCCCTTAAGATCTTAAGCTGATGTTCATATTTAGGGTCAGAAATAATTTGATGTTTTTATGGTGAGATACAATTTTATAAGGTAACTGTTTGTGCAACTTCTTTTAATAACGTGACTGCTTGAGGTTGGGTTACTTTTTATGTTTGCAGTTGTGGTGAGGCATTGAATGTTTGCCTCTATGTTTTTTTGTCTGTTGGAATTCTCCCTGAGTCCTCTTGGGGAGATAGGGCGGAATGCAAATAAAGTTCTTATTTATTATTTATTTATTACCCAACTAAGCTTGGGGATATTTTTATATGAAAATTTTTAACCTTCTGTGAAGTTTAATACTGAAGCCAAATACAAAATGCGACTTGACACTTCCATGCCATTAGATAGCTGGCTGTGTGTGGTGTACAAAAAAAAATCACACAAAGTATAATACTTTCCTATATAACTTGAACTGAGTGTCTCAAACCCAATCTAGCACAGTGTATTAAATCAATTCATTTCAACTATAAAATTTTACCTGTAAAAATTCTCGCCTTTCAACTGTTTTGTATCTACAACAGTTTGTGTGAATGGGATGTATAGTTGCTTCATATGTGACTCTATAAATTAATTAATAATTTGTTAACTATTCATTTGAAAGATCATTGTTTAAATATACTACAAGAAATCAGACATAACAATTTTAACCAATACAAATTAATAGTATTTTCAGTAGAAAACCCCAGGGGGCATCTAGTCCAACCCCCTTCTGCCATACAGGAAAAACATAATCAAAGTACTCCCCAAAAGATGGCCACCTAATAACAACAACAACAATAACAACAACAGAAACCTCAGGGACTACCCAGTTCAACTCCCTTCTTCCATGCAGAAAAAGTGCAGTCAAAGCATTCCCTGAGCAGTGGGAGGTCAACAGGGTGTTGTAAGCAAATAAGGCAAGGAGGGAGGGTCTGGGTGCCAAGGAAAGGAGTTTGGGCAACAAGAGAGGTGGGGGAGAAAAAGCCTATGCCCCAGGAGGACGCTGCTGCTCCAAATTTTAATTTCCCTGCATTTCTCAGGTACCATGGAAGTCCTGACTATCACTCATGGAGCTCCAAGGGCTCCATGGAGCACAATTTGAGAATCCTTGGAATAGAGAAATACATCAAATAACTGTTGATAAAAGCAAAATGGCTGTTGATGGGGGTGAGGGAAGGGTGAAGAAATACAGAACCCAGGAGCAGCAGAATCTCGAGAAGCAACTGAGGAGCAGGTATTGGAGAACAATGGAAGACAAAGTCATTCTTAGCTTAGGAGAGAATGAGGCAGTGGAGAGAGGATTTAAGAACATAAGAACATAAGAAGAGCCATGCTGAATCGGACCTCAGCCCATCTAGTCCAGCATTCTGTATCACACAGTGGCCCCCAGTTGTACACGGGGATCTTGAGCAGAAGGGAGGGCAAAACTCTAACCTGCTCCCGACCCCCCACAACCAGTACCCAGGGAAATCCTGCCTACCTCAACCAACTCAGAGGTGGCACTTGAATGTCCTTTTCAGTAACTACCGATACACTTGGTATCCATGAATCTGTCTAATCCTGCCTTGAAGTTGTTCAGGCTGACAGCTGTCACAACCTCTTCTGGAAGTAAATTCCATAACCCAGTAGAAGACCATAAACAGCCAGAGCCCTTTTAATCTGATGCTTGGTGTTCTTTTCTTGGCACCTGATGACTTATATGAAAGGTCCTGATTTTTTCCAAAAAAACTAGAGACACATATTTTAATTTTAAAAAAAAGAAGCTTGTGTTTTATATATGATTGTTTATGATGGGATGTAATAAGGACTTCACTTAAATTAGCTGACACAGTGGTGGGCACACTGATAATAAAATAAAAGGGCTTCCTCATCTCTATCTTCCTTTCTTCATCTCTTGCCCTCCCCCCCCTCTCTCTCACTTATCACCAATATCACCCTCATCATCCATTCCTATTCCCATCTTTAACTGCTTAAGGGGATCACATAGTTACACAGAATCACTAATATTTGCCAGTCTTGCTTAATGCAAATCACCCCTTATTGGGAAGTGATTGCATAGAGTATGCAACAATTCAGTTATGAAAAAATATGCATTTGTACAGGTTAACTCATTTTTTACCTTCTTGATAAATAATTCTCTGTCCTTGATTCATTGACAGATCTTTCTAACCGGCCACATATTGATGCATTTGCAGTAGATATCAGTATTCTTTAACTGAAACAAAAGGCACATTGTTCCTTGATTTATTCTATCACTCACCTTTAACAAATGAGTTGTTTAAAAAATTACAAATGTTGGCTAAAGATGCATACTGAAGATAAAACTAGGTTATGAGATTGCATAATTTAGGGAAGGCTTTTCCAGCCATACAATTTTAAACATGCTGAACTGTTCCCATGAGCAATGGTACTATTGGTAAGCTTCATAGTCAATCTGTTGAGAAAAATCTAAACTGAAGGATGACAACTTTAAAAAGTACTATGGAGTTCCAATAACAGAACCCCAACCCCTATGAGTCCATAATGACAATCTCTGTGCCATTCCCTATAAAGTCCAAATTCCATATATTTTAAATAATGAATTAATTCACAATAACTTAGCTGATTTAAAAAAGCCATTTATTAGTAGCAATGAATTAGTTTTCGAAATGCCAGAGTTTAATATTCATGAATTATCAAAACAATCAATTTATTTCCTTGAAGAAAGAAGTATTGATGTTTCTAACAACAAAGCATTCACTTAAGCCAAGCATTTTCAAAATCAGACCCAGGAGCCAAATGCAGTTCCTGTTCAAATTTCCACTGACTCCCTCTCTCTAGGCCTCCCTCCCTTTCTTCTTTCCTCCCTCTCTTGACTTCCTTCCTCCCTTCCTATACTGACTTCATCTGTTTGTTTGTTTATTGCTTCCTTCTTTCTTGGGGATCAGGGCTTCAGAAAAGCCAGGCTCTTCAGGAGGAGAGAAAGAGAGATGGCGGCTTCCTGCATCCCTTCACCCTGATTAAGCATTGCCTTCTCCTTGGGTTCCTCTGGCCTTGGGCATCCCATCCCAGTAGCCCGTTGTCCCTCTCTCTCTTCCCCCACATTTTTTCTTTATTTATTTGCAAAGAAAGGCTCACAATTGCCGTGTGTGCCCCAGGCACTTGCCACCGCCGGTCCTGCCACCACTGCTGCTGCAGAGCCCAGAAGGGTGGTTCCTCGAGGCTATGTGCCTGGCTGGTTTCCCTCCCTTCCTTCTCCACCACGCTTTCATCCCACATCACCTCCCTGCATTTTCTGAAAAGGCTGCCATTCACTGTGGCTCCTCCTTTGGGAAGGAAAGAAGAGAGCCAGGCTGCAACTATATGCCCCCTGCCATAATCAAAGCCCTCTTGACAAATGGCCATGCCGTCTCTGCTGAAAAATCTGCAGAGAAAGAGACTCCACCAGACTCCGAGGCAGCATATGCCACTGTCTGAAACAAATTAAAGGCACACGACAACAACAATCCTAATTAACTCGATTCATCAGTCAAAAATAGGCCACACTTTTCATTGAAAGACTGGTACTTTTATATTGGTTAAAATTGTTCTTCGTTTTGTATATTGTATTGTTCTTTCATAGATATATTTTGCACTACAAATAAGACATTCACTGTGCATAGAAATGAGTTCATGTTTTTATCAAACTATAGTCTGCCCCCCACCCCCCACAGGCTCAGGGACCATGAACTGGCTCCTTGCTTCAAAAGTTTGGACAACCCTGACTTAAGCTATTGACAACGACCATAGTTCATGACATCTGCATGTGCACCCTATCTCACACTCATCAAATTAAACTGAAAATTGGACAGGACAAAGGCCTGTGTCTGGATGGTAAAACTGAAAGCCTCTGATTTGACAATAATGATGTATGCATGGGGCCTAGGTTTGAGACACAAAACTAACAAGAATGCACCAAATATACAAAATGCACGCATGTGTGTACATGTAGGGAGAGGAAGAAGTGGGGGAGTGTTACAGCTTTTTCATTCCCAGTTTCCTAGTGAATTGATGGCCTCCAATTCATTCCAAGAGATGATTTTCTAAATGATATTCTGCAACAGATTAAGAAGAAATGTATGTATGATGAGCAACTATAGTTAGTGGCATTGTTTATTATTTTATTAGAAAATAAAATAATATTAGAAAATATTTTTTAAAACCGTCAAAACTATATTGGCAGTGATTGGAAACCTTGACAAGATGAATCCTGAACTAATGAGATCCTTCACAGTTCAGGACTTATTGTGTGCTCAATTCACTCGTGTTTGTTTTGCATATAAAATAGCATTTTTAGCTCAGGAAACATTACTTTCTTTGTCAAAAATTGCCCACTTGACTTACTGAGCTGGCAAAAATTGTGGACTGGAGTATGGACTGCATTGGACTGTCTGTAGCCACTGAACTCATGGGCAAATAGCTATTATTATTATGTTTATTATGTTTATTTATACCATTTTTTTCTTTCCACAAGGACTGGATTATGGACTTTCACATCCAGTATGGATGCATAATATCTCTGCCCATGGGGGGGGGGGGGTGTTAAAGAAACATTGCATGATTTAACTAGGCATTTGTTGATTGCAGCTACAATGAGGGTCAGCGGTTGGTTCCCCCCAAATAGTCTTTGAAAGTCTCATAGCTTTGAGAAACCTTCTCACAGCAAAAAAAATGGCCAAATTACTCATTGCTAACTTAGTAAGAAATTGCTTTCTGTGTACATAACATTTATTGTTTCATGCATACTGTTCAACTGTCCAGTTAAAGACTGTAGCAGGAAAATAGAAGATTGTATGCACACATTTAACTGTAAACTATAAATCCTCCCGTTTTTACTGACACACTAACTGTATGCATGCTGTATACTGAAAAACACAGCAGCAGTCTAAAATAATGAGGTAACTTAAGGGAGTATTACCACCCAATACCCAAGATCCAAGCTGCAGAAAAGTAAATAAAAAAATTATGTATCTCTTTTATCTCTACAATTGCAATTGGAAAATATGGATATTTTATTTTTCTTCTGTGTTCAAAAATAAAAACTAAGATCTCTACTTGTATTGCCCTTTGGGAAAAGACCTACTGATGAATAGAAGCCATCTATTAAAATTACAGTTATAACATGTACTATTTTCCTAACTCATATTTCAGGCATTTAACTTCTTGTTGATCAAGCAAACATTTTCTTTCAGCATTACTCTATAAAATAATTTTATTTGGCTTGCATTTCTATACTTGTGGTGTTTAGGTTTAAACACATAATAAGATTACTTAAGAACTAAGCCACTCTGAGTCACCCTACAGAGGTGAGAGGAGCGGGGTCAAAATGATGTAAATAAATAAAGGTAAACTAATAATCCAAAAAATTTAGGCAGGCAACTTTTTCTACTGCCTATTTTATTTTCATCTTATATAAACTTAAGCTTCTCAGGAAGCAAAATTTGAAAGAGCATCTTCTGACTTGAAAAAAACTGAAAATAATTATGGTTTTTTTTTACAGGCTTCATAAGACCAATACGGTGCTATATTCCCCAAAACAAAATAATATAAAGGATCTATATTATTCAGTTTGGATGAGATGTACTACAGGCATACATGGCCAAAATCCAGATAGAATTAAAAATATTGGGGAACATGAGTATTCCATATAAGATAGCTGACATCTAGGAATTTTTTAAAATTCTTTAATAAACTGTCATTTTGCCTCACTGTCTTTAAATTCATAAACCTCAAACTGACTGCAAACTATTTTTAAAATATCTTGTCTGCCCCCTTTCCAAAATATATACATGGAACATTCTGAACAATAATATCACTGAAAAATATAATAGTAGTAAAATTTATGAATGCCACCTAGCAACAATTATTGCACAAGAACACAGTTATTGGGCATAAGTGTGTGTGTGTGTGTGTGGATCTTTACCTTTCCAAATCCCAGACCTTGTCTTCCTTTTTCTCAAAACAGAAAATGACTGAAAACACATTACCGCCAGGACTATTGGGAGGGGATAGTTGAAAAATGTAGCCACCTCCTCCTTTCTCATTATTATCCACTATCCCCAGTGCCTGTAAACTTTCTCTTTCTCCTCTTGCCACTTTCCAGGGTGAATAATAAGCTCCTAATTCTCACCATGAATGACAAACACAACTGCTAGAACTCACTACCGGACTTAGGCTGGATCTGTACTTCCCTATATCCCAGAATCTGATCCAAGATTATCTGCTTTGAACTGGATTATATGAGAAAATTGGAATACGAGAGAAGCCTGCCAATACTTCCAATGCTGGTTAAGAATGACATCTTATGATGGTGGGTTCTATCACTATAGAATATTATTTTGTCATCTCCCAGAGGCTAGCAACCAGTTGATTATGTAATGCAACATCCACAGTTCCCATGCAGAAGGTTGGCAGTAGTAGGCGAGCAATGCAGCCTTTTTGCTGGGCCCAATTTCTAGGATTTCTAACGGGAATCAGAAAAGAAACACTAAACCTTCACAAACAAACATCAGCATCAGTTATGTATAGTTGTACTGTGCTAGTGTGTTCATCTTCCAATTATTGAGATCTCCTTGCATCTAGGATCCAGCAGGTGTGAGCAGATGGGTACCATAAAAAATCTTGCTGTTTTCTAGCTTTTCTGTATGTTTATTCTGATAATAGAAATAAATAATCATTATCTATACCTGAATGGGACTCATGTAGATTTCCTAATGATTTAGGAATATAATTCCCAGCAGCATTAGCCAACACAGACAGTGGTGAGGAATGCCAAAAGTTGCAGTCTAACAATATTTGGAGGAACAAACATCCTAGCCTTGCTATACATGGATGTTCTTGTCAAAAGAGATTTTAAGCTATACTTTTATTTACATTATTTCTACCCCGTTCTTAAGGGAGCACTGAAAGAAAGAGACAAGACTTTAAGGCACAAAGAAAAATAAGTCATAAAAGATTATATAAATAAAATATGTACTGCAATGTGTTTATATAATATATAAATAAAAGCATCCTACCTGGTGTTAAAAGAATTACAGACATTGTGATGAGCGAACATACAACAAGAATCACCAACAGCGCAATGGCTATCCCTTTCCAATTCCTCTGTGGGGGACTGTTGCTTCCAAGATCCTAGAAAAAATAAAAAGTGTTTCACAGTTACTTGTGATGTATTATAAAGTAAAAGGTCTTGCTATATGCACAGTTAACATCACAGTCTGCAATCTGATCATCATGCCTCATTTAGCAGCATTTCATTCAGTCATTTAGAAGGGCTTGATTTCTCCATTTCAAAAAAAACCTAATCAATAGAAAGTGTGTGTGTGTGAGAGAGAGGGGGGGAATGTTGAAGTTGACAGTATAAAGGTTGACAAGAATATGACTGGTGTTTAATGTACTAATGTACTTCGGGGTAATGCTTTGCAAAATAATTATGGAAATAAAACATACAAATTTACTGCAATTCCATGTAAAGTGACATCAGCCATAAAGCTTTAAATACATGTAGTTTATAGCACGAAGTGTTAAACTTCCCATTAAGAATGAAAAAAGACTTAACACCAAATTATCTTAAAATTAAACATTATAATTGAGCATAATTTATTCTTTTGTATCCTGTTTGTGAAGAGCTCTTCCATTACTCATAAAAATCAACATTTTGTAGTAACATTTAGGAACTGCTTCTAGAATTGTTGGCACACATAAGCACACTTCTTTCCATACAATGCAGGTGCACGTTTCGGATTCAAATTAGGCAATTGAGGTTTAAATCCTTCAGAAAAAAATACAAACTCTATATTATTTCTACCTTTGTTGTTTTTAAAATAGACATATCATGCTACAATGGCATTTACCATCTTTGTGGCATATGCTACATTTCATGGAATATACTGAGGTGTGTGAGGGTGGTCCCTCTGAATTTTTCCATGTTTGCTCTAAATATATGTGAATGGATAGAATGGCAGGGAGACAGGAGTGTGGAGACTATTTTATTGTTTATTTATTTATTTATTTCCTGCATTTATAACCCACTCTTCTCACCCCCGAAGGGGGACTTATGCATTCCGATGGCACTTTAAAAACAACATATATTAATGTGGTATTTTGTCAGGTTATATTACACTTCACTACAGTCAAAACTAGCCTGACTGACACTTAGTCTAGGTTTCTTCACAGAAGGCTTGTCTAAACAGAAAGGTTTTCATCTGCTTTTTGAAGGAAGAAAGAGAGGGTGCTGTTTTAATTTCCTTGGGGAGGGTATTCCAAAGGCTCAGGGCGGCCACCAAAAAGGCCCTCTTCTCTTGTTGTTGCCAACTGCATTCGGAGGGTGGTAGAAGTGAGAGTAGGGCCTCACCTGAAGATCTTAGTGGTCACACAGGCTGGTATGAGGAGATGTAGTCAGATAAGTAAGTTGGACCAGAATCTTTTTAAAGGTCAAAACCAGCACCTTGAATCAGGCTCAGTTATGCGCTCCCTAGGTCCAGCACCTGTGAGTAGCCTGGCTGAAACTCTTTGGACTAGTTGAAGTTTCCGGGCATTCTTCAGGGGCAGTCCCATTTAGAGCCCATTAACAGTTGTCTAGGTGGGATGTAATCAAGGCATGGAACGTCATGGTCAAGTCTGGCTTCTCAAAGTATGGTCACAGCTGGTGCACAAGTTTAATTCTGCAAAGCCCCCCCTGGCCACTGCCGAAACGTGGGTCTCTGGCTTTAGCTATGAATCCAGGAAGATCCCCAAGCTGTGGACCTGTGATTTCAGATAACTCAACTCTGAGAAACTGGACTGGTACCAGCACTGGTTTAATTTAGTCAAGTTTTAAAACTATTTGGGTTTATTGATTCAATCCATTATGTACATTATATTTTTAAAACTACTGTACTTTGTTGTTTTAAACTGTACTTCATATTTTCCTTTTTTTAATTTTAAATTGCTTTAAATTATTTAAATTGATTTTATTGTATACAGCCATGAAATCTTTGGATGTCGGACATGATATAAATATTTTATTGAATAAAAATAAAGTCAGAGCATGGCTCTGACATGAAAATAATTTTAAGGAATAAATAAATCATGAGAATAAACAAAGTCAAAACATGAAAAACCAACAGCATACTAACTACTTGCATACATGTAGAAAATTCAAATTAACCGGCAACCAGCCTCTGTTTACATTAAAAATTTGTTAGAATGAAGCCATGACTTATTCATTTGTGAATCATGAACATTAAATACATTTGACTTCCAAATTAGTCAGTTTGAAATGTCAGTGGTGTAATGACTTCTAACTACTTCAGCGTTTAATTTTATTTTTCTTTCTAACAATTTGTGACCTGGGTGAAAAGAAATTTTCTGCAAATACTTAAATACGGAAAATTCTCTTTTTAAAGGGGGGCGGAGTTGTTTTCCTCTGCAACTGAAAAAGTTGGTGGTAAGTCTCCCTTCCCCCTTCCAAGTGCCTTTCAATTCATTTGCAGCCACTGCCACCACCTATAACCCACTCAAATTCTCAATCTTTTTACTTTCTTCTGGTTGCATTGCTGAGCAAGTGCCAATTCTTTAGCTAATTGCTGGCGACAAACAAGATTTAAAATAAGCTGAAGAACCGGCTTTGTCCGTTAGACACCTCTAAGGTCGTGTGGCCAGCATGACTGCATGGAGCGTTGTTACCTTCCCACCATAGTGGTACCTATTGACCTACTCACATTTACATGTTTTCAAACTGCTAGGGTAGCAAAAGCTGGGGCTAACAGCGGGCGCTCACCTCACTCCCTGGATTTGAACTGCCAACTTTTCAGTCAGCAAGTTCAGCAGCTCAGCATGTTAACCTGCTGTGCCACCATGGGGCCCAAATAATAGTTAACTACTGCTAAAATGCTGTTGTACCCCAAGCCTGGAGCCACCTATGACCACAGCACCACACAGGAGTCCAGAGTATAAGGAAGAGTTTATTGTAAAAACACATAAAATATATGGAAAAAAAGAAGGAATAAAGAAATGAGGTGAATAATCCAACACAGTTTTAATAGTAGGTGATAACCACACAGGATTCCAAATGTCTCATGAAAATCCAAATGTCTTGCAGTCCAAGAACAGCCAAAAGTCACAATTACAGAATAAATCCATAAGCAACAGATCTATTCAGAAAACTTAAGAAAGAATCATGAAATAAGAATAGAAAACCTTCCAAGATACTTAAATCCAAAAATAGGACTTGACTTGACACAAGACTTCAGGCCTATGTTCTCCTTCGAACACCAATGTTGCCAGAACTGAATTTAGGGTAAATAACTGGCTGTTAATAAGCAGACACGAAGTCATGGTGTTTCCCACTAACTTTCTCTGTTTCCCACGTAACCTTGTTGATCTACAGAGCTGACTCTCGCCCTGATCTGCAAATGGAAATCCTTGCTTAGCTCCGTATCACCCCATGTTTTCCCTTGAAAGTTTTCTATTAATTCGTCTTCACTTAACCCCTTATCTAAGGATGTTGTTTCTGGCTCTTGTGACTGACCATGGATCTCAACAGTGTCTGATGCAATTGCATTATGTTGGCCTGCATCACTATCTGAAGCAATTTCATTCCCTTTGCCTGTATCACTTTGAATCCTAGTAAAGCCCACACTCTTTTCTGAATCTAAATCATCAGTGAATCCATCAGCCCCTGGCTGTTGTGTCTGCTAAGTTACAACAAATACCCAGAGAACAAACGACAAGAAACCGAAAGAACCTCATCATAAAAGTGGTTGATAAAGGTAATTTAGTCATGATATATAACCTGAAAATATGTCCTTTCTTTGAAACTAAAAGAACATATATACAGTAGAATTAATGCAGATCGACATGTTAACTGCCATGGTACAATGCTATGCAATCCCAGGATTTGAAATTTGTGGAGCACCAGTAGTCTTTGCAAACCCTGGAAAACTACAGTTCCCAAGATCCCATGATCCCATTGTATTCAACCATGGCAGTTCAAGAAGTATCAAACTGCATTAATTATCTAATATAAGTGCACCCTGAGAGATAATGACTATTTAATATCAATTAGTGAGTTTCCATAACCAAGCAGAGATAAGAACCCTGGTGACCAGGGTTCTATATCAGTACTATACAATATTCCATATGTTAATGTATATACCCTTTGAGATTATATCAAAATAGTCATCACATATCGTATCTGGTATTTATATTGGATCTCAATTTGTATTTGAGATTGTATTATTATATAAAATCATATAAATACATGTTTACATCATTTATTACTAAAGGAAAAAATATTAAATCCTTAAGCATTCTTTCATATACTTTCCCTTGACTGCCATCCTGCACAGATCTATACATTTAAACTTCTATCTAGATTTTAAACAACACAACAATTGAGCATTGATGCACAATACAAACCATATGGTGGAAATTACACCAGAAGCAAATCATGAAAACATAGCAGAACCAAATGACCTTTTATGGGAAATGAAGGATGGTTGTGATATCCATGTTAATTAAATATCTACTAATGTGTGCACATACAACCCAGTGTGAGACTTCATTTCTACTAAATACATGTATTCTCCAATAAGTTCCAAAGACAACCATCTGTGATTTTGGATTCTGCCAGTGTATGTAAACAAGAGGGTAGGATTTACCAAATTACTTTCTAAAGCAATACTATATACAGCATATAGATAGCTTACAGATTCTTATTCTATGTAGAGTAAATGCTTCAGCGTATATAGTAATTTTTGTCTTCAAAAGGCACTGTGTATCACTGTGGTACATCCTAGAAGTTTATAATCTGAAAAAACAATTAAGTAGAAATATATGATTTCACAGGTATTGAATCTATTCAAATGTATTACTAATGCATGAACAATCTGAGTGAGCAATTCATTGAAACAGAAATGTCTGAACAGGCATTATTCATGGTTCCATTACAAATGTTGAATGTCAAAACACAAAATAGTGCCTTGATAACGTGTGGTGCAGAGGAAACAATTTTAGCTTCATAAAGCTTAAGGGCACCATAATGTGTGGGTATGTGTATGTGTGACTTTAAGTTGCCTCATATCATGGTGACCCATTAATTTTTTAGAGTTTTGTTGGGCAAAGAATACTCAAAAGTGATTTATCCAGTGCATTCTCTATTAAATGTATTAGGTAAAATATTTCTGAGGAAGAATTCCCTATTACTTTTCTTTCAAATTATGAATGCATCTTCAGTGACCATGGCATTCATGAACATATGTGGACCATTTCTGTGGTTGTTGTTATAAACTGCACAGATCCGTTACAATGCAGCTGACTAAATAATACGCAATCTTGGCCTTGCTAGAAAACAACAACAACAACAACAACATCAACAATGATCTTTTTATTAGAAATTTTACAACAGCTGCAGTAACCTCCACTATTTCTACTATGGCTTGTCTCTTGAGTCGCAAATGTATTTATATGTTCAGTTACTCAGTTTACATCCTGCCTTTCTTCTAATACAAACCATGGCGTATTTTTCCTTATCCTGCATCACTGTTGCCAGGGTTCATAAAACAGGACGAATTTGGACACACTAGTTAGTTCACTGCTTTACCCTCAAATAGAATTATAGCCTCAATGATATGTGTATGGACCTGCATTCTACCCCCCTTTTCCATATTGCCTGTATTTTTGGCATGCTGATATTGCACAACTGCAAAATATAATCACAAATGCCTTTATGCTGAAACAGTCAGCCTGGGCATTACTGCAAAAAAGGAAGGTGATGGGTGTCCAGGATTTAAAGATACTTAACACAATAGAAAAAAAGTTATCCATCTCCCCATTTCAAGCCCTAGAGAAATCCCCTGAAATTTCATTCAGTATTCTGTGCAGTGGCTAAATTTCGGACATAAGAACATAATGGTAATTGCTGAAGCAACAGGATATTAAAATATCCCTCATCACAAGAAACATATGAGGAAAGGCTGTGAATAAACTAACCTGCCTTACACTGCCAATATATGCATTAGCATATTCTCAGCAACCATTGATGCACACCTTGCAGTGTGCATCAAAAGGGGCTTTCCATGCTGATATACATATATGGTATTTCTCCATCCAACATAGGATATCATCTGACATCCATGTGAAGGAACACTATGAACCTCTGTTTATATTTTAAAACATCTTTTAAGTGGTGAAAAGAGTAAAAAAGACAGGGGAGTATAAAGAAAAATATGCATACTGGGTGGATTAGAATGGGGAGTGGAGATGGATAAACAGATGAGAAAGTATGAAGAAGGCACATATCTGCTGGATCAGTATAGTCAGCCCTTATTTATTTATTTGTTTATTTTACGCTATTTATTCCCCGCCTCTCTGTACCCCCAAGGGGAACTAAAGGCAGCTTACATATGGCAATTTTTCAGTGCCTCCTTTCTCCGAGACCGGGGACAACGGGTGGTGAGGGGAAGGGCAGTCTCCAAGAAGCTCCCTTTGAATTGTGGGGTCCCTCAGGGGGCTATTCTCTCCCCTCTATCATTCAACATCTATATGAGTCCACTTGCCTGACTGGTACGTAGCTTTGGTCTGGAGTGCCATCAGTATGCTGATTACGCCCAGCTTGTGCTGAGGATGGAGGGCTGGCCGGACTCAGTACCCGATAATTTCCATCTGTGCCTTGAGGCCATGACTGGATGGCTACAGGCCAGCCAGTTGAGGGTGAACCCATCAAAGACTGAGATCCTATGGCTGGAGCGCCCAGGTGGGGGAGAATACCAGCTACCTACCCTGGACGGCGAAGCGTTACACCCGTCGTCCTCAGTAAAAAGTCTGGGGGTCCAATTGTACCCACTGCTAACAATGGAGGCCCAGGTCTCTGCTGTGAGCAGATCCAAATTTTTCCATCTGCGACAGGCTAGGCGGCTGGCACCTTACCTATCCAGGAGTGATCCAGGTGACAGTCATCTCAAGATTAGACTACTGTAATGCCCTCTACATTGGTTTTCCTTTGTCGGTGATCTGGAAACTCAAGCTAGTGCAAAAGGCTGCAGCTTGACTGCTCACCAGAGCTCCAGCGGGATGTCATATTACTCCAATCTTGCAGCAGTTGCACTGGCTGCCAGTGGAGTACCGGATTACTTTCAAGGTGTTGGTTTTAACCTTTAAGGCCTTGTATGGTCAAGGGCCTGTGTACCTGAGGGCCCGTCTCTCCCCATATGTTCCCCAGAGATCACTTTGGTTGGAAGAACAAAATCTCCTTGACGTTCCTGCTGTCCGGACTTACCATCTGTCACCTACCAGAAAAAGAGCCTTTTCTGTGATGGCACCAACGCTTTTGAATGCTTTGCCTGATGAAGTTCGAGCTATTAGAGAGTTGTCCTCTTTCCGGAGGGTGTGTAAAACAGCCCTCTTTCGGCAAGCATTCAATCTGAGCGGTCCTTCGTAACATCCTTAATTCTTAAATTTTTAACACTTTTATAACTTGTTGATATTTTGTTTGATGTTATGTTTATCAATATGTGGTTTTAGATTGTGTAAACTGCCCTGAGCCTGTGGGGAGGAGAGGTATAGAAATCGAAATAATAAATGAATAAATAATATAACATTAAGCTTAAATTCAATTGAACTAAAATTAATACATATTAAATATTTTTAAATTACATTCAATATTAAAATCATGCTATCCAGAAATTGTAGCCTAAGGCAGTTCCATAGTCATTGCACATATTCCAATTATATTATTGTGCTGTGCTATTCTCCAAAAGCCTGATCCCAGAGCCAGGTTTTTACTCTCCTTCTAAAGGCTAGGAGGTAGGAAACTGATCTCAAGTTGCTAGGGAGGGAGTTCCACAGCCTAGGGGCCACCACTGAGAAGGCTCTGTCTCTTGTCCCCACCAGTCGTGCTTGCAAAGAACTGACTGAGATTTTCATGAGTGCCACACTTAGGGTTTTGATCATTCAAGAGTTTGAAATACTTCCCTTTCCTGAGGTAGCTGCTGTCTATGAACATTCACATGGCAGCCACACCCTCAGGAAGTGAAGGAGGGGGCTATTTGAGAGGGATTCCATTCTGCTCTTCTTCAGAATAGTAATGACATTTTTAAAAAAACTATCAGCACTATATATTTTTTCTTATGTTGAGCTAGATGTATTTTTAAAAGATGAACCCATCTGGAACCCTAGCTCTTGCAAAATTCAGCCTTTTTTTACTTTGACTTACACACATATTCTTTGCCTGTCTTTTCTGGGGGAGAGGGGGTTATTATTTTCAAGGTAACACAGATAATTCTGTTCATGGATAATTATTTTAATACATTCCAGAATTAAGGTTATTTTTACAAATATTGAAGTTTGTTTCAGCAATGAAAGCAGAGGACATAAATGAGAATCCAATTTAGACAGAAATAATTGACTAAAATAATTTCTTCCCAGATGAAGTTTCTATAATACCATTTGACATTTGCTTTAAATGCAAATAAAAATAAATTCTATTTATATTATTTATTTATCATGTCAGGAGCGAACCAAACAGTTGTATTGTATTTTTTAAAAAACACAAAGTTTGCAAACTTGGCATTCTATTAAATGTCCTTTGATCAGTAGCTGGCTACTTGGAGTACCTCTGGTGTTGCCAGAAGAAGGTCCTCCATCATGCTTGTGGCAGGGCTCAGGCTGCAGTGTAATAAATGGTCTGTGGTTTGCTCTTCTCCACAGTTGCATGCCATGGACTCCACTTTGTAGTCCTATTTCTTAAGGTTGGCTCTGCATCTCTTCAGGGTTACTGTGAGTTTTTTGAGCTGTATGGCTATATTCCAGAAGCATTCTCTCATAACGTTTGGCCTGCATCTGTGGCTGGCATCTTCAGTGGTTCTGTTGGCAGTGAGGCAAGTGGAGTGTATATAATAAAAGTCCTGCAGGCTCTCTACCACGCGGCAGAGAGCGTTTTCAGTGGCTGCGCCGGTTCTATGGAACTCGCTGCCACCAGAGACACGAGCCTTGCAAGACCTGGCTGTTTAGACAGGCGTTCGATGTCTGACAGCGCCTAATTAACACTTGCCATCCTGCCATACCACTACCATTCTCCATGTACCAGCCATGTCTGGCTATGATTTTATGTGACTGTTTTAAGATGTAATTTTATGTGTTTTTAACCATGTGATTTATATGCTGTTTTATATGCTGTTTTTATATGTTGTAAACCACCCTGAGCCTCGGAAAGGGCGGTTTATCAAATCGAAATAAATAATAATAATAATAATAATAATATGCCTATGTAATGTCCAGGTTGGGAGAAAGAACCCTTGTCAGTTCAAAGCACATGTTAATGTTATCATTAGCAAGCGTGAATTAGAATTTGAGTAGCCATGAAGTTTCCAAAGTTAATCAGCGAGGGTATCTGCATAGACATTTGTTGCCTGGAGGTATCCGCTATTTGGAGGTGTTAACTGGCCTTTATGTGCTGGTTGTCTGGAGTTCTCCTGTTTTTCAGTGGTAATCATTATTTACTGTCGTGATTCCGGTATTTTTAAAATAATGTTGAAATTGTCCATGAGCTTGTGGATTTCAATGGCGTCTTTGTGTAGCCTGACATAATCAGTGTCAGAGTGATCCAACATTTCTGTGTTCTCAAATAATATTCTGTGTCCAGGTTAGTTTATCAAGTGTTCTGCTATGGCTGACTTATCTGGCTGAATTAGTCTGCTGTGCCTTTGGTGTTCTTTGATTACTGCCTGGGTGATATGTTTGGTGGTCCCTATGTAGACTTGTCAACAGCTGCATGGCATATAGTAGACTCCTGAATATTATTTAAGAACACCAAAATTCCGGACTACTCTGACAACCATTATAACAGACTAATGGTTCTCTAGGATTCTAGTTGTTAAGAGCAGATCATAAAAATAAGAAGGGAATGTATATATAGGAAAGTTTATTGTTAAAAATCACCTTCCTACATGTTCTTTGTTGATTTTATAGTCACAGAAAACTCCAAACCTGCAGCAAATCCCCTACTCTCATTTTTCTTTTCTTGAAGTCTCCAAGATTTCCTCTGATAATTGACAGTCATGCCAGTCAGGTGTTTGAGGGAAGCTGGTGAGCAAGAAGAAGGCTAAACCTAACCTTCACAACTCCTTACCAGTCAGCTGATTAGTACAAGCTCATTTTTTTAAAAAATAAATCAGTCTATCTGTAACAGGTAGATCAGAAGGATACTCATTTTGCAGCCCTGACAGTTAGATCAGAGAGAAATCCCTACATGCAGCACCATCTGCATGCAGATTTCTTCATTTACCTATGAAGAATATATGCTTGGTTTTGCCTTATTGATATCCTTACACAGAAGAGCAATATTATTTAGTATTATTATTTTTATCATAATCCCCTTTCCTCCCAAGATTGGGACTCAAAGCACCTCACAACTTAAAAAGCATATAATTCAAAATACAAAAAGAAATATTACAACAGAATTATTAGTTACAAGTATTAAAATAATTATTAACATACAATTTAAAAGCTATTCAAAACACTAAAGCTAAATAAATGCAGTGCCCATTAGCCCATTATTTTGCAGCTTTCTTTTTTAAAAGCCTATCTGAATAATAGGGCTTAGTTCGTCATCTGAAAGTCAATAGGGAGGGGGGCATACAATGTCCCATTGTCCCTTTCAGCTGTGCTTTGTGATGGTGGTGGGACTTAGAATCTCAGAACTTGGGCCAGTTAGCATATCAAGAACTATGCAAAGCTTTCACTTTTCAGCTTCTATGTTGCACTTTAGTTAGTTCACAATAGTTTAGTAAGTTTTTTATTCCTGGTTAAAGCAAAATCATAGTATCCAGTGAAGGCAAGGAAATATATTAATTCATTCATATATAGTGATGTTTGGGTATAGTCAAAATATTTAAACAAAAATATTGAAGACACAAACATTGTTGATTTAATTTCAAGGGAAAGTACCATCTTGGTGGACTTATCCACAGGTCAAACGGACTCTACATAGCAATTGGCATGAGCTTAATCCATCCCAGAACAACCAAAAAAGAAGCACCAGCCCCTTGTACTCTGCTACAGCAGACTTTTAAAATGCCTGGGCAGGAAAATTGCAACAATGCCCGGGGTAACTGTTCCCCTGAGATGGCATTCATGCTTTTAACTCACCACACAATGATCCTTAATTTATCCACTGATTATATCAAAATCTATAATTTGTTGGAAATGACAACCTTCTTCAAGCCTTCTTTGGTAGGCTAATGGTTATCTATGAGCCTGTAGCTTACTGTTTATATGTATGTTCTGGTATGCAGCTTGCTATAATCTATGGTTCCTGAGAAGTTATAAAAGGAGCTGCAGACCACATTATCACTAATGATTGCAGACAGATGACTACAGTCTACTTCAGATCTTAGATCACACATATGCTTTTTGTTTTTTTGTAAGAGATGTCCTGGCCAGATGGCACAGATAATTATCTCAAACATATCTGAATCTAGTCTGATAAATTTTGTGCCTGTATATGCTGAACACATGAAGGTGTCCAGAAGAGAAGACCCCACCACTTCTCTAAGGCAAACTACTTTTATTCTCAAAAAAGTCTTCTTAATGCTAAATCTTCTCTTCATCAGTCTCTTAAATCTTTTCTCATATGTTTTGTTCTCTGTGCCTCTTATCAACTTCATTGCCCTTCTCTGAACTTAGTATTTCTCTTTTTTGCTATAGAATCACACTGCTGGCTCATGTTCATCTTAAGAACAATAATAAGCACAAGACCGTTTTGACATATTGTACTGTTGAGTCAATATCCCCTGTTTTTTCCCTGGGCATTCAGTTTTTATGGCCTAAATGCTCCCCCCCCCCCCCCTTTTCCATATTCATTGTTCTGGAGGAGGACAAACACAGTCACCTCTAAATAAATTTACAAACAAAAAAACCCAATTAAATAACTATAAGCAGAAGTCATGGCCTAAATTCAATTGCTAATCCCAAGCAGAGAAGACTCACTGAGGTAATGGGATTTATATTAGTGCTACTTTACAATTCAGCAATTGATTCAATCACTGCACCTCTGTTATAGCCTAGCAATTGAATTTAGACCTGAGTAAGTACCCTAAATGTATCAAATTCCATCTGATCTAAGTAGAGTCACCCCTTGTTCATATTTGGATGGAAGACTACCAATGAATACCAGGCACAATAGTCTAAATTTCAGATTTTAAAAACTAGTGAAACCAGCTCTGAGTATTTCCTGCCTACAAAACCCTATGAAATTCATAGGTTCACCATAAGTTGACAGATGACATGGTGGGGCATATTCACACATCAGAATGTATCATCAATGCATTAAACTCTTTCTGGAGGAGAGTGATAAGAAATGTCAGAGGCAAAACCCAACACTGTTTCATTATAAAACCTAACATAATATTGCTAAGCATAGTCTGAAAACATTCATCCATTTGAAATTGCCATATCTCTTGCTTAGTTTTGACCTCTTTTTAGAAACACCAGTTCAATGTGAAGAATAATAATCCTATAGTCTGAGGCTTCACAAGGTGGGGAGTCAGCAGGAGCTAGCCGTTAAAGATGTAAGATATTATAAAAAATGGTTTGCTACTTTGGGCATAATTTTATTTTTTGGTGAGGTGCTCTATTCCATTTTCTACAACAGGCATGTTCAAACTGCTTTTCACAATCACTATGAGAAAAGCAGCAAGCCAAAGAACAGCTATTTAAAAATGAATGTCCTTAATTTTAATATTTATGATGACAGCATTTATGATTGTGGCTCTCATGGTAGTACTATACACAAAAAGAATGATGAATGCTGCCCAGAAACGAGACTCTGCCCCAGAACCCCAGCTTCCCATATATGTCATAATGCATATGCTAATAAAGGTGAGAGCATTTCATTGAACATCTTGTGCAGTTCTGGCCAAAATCCATTGATGCTGTGAGTTTTGCCTCAGAGCAAATGGCCTCATTAATTCATTTCAGAGTAATGACTTCTTGCTAGGCAGTTTACCAGTTTTAATGATAGATAAGAAAGGCATGTTTGGTTATTTTTATTCTCAATTCTTGTTACAAAATCAATATGTGTGTTTTAAATCTTCTGTCATTTTGGAAGCATAAACACCTATAATTAGAGTCAAACTGTATAGTTTGGATAGTGAGGTGGGAAGAATAATGGTGCAAATCAATCAAGGCCATGTTTTAGAAAGAGTTGTGGGAAAGAAGTAAAGCTTTTTTAGATTTTCAGACAGCCACTGCTTACTGTTAGTTTTATAAATGCTCAATTCAGTACTGAAACCCAATTCCCAGGTCTCAATTCTAATACTTTCATATCTTCATCATCTGAAAAGCAAGTAATGTAGAGGAACACTAAAGACATTAATAGATATTAAACAAAAGATGTATTCAACTTCATCTTACTAAAAAAAAGTTGACCAAAATCATCGAAAGTTTGGAAGACAAGCCCTATGAGAAATAGCCAAGGGAGCTAGCTGGATATGTTTAGCTTGGAGACAGGAAGGCTGAGAGGGGATATAAAAGCCTGGATATAATATTAAGGAGGAGGCAATCTTGTTTTATCTTGCTCTAGAGACAAGAGCAATTGATTCAAATTGCAGGGGAAAAAATCCATCTAAATGTTAGGAAGAACTTCCTGATGGTAAGAGCTGTTCAGATAGGTGAATATGCTGCCTCAGAGCATGATGGAGTCTTCTTCTCTGGAGGCTTTTAAGCAGAAGCTGGATGATCATCATCAGGAGTGTTTTGATTGTATGTTATTGCATGGCCCTTGAGGTCTCCTCCAACTCTGTGATTCTATGATTCTGGTTTGATTTATTTTTGTCCCAGCAACGTTGGATGCTCCTCTTATGCATTCTTAACAAGTGTACCTTCTGTAGCTCTGTAAAGATGTTACATGTTGTGAAAAAAATGGTGTTCAAGTGGGAGTTTGAACAGTGAAGTACACTGAGTGACTGTGGGCAAGTCACACTCTCACAACACAAGGCAAAGTAGATGATGAAGACAACTTCAAGACTTTCTGTACCTCAGCTCAGTCTTTAAAAGAGCAGAGACTGCACAAGAGGAAGACTAGAACAAGAGAGGGTAGCTATGAAAGAATACACAAAATCCTAAAGTGTAAAGATATATAATTTAATATTAAAGTTAGGATTGTCCATGCCATGGTATTGTGAAAGAGACACAGTGAAAGATGTTGAGGGGAAGAAAATCAACCCATATGAAATGTAGTGCTGGAGAAGAAGGCGTTCTGGTAAACTTGATAGTGCAATATCCACATCATCACATTCATTAAATTCTCCTGAGCCACCACTTCAGAAACAGCAACCTACTGTGTTCATCAGATGACTGTTTCAAATGTAGGATAGAAGATTGAGACAGTTTATAAGCAACAGCTTGTAAACCATTGCTTTGCACCATGGCCGAAGACTCCAGAGAGATGACGGCAGCCAGCAAAATCTCCTTTTGTAATGTATTGTTTAAGTTACCTTATAATAGTCCCAGGTGGAGATAACTCTTTATTCATCTTCTTTTTAGTAAACTCATTTGGTTATCTTTTCATCTTGCCTAAAGTGTCTCTGCGTTAAAGCGTCTTAATCTTAACAGAAGGTATACAGATAGCCCCCTTCTTCCATTCTTACTGCCCTCCTTCCTTCTTTCCACCCTCCCTCCCCTTCCTCCTCTCTCCCTTTCTTCCTTCCCTAAGGCTGCCTCTTGCCCCAGTCCTCTTCCCCCTTTTTCTCAAGAAGAAAAGCATGCAACACCAAAAGCCCCTTCCCCATCCAGAAGGAAACAAGAGAGCATACATGTCAGCGTACATGTGAACACTTTTGGCTTCAACCTATAAGCTAAAATCACATGTGACTCCCTTTATCATAACTAAAACATTCACTTATGTGTTCTAGTTTTAGTATCTTTTAAAACCAAGTTTTGAACTGTACAGACAGTCCTCAAGTTATGAACAAAATAGGTTCTTTATATTTGTTCTCATATTGAATTTGTATTTAAGTCATAAAAGGTAAAAGGTATTTAAGTCATAAAAGGTAAAAAAAAATTAAGTGTAACACCAGCCAAAATATACCGTATATCTTTTAGCTTTGATGTTTGTTCTACTGTCTGTGCCCCCTGTTCAGAAGATTTCACCTTAATTTCCATCCCTGTGATAATTGGATGTTGAAAAAAATGGCTTCTTGTGGAAATAAGAATTGGTGATAATGCATTACTGGAGACACCTTTTCCCCATGATAACTCTTCCAGGAGTGAATTTTCCCTTTCGAGGAGGAGATTTCTCTCACTTCCTGTTGTCTCACCCGCATTCTTAACTATGAGTCCTTTGTAACTCAGAGACTGTCTGTATACCATTACTCAGCGAATTTTAAAGTAGTTTAACATATTTAATTAATCTTTGTTCTGTGTTATGAAAGGAACTAAACCAATTCAGATTTATTTTTAAAATGTGCTACATTTTTTCCAAATGTATTAGTAATACCCAACTATGCTGAATGACTAAGCTTATATTTGTTTAAACTGCTGACCTTCATCTTTTTAATGATCTAAGTCCCCCTGAAGCTATTCATGTTACCTAGATTTGTGCCAAAGACTATCTCTCTTCATCAGCAATACACATTTCTATTAATACTATGTGTGCTTAACATAGCAAGCACACATAGTCTTCAGAAATATCTAAAAATAATGATTCGTTAGGCATTTTCATACCAAAGTGATAATTAGTCAAAAAGACAGCATACATATTTAGGCTGTTTCTCAATCTTCTAAGCCCTAGGTAGTGTTGAGTTCTATGATCTAATTTCTTTTCATGTTTCTGTTTACTTTATTCCTTTATTTATTTATTTATTTGCTTTGAGAAATTCATAGCACCAAAAGCTACCAGTTCCCTGTTGACTAGTATCTCTGAATAATGGATTAATCAGGTGCCTCCAGGATATTAAAAATGTATTATGTTTTTTAGCAAAAGGATAATTCTGGATTGTTGTAAAAGTTCCCTATAGGGGCAAAACTGTGGAAAGCACATTCTAACTTGGCCAAAATACATGAAAATTCCTAAAATATACTTATGGCACATGGTAGCAAAGGCAGGAAAGTGCAGTGGGTCTGATCTTTTTTTTTTTTTGCTAATTCTGGAAAGGAACCACAAAAAGGCAATTCATGTATTAGCATTATGAGGGTGTAACAAATTCTAATGCCTGAGAATCAAATGCAGTGGATTGTTCCCAGAAGGTTGATTGCACTATACAGTTTTTATGAAAATCAATCAAAATTACAAATTTGAACTGGGAAGTCTCAACTAATGTGAGAAAATGGAAGCATGTGGGATTGTTTCTTATCCATTTTTAAAGCAAACAAGATTAAGAATACAAATATTATTCTTTTACTTGTTGAAATATATATTTAAAAATACTTAAAATTATATCATTAAATTAATTTCTCTTTATGTGTTTTTCTCTGACTTTGACAGTAGTCATACTATCACACTGTCCAAATAGGCTTGTACTTTATAATCTGGCTACAATAAGGGATATACTCTAAGCCAGGAGTGGACATTTTTGTGCTACCTGGTAGCCTTTGGGGTTCAATACATCTTTTTTTTGTTCCAATATGGCCTCTAGAGAGTATGGAGGGTTCCACACTCTAGCATGATTGGAGTCCTATGAAAGCCCCAGGAGGTGAAAACAAATGTTAGCAAATTTTAAAAATCACATAGAAATGACTCAAAAGACCCCTTAGATCTGTGGTTCTCAACCTATGGGGTGCCCAGATGTTTTGGCCTTCAATTCTCAGAAATCCTAAAAGCTAGTAAACTGGCTGGGATTTCTGAGAGTTGTAGGCCAAAATACCTGGGGACTCACAAGTTGAAACCATTGCCTTAGATAGTGTGTTGAGATTTATTGTTTGTATGTGTGAGAATAGATATGGTTAGTGTGACTCTCCACGATCTCCTGGGAGAACGAATATGGTCCCTAGTATTCCACAGTTGTTCACCTTTGCTCTAAGGCCCCTTAAACACAGCTGAATAAAATCCCACTTTTTCTGATTTGAACTGAAATATATGGCATTGTGGACTCAGATAACCCAGTTCAAAACAGATATTGTGGGATTTTCTGCTTAGATGTTCTGGGTTATATGGCTGAGTGGAAGAGCCCAAAGACATCAGTATATCCCCTGTAACTGTAAATATGGTTATATGTGGGGAAAGCAACATCCTTTAAAACAAGTTGAATACTGCACCTGAGAGAGAGAGAAAGAAGTATGACTTATTAGTGACAGCGAGTACACCAAACTCCAGAGTTCATGTGTCCTTTGGGGTTGAGTAAAGAGTTGGGGTAGTTCCGATTCTGAAGTGGATGCCACTGTTTACATGGCCATCATGCTGTTCCTATCTCCTCCCCAAGTTACACTGGTGCTCTGACCAGCATTAACACTAGTGATAAGTGATAACTACCAGCAATTTTGCACCCTGTGATCACGGCTATGATTGGGACAGGACAGTGATGGTAACCTAATTCCAGATAATTGTATTTATTACTAATGTTTTATAAGTAAGTTCCATAGAACTTTGCAGGAAAGCATGAGTAAGCTGTTAGATTTTTTTGTACTCAGAGATACATTATTTTTGTCTTCTGCTTGTAGTACTGTGTATTTCAAATAAAATATTGACTGTTACCACTAGCAAAAATGTCTTATTCATTGAGAGTGGTGAAATAAGGCTACCTCTTTATCTATTTTTCACTAGCTAGTGAATACAATTCCATATGAACAGGTCTTTACCTTATTAACTTTATTACTGGTTGCTCTGATGGTATTTTACTTCTTTCAAGACAACATATCACTTGTAATTGTATGATATTAGTTTTTGCATGTCACCCAGTGTGTTAAATAGGCACTGGAGTAGGACAATTTTTTTTACTGTACAGAAGCAGATTCTGTTCCAACAGCAACACTAAAACCATCTGCTCCATACTCCTCAGAGATGAAAGGGAATAATTGTACAGCCCTTGTATCGCTAGGCCGAACACATGATCATCTGGTCAGCAGAACATTAAATCTTTGAAAACTAAATTACTGAGATAGAAAGACATTAAAGCAAAATATTAACCAAAGTTAAATGCTTTTAAACACAGCTGATTTCAATGGGATTGTTAAAAGAACTAAGTACCTAGGAATCCATAAATATCTCAGCCAGTTATATTATTACATCCAATTACATGTGTAATTGAACAAATGTCACTTGGTCTGAAGTACAACTGTTCACTGGCTTATCACTGACTCTTAGTTTTGTTTTCTTTGGTAAATTGAAACACCATTTAATGTGTTCTGAAAATAGTACTTTTAGGAGAAAATAAAATTAAGATACTAAGACAAACATATCTCGATAACTTTTCAAGGTTCATTTCTGTTTTCTAAATTTCTGTCACTAAATCTTGTTTATGTTGCTTCTGCTTCTAAAATCTCTTTATACTGAAACAGTATTTCAGAACCAGCAGTTTGTCCATCAGTCATGGATAATAAGATCTGGCATGCCTAAAAACCAACATTTTTTTCTCTTATAAAAATGATTTGGCTTCCTTTTATTTTCTTTAAATTCGTGAGTGATTCAGCATAGTATAACATTATTATCCTGTCCCCAAATTCTCTGAAATGTTCAGTTTCACCCATTTGATTTTTTCATAAGAAATAAGCATTGGTTGAGCAAATATCAAATTCATGGGGCTATGCAAATATCTATGCAGATAACCATGTTGTAGTTGTTGTTATTCATTTATATCTTGCATTTCTCCCAATAATGAAACTCAAGGTGGCTAACAATATAGCTAAAAACACACATGGACACACGCACGTGAGCTAGAAATATAAGGAGAAGCCTTGACCTTTGTCTATGTATTTGTGTCTCATTGTATGTAATTCAATAAGGCATTGAATGTTTGCCCCTGTCTGCTTACATACTGTAATAAGGTTCTGGGTATTTTGAATGAAAGAAGTATGCCACACCACCTTACCATTCCACTACCTTTCTGCAGTGGTGAGATTGTGTGCTCCTGTGTAATAAGATACTATGCTAATAGTGGTAGTACCTTCCTTATCAGACCCTTTAGATCTCTAAGATCAAGTGCTGAGACCCTTCTCTGTGTCACACCACATTTCCAGACTTATTTTGGTTGGAACAAGGAAGAAGGCCTTTTTGTGGTTGCGCACAGACTTCGTAACTTGGGAGTTGTCTTGGGAGGCTAGGATGGGCCCTACCATGCTACCCTTCCAATAACAAGTCAAATTATTTTTATGCCCCTAGTCTTTTAAAACCAGCTGGGGTAGGGGTTTAATGCTGTGCAGAACTGTTTTTAAGCTTTATATTTGGCTTTAGTGAACGTTTTAACATTTAGTCTTGATATATTATTCATTAAAATAATATCTACATTTAATGAATGTTATAGTTTTAATCTGTAGTGTTTTAGAATATGTTGTTAGCTATCTTGAATTCAAGTATTAAGAGAAAGGCAAGACATAAATGAATTGAAGAAACAAATAGCAACAGACAGTGATATTGTCAGTATCGATTTCAGCATTGATTCACACTTCCATTTTTATTTAAATGTTCTCTACACATATCTGTATGGCATCGTTTGGAAATCAAGTTCATGTGTCATGGAAATCCTGTTCAAGGGGTCTTGTTCCTGTGGATATTTTTAGCGTTTTGGTGTTGTCTAGCATCATCTGGATTGTATTTGTATCCTGTTGATTCCTCTCTGGATTAATACTGCTTTGGAATTGCTTTTCTATTTCTTCTGGACATTGCTTTGTGTTACTGCATTTTACTGACTTAATACTTTTTGGAACTTTCTTACTTTCTCACAAGCGTCTATATCTACTGGCTATTTTATTAAGCTTCAATGAAAAGGATTGGATTTTTCACTCAACGTGTGGTGTGTCTTAAGTCAGAGGGCTTTTCCTATTCTGGAGTGCAACAATGAGGTTGTAAGTATCATGACATACTCACACCTTTGAACCTCCAGATTTAAAAAAGCATTGATCTGAATCCCTGGTGTAAGCACTCCCATCTTCAAAGATTAGGTAGTAATGAGGATACGGCCTTCTTTAAAATGTCACCCAATGTAATATCTTTTCAAGACATTAATTTGCTTCTTTACCAAATGGGCATCATTGAAAATAACCACTCTTTGTTTATTAAATTTGGTTGAAAATTAATTTCAACTTAAATTTCCAGAAAACCCAATCCATAAAGCTCACCACTGTGCTAATTATATTTCTGTTATGATAGAGCCAATCAAACCTCTCCAGGTTCAACAGCAACTGAAGCACGTTCAATGCCAGCATTTTCAGAAATTAAGTGTGTGTGTGTGTGTTTTCCATTCTTCCATATAGAGAGGGAGGGAGGGAGAAGAATGGAATAAAATGATGGCTGGTGCCTATACCTCACTGTTAGTTGCTTTGGAAACACAAAAGGATTCTAGTGGACTCTTTGAAGGTATAATATTTATGCCATGCTCTTTATTCATATTCAGTACTTTCAACCATGTTAATAAGCCCCAACAAATAGTTCTATCAGAAAGCTCTGGGCAATCCTTTGATGCATAATCTGATTTTGTGAAGGAAGTGCCATAGGGACTGAATTTAAGATTTTTAAATAGAATCCATACAGAGATGGCAGCTGTTCTGAAGGGCCTAGAAACAATGCTTGTGGAAAAGTTATGTTTCAAACCATGATTTTTCTCAGACACCAGAGACAGCTAGATGCCAACATCAAAGAAACTTAGCAACTTGTGGACCAGTTTCTACTATGCTGCTGAGACATGAGCAGGCCCATGCCAAGATGTTTGGCAGGGTTCAAATTGTTCTTGCTTTGTGCATTTTAATTAAGCTTTATCATAACAACAGTCTTTATTGAGCAAGATTCAGACTGCCAGCAAGTCATGTATCATCCTGTTTACCATTAGCACATTTGTATGTAAGATACTGAAAACCAAAGTTCACTAAAAGGACAAGGACAAGAAAACAAAGCTAAGGAGCTTTTATACAGTAGGGTTTTTTTCCTTTTTCTCCTCAGCAGTAGCACATCTTGATGAAGGCCAAAAAAAGCATCACAACATCAAAGATTCCAACATGAAAATATATTTCATCACTTACTTTCAGTATTTACAGTGAAATATATCCATTAATAAGCATGGTCCTAATGCATCAAGAATTCATTTTGAACAGTAGTAATTGCACCTTTGGGATTGGCAAAAATATATTTCATGTGCTCAAAACAAGGACAAAGAACTTACTATAACTACTAACAGAATAAATGATACTATTTTAAAAACCATTTTTAATATGGTGTTGACCTCTGCAAGGTTTGGAAACTATAAGATATTTTTTATTTTGTTCTTATGTAGTTATGTATAATGGACGCCTCCTGCGAGAGTTTTGTGCAGAACAGCAGCTGACTATTATAAACACTATCTTTCAGCAGAAAGATAGCTTGAAGACCACCTGGATGCATCCCCGATCCAAACATTGGCACCTCATTGACTGTTTTAGTGCGCCAGAGAAACATTCATGATGTCCATCATACTCGAGTGATGCCCAGTGCAAAATGTCAAACAGACCATCGCCTTGTAAGATGTAAACTAAATCTACACCTTAAGCTCAAATGTAAGAGGGGTGGCATCTTAAAGAGGAGACTCCAAATCAACAATCTTCAATAGGCTGCTGTGAGACACAACTTCCAGGCAAATTTGCAAACAAAACTTGAAGACCACTCTACAGATTCTTCTACTATAGCGCTTTGGCAACACATCAAAAACAGTATCCTGCAATCTGCTGAAGAATCCCTAGGATTCTCCCTCAAGAAAAACCAAGACTGGTTTGATGAAAACCACCAAGAGATCCAGGAGCTGTTGGCAAAGAAGAGAACTGCTCACCAGGCACACCTCGCCCAGCCATCTTGCCATGTAAGAAAAACAGCCTTCCATCTCACATGTAGTAAACTCCAACAAAAACTCTGAGACATTCAGAATGAGTGGTGGATCAATTTAGCAGAAAAGACACAATATTGTGCAGATCTGGGTGATCACAGAGGATTCTACGAAGCTCTCAAAGCAGTGTTGGGACCTACTTATCAGGTCCAAAGCCCCTTATACAGTGCAGATGGTCAACCATTAATTACAAATAAAGCCTCCATCCTGAGCCGATGGGCTGAACATATTCAGAGTCTCGTCAGTGCCAACCAAGTAGTCCAAGGTTCAGCTATCCAACACATGATACAACGACCAATGAAAAGTGAACTGGACACAGCTCCCTATCTGGAAGAAACCCTTAAGGCCATACAGCAGTTGAAAAATGGCAAGGCAGACGGGATTGGTGGAATCCCACCTGAAGCTTGGAAACAGGGAGGTCATGTACTGCATGTTAAATTCCACAAGCTCCTTGTGAGTTGCTGGGAAAAGTTGAACTGCCATCAGATCTCCAAGATGCAGTTATCATCACCCTGTATAAGAAAAAAGGAACAAAACCTGATTGCTCAAACTATCAAGGTATAACACTGCTTTCCATTGCTGGAAAAATCCTTGCAAGGATACTCCTGAATAGATTAGCTCCTGCTATTGCAGAAGAACTTCTCCTGGAAAGCCAATGCAATTTCAGAGCTAATAGAAGCACCACAGATATGGGTTTTGCCCTTAGACAGCTGCAAGAGAAATGTAGAGAGCAGAATAACGGAATCTACCGTATGTAACATTTGTCGACCTCACCAAAGCCTTGGACACTGAGTAGAAAAGGTCTGTGGCAGATCCTGGAATGACTAGGATGTCCCCCAAATTCCTCAAAATGATTATTCTGCTACATGAGGGCCAGCATGGTCAAGACAGATACAGTGATGCTCTCTCAGAGCCCTTTCTAATGGAGTGAAACAAGGTTATTTACAATCTTCTTCAGCATGATGCTCCAAAGGGCTACGGCATATCTCGAAGAAGAAGAAGAAGACACACACACACACACACACACACACACACTATCATACTGATGGCAGCTTGTTCAACGTAAGCCGTCTGAGGGCTTGCACTAAGACTCAGTCTAAACTATCTAGTCTGTGAGCTGCTTTTTGCTGACGATGCTGCCCTTGTCGCCCATACAAAAGCAGCTCTGCAGCGCCTAACATCCTGCTTTGCAACAGCTGCAGAGCTGTTTGGGCTCGAAGTCAGCCTGAAGAACCAGCCCACACCACAGGAAGAACATCATCATCCCCACGTCAGCATAGGCAAATCTGTGCTTAAGTCTGTTCAGCAGTTCACCTACCTGGGAAGCATAATCTCTTCAGATGCCAAGATTGATAAAGAGATAGATCACAGATTAACAAAGGCATATAGTGCATTCGAAAGGCTTCACAAAAGAGTCTGGAGCAACAAGTACCTGATGCAAAGCACAAAAATCAGTGTGTACAGAGCTATTGTACTGTCTATTCTCCTTTATGGGTCTGAAACATGGGTCACCTATCGCTAACACCTACAACTCCTCGAACGCTTTCAACAGCGCTGTCTTCGCACAATCCTGAATATACACTGGACTGACTATGTGACAAATGTTGCTGTCCTTGAGCAAGCCGGGATCACGAACATTGAAGCCATGCTATTGAGAACACAGCTGCACTGGGCCGGGCACATCTCTAGGATGGAAGACCACTGCCTCCCAAAGATACTACTCTATAGTGAACTTGCCATGGGTCAGTGCAGGAGACGCACCCCCAAAAAAGATACAAGGACTCCCTGAAACAACATCTCAGGCTCGGCCAGATTGATCACCAAAAATGGTCCACCCTGGCCTCACATTGGGAGGCATGGAGACACACTATCCACAATACTGCAGCCTCTTTTGTTAAGACACGCTGAACAAGTCTCAAAGAGAAACGACAACACAGGAAGAATCACAACTTAGAAACAACATCACCCAAGGAGACTTTCTGCTGTGCTATCTGTAACCGGACTTGCCTATCTCGGACCAGCCTTCTTAGTCATCAACGCGCTTGTAGAAAGCATGGGATGAGTCCTTCCTGAATCTTTGTTTGCAAAGAAAAACCAAGCCTTTGTCATGTTTTTTCTACCCAATCAACACTCAAGGTGGCTTACAACAAAATATATGAATATTACAAAAACACATACACAACCAATAAGATGTTACTGACATACATAATTCCATAGCTATGCTAGTGAAGCAAGTCTTAAATGTATGTTTAAAAGACAGAAAAATAAAAATCATATAACTCTCCATAGAGAGAATCTTGTTTACAGCCACTGGAAAGAAAGTTGCATACCACAGTTGCCTCCTATAATTACAATGAACAAAAGTATGGGATACTGAATATTAAAAATGTATATATAATGGAATGGCAGAGTTGCAAATTGGCCAATAGCTGAAATGATAGTAATTTCCCCACATAAACCCAGCTTTCTTGATTAAAAGTTGGAAATCAAGCTGATCCAAAACCTTTCATTAAGAAAGACATATTCTAAATGGTTGCCTGTATAGCTGAAATTAACCATCATAAGCAGTTTGGTCTTATATGCTGTTTGAAACTGTATAATTAAATATTAATCCCCTTGCTTTAGAACTGACTCAAAAACGACACAAAGAAGTTGAGTTTTGTGAATAGGTTTTTTAAACCTATTCAAAATCTGTACATAAGCAGATTACATATAGAAGGAAGAGACCTACAATGGTTAAATCAACCTTGCTAAGATTAGGTAATAAAGGGGAGTACATCCAAAGAAGCATGTTGCATGCAAAGACTCTACAGGTGCATCTATACTGCTAGATAATTGCAGCTTGACACCTCTTTACCTGCCATGGTTCAATGCTATGGAATCCTGGGAGTTGTACCTTTTTGAGACACCAGCACCCTTTGGCAGAGAAGGCTAAAGGCCTTGCAAAACTACAATTCCCATGATTTCATAGCACTGAACCATGACAGTTAAAACAGAATCAAACTTCATTAATTCTATAGTGTATATGTGTCCTGACCCATTCAGATACCACAAAAGGACACTAGAATACATCAACTGAATTTCCTCTTTGTCATCATCTATTTATCCTCTGAGATAATAAATTCCTTTTTCCAGCTTATCAATACTATCCACTTGTAACTAGATGAACTATAACTAGTAAAATTGGACAGTTCAATATTCTTTGTTGTCATTTTAATTTCTCCTGATTTAATTTAATTTTGCTTTAATTTTGTTTCCTGTGATACACTGTGGTCCAAAGCCCCAATTTGCTCAGCAGTAAAAGGTGCACAACTGCCAACTAACAAGACTACTTAAACACAAGATGATGTGCTATGCAAGATGCATATGAACAAGGGGGGGAAAAACTACAAATAGATTCAGAGCATGTTTCAACACGAGAATAATACAATAAGTTGCCTTATCCTGTCTACCTCAGAAAGAAACTTGGCAACAGCCAAGGTCACACTGGGGAAATGGTCACCCAGTAAAAACTTTGCATGGAATTGGGCTGATCTACCAGGTAGGTTTCTCACTAGTGGGTTGATAATATGTAGCTGAGCCTGCTTTTAAAAACTGCAGGACAGTAAGATGTGATACATAAATTCAACATCCTTGCATTGTATGGAACTCCAGTAAAACTACCTTGAAGCACTTCAGACGGGAACATGTTGCACCTTGCCTTGAAGAATAGGCAGAAATATTTGGTCACAGTCAAGTTCTTAAGATAATTTGCTTCATGGAGAGGCTCAGCATAGTGTAAACTTATTTAAGGGCCGACCACCAAGTTATCATTGACAGGGATTTCCCCAAATTCTAATAGGAAGACACAGGATGGCACACATCTGGGGAACTGGAAGTTGAAACCGTGCAACCACCTCCCTCCCGACGGACGTTGGTGAGCTCGGTAGCATCAGACCTCTCCCAGAGGTCGGCCATCTCGAGAACTCCCTCCAACAAGGCCATGGAGATCGCCTTCCGGAGGTCGACCGATGAGGCCCGTAGAGACCAGACCAGAGGACTGGTACCTGTGACGCCGGGCAAGTCTTTAGAGGCCTCCGCCTCAAGACCACCGTCTCTGAAGAGACGTAGAACGACACCATCATCGACATCCACCTCGTCGAAGACGCCCGTCTCTGCCTCCTCCTCGAGCTCGCCGCCTACTCCCTCTCTCGCTGTGGAGAGAGGGGTAGTGCAAACGGCCAACTCACCGGACGACTCCGTACAGACGGTCGTCAGAGTTCCTCCGGCCCAGCCATCGGTGAGACAATTCTTTGTGGCCCAGACGCCGGGGAAAGAGCGACAAACCACCAGGCTAGCCTTGGCCTCAGCCTCCAAGAGGCCGCCTCCTACATAATCTGCTGTATCCATTGTGTCAGCACCTGTGACTGTAATGGCGCCATCAACTGTGCCACTTCCGGCAGGACTGGAAGTCACAGCTCCACCGGCGGCGTTGGATGACAACATGGAGGAGGGAGAAGCTCCGAGATCGGTGCTTTCCGGGTCCGTGCTCTCCGTCGCCATGGACCACACACCTTCGAACCGAGGTTGTGACCCCGAACCATCGTCGTCACCCAGACTCTGCTCGTGCTTTTGGCGACCAGGTCGGGATGATGGCTAGAGCTCTCGGGATCAAGACATACGTGCCAAGGAGGTCCAGCGCCTGTCTGGTCTTCAGCCAGGTACAAGTGGAGGACTCTGCTCAACCCCATCTACTGATGCTTGAGCCACTGGAGGAGGTAGTAAAGTCCTCCTGGAAGACCCCGTCGTCCATACCACCGATCTCTAAGAGAATTGAGGTGTGGTACAAGACAGATGAGAGGGAGAAGGACTGGCTGCACAACCACCCAGTACCCAACTCCATGATCGTGCCGCCGGCCCAGACCTCGGGCCGTGAGTCGACAGCCCCATGGACCAAGAGGGCAAGAAATTTGACACTGTGGGTCGTAAGGTCTACTCGGCTGGCCTTCTTCTTACAAAGGTGGCAAACTACGGGGCTTGCATGGGCTTGCATGGGAGCTTACCACCAGATCCTTTGGGAGAGGGCTCAACCTTTCTTCCAGGATCTGTCGGGTGAACAGCAAGCAGCCTTGACCTCCATCAGCCAAGAAGCAGAAGCTCTCGCCCATCACCAAATCTTGATGGCACGCCATACAGGAGATACCTCGGGAAAGCTGCTGGCCCATGGTGTCGCCATAAGGCTGAAGTCTTCTGGTCTGTCCTCCAACTCCCGCTGGGTGATCAAGGATCTACCCTTCGATGCCCAGGGACTTTTCTATGCGGGCACTGACGAAAAGTTAAAGGTGACCCATGACTTCAAGTTGCTTACAGCCAAGCTTGATCATCCACCGCCACAGCCTAGGGCCAGGTATTATCAACGACCGAAGTACCAGTCTCGGTCCCAGTACCACCAGTCACCACGGCCCTACTCAGCCCCGCAGCAGCAACAACAACAGCCCAGGCAGCAGCAGCAACAAAACCGCTCCTGCCAGAACCAATGGTCCAGACCACGCCAGGCCTCTGGAAATGGAGAATCCCGATGCCGTGTTTGACGGGGCGCTGGACGGCACCATTTTCTTGCCCGGTACCGTTGCCGCCTCCATGCCTCCTCCCATTTGTCGACCTCCACTAACACCAGACCCGACTTCGGAGATCGCCTGACCCACTTCATCGGTGCTTGGCGAAGCATCACCTCCGATGCATGGGTTCTCTAGATTGTCGAAGTCAGCTATGACTTGGAATTCGAGGAACTTCCGCCAACAGGGTTAATCGTCGAGACAGAGCCGTTGGATGCGATCCTGAGGGAGGTCGACACTCTGCTTCAAAAGGGAGCAATCTCGCCGTCACCGGCGAGCCAGGACGGAAAGGCATTCTTCTCACAGTACTTCACCGTGCTGAAGCCCGACGGTACCCTGCGACCCATCCTGGACCTGAGAGACTTAAACGCGTACGTTTTGCCGAGGAAGTTCAGGATGGTATCGATGTCGTCCATTCTCCCGCTACTTCACGCCGGAGATCTATTCGCCTCCATCGATCTCAGGGATGCCTACTTCCCCGTCTTGGTACAGCGGTCCCATCGACGCTTCCTCTCCTTCAAGGTGGCAGGACAGACTTATCAGTTCAACGTCCTTCCCTTCGGTCTTGTAACCGCCCCCAGAACTTTCTCCAAGTGCATGGCGGTGGTGGCGGCCTGCTTGAGGAGGCAGAAGATCCGCATCTTCCCTTACCTGGACGACTGGCTGCTGGCAGCACGGTCTCCAGGCCTTCTACAGGAGCAGATTATCATCGCTCTACAATTACTTTCTTCATTAGGCCTTCGGCTCAACGAAGAGAAGTCCCAGCTTGTTCCCACGACCTGCATAAAATTCATCGGGACGATGTTCAAGTCCATCGATCAACTCGCCTTTCTGCCCGACGTCAGATTCCAGGCGCTTTGACGAGAGGTGGACGTGTGCAAACAACCGATCGTGACGGCAAAACAGGTCCAGTTAGTGTTGGGACACATGGCGTCAACTGTGGCGGAAACGGCTTTGGCAAGGCTTCGCTTCCAGTCGCTGCAGCGGTGGTGGTTCCTCTACCATTTCAACCTGATCATGGAACACCACTCAAAGATACTCTCCCTGCCAAGGCCGGTCAAAGACTCTCTAAGATGGTGGACCATCAAACGCAATGTTTGCGTCGGAGTTCGGTTCCACACAACTCCCCCATCCATCACCCTGACGACGGATGCGTCGCTTTCAGCTTGGGGATGCCACATAGGAGAACTGTTGATCAACGACCAATGGTCGACAGTAGAGAGGTTACACCACATCAACTACCTCGAACTCCTGGCCATCTTCAAAGCCCTCCGAGCCTTTGCTCCCCTGGTCTCTGGCAGAGTAGTACTGGTTAGGACAGACAACATAGTGGCCATGTACTACGTCAACAAGCAGGGCGGAACTGGGTCGAGAAAACTTCTGTCCCTCTCCCAGAAACTTTGGGAGTGGTGCGTACAACACCAAACCGTTCCCAGGGCTGTTCATCTCCCAGGGGATCAGAACACAGAGGCAGACATCCTCAGCAGGACTCGCTGGTCCTCCCACGAGTGGATGCTCCATCCAGAAGTGTTGCATCGCCTCTTCCAGGAGTGGGGGTTCCCCAACGCTGATCTCTTCGCGTCGCCGGGCAACAACCAGCTGCATCGCTACGGTGCCAGGTTTGCCCCGGATGCTCACCCGGGGTGCCTTGGAGATGCCCTCCTGCTCGACTGGTTGACGGGTTTCCTGTACCTCTTCCCTCCGTTCCCGCTTCTTCTCCGGGTCGTCGAGAGGATACAGCTCTCTGGGACCAACTGTATCCTCGTTGCTCCCTACTGGCCAAGGCAAGTGTGGTTCCCAGCTCTGCTACACCTCTCCAACAGCCAGTACCGACACCTGCCGTGTCGCCCCGACTTGTTGATGAGGGAGGGAGGCCTGCTTCTATACCCAGACCTCCCCTCTCTACACCTGACGGCGTGGAGAATCCTGCCCTAGCCGAAGTCACTCCTGCGGTGGCTTCGATCCTAGCGGCGGCACACAAGCCTTCGACATCCAGGGCGTACTCGGCTTGCCTAGCCCGCTTCACCGAGTTCCAGGCCACCCACACCAACCAAACCTTCCCTCCTTCAGTGCCAATGGTTCTCGACTTCCTGGCTTCACTGGTCCAGACGGGTCTCTCCATGCCATTGCTGAAGACACATCTCGCGGCGCTGACCTGGCACAGCCAGCAGAGAGGCGATCGTTCATTGTTCCAGTTTCCAATGGTCAGGACGTTCCTGAAGAAGGTCAACAACCTCCATCCCTCGGTGCATCCACCGACGCTGGGATGGAACCTCGACCTGGTGCTTTCCTGCCTCACGGCTCCACTGTTTGAGCCGATTGCTGCCGTCGGCCTACGCCTCCTTTCTTGGAAGGTGGCGTTCCTGGTGGCCATTGCTTCGGCCTGTCGACCGTCAGAACTGGCAGCGTTACGAGTGGATGAGCCCTACCTTCTGTTCCTAGTGGACAGAGCTATCCTACGGACTGACATCACCTTCCTGCTGAAGGTGTTGTCTCCCTTTCATCTGAACACAGACATTGTCTTACCAGACCTATTTCCAACGCCGACCTCAGAGGAGGAGAGATCTCGCCACACCCTCGATGCCAAGAGGGCTTTCTTGGTCTACAAAAACAGGTCAGCTGACATCAGAAGATCTAACAGGCTTTTTGTGTCATACGCCACCGACAAGCTGGGCTTGCCGGTGTCGTCACAGAGACTGTCTAACTGGGTCGCTTCCCTGGTTGAGCTGTGCTACCAAATAGCTCACCAACCACACCCTCCACGGGTGAAGGGTCGCTTGACCAGAGCGGTGGCCACCTCTACTACCTGCCTTTCTTAGAGGAATCCCGCTAGACTCCATTTGCAGGGCGGCCATCTGGGAAAACTCTTCGACATTCATTTCCCATTATCGGGTGGACACCCTTCGGCCGATCGGTCCTTACTCCTCTACTCCCATAGTACAAGTGACGGTCAGGTATCACAGGGCACTCCCTTGATAGACCAATAATGCTTGGGTTTCCCATGTTATCGACCAGTCCCTTGGGTCGTGTGTTATACTACTGGGTCGCCCCCTCCTATGGAGGCTGGGCTATGACTACTGTTTAATAATATGTGTACCATGCCCTAGTTCTCTTGGGTCACTATGTTTTGTTAGTGAGCTTTCGCCTGATAGGGACTGTTTACACTGTTTTGCACTTTTCCATGTGCACTTTATATAATGTGAGGCCTGCGTGCCTGGCATGAATGGTGCTTGTTGCACTATGTTTACATGCGTTGCGAGCCTTTCTTACAACGCTCTTTAATACCAGACTGTGCCGGGTCTAGATAATCCATGTCTTCCAAGAATACCTGGAGTTGTGAGGCCACCACATGTCCCAGGACTTTGCCCAAGAAGGGAAGATTGGAAACAGGTTGGCGAATTGAGTGGGGTCCAGTGATGGTTTCTTCATCAGCGGTTTTATAACAGCTTGTTTTAAGCTGGCTGGAATGCTGTCTTCCCAGAGAGAGGCATTAACCACCACCTTTACCCAGTCGGCCAATCCCCCTCTGGCCTCCTTTAGAAGCCAGGATGGGCAGGGGTCTAGGATTCATGTGGTCGCTCTCATTCCTCCAAGTATTTTGTCCACATCCTCAGGTTTCACCAATTGAAATTGATCCATCAAAATCGGACAAGCAGGTGCTCCAGCTACATCCTCAGAGACTGCCGTTAACATGGTGTCCAGGCCAGAACGGATCAAAGCGACTTTGTCCGTGAAAAACTGAGCAAATGCTTCACAGCGGGCTGCTGAGCTATCAGGGCTCCCATCCTGGACGGTGGGATGCAATAGGCCTCTAACAACTCCAATCCCATCATCCACTGTCCATACTACTCTAAGCATATTGTTTTGGTGATTAACCTCTATGCTTTAATTATGTTCAATTTGTAAAAATGAAAATACATCCTGCATATCAAATATTTACATTATGATCCATAATTGTAGCAAAATTACAGTTATGAAGTAGCAACAAAAATGATGTTATGGTTAGGGGTCACCACAATGTGATGAACTGTATTTAGGGGTCATGGCATTAGAAAGGTTGAGAACCACTGCCTTAGAAGATAGTTCCATAAATATGCACAAAATAGTTAGTGTAATGAAAATAGTGTGATTGTTAATAATAAGGTTTGGACACAATCCGATTGTTTCCTAATAATAAAATTAGGGTTGAGTTTGCCATCTTGTAGGTTTCAAAAATCATTACTACATTACCATTAGAATAAATTACTGCTTTATTACAATTTGTGAATGTATGTGCAGCATGCATACACAAAACAGCAGGCTCATCACGTGTCATTGTTATCCCTAAAGCAAAATGGAATTCACACAAAGTAAGAGAATCCTAAAAGAAAACAGCAGCTGTGCTCTCTAATCCTTCAAGTTGATTGTCTGGCAGGTAGTACAGGCTAAATCAGAACAAATTCTCCTCCATGAATGCATCAGGGTTTAAAAGGAAGCATGTCCTCATAACTATTTCATCTTAATAGATGTACAGATTCTGACAAGATGTCAAAACCTGAAAGGCCTGAATTGTATTGCTTATGTCCCACATAAGCTTACATAATGTGCAAGTTATATTTCAAAAACAGTATTTCATTTCTAAAGTTTGCTTTCAATAAGGAACAAAATCCGATTGCTCAAACTATCGAGGTATAACACTGCTCTCCATTGCTGGAAAAATCCTTGCAAGGATATTCCTGAACAGATTAGTTCCTGCTATTGCAGAAGAACTTCTCCCTGAAAGCCAATGCGGCTTCAGAGCTAATAGGAGCACCACAGATATGGTTTTTGCCCTTAGACAACTGCAAGAGAAATGTAGAGAGGAGAACAAAGGACTCTATGTAACATTTGTTGACCTCACCAAAGCCTTCGACACTGTGAGCAGAAAAGGTCTGTGGCAGATCCTGGAACAACTAGGATGTCCCCCCAAATTTCTCAAAATGATTATCTTGCTACATGAGGGCCAGCACGGTCAAGTCAGATATGGCGATGCTCTCTCGGAGCCCTTTCTAATAACTAATGGAGTGAAACAAGGTTGTGTTCTTGCACCAACCCTATTTACAATCTTCTTCAGCATGATGTTCCAAAGGGCTAAGGCAGACCTCGAAGAAGAAGACGGCATATATATACGCTATCGTACTGATGATAGCTTGTTCAACTTAAGCCGTCTGAGGACTCGCACTAAGACTCTAAATTATCTAGTTCATGAGCTGCTTTTTGCTAATGATGCTGCTCTTGTCGCCCATACAGAAGCAGCTCTGCACTATCCACAATGCTGTGGCCTCTTTCGAGAAGACACGCTGGATGGGTCTCGAAGAGAAACGACAACGCAGAAAGAACCGCAACTTGGAAACAACATCACCCAAGGAGACTTTCTGCTGTGCTTTCTGCAACTGAACTTGCTTATCTCAGATTGGCCTTTTAGTCATCAACATGCTTGTAAAAAGCATGGGATGAACCCTTCCTAAGAATCTTCGTTCGCGAAGTAATGCCGAGAGATTTCATTTCTAAAGTTTGCTTTCAATGAGGAAGTGCTGTTGCTCACTGTCACATAAAAAACTGCATATCATAACATCCCCAAACATACAGAAAAGCAGTACTGATGCATCACTCATACATCCTAGGATGTGATTATGGACTAAAAAAGTGTAATATGTTTTATCCTACTTATATGGTCTTGTTATTTTCATCTTAAATTGCTGCAATTATTCATATTGTTTTAATTGTATGCCATTCTCAAATTTCACAATGAATGGGATAGCAACATTCTAATATAGTACTCAAAATGATGATGATAACAACCTTATTTTTAATATAAATTTAAATGAAAATCATAGGCTTGCTACTAATTAACTACCTTGTCACATGGCCACCAGAAATGTTGTGTATCATCAGAGGTCATGGAGAATTCAGTGCCCCCATGCCTTGCATCACCCAGCTTCAGTTGAGAGTGATCCCATGGGGAAAGCATCAATCGTGCTACTTCCCGTATGGATTCCAAACTCTTACAATCATTTAATGAGAATCAGCAGGCTCTGTGGGTGAAGTAGGGCTGAGCCAGCGAATGCCACTGAAATCCACCCTTTGTGACGAGGTTCTTATTAAAATTACTTCAGTCCAACACCAGCCACAAATTCCAGTCAAAGCAAAAATGAAATAATATAATTGTGAAATGAGTTGTAAGCATCAGATGTCTAGAGGAAAAGGAACTCCATTGATGTAACACAATCAACACATTTCAATTCTGGATACTTTTATACCTTGTGCCAAGATAAAGAAGGAGGAAGTAAATTGCAACCATCCAATGGTACACATCTGATGAAAAAGAAACCTTCCTTAGTTTTTATGTTGCCAATTTATTATTTATTTATTTATTTATTTATTTATTAGTTCTACTTAACATACCACTCTCTCTGGAGCCCAGAGCGGTTTACAAAATTAAAATAGCAAGTAAAACATAAAACACAGCAAAACCAATATAAAACCCCAGTTAAAATCCCATTCCCCACAATACTGCAACAAAGCAGCAGAAATGCGTGGCAGCAGCGGGTGGCAGCGCTAGTGGACGGCATTGGTTATGGGCCAAATGGCTGTCTGAATAGCCAGGTCTTGACGGCTCTGCAGAATGACAGCAAATCGCGGATGACTCGTATCTCCTCAGGGAGGGTGTTCCAGAGGGTTGGGGCGGCCACAGCGAATGCCCTCTGCCGCGTACTAGAGAACCTGTAGACCTTAATGCCAGGCACCTCCAATAAGTTGAGCCCCTCTGAACGCAGTGATCTCCTGGGCACATAAGGGGTAAGCCGCTCCCTCAGGTACACTGGCCCCAAACCATATAAGGCCTTAAAAGTTAGAACTAGCACCTTGAAGGTGACCCAGAATTCAATTGGTAGCCAGTGCAGCTCGTGCAAGAGTGGAGTCACATGAGTGGATCTTGAAGCTCCTGAGAGCAGGCATGCTGCTGCGTTCTGCACCAGCTTGAGCTTCCGGATCGCCGACAAGGGTAGGCCAATGTACAGCGCATTACACTAATCGAGCCTCGAGATGACCGTGGCTTGGATCACCGTGGCTAGGTCGCAACGGGAGAGGTAAGGAGCCAGACATTTTGCCTGACGCAGGTGGTAAAACGCTGTCTTGCAGGCGCAGGCAATCTGCGCCTCCATAGACAGCTGGGAGTCCAGCCGGACCCCTAGGCTCTTTACTGACGGTTGCGGGCGGAGTGCCATGCTGTCAAACGTCGGCAACTGGGCCTCTACCCCCCCCCCGGGGGTGGCCCAGCCACAAGATTCACCGGGTTCACCTTCAATTTACTGGCTCGCAGCCATCCAGTTACAGCTTCTAGGCACAGATGGAAATTATCGGGTACAGATTCCACCCCGGCATCCATCCTCAGAATGAGCTGGGTGTCATCAGCGTACTGATGGCATTCCAGCCCAAAACTCTGCACCAATTGGGCGAGTAGTCGCATGTAGATGTTAAATAACAGTGGGGAGAGAATGGCCCTCTGAGGAACTCCACAATGTAAGGGGGAGCCCTTGGAGACCACCCCCCCCCCCACTTCACTCGCTGCAGGCGGTTTTGGAGGAAGGAGGACAGCCAATTGAAAAACACCCCAAACGTTTCTACTTATCCCTGGAAACACCTGACTCACTATTAGTCATGCTGCTATTCTGTATATGGAGAAAGAGTGGCTTGTCACATTGGCAGAAGTTGACTTTGACACATTGGGAAAAATTGGGTCAGGGATGTGGCCAGCCTTTCACAACACCTTCTTGAAAATGTTGGCCAAAAGGCTGGTCCTATTCATCATTGGAACAGAATGTAAACACCATGTCTTCCTTCTTTTGAAGAGAAGAATTGCACATATTAACCACATCTGATTAACCACATCTACCCCAAGAAATAAATTTAAGTAGCAAAAGTAAATTTAGCATATAAATCCCAAGAAAGAAAGAAAAACCCCACCTTATTATCTTTGTATAAAACATAAACTTGAAGAGAATGGGAAAAAGTTCATTTTCTATACACAGTTAAAGTGCACCTTGGTAATGCAAAAATATAAATTAGGGGGTTTTTTGTTTTGGAAGTGTGTTTTTATGTTTTATTCCAACAACTTTCAAGCTACAGCAGAAAAAAAGTGTATATGGGGAATCGTAACAGGTTAATGCAAGGAAAGTAGTCCTTTATGCATCCTGAGTTCAAACCATACTAAAATTAACAGTGTGAATTCTGCTCTAAGAGACTATGCAAGTCTTTATTTGATCTATTCTCAGAGCAAACCTACATTCCCTAAAATGGCAGTGCAGTTTGAATGAGTTTCTGAAGATCACTAGATTCTGGTACAGCTTGATTAAATCAATATTGAAAAGCCATCAACCCATGTCTTACATTTCAAGGAAAACTGCAATTTATATTTTTCATTTCTTCCTAAAAGCCTCAAAATTACTGTAGCTGTGAGATCAGCTAAATTTATTATACTAGCTAAAATATAGTAGAAGACAGTTATAGGAAATATGTTTGTCAATAGCATGTAAACTGTTTTAAATAAAAGGAAAACATGTAGTTCAATAGAAGGGGAAATGCCATCATCTACATGCACAAATCTCTAAGGGGGAAAATGCAACTCCGAGATACAAAAGCATTCACAGCTGTATATATAGCACTTTGACTTGACAATTTTAGTCAATAATTAAGCAACCAAAAATTAAGAAAAAGTTGCTGCGACACATTTTAAAAAGGGAACTGGCATAGCCCTTAATTTCCAATCACTTCCAAGATGAAAAGTAAGATTTAAAAGTAAGTGCAGCCCATTCTCATCCAACAGTCTTTCAGGGCTTTGTAAAAAATGATTGTTTACAACAGGTATGAACAAATTCCACAGGTCCAAGGCCCATAGTAATTCATCCATTCTTCAACCCCCATGAGTCATCAAAAGAAAATTGATGGTCTTTCATTCAGATAAACTCTTGCCTGTGGGCCCCAGCCTCCATTCCAGCCCGGGGGGCGGGGTCAGGCCCCGTGGGTGCCAATTGCTCTGGACCAAGATGGCAACGGTGAAGGGCCTGATGGGTATGAATCAGCTGAGGACAGTTTGCAATGGGACGATACTTGGCCTCCTGTTTATTCTGATGATGAGGGACAGGAAGATTCCAGCTTGGACTGTGAGTATGAGAGAACTGGGGGTTTCGGCTCCCAGGAACGCGTGTTTACACCACCTGCTGAGGAGGCTATGGGAGACGGGGAGCTGTTGGACTCTCAGGCTGATAATGGGCCAGATGGTGCGGACACTGAGAGCTCTTTCGACCGGAGGAGTGATATTGTGTCTTCGCGCCGAGATTGGAGACGGGGAACTGAGAAACTTTGGATTCACAAGGGTGGGATTTAACTATCCACTCTGTGGGAAAGTACTTCAGATTGGAGGCCACGTCGTTACTGGAAGGACGCTTTGGTGGTTCTCTGTTCCAGGAGCTGTAGTTTCAGCTAGCCTTGTTCCAAGTACCTTCCAAGAAACTTTGAGTTATTCTTCAAGAACTTTGGACTGCCTTGTCTCATGTTTGGATTTACCTTGCCTTGCTCCCGGACTTTGGTTTACCTGGATTGATTTCCTAGCCTTGGATTTACTTTGATGAACATTCCTTTGTTTTGATTTTTGCATTTTGGACTCTTTTTGAACTATATTCCTTTCACCTGCTCTTCTCTTATTGACTTGCAATAAATTGTGAATTGCCAATCGTCTGTGTGTGTGATTACGGGGAGTGGCCAGGCCCGCGTTGTGACATTGCCTCACTCACCCACCCAAAAAATCAAGGACACATGTATAGAATGAAAGTTTTGGTTTAACTGTACAGTATGTGGAAAAGACACAGTTTCAGCGTGAAATCGCCCATGGTATTTTACACAAAAAGTGTTGTGCGGAAAATGTGTCTTTCATGCAAGGTGTGTGTGTGGGGGGGGGGGGTTCTATGCACAAATACATGTAGATTTTCTACACAGTTTTGTCTATCCATCCACAGCTGCTCCAGATCATATGAAGGGAATCATTCTGCCAATTTTTTTACAGGAATAAAATCCAGCATTTGAATGGCTCCTGAAAAACCTGAAGCAATAAGCAAGATCTGGTGCTGTAAAACCAAGATGAAATGTTCTACCTCTAAGACCACTGACAGGGACCCAACTAAAGCAGGGAAATATCTTTCACAAATTTAAAATTAAGTGTTGCTGGCTTTCCATTGCACTATCTGTGTCAACGGGAGCCAATAAAGATTGATGTTGTGGTTCTTTTGCCAAGTGTGCTTAGCCCAATGAAAAGCACACAAGAGCGGAGATACAACTCTCTTTTATTTCTCTCTGTTCAGATTGAAAGGTACTAGGGAATATTTTTCAAGGTAGCACAAGTCAGAATAACAGCATAGATATTAATACATTTTCTTATTAAAATTAAGAGGACCGTCATCATGATTTGTATCAGCATATTAATTCATTGCTAAAATTTCAAATATCTTTGCCTATGCATTTTTGTATTCACATCCCATAATAATCAGTGGGGGACAGGATATAACCATATTGAAATCTCTTCCTTGGGATTGATTTTTTAGAATTAAAAAGAGTTGTAAGTTACCATAGTTAAAAATCTACCTGCTAATTGGGTGTGTTATCACTTCTTCTCGCTTATCTCCTGCCTGGTGCTGACTCCCTTGGTATCTGCTTATGCAATTTCTTGACTTCATAGAAGACACAATCTAGAACTACAATCGAAGAACCTTTCTAAAGAAAAATAGCTCAAAGTTATTTTATATCCTTTTAAAAGGAACTTTTATTTCTTTTTCTTATGGGTTTCCTATTTGTCCATTCTCTGAACCCCATCAATTGCAGTAATTAACTTGCATAGCTACTGATATTTTATTTTCAAGCAATATCAGGGGCATTAATCACATAATCCTGAAGGTGGTGAATATCCTTGAATATTTGGCTATCCTGGTTATGGCTAGTGCACGTTGTAGTTCAACGAAATTGGAGCCACTTGGTTCCATACCTGATCTTCATCAGTAACATGTAAAGCAATATATGTTACTTTTCATCCTGATAATGCCACGTGTGAGTATACATCCTCCTTAGCCTGTGCATGCCCTTTTTGTCATTGTGAAGGTTGGTCCCCTTGTCTGTTTTCCATGATAACCAAAGTGCCCCGAGGATACATTATTTCATCACAATAGTACTCCTAGACCTAAACCATCCACTGAGAATTCTGAGAAACACCAGCAGATCTTGGTAAAAGGTGTCATTTGTCTTAATCTCATTATGGGGATGCAACTTGATACTTCCCCAATTCCCCTGCACCCTACAAGCCACTAAATGAATTGCCATATTTTCCCAAGGAAATGATTTGGGTTTGGGAAATGAAGTGCTGCATAAATGAATAATTGACACAGTGAATTAATAACAAAGAGTCTTGCACAGGCTCAAAATGGAGAAGGGAGCTATCAATCATATGACTGTCTTCCCAGGGACAAATTGGTGCCAACTACATATGCAAATTCCTTGGGAATAGCAAGTGGAGCTATCATGTCTGCACAGAATGTGGATTGACTGCCAAATGGTAGGTTACATACCTGTGACCATCTTTCTTCGAGTGAAGCTCTGTGAATCCACACTTATGAAGTTTGCGCGCCAGCGCGGGCTTCCAACGGAAACTTTCCCAGTTTGAAAAGTTTTGGCGGTAGCTCCGCCCAGCCGGCCCGGAGGGCATAAAAGGCGCCTCCATGCGCGCCCACCCCATTCCTACGCCACAATAGCAACTAGGAAAGGGTGGTTTGAGATAGAGGGGACGGCCGGGCGGGTTCGTGTGGATTCACAGAGCTTCACTCGAAGAAAGATGGTCACAGGTATGTAACCTACCATTCTTCTTCGAGAGCTCTGTGAATGCACACTTATGAAGACTTACCGAGCTAAGGTGAAGGAGGTGGGAACAAACCAGCCAATTTTTAAAAACCGAACAGGTTTATTGCAACCAGCAATATGAATAAATAACATCACAACAATGTAATAAATAAGAGTGGAAGGCATGCTCCCACTTGTAAACATAGTGCAACAAGCACCATTCATGTCAGGCACACAGGCCTCACAGTATAAAGTGCAACAAGCACCATTCATGCCAGGCACACAGGCCTCATAACAGTAAGTGCAACAAGCACCATTCATGTCAGGCACGCAGGCCTCACAGTATAAGTGCACAACGGGTGCAACCTAGAACCCCAATGATTCTAGGTAAGCGCGCTTAACCGGTAGACTGTGCCCCGATTCGGGGCACGGCAAACACTTGCTACTTAACAAAGTAGAAAAAAACAGGGGGTCGATCGACCTAAACTGTCGAACAACCCTTGGATAGAGGGGGGGGGAGACAAGGTCGCCCACTAGACACTACCCTGAAGGCCCTTGGGGGTGAGGATTGCCCGCCCAAAAGCCGCCTCCCTTCCAAATAGGGTGTCTACCCGGTAGTGGGATATGAAGGTGGAGGGGTTGGCCCAGATGGCCGCCCTACAAATTTGGTCCAAGGGGATTCCCTGGAGAAAAGCAGTCGACGTGGCCACCGCTCTAGTCGAGCGGCCCTTGACCCTAGGGGGACACGGTTGACGGGCTATCTGATAGCACAGCTCAACCAGGGACGCCACCCAATTGGACAGTCTCTGTGACGACACCGGCAAGCCCAGCTTGTCGGTGGCGTAGGAGACGAAGAGTCTGTTCGACCGACGGTAGTCCGCCGACCTGCCCCTGTAGACCCAGAGGGCTCTCTGACATCGAGGGCTCTGAGTGTCGATTCCCCGGACGGAGGGGACCCCAGGTCCGGAAGTACAATGTCGGTGTTTACATGGAACGGAGACACCACCTTAGGCAGGAAGGTGATGTCCGTTCGCAAGATGGCCCTGTCCGCCAAGAACAGCAGGTAGGGCTCGTCGACACGGAGCGCGGCCAGCTCGGAGGGCCGACGCGCCGAAGCAATGGCGACCAGGAACGCCACCTTCCAGGAGAGGAGGCGTAGATCGATGGACGACAACGGCTCGAACGGTGGAGCCGCAAGGCAGGACAGCACCAGCTCTAGGCTCCAACCCGGCGTCGGTGGATGCACCGGGGGGCGGGTGTTGTTGACCCCTCTCAGGAATCTCTTGACCATCGGGTACTGGAACAGCGAAGGACCACCCCTTTGCTGATTCTCATAGGTGAGGGCCGCTAGGTGGGTCTTCACCGAGGACATGGACAAGCCTCTGTCGACCAATCCGGCTAGGAAGTCAAGGACCGCCGGAATCGAGAGCGGGAAGACGGCGCTGGAACGGGCGGCCTGGAACGTGGTGAAGCGGGCGATGCACGCCGAGTACGCCTTAGTCGTGGTCGGTTTGTGGGCTGCCGCCAGGATCGCCGCTACGGCCGGTGAGACGTCCGGCGCCGGTGGATCCTCCAAGCCGTCAAGTGCAGGGAGGGCAGGTCCGGATGCAGGAGCAACCCGTTCTCCCGAGTCAACAGATCTGGTCGATGCGGGAGAGGCATGTGATCGCCGTCGGCCAAGTGGAGCAGGGTCGGGAACCAGACCTGTCTCGGCCAGTAGGGAGCGATGAGGATGCAGTCGGTCCCCGATAGCTGGATCTTCTCGACGATGCGGAGAAGAAGCGGGAACGGCGGGAAGAGGTAGAAGAATCCCGTCGTCCAATCGAGCAGGAGTGCGTCCCGAGGCATCCCCGGTGAGCATCCGGGGCAAGCCGGGCACCGAAAACTGGCAGTTGGCTGTTTTCCGGCGATGCGAATAGATCTGCGTCTGGGAATCCCCACCGCTGGAAGACACGGTGGAGCTCCTCCGGATGCAGCATCCATTCGTGGGACGACCAGCTGGTTCTGCTGAGCGAGTCCGCCCTTAAGTTCTCGACTCCCGGGAGATGGACGGCTCTGGGGGTCACCTGGTGGCGGATGCACCACTCCCACAGGCTCTGGGCTAGGGCCAGGAGTTTCCTCGAGCCCGTACCGCCCTGTTTGTTGACGTAGTACATGGCCACTATGTTGTCTGTCCTGACCAGTACTACGTGTCCCCTGACGAGGGGGGCGAAGGCCCGAAGCGTCTTGGCTATGGCCAGGAGCTCGAGGTAGTTGATGTGGTGGAGGCTCTCCACCGCCGACCATTGGCCGTTGATCGATAGGTTGCCTGTGTGACCTCCCCAGGCAAGCAGCGATGCATCGGTTGTCACCGTGATCGACGGCGTCACCGTGTGGAACGGCACCCCTTTGCACACGTTGGTCTTGGAAGTCCACCACCGGAGGGAGTCCTTGATCCCCATCGGGAGAGACAGCTTCTTCGAGTGGTGTTCTCTGACCGGGTTGAAGTGGTCGAGAAACCAACGCTGCAGTGGCCGGAAGCGTAGTCTTGCCAGCGGAGTGACGGCCACCGTGGATGCCATGTGCCCCAGCGTGACCTGGATCTGCTTTGCCGTGATGCAGGGCCGGGTGCAGCTGTTCACCTCGCGTCGAAGTGCTTGGAACCTGACCTCTGGCAGATAAGCGAGCTGATCGACGGAGTCGAAGATTGTCCCGATGAACTTTATAGTCCTTGATGGAACAAGTTGGGATTTTTCCTCGTTGAGACGGAGGCCCAACGAAGAAAGTAGTCGCAGCGTCATCGCGACCTGTTGTTGAAGTAGCTTTGGAGACTGAGCCGCCAGCAGCCAGTCGTCCAGGTACGGAAAAACCGGATCTTTGCCTTCTCAAGTGCGCAGCCACGACCGACATGCACTTGGAGAATGTTCGAGGAGCCGTCCCGAGCCCGAAGGGAAGGACGTTGAATTGGTACGCCCTTCCTGCCACCTTGAAACTCAGGAACCGTCGATGAGCAGGCCTGATCGAGACGTGGAAGTATGCGTCCCGGTCGATCGATCGAGCGAAGTGGTCGCCTGCCCGGAGAAGCGGGAGAATGGACGACACCGACACCATCCTGAATTTCCTCGGCGAAACGTACGCGTTTAAGTCTCTGAGGTCCAGGATGGGTCGCAGGGAACTGTCTGGCTTCAGTACGGTGAAGTACCGTGAGAAAAATGCCTCTCTTTCCTTGCTGTGGGGGAGCTGTGAAATTGCTCCCTTTTGAAGCAAGCTGTCGACCTCCTCCAAGATCACCCCGGACGGCTCCGTCTCGACGATGAACCCCGTTGGCGGGAGCTCGTCGAATTCCAAGGCATAGCCGTCTTCGACAATCCGGAGAACCCATGCATCTGAGGTGATGCGTCGCCAGGCACTGATGTAGCGGGCCAGGCGGTCTCCGAACGGAGGGTGAGATGGTGGAGGTCGAGGGCTGGGGGGAGGCATGGTGGTGGCAGCGGTACCTAGCGAGGAGGCGGTGTCGTCCCTCGCCCCGTCAAACACGGCGATTCGATTGTCCGTTGCCGTTGTTCTGGCGGGGTCTCGACTTGTTGCCTTGGCAGGGTCGATTGGCCTGCTGGTGCTGCTGCTGTCTCGGCTGCTGCTGCTGGTGTTGCTGCGGAGCCGAGTATGGCCTCGGGGACTGGCGGTACTGCGACCTGGGCTGGAACCTTGCCCTCTGGTAGTACCGAGGTTTGGGCTGTGGCTGTGGTCGATCCAGCTTGGCCGTCAGGACTCTGAAGTCGTGAGTGGCCTTCAGCTTGTCGTCCGTGCCCGCAAAGAAAAGTCCCTGGGCATCGAACGGCAAGTCCTCGATGGTCTTCTTGGAGTTGGAAGACAAGCCCGAGGACTTCAGCCACGCGTGCCTGCGGATGGCGACACCGTGGGCCAGCAGCTTTCCCGAGGTGTCCCCCGTGTGGCGGGCCATCAGGATTTGGTGGTGTGCCAGCGACTGCGCCTCCTGCGAGATGGAGAGAAGTGCAGTCTGTTGCTCCTGGGAGAGATCCTGGAAAAAGGGTTGGGCCCTTTCCCACAGGATCTGGTGGTAGGCTCCCATGCACGCCCCGTAGTTAGCCATTTTTGTCAACAAGAGTCCGGCTCGGTAGATTTTTCTGCCGACCGTGTCGAACCTTTTTCCCTCTTGGTCGGAGGGGGCTGTGGACTCTCGGCCCGAAGACTGGGAGGAGGTAACGATCATCGAGTTGGGTGTCGGATGATCGTGCAGCCATTCCTTCTCCCTCTCGTCGATCTTGTACCACGCCTCGATACGCCCTGACGTGGGTGGGATGGTCGACGGAGTCTTCCACGACGCTTTCACCACCTCTTCCAGGGGTTCCAGCATGGGAAGATGTGGCTGGGCCGCGTCCTCGACCTGCACCCTGCTGAAGACGGGGCAGGCGCTGGATCTTGTTGGGACATACGTCTGCATGCCCAGAGACCTTGCCATCCGGCCCACTTGCTCGCCGAAGGCTCTCGCGGAGTCTGTCGGCGACGACGAGGGCTCCACCTCACAGCCTCTGTGGGAAGGTGTTCTGTCCATATTGAGGGACAAGATGGACCCCGACCTCACCGATCGAGGGACCTCTCCTTCCTCGACCTCGTCTCCCGACCAAGGTTGAACCACTTCCTGGTGCACCGGAAGTTGGGACGGTGGTGGTGATCTCGAAGTCGAGGGCACCGCAGTCATCACCGTCGATTCGGGAGGAAGGTTTCTCTCCGCCGGGGCCAAGGCGAGCCTCGTGGTTTGCCTGCCCTTGTCGGGCGACGTCACGAAGAGTTGTCGGACCGAGGTCTGACCCAAGGGGAGTCTGACGACGGTCTGGACAGAGTCTCTCGGTGAGATGTTTTGCTCTACCCCTGTCTCCACAGCGAGAACAGGGGCAGGCGAGGAGTCAGGGCACGACACCGATGACGATGACGTCAGAGTCCTGCGCCTCTTCGGCGATGGAGGTCTCGAGGCAACGGCCTCCAGAGACTTGCCCGGAGTCACAGGAACCAGGCCTCTGGTCTGGGCTCTACGGGCTTCCTCGCTCGACCTCCGGAATGCTATTTCCATAGCCCTGTTGGAGGGAGTCCTCGAGATGGCCGACCTCTGGGAGAGGCCCGACGCCATCGAGCTCGTCGACAACCGGCGAGGTGGAGGCAGCTGAACCGTCTCTGTCGTCACGGTGCAGGGCCTCTTCGATGACGAAGTCTTCGAGGAGACAGACTTCGTGTGCTTCTCCTTCCGTAGACGCTTCTTCCCAGCCGGGTGAGCGGTCGATACGGTAGGGGCCGGAGCAGCCGCCCCGGACCCCAAGGAGGTAGATGGGACAGCCGTCGCCATCTCTGGAGGGCAGAGAGCACGCTCCGTCAGGTAGGCCTGAAGCCTGCGGGCTCTCGCTCTTCTGGTGTGCGACGAGAAGGCCTGGCAGTGTCGGCAGGCAGGAACAACGTGTCCCTCTCCGAGACACCGAAGGCACCTCGAGTGACCGTCGCAGTCCGGGATCTTGCTACCGCAGGATGAACCCCTTTTGAAACTGGTTGTGGACATACTATGCTCACACAACCAGCCGTATTTCCGATGTTGCCCAAGTGGCGGAAAACAAAGGAATGGGGTGGGCGCGCATGGAGGCGCCTTTTATGCCCTCCGGGCCGGCTGGGCAGAGCTACCGCCAAAACTTTTCAAACTGGGAAAGTTTCCGTTGGAAGCCCGCGCTGGCGCGCAAACTTCATAAGTGTGCATTCACAGAGCTCTCGAAGAAGAAAGCAATAATATGATTTTTTTCTCTTTGAATAAACCACAATGAAAGGAAACCCATAATTGATTGTATCCAGTTGATGTCCTTCATAGATGGGAGGTTCTAGATGCAAAAGTAAACTTTGTCAGCAAAAGGAGAGAATACAATTTGGAGAATCTCTCATCTCCCATCCAAAATTCTACTATGGAAAAAACGGGCCATGAAGTGGAATATGCTGATGGCGGGGGGAATGGAAATAACTGTATTTCCCATTTCAATGACAAAAGTGACCAAAATGTCTTCCATCAGTGGACCAAGATAAACTGGGCATTACCAATTTCATCTTAATGATTTCGCTTACTAATTTAAAACAAGCCAGTATATTAAACCACCTTCAAACCATGATTTAATACCTTAACTGGTTGTGAAGCTAGTAACCATACTTTTCTTGAAATGATGAAATGAAAACCTATTGCTAACTATAGACTTCTTAGATCAAATCTAAATTTGTGCATTATATTAATGTGCCTCTTGTTTTATTGTCCAAATTCAGTCACAGTCGCAGTACAATCAAGGAAATGAAGATGGGAGAGGAGGTACTGTACATCCTATAACATATGCTGTAGGGTTCTTATCAATTTTTTCCATACTCTTAAGTCTATCAATCGAATGAAAGAGCCTAATTTACTTGATTAAAAGCAGCAATTCAGCTATCAAAAGATTTATGAAGCAGGTATTTCAAGACTTATTATTTAAAGATATTAAATAAGTAAAATTGGAAGGGATGATCAAAGAAAGAGGCATTTTGCGGAGGCAATAATTAAGAGGACTCATTCCAGTTTCTGAGGCCCAAGAACAGCTTGGCTTTAGAGAGCTCCTTGACCATTCTGTGAGAGAGAAATCCAGTGAGGACCAGAAAGGATGTCTGTATTGTCAACTGACCCTTATTTGGAAATGACATTTTACATTATTTTTCCTCTTTACTTGTTGAAAAACTGCTACATGATATATTGCTTTCTGTGTCTGTGTTCAACCTCCCTCTGCCGGTATTTGCTATATGTGTACGATATTTGTTAAGTTATTATGATATTAAGTTACCATGGCAAACATTTTCAGTGAATAATAATCAATATAATTGTTATTATTTGGTACTGATATTGGGTGTTCTCTGATTTCTTAATAGTAAAACTATGGCATTGTTTAGAATTGCATTTTAAAAGTCCAGATGCACACTGATATGTGTACAAAAATGTATATATTTGACCAAACATTCTGCTCAATGTTAGTAAGCTGAAAGGGTAAAAAATGAAGACAATTCCACATCTTCCAAAGAGGAAAAAGAAAACGAAAAAGGAGAAGACAAAGGTGCAGTTATTAAGGCTGTGCAAATTTCGTTTGTGCCTCATTTATCATATTTATTTTGTAAGATTTGTACATACAACTCAATATAAAGAAACATGAGAGGCATTCACACAAAAAACTTAAGATTCAAAACACTGACCTATGACTCTCAGAAGAATTATAAAGGTCTTGTAAATGGCTGCAGGTCTATGTCGTGAGCACTGCTTCTCTCCCAAAAGGGCTGGGTTTGGTTCCTCCAAAGGGCCTTAAGGAGGGTGGTGAGGCTGGAGTGGAGAGAGAAGCCCCGCGTTTTCCCCAAAGAAGGTGGTGAGAGGGGCCCAGAGCAGGTTGTAGAGAGGGTGGGATGGATGTCTGGCTGTATTGCGAGGCAAGAATAAGCCCCTCAGGCACATGGCCAGCCCAGAGAGAGACAGGCAGAGACCATACTCACACTGAGGCTTTAATGTAGGGAGCAAGCAGAATTCTGGGAAATGTAGTTTAGGGCAGGGCCTTTTGAATTCCCTGCCACAGGGGTTCTTGCCTTCTCAAATTACCTTTCCCACAATGTTGCTTACCTCCTTGTGTTGCTTCCTCACCCTCCTCCCTGAAAGTTTTAGAGGGGAAAACCCCTAAAAGGATTTTGAGATAAAAGGGGATTGTTGGGAGTTGAATCAACCTTGTGAGGCAGCCAAACTTAAGAGGCAGTAACTTCAAAGTTTACCTAGTAGGTTTCTTACTATTTCAAAGGCTGGATGGGCATTTGCTGGGGATGATTTGACTGTGCTTTTCCTGGCAGGCAGAAGGGGGTTGGACTGGGGTTTTCCAGTGAAATAGTACTGTTAAGTTTATGCTGGTTAAAATTCCCTAAAAATCCGTGGTTGTGCAAATCTTTTTGAAACCTGGGGGAATGACGCCCTGGTTTGTTTGTTTATTTATTTATTTATTTATTTATTTATTTATTTATTTATGAGGCTTCTATGCCGCCGACTCCCAGGGGCTCGCGGCGGCTCACAAGAGCCAGAGGCATAAAACAAAGATTAAAAACATAAAACAATTGAGCAATTAAAACAATGGCAGAACAATAGCAAAGCAGGCAATAAGACAAGTAGAGCAGAGCAGTTGCCACCATACCATGCCCAGAGCACGCGGGCCTACTCTCCAAAGGCCTGTCTATACAGGTGGGTTTTGCAGGCCCGCCTAAATGGAAGTAAATCCCTCAGGGCTCTAGTTTCGGCCGGGAGGGCGTTCCACAACGTGGGGGCTATAACGGAAAACGCCCTCCGGCGGGTAGATGTCAGGTGGGCCAACTTTGCAGATGGTATTTCCAGTAGATTGGCATCCTCAGACCATAGTGATCTCGATGGGCAATAGGGAGTGAGGCGGTCCCTCAGATACGCTGGCCCCAGACCGTATAAGGCCTTGAAGGTAAGAACCAACACTTTGAAGGCGACCCGGTGCTCAATAGGCAGCCAGTGCAGATCCTGCAAAACAGGTGTTATACGGCAACCTGCTGGCGTGCCAGACAGGAGCCGGGCGGCAGTGTTCTGCACCAGCTTGAGCTTCCGGATCGACGACAAAGGAAGGCCAACGTAGAGCGTGTTACAGTAATCTAGCCTTGAGATGACCGTGGCTTGGATCACCGTGGCCAGGTCGTTCCGGGAGAGGTAGGGGGCCAGCCTCCTTGCCTGGCGGAGGTGGAAAAAAGCAGCCCTGCTGACCGCAGAGACCTGGGCCTCCATGGTCAGCTGGGAGTCCAAATGGACCCCCAGGCTCTTCACAGACGGCGCTGGGCACAGCGCCGCACCGTCCAGGGTCGGAAGCCGAGCACCCACCCCGCCAGGGTGACCCAGCCACAAGATCTCCGTCTTCGCCGGATTCACCCTCAACCTACTGGCTCGCAGCCATCCAGTAACGGCTTCAAGGCAGTGCTGGAAATTATCGGGGACGGACTCCGGCCTGCCCTCCATCCTCAGAATGAGCTGGGTGTCGTCAGCGTACTGGTGACAGACCAGCCCATAACTCCGCACCAGCTGTGCAAGCGGCTGCATGTAGATGTTAAATAACAGAGGGGAGAGAATGGCCCCCTGAGGAACTCCGCAAACTAATGGGGAGCTCTCAGAGACCACCTCGCCCCTCCTCACACACTGAGACCACTGGCGGAGAAAGGAGGTCAGCCATTTAAGGGCAGTCCCCCTCACTCCAGCCATGGCCAGGTGGTGGATCAATAGATTGTGGTCGACCGTGTCAAACGCTGCCGTGAGGTCCAATAACACAAGCAGCGCAGACCCGCCTTGGTCGAGCTGGCAGCGGAGTTGGTCTGTGATGGAGACCAGGACTGTCTCCGTCCCGTGTTGTATCATTGAAAATAGAAATTCAAAAAGATAGCTCTTGCGGTTTTTTAAGTTGTTAATAAAAATGTTTCAAATTTTCCAAAAATCAGTAGATGTGTAAAACTTTCTGAAACTTGGGGGGAGGGCACAGTGGTAAATGTGTTCTATCATTGTAACAGGTTTCATCCCAATAGCTCCAAAATGAGGGGAAAATGAGCCCCAGAAGCTTTCCCCCTTGCAGTTACTGATAAAAAGTAACAAAAAATTGTTATATCATTAGTTATGATATGGATGCCTTATGATATTTTAGAAACACTTGAGAAATTATTTGCACCCTCGCCCTCCAATTTAGTAATGACTATTGAAACATTTTTTTCATTGATCACACAGTCCTAGCACTTATACATATGGATCAACTGAGAGGTAATTTCATATCAGTCTATAGTAATAATCAACCTTATCACCAGAAAGTCAAAATCCAAAACCAGGACAGGTCTATTGCTGATGTCTCCTTTGTATGTAGCTGATTTATATAGTTACTTTGGTATTCTTTACCTTTACTCTGACTTTTGATATTAGCGATTCATGATCAGTGCTACAATGTACTCTGGTCATGTTCTTATAAAGAAAGATCAGAGTGTCTCCCATCTTCTGCCCCAGTTATGCAGTCTATCTGATTCCTATATTGACCATCAGGTGATGTCTATGCCTCTGTGGTTGTTTGAAGATGTTTGTGATTAAGAAATGGTCAGCTTGATAAAATTCAGTCGGTCTCCTGTTTCATTTCTTGATGCTAGGCCAAATATTCCTATAATGATTGGTTCTGCTCTGTTTCCTACTTTTGTGTTCCAATCACCTACTGATTACAAATATGTCCTTTATTGGTGTGTAATCTCTAGTGTTGATTCTTTAAATTTGTTTTTCTGTGATTGAAACATAAACTTAGATCATGGCATTATTCATGGGTTTTCCTTAATATCGTGTTGATATTATTCAGTAAAGTTTTGCATTATGTTCCTTGACTGCTTTTGCTACATACATCACTCCTTTTTATTAATGCTTCCCAAGTCTTCTAAGATTTTCATTTCCCAAATAAAAAAATTGTAATTTACTGACTAAAAATGCCCCTTTTTCTATCCAATTTCACTCATTCCAAATATTGTAATGCTTACATTTTTCCATTTCTTAATTTATTATAATAAGCTTCTGCTGATTCACACTTAACACCCTCTATATTCTTATAATACGTGTTATGCAGTTTTGAAATTTCTTTTCACCGCTGAGCATACCAATAGATGAATGTTAAAATTTACATTACCATAAATTAACAGTAATACAGTATGGAAAGTTTGGAATGGCACTGACTCTGCTTGTTTTAAACAGCATAGCATTTTAAACAAGCACTAACAAATACTTCGTATTGTGCTGTATAAAGACTGCTTTCTTCTCCATCTGTGAAATAAATGGTGAGGGCTATGAGAACAAGCTGTATATACTTCTGATAAGGATATTGAAAATAGTCTTTTTTTAAAGAAAAAAACCTTCCTTTGCTCATTTTCCTATGTACTGAAAGTAACATCAATTATTATTACAGGCTTTTGGATACCATCAGACCCCAAATGTTATTTTCCCCCTCTCATTCCTTCTACTTTCTTTTTTAACAAAGGCTTCTCTTTTTGCCCAAATATGACATATGTTGCATTAATGCTCAAAGTATATATAGAATGTGTTATAAAATAGTAAGTGTGGTGTGCCATTTTCACTTTTATCCTGTATAAAGGGAAGGAGAATAGTGATCATAAAAAATTCACAGATATGTTCAGATATCAGTACAAGACAAACTACTATGATTAAAAGTGCAAGTTTTAGCTTCAGCTAGTGAGTCTATAGGCCATCCAATCGTCTTTTGTAACAGATAAATGCAGTAATTTATCATCAGCAGCATTGTTTCTTTTCATTCTTATTCTCTTACATTCATGAATATTTTTTCAATCTAACTTAGTTGGACCATAAAAGAAGTTTTGAGTGAGGCGGCTCACATTTCATGGTTACTTACATGGACATGAAAAGTGACACAATCCTGGTAATGGTGGGAAAGGGACTGTTAATAGATTATATCCACCTCCTGCTAGGAGACAAAATGGGAACAGTGGCAATGGACATGGAAGTGACTTCTCACCTTCCTTCCATACTAGTTCAGGGCAAATACAATATACAACAGAGGCTGTAAGAAAAAGCTAACAGGTTGGATATTCAACAGTGCACTACCTTGAAAAAGATTGTCTCCAGATATGGATAAGTACATCAACCCAATGTGTCATCCTAGATATTTGATGCAAAATCATAACTGCTACTTAGAGGTTAAAGACAAAGCAGCAACAACACAGCTATACAACATTGGAAGTCTATATGTTGTGTTCATCAGTTCCTTATGTTTACAGCAGGGGCGGTCCTACAAGATAGGCCAAGTAGGCGGCCGCCTAGGGCGCCATCTGGGAAGGGGGCACCATCCTGGCCGCATGGGGCGCCATCCTGGCCCTGCTGATGTTCCTCAGACAGTGCTGCAGCTGCCTGCTTTTTGATCCCGGCCTTGTGCGCTCCGCCGCCGCTTCTGGGCACGCGCAGAGGTTTTCACGCAGGCGCAGTTGCTCCGGAGCTGAAGTTGAGCGCAGGAGCAACTGCACATGCGCAAAAACCTCTGTGCATGCCCAGTAGCTCCCTTGCGCAGAAGCCTGTAAGCAAAGCACTCCCTATCGGGCAGGCAGGGAGTGCTTCCCCTCTCCTTTGTTTCCGCCGCAAGCGCTTTGCAGGAAGGAGAAAAGAATCAGTGAAGGAAGTGTAAGTGAAGGAATGAATGAAGGGCTTTCCTCCTCCTCCTCCTCTGTGACCTCTTCTCTCCCTCCTTCCTTTCTTCGGCTCTATTTCTGTCTAGACCTGAGGGGCCTGAGGCTATGAGGAGTTGTGGGAGTTGGAGGCCAAAACACTTCGAAGGAGGGAGGGCGGGCCCAAGTTTGCCTAGGCCGCGCTGCCTGTATTCGACCTCATTTGAACATTTTGGCTGTTTTTCTATTTACATTTACATTGGGATCCTAATTTTGGACTTATGGGAGACTCCTATGAATTAGGAGACGGGTGATAGGTAATATATTCTTGTTTTGATGCATTTACATTGCATTTCTTGTTGATTATTATACAGTTCTGCTTAATATTGTCATACAATATAATACAAATACAATATAACAATAGAATAATGATATATTTTATATTACATGTAATATTACAAACAATATTGCAGTATAGTGATATTGTACAAAATAGTAATATATAATATTTTATTTTACTTTATTTTGGGTTGTTTGAGTTTTATAGGAGTAATGAAAATATTTAGTAGAGGATAATTTTATTTAAATAAATAATTTTATTATTTTATAATAATAATATAATAGAATGTTACATTATATTATAATGTCAATATATTATAATATAATTATATTGTAATGTAGTATAATATAATTATGATATAATATAGTATGAGTATGGTATAATATATTGTATATACATTGATACAATATAATACTACTAATGGTATTGTGATATTATAATTGTATATTTGTTTTACATGGGGGCCCGCAAAATAATGGTTTTTTTGGGGGGGCACCAAAATAATGTTCGCCTACCATTTAAAATTACCTTAGACTGCCCCTGGTTTACAGGGCAATGTTTAATCAGAATTAAGTCCCACAGTATCCACTGAGGCTTACCAATGTGAATAATGATTCAAATTCCATCTCTATTTTAATTATCAACTCATCTTACTATCCAAAAAGATGAGATGTTTAGGCTGGTTAATCAAAATTGATTGTTATATCTTTACTTCCAATGCATATAATCGCATGACCTGGTGACCTCTGAACTTTGGTTATCCTTTGACAACCTGTGCTATATTTCCCGCTGTTACCTCTTAACCTTTTAATGCTCAGAAAAGTGTCTGAAAGTATACCATCATTTGTCAAAAGGGGGTGATTAATGGCAGAAGGAGCTATTAAAACATTCATTTGATCTATGAAGGTCTTTAATATTTCATTCCAGCACTTGGAGACTGGTAGAGGTCTTCTGTTCTTGTAGTAATGCCATTAACAGAAGAGCTTGTTGGCTTAAAAATCCAAGTAGAGGTGTAATTCATAGATTTTGTCACGATGCAAGGACTCGGCCGGCCCCTTAATCACACACACAGAGACGGTAATCAGCTAACTATTTATTGAAGAATAAAGAACAGAAGAAAAAGGCAATTGTCCATGAGATATAGAAAAGTTCAGTTCAAAAGCTAAGAGTCCGTAGTAAAATCCAAAGGCAAAGGTCTTGGCAATAGGCTTGGCAAAAGCTCCGCAAAACCAAGCGGATCAAGGAACAAGGCAAAGTTCAATCAGGGCCCAAGAAACTTCTTGGCAAGGTACGAGCCGCAACTTGGCTCCGTGGTCCTTTGCTCGCTACACCTCCTTAGGTTAGAAGTGGCCGAGCTACTAAGGATCCGTGGGATCCTCACGGCGGGGTCCCCGACGCTCTAGGCTTCGGCGGTAATCTGTGCTACAGGATCTAGCGCTTCTCTGGCGCTCTAGGCTCCTATCAAAGCTCCGACCTTGCTTCCCAGCACCTGGCTCACTATCTTCATGAGAGTCTAACTCCCTCTCATCTTCCATGGCCTCATCACCTATGTTTTCCCAAACTCTCTCCTGTGATCCGTACCCACCCGGTTTCTCATAACATTTATCGCTATCAGCACTTTCAGAATCGGCCTGACCTTCCCAGTTCTCATAGCCATCCGGCCATCCTTCATCCCAGGCCAAGCTCTCTGTGGGAGAGGAAGGTCCAGCTAACTCATTAACCCCTTCCTCCATTTCTTCCTCAGCTGCTGCTGGTTCTAATGCAAGTGGGACCCCCGGTGCTGCCCCCTGCCCCCCAGGCACAAAAGAGAACTGGGTTGCTACAGATTTGAATGATGAAATGCAAGTTTTTAACACTAATGTGCATAGAACAAGAATCATATTATTTACATCAAGTTAGAAATATGTCCATAATTTACAGAATTACCATTGCAAATAAAGGTATTTTTCTGTATCAGTTTTATTTTACTACTCCATGCCTATGCCATAATTTAAGAGCTGTTTTTAGAAAGTGGCTTTGACCAAATGATGCAATTTTGACAGTCAAAATATTCAATTAAGTAGAAACCACAAAAATGCAAAAGCGGTGCTGCTTATGTATCTCAGTACTGTTTTTTGTTTCAAGCATATGCAAATGTAAAACAGAATCATGGCAAGGATTATAAACAGTTCCTAAGGCAAACTGTTAATTAAGGCCCATTCCACAAAGCTATATAAAATCCACATTAAACTGGATTATATAGGCAGTGTGGATTCAGATAATCCAGTTGAAAGCAGATATTGTGTCTTATCTGCCTTGATATTCTGGGTTATATGGCTGTGTGGAAGAGCTCTAAGTTGAATGGTTACACACAGTTTGTGAATATACTGAATCACACAAAGGGGGGTATGCTGTATTCAGTCATGCAGATTACTCAGAAATAAAAATAATTAGACATATTCCGTTGAATCCATTTCCTAGTCCAATCAGAATAGGGGCCCTTCCACACCGCCCTATATCCCAGATTATCAAAGCAGAAAATCCCACAATATCTGCTTTGAACTGGGTTATCTGAGTTCACACTCAGATAATGTGGGATTTTCTGCCTTAATATTCTGGGATATAGGGCTGTGTGGAAGGGCCCTAACAAAACAGGTGACTTGAAGGCAGACACACACAAACACATAGCAGAGGGCAAGGTTTGGGCTAGAAGAAAGGTCGGGCTTCATATTTGTGTGCCTCATGCAAGTTTAAATTTTCAGCAAATCTAAGGGCCCTTCCATACAGCCATATACCCAGAATATCAAGGCAGGAAATCCCACAATATCTGTTTTGAACTGGGTTATCTGAGTCCACACTGTCATATATTCCAGTTCAAAGCAGATATTGTGGGATTTCCTGCCTTGATATTCTGGGTTATATGGCTGGGTGGAAGGGCCCTAAGAAACTGGAAGGTAGGTGAGAGGTGTCCCTTTAAACAACAAAAGCTTTCCCTTTAATAAAAACCAAAGCTCTCAGGTACATCCATTTAATGCAAATTACTTCAAAAAAAATTCCTAGCATCCAACTGTGGCTTTCTGCTGGCTGTATATTAATTTTTGAATTAACTGGATTAATTATAAAACTCAAGACATGAGGCTGGTTTGAACTATTTAAACCATTTAAGAATAGTCTTTTAACATAAAAAAAATCTAACCACCCACCACACCCCCCAGCAAACATCCCAAGTCTTATTTTCACTCCACCTAGGCTCCTTTCATACATCTGAATAAAATTACAGATTATAAGATTGGAATATATGGCAGTGTGGATTCAGAGAACCCAGTTCAAAACAGATATTGTTTTATTCAAAACAGATCTTCTACCAATGGTGCCCTTGAATAGTGGAAACACATCTGTCGTATAGAAAATCAATCTAGGATTTGGTGTTTTCCTTCCTGGTACATTTTACAATTTAGAAATTGTAAATGATGGACTTGTTGAAAAAATGATGGACTTGAAAAAAATTAAGACATAATTTTAAATAACCTTTCTTATTATGGTTGCTTCCTTTGTTGCTTACACTTCAGTAGCTGTTTTTCTAAAATAGATTACCTCTTAACATGGAGATTTTATTTAGCTATCCTAGCCAGTTATCAGCCCAAATTGAATGAGCAGCCATTACAATTAAGTCCTGCAGCACTTCCACCAAGACCCACTACAAAATGTTCTTGCACAGGACACAGGTAGAGAAGTCCCCACCCACACAGTGGAGGGAAAACCAATAGGGAAAGAAAAAAAGAATTGTGAATCCCCGGCCCAGCATACCATCCAGCATTTCACAGATGAAAACTAGGACATATGTGGCCAAATAACATCAAATTGTGACCAAACTAGCAAAAGTATTAATGAGGGAAAACAGATAAGCAAAGAGACGCTGCAGCAGTTTGCTTTCACATGAACCTACTGGAAAGGCAATATTCCTCTCTTCAGGGTTAAGTGCTAACTAGTTTTAGCACTTTGATCTCAATTTACAGCAACTTGAAGCTGGGGGTAAAGGGGAAAATAAGAGAGAGAAACTGGGTCATTTGAAAAGCACCTGAAAACCTGGAATAGGAGAAAATGAACCTATTGAAAAGCACCTGAAAACCTGGAATAGGAGAAAGTGTTAAGATCATTGGGAGAGGCCCTGCTCCCGGTCCCACCACCCTCACAGGCACGTTTGGTGAGGACGAGAGACATGGCCTTTTCTGTGGTGGCCCCCGGCTGTGGAACTCCCTTCCAAATGAAATTAGATCTGCCCCCTCCCTCCTGACCTTTAGGAAGCGAGTAAAAACATGGCTATGGAACGAGGCCTTCACAGAATGAGGGCGGAGATCACTAATTGTCTAAGGCATAGACCACAATATATGGATTGAATACATGGATTGATTTGGATATGATTTTATTTTGGCAAACGGCTTTTTAAATGTAATTTTAATATGTATTTGGTAATTATTGTCATTTTATGATGTTTGGATTTTAATGTTAGCATTGAAATTTGGCTGTCTGCCAGTCTGAGTCACTCTGTTGAGGTTGAGAAGATTGGGGTACAAATATTTAAATAAATAAATAAATAAAATTAACTGGGAAAGTCCTTACCAAAACAAGACAATTTGAAGGTAAATGGCAGCTGCTCTCAACATGCCCCCACTCTACAAGAAGCAGGCAACATCAGTCAAGCTAGAGCAAGGAATTAGGCAAGTATGGGGGTACAACATTGGAGTTTCCGATGTTAGCCTGGAAGTGAGCTAAAGCAATTTTGATAATAAGAGGGGCCTCACGGTGGTCTTTAGCATAGTACTTTAACTCTGAATATTGGAGATGTTCGTATGAGGCTATCACTCCAAAACTAGTGAATGTTGTGCCATGTTATAAATATGCCTTGTTGCGATTTATATGCCTTTTGCTCGGACCAAGCTTTTAGCCTGCCTACCCACCCACATATGCAAATTAGTGCCTGCTTGGTGCATATCAATCTACTTTTCAGTGAAATACTTCAGCTTTTATCAAAGGCATTTGGTGTTTGATGTACTGTTCAGTGCATCAACACAGCTGAATAAAATCCCACATTATCTGCTTTGAACTGGAATATATGGCAACGTGGACTCAGAAAACTCAGTTCAAAGTGGATATTGTGGGATTTTCTGCCTTGATATTCTGGGTTATATGGCTGTGTGGAAGGGCCCTTTTAGGTGCTACTTTGGGATCTAGGAAAATGCTCTGGGGTTGCTAGGCTAGATATGACACAGGGCTGTAACCTTAATCCTGAACAAACTGTAGAGCAAGACATACTGTAAAGCTCTGTCAATGGAAGTATATGTAATCTCTTATCTTTTAAACTCCAGTGTTTAGCTATACTTATACTGACTGACTGACTGACTTTATTATTTCTGAGTCGCCCTCCACGTTAGTGCTCCGGGCGACTTACACACAACAAATTCCACAATTAAAATAGAGTATTTAAAACTAGATTAAAATATTCTGTGGTTAAATGCAAAGGCCAGGCTCAGTATTTGAGTTCCTGGTTCTGCATTAACCATGGGCTTTCCTAAATAGCCAGGTCTTCAGAGCGGTCAGGAACTGGGGCAGGTCGAGGGAGGCTCTCTGGTCTGGTGGCATCGAGTTCCAAAGAACGGGGGCCACAACGGAGAACGATCTCCGTCTCGTGGTCTCCAGGTGGGCATCTTTCAAGCCTGGTACGTGAAGAAGGTTCTTGTTTGCTGGCCGCGGGGTCCTTGAGTAAGCAGGCATCAGCAAGCGGTCTTTTAGGTATGTTGGGCCCCGGCCCCGTAGGGCTTTGAAAGCCAAGGTCAAGGTCTTGTGTAATACCTTTCCAACTGGCAGTTTGCCTCTTCAATGGATGACAGGGGGTGGTGCATGGAGGAGGGCCTAACTCTGTCCTTGTCACAGATGCCTCTGCACACCATTTCCCTTTACACCAGTGAATATTACACAAATAAAAACAACCAGGAGAACACCAGAGAAATGCCTAGGTTGTGATGTTGTACTAGAGCAAATCCCAGTTGTGCTAAATAATTCTTTTACAGTTATCCATAGGATAGAGAACCCCACTTTCTGCAATAATTTGATGGAAACATTATTGAGATATTCTTACAGAAAGTATGTGGTCTGGACTATGAAATAAGCTGAGTTTTTTGAGTGAAATTTGATTTCATGCATTGAGAATTACCATCTAAAGTTTTGTATGAAGTCAAAAGTCTTTTAGTTCAATCTGATTTATAAGGCCTAGCTTGGACATTATATTTTTGCTCAAGCATTTTTCCTAGTTGTGGTCCATTGCCTGCTTGCAATGAGCAATGTAATGGCATTAGTGATCATAGTTATAGGTTAACAATAACTTCAATGACATTGGAAGCTAAAATATGCCTCTTCAATAATGAAAGTTGCAGATGGGTGGTAACATTGATTGAACAAGGGTGATGGTGAGTGTTGGATGGATATTTCTTTTCATGGTAGCAAAACTATCCATCTCTATGGCAAGTATGTCACTGAGATTATTTGCTTTTGACCTCCATAACTCTGAAGTATAAGCAGGGTGGGTGCCATTTAAATGTAGAATTAGCAAACAAAAACAAACCTGGGGTCATTAATAGGTTGTTGCTGGTTCAGAATTTTACATGAGAGCCATGTAGTAATTTGATTTTTGCATATTACTCCTTACAATCAAAAAATATAGAAGGAAGAAATACAAGATTCCAAAATAATAAACACTTTGGAAACAGCAAACCACCACAGATGCCAGAAAGCCTGAGATTGTCATTCGGTCCTATTCCAAACAGCATATAGATATCCCAACTTCATTAATTGTAAGTAACTTGCTTTCACATGTGATATAGGCAGTCCCCAAGTTACAAACATCTGACTTATAGTTAAGCACAGGAGAAAGACAACAGAAAGTGAGAGAAATCTATCCCTCGGAAGGGATATTCACTTCTGGAAGACTTATCATGGGGAAAAGGTGCCTCTACTGAAGCTTTATCACCAATTCTTGTTTCCACAACAAACCACATTTTTCAAAATCCAATTATCACAGGGACAGAAAGTGAGGTGAAACCTTCTGAACAGGGACACAGACAGCAAGACAGGTATCACATGGGTGTTAACACTTCTTAGACTTAAAAATGTACCTGTTTCAACTTACATACAAATTTAGCTTAAAAACAAACCTACAGAACTGATCTTATTCGTAACTTGGGGACTGCCTGTATATGTAAATGTGGATGTATCTGTAAAGGTAGTACTGATTTCAATTCACTTGATGACTTGTTTAAATAAAATATTTAAAACAAGTCTTAATCACTTGTTTTTATGCTCTTCACATAGTTCTCTGCCCTTATAGGAAAATGTTGCTCTTTGCTTCAGCCAGGCCTCCAGAAGTGTCAAAAACAAACTGAACAGAGTAGTCTTCAGTAACTTGTAAGTGCATATCAGCAGTTTGTACAGCCCTCCATGTATTATTATTATTCACAATACCTAAAATATGTGAAAGGGTGAAGGAAAAATATTCCATTTGTTTACATATTTTACTATAGATGTCCAAAAATGGTCATGGTTAATGATATGAAGAATGGACACAATGTCATCATACATGAACACTATGATTACACCATGTAACAAAATTTGAAAGATTTTCTGTTCCTGGTTTGAAAGTGTTATTCCTGTTTAATTGTTCAGTACTCGCCACCCTGAGTCCCCTAGGGGAGAGAAGGTGGGTTAAAATAAGGTTTAGTATTATTATTACTTTGAAAGTAGTTGTTATCCTGTTGCAAAATGTGCAATGTTCTGCAAAAACAAAGAAACTTCGTCGCACTTTTCCTGGCTCTACTTATTATTCATTGCAATTAGTAATTATGAACCAAACCCAGAACTTTATTTGCTCAGCCATGATATTGCTTTTAATTGTTCTTAAATGTTGTCAGATTTTATGTTTATTGATGTTTGATATTGCTTGTTTTTGATGCTTATTTTACCACTTTGTTGGGCATGTCCCTTTTTAAGCTGTCCCGAGTCTCTCGGGGAGATGGAGGTGGGGTATAAAAATAAAGTTGTTGTTATTATTATTCTTATTGTGGCTATAACATTGTGTTGAATTGGTTGAGAGTCAATGAGAAATTCATTGAAAAACTATAGCAATATGTGCAACAGGATGTCCCGCAAAAACAAAGTTTTTGAAGTTTAATAAACGGTTTCCATGTTTTAATAATAGAAACAATTAGGAAATGACATTTATAATCCAGGAACAAAAATCATGTTAGATAGTGTTATATGTGAAGGGATCTTTTAAGGGAAATTTAGAAACTTGTTCTTTCAACTATCATTACCTAATCCATGTACTTATTAAAAATAGTGGAATTATGAGGTTATATTGTGTCTTGTGGATATCTTGCCAACAACCCTATCCACAATGTGGGCAAACATGTCAAATGTATAAACAACACCCCCCCCCCCCCCAGGTCAAAAATCTTTTATTGAATTGGCAGTAAAAGGTAAACGGGCACCATGCCTATATGAGTACATAGAAACTATTGTGTATCTTTAGTTTCCAAATTATGGAAACCATAAAGCAAACATATCCTGTAGATTTCTGGGGCTGAGAATATGTGACTCCTTCAACGTTTCCAAGGCAGAGTATGGAATTGAATTCTGGTCTCCAGAGTCCTAAAGGTACCAAATCCTGACTAATCTTGGAAGCTAAATAGAGTCACTTGCAAGTACTTAGACTGATAACAACCAACAAATACCAGGTGTGTAAGCTATATTTCAAAGGCAAGAACTGGCCGAACTATCACTCAGAATATCCTTTGCCTAAGAAAATCCTACAGCATTAATGAGGTTACCAAAGTTGACTGGTGACCAAGGCACACACAAAAAAAGGTCTCTCTTCCACATGGAATATCTTGAATAGTATTGCCCTAATATTGTAAAATCATTAAACTCAATGTCAATCACAACTCATACTTTCTTCAAATACATTGTGTTATTCATATTCCTGGAGAACACAGCATTTTCTTCTAATGTGTAAAGTGTCTCATCAGTATCTTATTGTTATTGTTTTGGACTTTCTGGTATAGTGGACAGCAAGAACATGCCAGAGCTGTTTTTTCATCTTTGTACAAGATCAAGCAAACCAACAAAATTATATTCAATGCAGAAAATTCTGTAAAAGTTTTTTTTTAAGTCAAAGGATTATTTGATCTCTTGTCTACATAAGTATGAAGCACTGATTGAAAGAGCTCAGTCATTACCTGACAACAAGTTAAATGAATGCACTGATTATACTTGGGACATTGAAAGCCTTCTGACAGCAAAACTGAAATGTATGATGAATGACTGTGTTGAAAAATCTAGTTCATTCCTGTACATTTCTGTGAGTAATTGAGCAACAAAACATGTATACATAGTGTGGATGTCCTGCAGGGCTTCTTTTAGTGGAACAACTAGCACAGTTAACCATAAAGGGAAAGGGAAAAGTTTTTCACTGACATTAAGTCTAGTCATGTCAGAGTCTGGGGGGTGGTGCTCATTTCCATTTCTATTCGAAGAGTTGGCATTGTCCATAGACACCTCCAAGGTCATGTGGCCAGCATGATTGCATGGAACACTGTTACCCTTCCTGCCAAGGTGGTACCTATTTATCTACTCACATTTGCATGTTTTTGAACTGCTAGGTTGGTAGAAGCTGGGGCTAATAATGGGAGCTCACCTCGCTCCCCGGATTCAAATCACCAACCTTTTGATCAGCAAGTTCAGCAGCTCAGTGGTTTAACCCACTGTGCCACCATTTAAACATATTTGTTTTAAATATTAAATGTATTTTAATGTCCAATATATTTTCCAATGAAGGAGCAAGAAACAAATCATGTAATTAATCGTTGAAAATATCTGAAGTGTTTCAAATGCTTTGAGTTTAAATTGAACTGTGTATCTGTAGATAAAATTGAACAAAACTATTTTCTGATAAGCAGAGCTATGAGAGGGCCTTTCTGTGTCTCAAATGTTCTGCTTAACTTCTCTGTTCCTCCTGCTTTTTCAAACTCTGCAATGTCCTTCCAGGTTTGTCACAGGTTAATGAAAAGGGAGGGGTTCACATGGAGAACTCACAGGACAATAGACAGCCACAGAATCAATTTCTGCCATTGTTGAGCTATTGGAGATGCAGAAGCCTATTAAAATGACACCCAGGGTTTGGGGAAATACTCAGAGGTTACTGCAGAAAATACATAATCCTATCTTGTCAATGTATCCAGCATAAACTGTTTGCTCTCCTCTTCTAAAACATTTTGAGTTTTCCAAGCAACCTGATTCAATAATAGGATCACATAAAGAGATAAAAGAAAAGGCTCTGTATGTGTGAAATTATTAGCTAGGAAGTATCATTTTGACAGCTGAATGCCTAATTGCTTTGTTCAGTAAACATGCTCTCTCGCAATCAATAGCATGAGAATACTTTTGCAACTGGAGAGCAAAAGGCAAGGATCAGTGACAAAGCTCCAAACATAGCCTTGGAAAAGCAAAAAGATCATCCTTGTGTGTCTAATTGCAAGCTTTGAGCTGGCAGAAGCTGCCAGTGCCCTCCCCCATTCACACACCCACACCATGGCACAAAACACCAGTTATTCCTCTCTTTTATCTGTGTTTCTGGTGACAGAGTAACTGACAGAGAGAGAGAGAGAGAGAGAGAGAGAGAGAGAGAGAGAGAGAGAGATCTCCCCTGATTCCTTATGTCTATGGTAAGAGTGCAGCACCATCTCTGGCAAACCAGCCTCTGTCTTAAAGGCTGCTATTAACCAGTGACCTAATAGATGACAGCCTCTACTTAGGATCATTAATCGATGTAAACACGACAGGTCTATTTAAAAAAAGAATCTGTCCTTCCCATTTGGTAGTTTTGCATGGTGCAACTTGTGAGATGCTGCAGCTTCAGATTCAGGACAAGCAAGAAAGGTAGATGGCAGGAGAACAGAAAATAACTTAAGATAGTAAAAGGAGCTCTGGGGATGAAAGAACCTTGATTTGCTTTCCCTTCCCAGATTTGTCTATTGCTTTGCATTTCTCTCCTACTCCAGGCACCTGCATATTTATCAGCAATCATATAACATCATGCAGACAGATACACACAAGCACACATCCACTACTTCATTCAAGAGCCTTTTTAAATCAGGAGAAAGCCACTACACTCCAAGTTGAAGACATTTTTCATCTTAGTTTCTTTCAGTCCTTTTACATTTCCACCTCTTTTCTACTTCCCCTCCAGTCTTGGAGTGTAGCATCCATGCAGCCTCCCTCACAATCCCCTTCTCTGCCCATGAAAAGGTCAGGGTGGGGAGGTTACAATGCCCATTGATTGGCATGGCTCCCTTTGACACTCCTCCTGCCCAAAAGGAAAAGGCAAGCAGGGGCTTTTCTCCCCATTCTCCTCACCCCTCCTCTTGGATGGAACCATTTCTCCCTTTCTCATCCAGTTCCTTGGCTTGGAGAGCCATTCCCCTCCCCATCAACCCCCAGGAAAGCTGAAGCTGCTCTTTTCAGAGCCTTGGAAGCAACAGTCTTAGCTAAGTGATCTGAAAGTCCCTTCTGAGAAGAGAGGTGGCTGCCAGGCATCTGCCTTCTCCTCCACTCTGGGCGCTTTGGCAGAAGGGGAGCATCAGAAAGAGGAAGCAGAAGGGGGGGGGAGAGAAAGGAGGAGAGGAAGAATGGGAGAGAGTGGGAGGAAGGAGGGAAGGTGGGAAGGAAGGAGGGAAGGAAAAAGAAGAAACAGAGAATGGTGGGAGAAGATGCTGAGGGGAGAAGATCAATAGGGAGAGAGGGGGAGAGAAGGAAAAGAGAGAGAAAGGAGAAAAGACACACAGAGAGGGGAAGCAGAGTGAGAGGAGAGGAGCAATAGGGTGGAAAAAGAGAAAGGAGGGAAAGGAGAGAGGAGAAAGGCAGGAGAAGAGTGAGAGAAAGAGGAAGGAGAGGGAAGAGAAGCAATAGGAAGGGAAAGAGAGAAGGAAAAGGAGGGAGGAGAAAGGAAGGAGAAAAGAGAGAGAAAGAGGAAGGAGAGGGAGGGGAAACAATAGGAAGGGAAGAGAGAAGGAAGAAAAGGAGAGAAAAGAAAAGAAGGAGAAGAGAGAGAGATGGGAACAAAAGGAGGGAGAGAGAAGAGAAAGGAGGAGAGGGAGAGGGAAAGAGAGAGGAAGGTGGGAAAGGAGGAAGGAGAGAGGAAAGGGAGAGAGGAAGGGAGAGCAATAGGGAGGGAAATAGAGGGGGTAGGAGGAAGGAGAGAGGAAGAAGAGAGAGGGGAGCAATAAGGAGAGAAAGGGGGAAAGCACGGAGAGAAAGGCGAAGAGACAGAGGGAATAGGGTTGGAATGAGGGGAGGGGTGCAATAGAGAGGGAAAGAGAGAGGGAGGGAAAGGAAGGACAAAAGGAAGAAGAGAGGGGGGAAGGAGGGAGGGGAGCAGTAGGGTGGGAAAGTGAGGGAGACGAAGGAGGGAAAGGAGGGAGGAAAGAGGAAGAAAAGAGGAAAGAGAGGGAGGGGAGCAATAGGGAGGGAAAGAGAAGGGGAAGGCGGGAAGGAAAGAGGAAAGAAGAGAGAGAGGGGAAGGAAAAGGAGGGAGAGCAATAGGAGGGGAAGAGAGAGAAGAGGGAAAGAAGGGAGGATAGAGGAAAGAGAGAGAGGGGAGCAATGGGGTGGTAAAGAGAGGAAAGAGGAGAGAGGGGAAGGAGAGGGAGGGAGAGCAATAGGAAGGGAAAGAGGGAGAGGAAGGAGGAAAAGGAGGGAGAGGGCAAGAAGAGAGGGAGGGGGAGCAATAGGGAAGGAAAGAAAAAGATTGGGAAGGAGGGAAGAAAAGAGGAAGGAGAAGAGAAAAAGCAAACATTGTATTTATTTGTTTGCTTCATTTCTACCCTGCTTTTCTCACCCGGGGTAGGGGGCCTCAAGGCGGCTTACAAAGAGAGAAAGGGAGGGAGGGAGGGAGGAGAGAGAGAGTGAGAGAGAAGGCAAAAGACAAAGGGAGAGGAATGAGAAGGAAAGTGTGAGAGAGAGCGTGTCCCTCCACGCTGTCTATGCCTTTCCCCTTGTCTGCCTTCCTCTCCTTCCCATCCTTTGGCCTCAACTTGTGCCTCCCGACAGCCAGGCCTGCCCCTAAAGGGCGGGAGAGCGGAGGAGAGGATGCACACAGCAAGCCAGGCACCCAAAGGCGCCCCATAAGAAGTCCCTCCACAGCGGGAGGAGAGAGAGCGAGCGAGGGAGGGAGGGAGGGAGGGGGGACGTCTTCCCCGCCCGGCGCGCCCTCCTTCCTACCTGTTCTTGCTGCTGCTGCTGCTGCGCCTGGCCGCCCCTGTTGTTCCCCGGCGGCGCCTGCTGCTGCTGCTGCTGCTCCTTCTTCATGGCTGTCATGGCCCAAGGGGAGCCGTCCACTCCCCGCGCGGCCGCCCTCCTCTCTTTCTCACTGCTGGTCCCGAGGAGCCCCTTCCCTGGGGCGCGGGGGCATGGCACGCTTGGCCCCGCAGCACAAGCCCCAACTCCTCACTGCCTTGCTCTCTCTCTCTCTCGGTCTTTCCCGCAATCCCTCCACACACACAGGAATCCCGGAGAGAGGCTGGCGCGAGGTGACAGCCCTACGAGGCCACCTGGGACTTGGCGTGGCTCGCGAGGGGCATGGCTGCCGAAAGGGGAGCCTCGGGGACGGCGCTTGGGCGGCTCTGGCCGGCCCTTCGTCCCTCGCAGCGCTTCCCCCCGACGGCCAACGCAGTGCCCTCCTTTCTCAAGTCCCCACCAGCTCCCCTTCGCCTCCCCCCCCCTCTCTCTCCGTCCAAGCCCAGCGCCGCTAGCTCCACCGCAGGGACAGAGGCGCCGCTGCTCTCCTCGGGCGGCACATTGGCTTTCCCTCCTCAGCTGGAAGAGACCATTCGGGCGCCGAGGAAGAGGGGGGAGGCGCCGCCGCCGCGGTGGTTGGTGTCGCTGGTGATGCTACTACCCGCCAAGGCTGCCTTCTTCTCCTTCTACCTGGCGGCTTATGCCGGGACTACTTCTGCTGTGCCTCCCTCCTCGCCAACTCACACCCAACCCGCTCCCCCCCCCTCCTCTTCCTTTCCGGCTGCGCGCCCAATGGCTCGGTTGAATCTTCTTCACTTGGCGGGGGGCGCGCAGGCAGGGCAAGGCAAGCGCTCCGAGGATGCGGAGGGAGTGGAGGCAGGCAGCAGGGAACAGCGGGGAGGGAAGGACGGAATAGATTGGGATGGAAGGCGGCCTGTCGAGTTGCGGTCCTCCAGGATGTGGCTGCCTCGCGCGCACGCGCCCGGTTCCCAAGCGGGAGGCCAATGAGCAGCCCCCAAAGACTCTTCGTGACTTTTCCCCTCCTAGCTGTGCGCCCCTCCCCAACCCCCAAAATAAATAAATAGACACGTGCTCCTAAACCTTCTGCAGGATGGGTGAGCTAAGGACAAGAAAGGGAAAGACCGATACTTCTACACCAGCGTTTCTCAACCTGGGAGCCACAGCTTCTTGGGGGGGGTGTCAAAGGGGTCACCAAAGACCATCAGAAAACACAGTATTTTCTGTTGGTCATGGGGATTCTGTGTGGGAAGTTTGGCTCAATTGTCTCCTTGGTGGGATTCAGAATGCTTTTTCATTTTCATTTCAGCGACTACAACTCCCAAATGTCGAGCTCTGTTTCCCCCGAAATCCAGCAGTGTTCACATTTGGGCATATTGAGTATTCGGGGCAAGTTTGGTCCAGATCCATCAAGGTTTAAGTCCACAGTGCTCTCTGGATGTAGGTGAACTACAACTCCCAAAACTCAAGGTCAATGCCCACCAAACCCTTCCAGTAATTTCTCTTGGTCAAGTTTGGGAGTTCTCTGTGCCAAGTTTGGTTCCATTCCATCACTGGTGGAGTTCAGAATGCTCTTTGATTGTAGATCAACTATTAATCCCAGCAACTACAACTCCCAAATGATAAAATCAATCCCGCATCCAACCCCACCAGTATTCAAATTTGGGCCTATCGGGTATTTGTGCCAAATTTGGTCCAGTGAATTAAAATACATCATTCAGATCAGATACTTACATTACAATTCATAACAGTAGCAAAATTATAGTTCTGAAGTAGCAATGAAAATAATTTTATGTTTGGGGGTCACCACAACACGAGGAACTGTATTAAGGAGTCACGGAATTAGGAAGGTTGAGAAACACTGATATACACTGTAAAAATTATGCAATTTGGTAACACTTCAACTGCCATGACTCATACTATGGGGATCCTGGGTTTTGTAATTTGGGGAGGCACCAGCACTCTTTGGCAGAGAAGCCTCAAGACCATGTAAAGCTAAAACACTAATAATAACAACAACACCAACAACAACAATCCTTTTAAAACTCCGCACCCCTCTCCCTGGAGGGACTTGGGGCAGCTTACAACACAACAAACAAGTACAATAAATGATATACAAAAAGAATCGCATATCAATCAATAGCAACAAGAATAATAAAATAATATGAGCATAAATAAACAAACAATTTTAAAATATGAAGAAGCCCTGTAAAAACAATATATCATGCCATTTAACTATCATGATTCCATAGCATTGAACCCTGGCAGTTAAAGTGGCATCAAACTGCATTCATTCTGTGGAATAGATGCACCCCTAGTGCTTCAAAATACAAGTTGAATACATCCCATACCTTGGGCCAGAAATCTTTGGGATTTCAGATGTTGGAGGAATTTTGTGGTGCAACGGGCTAAAACCGCTGAGCTGCTGAACTTGCTGACTGAAAGATTGGCGGTTTGAATCTGGGGAGCAGGGTGGACTCCCACTGCTAGGCCCAGCTTCTGCCAGCTTAGCTGTTTGAAAACATGCAAATGTGAGTAGATCAATGGGTACTGCTTTGGCAGGAAGGTAACAGAACTCCATGCAGTCTTGCTAGCCACATGATCTTGGAGGTGTCTACAGACAACGCCAGCTCTTTGGATTAAAAATTGAGATAAGCACCACCCCCCAGAGTCAGACACAACTAGTCTTAGCGTCAAAGGGAAAACTTTACCTTTACTTAATGAAATACACTAAAACTGAAACACAAAATTCATTTATGCTTCCTATAGAATGCCGGATTACCTTCAAGGTGCTAATGTTGACTTTTAAGGCCTTAAATGGTCTGGGGCCAGTGTATCTAAGGGATCATCTGATCCCATATCGTCCCACCAGATCCCTTCGTTCTGAAGAACACAACCTCCTGGTTATTCCAAGCCCCAAGACGTTCTATCTCACCGCAACCCGACAAAGGGCTTTTTCGATTATAGCCCCAGTTCTGTGGAATGCGCTGCCGGCTGAGATTCGATCTCTTAAAACCCTTCTCCCATTCCGGAAAGCCTATTAAACCTTGTTGTTTCGACAGGCCTTTGGAACATGAATGGCCATGGTCCCCCTCTTGCTAAACACCTCTATTGTGTTCCTGGTTGAGGTGATGTAAATGAAATGTTTAATTTGAGATTTTAGCTGTGTTTTTATCGATTCATGTAAGCCGCTCCGAGACACTGGGAGTTGCGGCAGCTAGAAATTTTAATAAATAAATAAATATACAACCTGAAGATAATTTCACACGCAATATATTTAATATTTTTGTGCTTAATGCAACGGTTGTCTGCACAAAACCTTCAGAAAGCTAAGGTGTTGCTCTAAGCCACCTACGTGGATGATTTTGGAGAAATAATGATAATAATAGTAATAAATGTATTACTATCCTCTTCTTGCAGCTCAAAGCAGGGTACAACAGGGTTAAAACAGAGCAATAAAACACAACACTATGTGTGTGTGTGTATATATATATATCACATACATACACACACACATACATACACACATACACACACACATAAACACATACACATACATACATACATGCAAGAGCTTCTCAGTGGTGGTCCCTTGGTTATGGAACACCCTCCCCAAGGATATTAGATCAGCCCACTCCCTCTTGACCTTCCAGAAAAAAAGTGAAAACCTGGCTATTGGAATAAGCCTTCAGAATCTAATGCAACAATCAAATATGGAATTAGACGAAAGTGAACATTGGTAGGGCTCAAACGACAATTTTTGGACAATTAGACTAACAATGAAGACCTTTGTTTTTATATGTTTTTAAAGGTTTTATTGAATGTATTTTTAATTCTATTAATTGTATATTGTTACACATCAAATTGCTGCCTGGTTGTAAGCCGCCTTGAGTCACCTTTGGGTTTGAGAAAGGCAGAATAGAAATACCATAAATAAATAAATACCATAAACTTATTTTGGAATTCCAGCAAAGGGATGCTGAGCAGGCATGATGAAGATTGTAACTCTTGCCTTTTGGGTCCTCTTCTTGTCAGTTGCCTTGAGACCCAGGTTTGAGAGGAAGTTAGGGTGTAAAATAAATAGAATGTGTTGGTTTGCATAATCTATGTAAACCCTTATTATAGCAGCAGGTGTTAGAAATGCCCTTTATGCCTTAAAAAGAGGCATTTGTTAAACCAGATCAATGGAGTTTAAAAAACTAGGATTCCTTAAAAGCGAATCCTAGTTTTATAAGACAATGTATTGATACAATGTCACATCAGCTCATAGCCAGCTGGATAAGGAACTTGTTGTGTGCCTTCAAGTCTTTTCCAACACACAGTGACCCCAAGTAAAAAACTAACATGGAGATTTCTTGACCAGATTTGTTCAGAGGAGGTTTGCCTTCAGAGGAGGTTTGCCAAAGAGTGTGACTTGCCCAAAGTCACCCAGTGTTCAAGTAGAGATTTGAACCCTAGTCACCGTCCAATACTCTAACCTCTACACCACACTGAATTTATTGTCGAGAAGGGAGATTTGTTTCTTGCCAGTGTCCTGTGTGGATGACTATTGGGAAACCTGATAAACGTATGGAAGAAAGGCAGGCTATAAATGTAGTCAGTTCATTCATGCCAGTGCTTGTTCGATATCTTTCTTGTTGAATAACTCAGTGGTGACAGAACAAGTAAGTTCTGTATAAATGCCCAAAGTTTGAAATGACCATGGCAAATCACACATTAAACTTCTCAAATATCTAACGTGTGTCAGATGTGATTTTTTATTGTACACCTGCAGTAAGGATTAGTAACATATAAAGCAAAAGTGATTATGCCGTCACACCAGGTCTGTTTAAAATTAAAACTGGCAGATGTGTTGTCCTTTCTACCTGGTGGACTGCAGAGCGCTTGCTGAAAAGCTAGGTGGTCTAGCAACCCAAAAAACACTCCAAAATAAAGTTGAAAATCAAACAGTTTATTCAATAACAAAGTCTTTACAGGACTTGGCACAGCTTCTTAATGGTTGCAAAAAAACAGAGTGGAAATGCCTTGGGTTGTTGCTCAAAAGATTCCTACTGCTTCTTTTTGGATGGCAGGAAACCCAATATTTCCCACCCTGGACCTAGGTGTTTGGTTGAAGGAACCACTCCTTCCCCCCTCTAAACCTAAGCTCAGTCCAAAGGTGACCTAAAGCTGGGCTGGTAACCAGATGTCTATCCTATACAGCATGCAAAGCCAGTCTCTGCAAGGTACCATAAACTCATCTGGCTCCAGCACTCCCCAGCTAATGGTCAAGCAAAAGGCAATCAGCAGGTCAGCATGCAGGTAAGCACCCAGGTAAGCACCCAGGTAAGCACCCAGTAAGCACCCAGTACTTACGGTGACCCTTTCGGAGCCAATCCTGGCTGGCCAAAAACACATCTGGCTTCCTTCCCTCTCTGAAAGGAAAAAAACACTTTCTAAAATGGAGGCCAATCCCCAGGAAGAAAACACCAACTAAAAAGATACATTTGCAGAGCTTTAGGTGGCAAATTCTGCACCAGGCTGCAACCTTGCTAATAATTAACAGGCAAGGTGCCAGTGTGTCTGGAACAGTCCCAGTAAAAAATGCAAAAGGAAAAATGCTGCCTTTTAAAACCAAACTATGGGGCTATGCATATAAAACATCTGGCGGACGGAACAGTGATTACTGTAGCCTACAGACATCCTTGTGATATCTTTTACTGAGATCTAGTCAGATTAGAAGTTGGCACCCCCTATGACACTTGTTTCTTGTCATTCCCTTGAGTCCAACAGTGCATCCACACTGTGAAATTAATGCAGTTGGACACCACTTGAACTGTCATGGGTCAATGCAGTGGAATCTTGGGAGTTGTAGTTTGGGGAGGTCTTTAGCATTACCTGTCAAAGAGTGCTGGTGCCAAATCAGTTTACAGCTCCCAGGATTCCATAGCATTGAGACATAGCAATTATAGTAGTACCAAATTGTATTAATTCTACAATGTGGATGTACCCTTCACCTGCTACCATACATCGGAACCAGAGATAAAGGCAGCTGAAGTAAGCAATCTCCACTCACAACTCCACAAACCCTACATGTCTTTTTAAAAAGCAAACCACTTTTTTCTTATTTTTAGTTACATTTAGAGAAATAGACCAACAGCTAGGAGATCTGCCATCTCACAACTTCAATTTCCTGTCTCTCAAGTGGTAACTCTGTTTCACTGCATTCATAACACTAATTGTCAAAACTAATGAGAAAGACAGTCAAGCACTCTGCATGCCAAATGTATTAAGTACAGTAATAAATAAATAACCAATGATCCACTTAAAATGGCTAGATTTTGAAACATTCTCCATATTTCTGGGCAAAGCATGTACCAGCAATTCTAGTCCATTTGGAGATTTAAGGTGGGGTTTTTTGGTTTTCTTTTTTAAAAGAGTTGGAAAATTCTATCAACAGATATTAGTCAGAATATCAGAAAGATACAACGAAAGTGCTCCTAAACCCCAGAATGCTTGAAGACTAACAAGAATCACATACTTCACCAGTGCTTTATTCTGCATTATACTTTATGTGAAGCATCAGAGGGAACTCAGAGCAGGTTACTGTTGGAAGTGATCTAGGTGAACCAGTCCTGTGAGGCAGCATTTGTTATCTTCAGAGGACTTAGAAGCATATCCAGAAAATCAGCATCTCATCTAGTTTTTATCCTGGATATTTTATGTAGTTCTTATTCAAGTGATGTGTTAGATAAAAGTGTCCTTGGCACACTATGGTAAAATGTTGTGTATGTTTTGCAAAAAAAAAATTAAACCTATGAGTGTACACTTGAGAGCTCAGAGTTAATTGTAATTTCTTGATGTGCCCATGTATGACACATGTACTGACATGGGTTCAAAATATATGAAATCTAGCAGTATGAGAATGGACATGGCTCAGTGACTGAGTATGTGATGCATGTAAAGTGGCTCAGATTCAAAGGCTGGACCTACCATGAAGCAGGATGAGGTGACTGCCTCAAGTGACAAATGAGGTGGGGGAGAGAAGTGGCAGAAAGTGGTTGGAAGACCAAGCTGCATGCATACTAAACAGCCTGCTCTGTGCTCTCAAAGGTTTTCTCTGTCCTCAAATAAGAAGGGACAGCTAGCACTGAAGATTCAACTACCACTCTGGTCAGCTTCTGTAAATAAAACAGAGTGCCATTTTGTCATTTCCCTTAAGCAGACAAATTCTTGGGTTGCCCCACCACCACACATGCGATCCCTGCACCTCTAAGAAGGACCAGTAAAACATCCTAACCAGATTTCCAAAGAGTTGCTACCAGACAATGTAGACACTAGACAGTACTGAACTGTAAGGATCAATGGCTGCCTCAGTAAAATGCAGCTTCCTAATGCCTAGCTATATACCTGTAAGACATAATATGAACATCATGATAGCAATAGGAACAACAAAAATACTGAACTATACCACAGCTATCATATAGACACATATTACACATAATAACAACCTACTGTGTAAACGTTGGATCAAATACTGAATCCAAATAACTTATATTCTGCATTTTACCTGTATATATTTGTTCTATTTATTTTAATAATTTTCTGTTTTATCATGTTTTATGCCAGCTCAAGCCATGAGAAGAGATGGGTAATAATAAATTATTATTATATTGATGTGATATAATACATCGTTCCGTTCTGCAGTATACCACCCACCCAACTCAAGTTGTGCGATGCGTTAATTGGATCCATGTAAGTTACTATGGAGAGAGATATATATAGAGAGGGGGGGGGGTTAAAATAAGTGCTCTTCTGTCTTGATCTTTGTTCTCACTATATGCTGTTGCACTTGTTTCTGGTATTCTGCTTTAGTCCTCACCTGGCAACATCTCCTCTGTTGGTAATGGTTGGTGATTGATCTGGTGACTGTAGAGTTTAAAACTTCTTTAAAAAATTATTAAATATATGTTGCTTTGTTATGATGATGCATAAACTGCTTTGACATTTGTTATAGAAAACAGTATATAAATAAATAAAATGAATTAATCAATGGTAAGGGACAGAAATATGCTATCAGCATCAGCAAATAGTTCAGTGTGTTTCAGCCTGCTCTTTCTAAATGGAAAGTTACCAATTTCGAGCAGAAAGACTTAAGACTTACATTGCAGATGGATGTCAGTACATACAACATACAGTAGGTTGCCTCACCCAGCAGCTGTAAATTGGCACAACTAGTAAAAGAGTCTGCATTGTTACTGTTGCAAATTGATTATTCTGCCCTTATACTGCATGCAGCTGTGTTCTCAACAAAAAGGTCAGATGTATTTATACCTGTATCTGTAACTGAATTTAGAGATAAAAGTCATTTTGCTCATGTCAAGATTTTCATTAAAGATTTGAAATGTCCTAAAATTTTCACACAGACACCACATATACACATTTAAGTAATCTGTGATAGAAATTCTACTTAAAAATACAAATTTTCTGCTTAGAAAGAAAATCAGACATTGATATGACCCAAAAATGGGACAAAAGTATCGGTGTGTTTTGAAGAAACTTCAGAAAATCAGAACAAAGGCACATTCACATCCTTGCATGTGTATTTATGGGAGTATACACGAACTAAGAATAGCACTTTATATATGGGTTTCTCAAAAACTAATCATGCCAGACTAATGTTATATCTCTCTTTTTTTTATAGAATTACAAACTTGGTAGATGTAGGGAGTGCTGTGGATGTAGCATATCTTGATTTCAGTAAGGCCTTTGACAAGGTACTCCATGATCTTTTGGCAAACAAACTAGTAAAATGAATGCTATACAATGTTGCAGTTAGGTGGATTTCTAATTGGTTATGCGACCAAACCCAAAGGGTGCTCACCAATTGTTCTTTATCCTGGAAAGAAGTGACTAGTGGAGTGCTGCAGGGTTAGGTCCTGGACCCAGTGCTGTTAAATATGTTTAATAATGATTTGGATGAAGATTTAGAGGTACTGCTTATCAAGTTTTCAAATGACACCAAATTATTTAATTATGTTGCGAGAATACAACTCACTGGAAACAAACAGTATGTCAGAGTCAATGTTATATAGGCAGCTGCTAGACAGAAAGTGCAACTTGCAGTTATTAAGATGCACAGCTATTGTTTGAGTATGTTGCAACTGCTTTCCTGAAAGTATTTTTTATACAGTAAGCATAAAATACAGAAAACGTATTGGATTCATTGGACAATACCCATTGAATGCACTGATATCTTAAATTTAATTAACTGTAAGCCCTGCAGTCTGAAATCGGAAGATATATTCCTGGAAGTTTATTGCATAAGAACTCGTGAGGTCACATTTAATACCTCTCTTCATCTACAAATATTCTCTGAGAATGATACAAACATGTATTTGCTCTTGCAGCTTTTAAGATCAGTATCTCCTCCCAAAGAAGAAGGCCATTCCTTGAAAGACACTGATATTTTCCTTTTTAATCCAGTAATTTTTGTAACAGCATATGTGGTGTTTGTTTCCAAAAGGTACCAAATCCATCTGAACACATTTAACAGGAATTGGAAAAAAGTGCTGACGTACATTCTTTTGCTATTAAATGCATTTTTCCAAACTTTGTTCTGAAGTGATTTGATATATTTCAATAGTTTTGATCTGCATGTAACATTCTATTTCTAATAATGTGCTGCCACATATTATCTCATTTTTCTTAACTTTTTTGGGGAGTGTGTGTGTGTGGGGGGGATTTGGAACCTTTCAGAAACATACTCCATGTATGTGGTTTCCTTGATAAACTTGAAGCTTTTTCATCACTGAAATTACTGACTGGAGTAGTTCCCCGCCTTACCCAATATACTCGTATTTATAACCATAACAGCAGTTACATATAAGGCTCCTGATTTTGGCAGTAGTCATCACTGTTGGGTCCCTCTACGCTCCCACTAAGAGTGTGAGGCAACACCAACCATTCCAGTTTGAAGCAGTGGGAAACTAAAAGACTTGCTGTAATGAAGATATAACAAATTTTCACAATCACTATGGCATGCATAAAAAAATTGGAGACACCTGGATGCATTTAAGGGGCAGGCAAAAATGAAAATGAAGATGGAGCTAAATGCTTTCAAACAGCAAATGTTTTCTTAAGAAAGAAAATCCGCGTGTATGATCTCTTTGGCAAATTCCATCCCACAGTGAATAATGCTGGAACAATTTCAGTTCAGATTATTTGTGCTCTTTAAAAGGCTGTAAGGTTGACTTCATCCAATTGACAATAATTTAATTCACAATTGACTCAATTATTTCAGAAATGGTTTTGAATATAATATCCTTTTAATAGATCTTCAGTTATCCACAATTATACTCTGTGGGGTGCTATAACTAAGTATGTTAGTGATTGTGCAAAAAGCAGAAGAACTTCAACAGTTCATTCATCTAAGATAATTTGTGAGTAGGTACTGGGATATTATGGATGAGCATAGTTGTGCTGTAAATATGGGAAATTGGTATTTTGGTGAAATGGTGACTAGAACTTCTATATTTTAAAAAGTTTGTACCTGATTATCTGGAGCAAACATATGTAGCCCATTGTCTTCCAACTTCCATCAAGCACCCCTTATTACTACAATTGCTATACAGTCCAAAACCTTTGTATGACATAATGTATGGAAATACCAAGTCTGGTCAATATTGCTATGTTCAGTCTTTAAAATGTCACAAAAATCTTCTCCTTTAAAACTCCTCAGCATTAAACATATTTTGACATGAAAAGCAATAAAACATATTTGAAGCAATTACACGTTGGGTTGTCTTTATCTGAAATGTTTGAATCAGAAATATTTGAAATTTGTATCATTTTTTTCTATTTTTGAATACATATACGCAAATTGTTAAATATTTTTGCTCAAGTCAAAAAATATATTGATGTTTCATAGCCTGAAGGTAATTTTATACAATGTTCTTAAAATAGTTTTATGTGTGAAACAAACTGTGTAAATTAAATAAGAAAAAATCATAGACCAGCCAACAATTTGGACAATTTTAGATTTCAGAGTATTTTAGATTTTGGAATGTGGATAAGGGATGCTCAACCTATATTGGTTAGTGCATCATCTGACAAGAACAGAGTGACAGTGTCTAAATATGTTCTGTGCCTCTTGCAGCATATACTCCTGATATCCCTTGCAGACATTTATTCCATGTAGCTCAAGTAACAGCAGACATATAATTAAGACAAGATGCCAACTTGACTTCTTTCTGGTGAGTGAGAGCTGACATGAAGTCAGCATTTATCTTAGCATTAGATGTAGTAAGTGGCAGGGTGATACTTATCACAGCATGCATCCAGTAGTGGTTAATAACACGAGGAAGAAACATGGATTTCCTGGGCTGCGGGCCTCTCTTTTCTTGCAGCAATATATGAAAATGCATGTAATATCCAGGAAAAAAAGAAATAATTCAGGAGTGAGGAAGACATAAGACATGATCTTTGATCTCTATAAAGCGAAGGAATATTAGCCTTGAATTATTCATATTACAGTTAGTATTCCTTCCATTTAAGGTATTGGAACAGTGTATCAAAATTAAACCCTGCCCTAAAATGTTCATAGAGTACAAGAACAGAATGCAATAATTAAAAAAGCGGGATGAGAAATATAAAAGGATAAGCTAACCAGCTAAAATAACTAGGCAAAGAAAAAGGAAGTTTACAGATTTGAAAAACAGATGAGACACCTAATCTGAGTTTAAGACCAACAGTACCAAGTTCTCAAAGGCCTGGTCTCTTCTACCAGGCTGATGGACTCCAGAAGCCTTATTTAAACCATGGCCAAATATTAATAACTTTTTAGTTATTTGGGCTCTATCTACACTTTGAATAATTGCACTTTGCTACCACTTTAACTGGCATGGCTGAATGCCATGGAATTCTAGGATTTCTATTTATTCATTTATTTACTTCATTTGTATAACATTTTTCTTACCCCGGTGGGGGGGGGGGGGGTGACTCAAAGCAGTTTCCACTGCAAATTTTAATGCCTCACAAATATATAAAAACTTAACGTAAAACAACAATAACATATAACTATCAATTAAAACATAAACCAAACAACATTTAGACATTAAAATGTGGACTTAAAACATTAATATAAACATTAAAATCAAATAATTCAAAAATCATAGTCCAAGGCCATTTCAATATAAAATATCAATTGCACATAATCCCTGTTTATTGCTTGTAATGCTTACTGCCCAAAATGCTTGGTTCTACAGCCATGTTTTGGCTTTTCCCCCCTGAAGGCCAAGAGGGAGGGTGCTGATATAATTTCATAGGGGAGGGTGTTCCACAGATGAGGAGCAACCACTGATAATACCCTGTCTCTCATCCTTACTAGTTGTGCTTGCAAAGGAGGTGGGACCGAGAGCAGGGCCTCCCCAGACGATCTTAACATCTGAGTTGGTTCATAGAGGGATATATCTTTGGACTTCTAATTTGCTATGGCACTGGCACTTTCTAGCAGAGAAGGCTGATGATATTTTAAAACTGTATGCCATATGATTCCATAGTATTGAGCCATGGCAGTTAAAATAATGTCAAACTGCATCACTGACAAAATGCTTCCTTTTGGACAATGGAGGCCTTAGTTTCACTTTAGCTTTGGAGCATACTAGAGAGTGGGGAGGTAATAAACTTCCCTTTTACCATGTTACTGATATTGTTCCATTGTTATTAGGATGGGAGATGAGTAATTCCTGAGCAGTCCCTTTTTTGTTTTTTTAGTAATACACTTCCAGTTGTAGTACTAGAAGGAAGGTTCATCTCATCCCAGAGGAGCTATTATCCAGTCATAGGGAAATAGAGTGTTGGCCCCAGGATAGTGTGTGTAGTTATAGATATTATCCTACTGCCTGCCTTAACACTGGAATCCATCAGCTAAAGGGCTGTGATGCTTTCACAATTGTAACCCCCCCCCCCCCGCTGTTTCAGTTACCTTCAATAAGGCCTACCCTGTACTAGTGATGTGTATCAGTACTCAAGATCAAATAAAATCTTATGACCTTATCACGCATGTAAATTTCAGTGTCCTATGATGCTTCCACCCCAGTTGAGCCACAAAGCCCATGCTGCACATCACATGTCCTAGCCTTACTTCCAGTGAGTCTCCTTGTTTCAGCTTGGGCGACAGTGTTCTACGACACTGCACTGCCAACACAGGAGCCTTCCCGTGTTCCATTTAGAACACCAAGGCTACTATGAAGGGAAGCATTGTGGCAAAGCTCCTCTACATGTGATGGGGAAGCACCAGCGGGTGGTAAGGTGAAGCATGGGGCACTGGAATTGGCTGGGTGCCCTCCAATAGAGGCTGATGAATCAATCTGGAGGACCTCATCAATGTGATTAGGTCCTTCGAGAGGTCTGGAACTACATCCAAAGAAATTATGTACCTGCTGTTTCCTTTCTCAATGCCTGCCACTCTGTCCCACATATTTTGCCCAACCTATTGAGTGCACCGTTGACCTCATTAACTGAGGCTTATAGTTCAGCACTAAAAATGCTGTAGGTGAAAAGAAGAAAAAATCCAGTGCCAGAGATGCTCTTCATTTCAATAACAGTAAGTAAAAAGTGGGACCTAGAGGTGAACATACAAGATAAAGCTCCCCTAAAGTATCATGCATTTTAAAGTATGAAGACAAAATGAAAATGTTGTGAATTGTATCCAGAACTTGGAGGAAATGAATCACAAGTAATACAATTGTCTGCAATGAATTGTGTTATTTGCAGCAACAGAATGAAATTAATCTCTAAAGTAATGTAACAACGGTGGGAAGATGTTACCTCTTTGTTGTTATGGATAATATCACAGACATTTTAGAGATACTTTAGCTGGCTTTTTCGAGAATTGTATCATGTTCAAGATTTACACCATTAGTTCATTCCCATAAATTCAAAGAATAACAACCAATAGAGGTTTTTCCCCCCAGCATGACAAAAATAATGAATTATATCAAGAATGTTCATGCTAATTTTTCTAGTTTGTGTTTTTCTATGTTATGTGAGCATACCTTGTAATTTTTGCATGTTGTGCTACAACACAACTCCATTTATGTACACACTTTGGTCCTTGGTGCGACATTCAATGACATTTAGAAGCCTAAACATCTAAGGAACATAGGGCTATACCTTATTTAATCTCTTTCAAATATGTGTTCAGATATTAGAAGAATTCAGGAAAGAATTACTCATCAGAGCTAACCAGAAGCACACTGAGAAACCAGATGCTGCAGCACATAAATACAGGAACTGATTGCCTCCTTGGGTATCCTGAGTAGAGCCCGGAGAAGTCCCTTTAAAAGAAAACAATTCTGAGTAAGACCTCTCTGTATGTAACTGTGCATAGTATTATGATGCAAATAATGACATCAAAATTTTCCTATGTATTAGAAACATAATGTGGCTATAAGATTTCCTGAGCTTTTATTTTTCTCCAATAAAAAGGAGACAATGCAACTTAGCAGCACATATGCTGAGAGGGAGTTATTGGTAGGAAATACTTCTAGCTTTTTAGCAACTCCTACTGAAACCTTTTTAATTGATCTGGCAAGCAGATTTAATAACACCTGCTGACATTTTTCTTCTATTTAAGATTCTATACTTTTGCCAAGTTTCCTATAAAGAAATTAAAATATTTCCATGTGGTTTGGCTATTTGTTTAATAGTGTACAATAAACACGTGGTTAAATGTGAGAATATGAACAGAATGGAAGTAGACTTCAGTAACAAAAAAAAGATGCACTTTCTTGCAAGTTGTCTTCATTTTATCAATCAGTACTGTTAGAAATAACCAAAATATGGGAAGCTATTTTTGTGTGCAAATTATGGTTAGAAAGTAATTTATAGGTGACTGGATGCTAATGAAGGCAGCTCCCCATTAAATCATGCATTTTATTTATATATATATTGTATCATATGCAAACACACACACACACACCCTGCTAGTCAACAAAAGGTTTGAGCAATGGGAGAGCACTGAATCTGACTCCAAAACCCCAGATACATTGTCCAGTACAGAAACCATGATGAACCAAGACAATACAGCTTGTTTTGACCCAATGAGCCAGCTTCTTCCATTTTTAAAAGGTTCAAACTCCCTAGAAATACAATGGGAATACAGGTTGAGTGTCCTTTATCCAGAATTCCAAAATCTGAAATACTTCCAAATCCAAAATTGTTCACTGACTAAGATAGTGACACCTTAGCTTTCTGATGCTTTAGTGTACACAAATTTCATATAGAAAATTATTTAAATGTTGTGTATAAAATTACATTCAGTTTGTGAGTTTGGGGTATATAGAAATCATAACTAATTTTCATGTCTAGACTTCCTCATCTCCAAGATGTCTCAATATGTATATGCAAGTATTCCAAAATCTAGAACTAATCCTCCCAACTATTAAAAAAAATATCCTCCCTACCCCTTTATACTAAAAAGAAAAACAGAAAATATCAGTTAAAATTATTTGCCTCCCTAAAGACTTAAAATTTAATTTAGTAATTGTCTTCTCGATATTATTAAATACATTTTTGTCTATTTCTGAAAAAGTCCTATCTTTATTCTATCTAATCTTTAAACCCCACAAGTATTCCTTGTATTAATCTTGAAGGACCTGAGTTTGTCTAAATAATTCTGGTATGGCTTTTATAATAATAAGCCTCCTTGTGCTGATAATAATCTTCAGGCATCCTTCCTTTAGTACAGTGGTTCCCAACCCTTTTTTTTAACCAGGAAACTACTTGGCCAGGGACCACTTTGATCAGGGACTGCTTTCCAACATTAGTACCAAAAGGGTTATGAATCTGTTTTTGGTCAACTTTAGATTCACCTTGGGGTGTTGATTCAGAAAAATGCATTGGATAGATCACATCAGCTCTAGTTTCTGATACAGAACATATGGTCAGTGACAGAGAAGGAGTGGCAGATGGTGTGAAAGGAATGGAAATTAAATAAATAAATTAAATAAAGATGAAGCAGGCTCGCAGACCACATTTTCTTCCTCACAGTCTACTGTTGGTCCAGAGCCCACAGGTTAAGAACCACTGCTTTAGCATATTGCCCTTGTTACACCTGGAAAAAGCAGGAGTCAACTTGTGGTATGAAAGCCAGTGAATTTTGAATATAGAAGCCAGTCCTTGTGGAAGCCAAGACATGCCAGAAACCATTTATTTGTTTATTATTTTGCTTATTTGTTTGGTAAGGCAACTCGCCTGTTCCTGTAGTCTCTCGGTATGTCTAACCAATGGGTTATGCCAAGTTATATCAACCACTGACACATTGTATCTCTGGAGAAAAAAACCCATTCCTAGTTCATTTTAAAGCCATCATTTTTATCTTTCTGGGTAGGAAAGTGTTGCTGCCTTGTTTTCTATAGGAATTAACAAAACAAAAATACGGGAGTTTGGTGCAACTGTGATAAAACACAGTCTGTTTTTGCTATTTTTGTCTAAAATTATTTGTGCAATTCTACCATATAAAATTGTGTCTGCTTGTTAATACAGATAAATCCAAAGGTATTAATTCCATATTTCAAATGGGAAAGCTTTGGTTTTGAGTTTTGTAAAGTAGCCAACCGTTGCTAAATGCATTCTTGTAAAGAATTAGGAGTGTGATATGACAACGTCACAACATAGTCTGGTGTTGTTATTCAGTTTCTGTTAAACTACCACATTTTCCCCATAAAAATACGCAATTGCAAAAACATATTTCAAAAGCTAATAAGTCAAGTAATGCAAATGCTCTTTTATGTTACTGGTACTACATAATATTCACAGTTCAGGCTCCTCTAGAACCAGCATGATCAAACCAAGACATTTCTTCTCCTGCTGCCAATAATATTCCCTGGTGCTATTATCTACTGTTTCAAATATGAAATTAATCACTCAAGAACTTTCCTGTGAATTAATGTGGTGTCATCAAAGTTATAAGAAACATAAGGAGAATAAGAATTAAGGAAATTCTTAGAGTTCCGCCCACCTCTGCCACCTTATGTTTCTTTTTAATTAAAATTTGTCCTTGATGCCACATAAACTTTTATTGGGATTCATGATGCCACTTATGTTCTGCCTTTGTGCATTCAAATCCCAGAAGATCTCCTTCTCAGTCTCTGGATTACTAAATGTCATTGAAAGTGTCACTAAAGATCAAAACACCATACAGGTATATTGTACTACTCAATTACCCAACATGTTTGAAACCAAAACAGTTCTGTATTTGGATTTTTAAAAACACTTGCATAAGTGTACACAATAAGATATTTTGGGGATGGGAATAAAATCTATACCCAAACTTCATTTATGTTTCCTAGACACATAGCCTGAAGGTAATTTTATAAAATATTTTATAAAATATGAAAAGTTTGTGTTCATTGAACTATCAGAATGGTTTCATTTTCTTATTCACCCATATGAACAATGTTAGATTTTGGAATTTTCCAGATCTTGGAAGTCCAGGTGACTATCTTTGAGACTATATGTTTTTCTATGAACCAGCTCTGGCTTTGAGATCTTTTGTGGAGTCCTTTCTCTCGGTCCAACCATTGTCTCAAGCACGGATGGTGGGGACAAGAGAGGAAGCCTTCTTGATGGTGGCCCACCAGCTCTGGAATATCCCCCTAGAGATATTAGGTTAGCCCCCACTCTCCAAGCCTTTCATTCTAGTTTTGAAAAATGACTTTTTGGACAGTTCTTTGACCTTGTGTAATGTATGGTCAGATTTGAGGACTCTGCAATTGCTTTATTCCAGCCCTTTTATTTGTTAATTATAAATAGCCAACTTTATTCACAGGTTCTATTGTGTTTTATGAACTGACAATTTTATCAGATGGGTTTTTATGTGTGGTTGTTGTTTTTAGACTTAAATTGCTGTCTTATATGCTTATTTATTGTTTGTTTTTTATGTGACACTTTGAAGTGCTTTTGTGAGCTGCCCCCAGTCCCTTCGGTGGTGGGGTATAAATAGCATTATTATTGAGGTCTGCAGTTCAAATCCAGGGAGCAGAGTGAGTGGAATATCCAGAGCAGTGTTTAAAGATATATATCTATCCCTCATTGTATGAACAGAATTTACATCTCATCATGGTTAAGGAGAAGTGAAAACATATAAATTATATTGTAAAAGATGCTTATATGTACTCTCTTTTCCTCCTTTGACCCCCCCCCCCCACACACACACACGATGTAGTAGTTTCTTAGTATTTTTGAAAGGGGATCATTTTCTTCTGAGGTGCGTTAGACCTGATATTCTACTGTGAACCTTATATAGTTCTCTTGGAAGCCATAAATGAATGAAGTTCCCTTTCTGTCTAATAGAAGGCACTGCAAATTTCTCTGTTCTGCGATGAACATGACTGACCCAATCACAAACTTTGAAGATTTCTCTCTCATTTGGCTACAATTTTGCTTTGTAAAATCTTTTATTGTCGAAAGGTGATATAATATCACTCCTTACTAACATTGTAGTTAATTATTTTATGACAAGCAAACATTTCATTAATAAAAACTGTTCGGCCTCTCCTGATGTTTTATGTAGCTTATTGCTACTGTTCTAATCTTACGATATGATTTTTAATATGATGTTGTAACTGTTGTTTTATTGTATGTAAATCGCCCTGAGCCAGCCAGGAGTGGCAACGGATAAATTTGAATAAATAAATAAATAAATAAAGCTATGACTTCTGAGTCCTTGAGTAATAGCTTATTCCTTCCAGTGCTTCTAGAAGATCTATAACCTATGGGTGATCTGAGCTGACTATGTAGTATGCTAAAGGACTGGCATTTCTGTGCTCTACTTTGATCATTTGTATTTATGATGGAATACTTTGTGGAATTATTTAATACATTTCATGACTTTTCAGGCTGAACTATAGCTAGATTCACTTATATTTATGTTCATGCAGATTTTATTTTACTTTTCGTTAAGGCAAGGAGCAAGAAAATATTTAATTTATCCGCAAAAGAAACTATTCAAGTAAGAGACATTTGAACAAAACATATTCTTCACTACTGAGCCAATGATCTTTTATCACATATGCGACTTGAAAAAAGCTTTTTCCTTGCTCAATCCCAAAAGAGGTGTTTAACATAGGAAATTGCTCAACTGGTACAAGTTGGCACAAATTTCAGCTATGTAGACCAAACGATTCTCTTGTCCAGCAATGCACCTGCATAGCACAAAAGAACACCGCTTTCACTAACACGAAAGCTTTCCTTTTGTGGCTGTTGTACATTATATTCCATTTTTAGAACTTCAAATGAAATGGAAGCAAAGCATGATGGCATCACTGGTGTTAGGGATACATGTGTCTATATAAAATGGATAATATAGCCACCTCGTTCTTCAGAAGGAAAAATGTTTGAAAACTTAGTAAAACCTTTAGGAAAGCTTTAAAAGACTGGACCTGGAGAAATGTTAACACCACCCACTAGCTCTTTCATTTTCTTTATCACCCATCTTGACACATTGTCTGGAACTTAAAACCACATTTATCCATCCATTAAAAGGGCTTTACACAATGCAATTTTACTAAATCAATGAAAGGGCTGCCCTACAGCCTCACATCTTTACTCTGAGTGGTTGCTCTCTGCTCTCTCCTCCTGGAAAGTATTGATCTGGTCTCCAAAAGGCTGAAGGAATCCAGAACACCTACAATTAACTAATATGGATAACAGTAATGGGAATTTGGGCTTTGTATAACTAATATGGATAACAGTAATGGACATTCAGGCTCTGTATAATCTGCTTGAAACTTCTACTGAATTATAAAGGTATTTGTGAAGTCTTCCCACAGTCTTTGGCATCTGTGCTGATGATATGAATAAAAATACATTGTACAGGCAGTCCCCAAGTTACGAACAAGATAGGTTCTGTAGGTTTGTTTTTAAGTTGAATTTGTTTGTAAATCAGAACAGGTATTTTTTTAAAAGTGTAATGCTAGCCTAACATATATATATATATATATATATATATATATAAAAGCCTTGGATAGCATAGGGAATGGTTAACACCCCTGTGGTGTTTGTTTTGCTGTCTGTGCCCCTGTTCAGAAGATTTCACCTCACTTTCTGTCCCTGTGATAATTGCATTTTGAAAAATGTGGCTTGATGCGGAAACAAGGATTGGGGATAAAGCTTCAGTTGAGATACATCTCCTCATGATAACTCTTTCAGGAGTGAATTTCCCTTCTGAAGGTAGATTTCTCTCACTTCCTGTTGTCTCAGCCCTGTTTTTAACCATGAGTCGTTTGTAAGTCAGATGTTTGTAACTCAGGGACTGCCTGTACTTAATTACAGAAGCAGCAGTATATATCACAATAGATATGGAATCATAACTCACTTGAGTATTGTGAAATGTGAGAGAAGTTTACAACTGTAATTGTATTTTCTTTTCTTTTTTAAAATAAAGATTTATTGGGGTTTTGGTAATAAGTCGAAAGTGGGAGAACAATCTGGAGTATAGGACAGTAGGAAAGAAGAAGGTAAAAGAGAGGGGTGGGTAGGGTCATGGGGGGTGAGGAAAGGTAGCGAGAGGGAGGGATGGGCCAGTAGTGGAGAGGGGGGTGGTCAAGAGGGGGGATGGGGGGAGGGGAGGTAGGGGGACTTCCGTAGTCTCTGTATATCTCCTTGTGTACAGTTCTTCATGTGGAGGGGAGGGGGAGGGACTAGTGGAGAGGTGAGGGGGAGAGATGTGGCCCTCTCATTTGGTGAGAGTCCATGGTGATTTCTGTTGACTTGCTTGAAACTGGTCCCGTCATCTTTCGATTATTTTGGGGGGGCGCTGGGCTGGTGCCCGGGTCCTCAGGTAGTCCATGAAGGGTGTCCAGTCCGTTCTTCTTACCCCTTTTCCCACTGACAGGCTCATGTAGTAGGACAGCTTGTCCATGTTCATAATATCTTGGACTTTACTTTCCCAGTCTTCAGTCAGGGGTACTTCCGCGGACTTCCACTTTGTTGCATACGTAATTCTCGCGGCTGTGGAGAGATATAGAAATAGCTGCTCCGAATTCTCATCCAGCAGTTCCTTCTCGTCCACCTTTCCCAGTAGGCAGGCCTCTGGCGTTTTTTCCAATGTGGTCCTTAGAATCTTTTGGATGCGCACGTGTATATCCTTCCAGTACTTCGAGGCTTCTTGGCAGGACCACCACATGTGATAGAATGTTCCTGTCTGGTTGCCACATTTCCAGCACTTGTTCTGGGTGGTTGCATACATCAGGCCTAGCTTTTGAGGTGTCATGTACCACCTGAAGAACATTTTATACCAGTTCTCCTTCATGTCAATGGCGTAGGCGTTTTTTAATGTCTTTTTCCACATTTTTTCCCATTCGTGCATGGTGATGTTGCGGCCGATGTTCTGTGCCCATTTGGTCATGCATGATTTCACCTGTTCAGCCTCTGTCGACCATTCTAGGAGTTTCAGGTAGGCTCTCGAAATGAGTTTCTTATCTTTACATAAGAAGAGTTTCCAGAATTTCTCTCCTTCCGCAAAGCCCGTCTGGCTGCTTGCTTGGAAACACTTCTGGATGTGTAGGTATTGAAGCCAGGTGAGGGATTTGAATTGCGCCTGTATTTGGCCTTTTGTTTTCAGGCATCTCTCCGTCCCCACTCTGACCGTGATGTCGTCGTAAGTTGGCCATTTGCTCCAGCCCAGCAGGTTCCGTTGGTAAGCCTCTATGGGAGAGACCCAGAGTGGGGTCTTTTGATAGAACCTCCTCTTGTAGTTTTCCCATATTTTAAGTAGGGCTGCTCTTAGCGGATGACTCCTGAATTTTTCTGTTGGTTTTGGCTTTCCGTATCCCAGGTGACCATGCCATCCCGTGTGAAGGTCGAAGCCCTCTAATGCCAGTAGCTCTTCCTTTTTCAGGGTAATCCAATTTTTATGTGGACCAGACCACAGGCTTCATAATACAGCTTCATGTCTGGTAGATCCAGTCCGCCTCTTGTCTTTCTGTCTGTCAGGACTGTGTATTTGATTCTCGCTCTCTTCGCATTCCAAATGAACTTAAGAATATCCTTTTTCCATTTTTCAAATATGGAGTTATTCTTGATAATTGGGACATTTTGATATAAGTAGAGAAGCCGAGGCAGCACATTCATTTTTACCGCCACTATTTTGCCCATTGGAGAGAGGTTGGCACTCTTCCAGTTCGCTAGGTCTTTTTGGATCTTTTTCCACAGCGCTTCGTAGTTGTTTCTTTGTAGGTGGCAGTTCTGCGCCGATATGTGGATACCTAGGTACTTAATCGATTGGGTGACGTGCATGCCTGATATCCTTTCAAGCTTTACCTGGCGGTTTTTGGTCATGTTCTTTGTCAGGATCTTCGTTTTCCCCTTGTTGATTTTCAGTCCTGCCAGAACGCCGAATTTTTCTATTTCTGCTATCCAGGCCTGGGTGTTATCTATTGGCCTTTCGATGAAGCAGATTATGTCATCCGCAAACGCTTTGACCTTTATTGAATGTTTCCTGAGTTTTGGGCTTTTTAGACTGTTGTTGGATCTGAGAGCTCTTAGCAGAACCTCTATGGAAAGAATGAAGATCAATGGGGAGAGGGGGCACCCTTGTCTTGTGCCTTTTTGTATTGCTATTTCCTCTGTTGGTTGGCCGTTAACCCAGACCCTTGCTTTTTGGTCCTTGTATATTGTTCCTACGGCTCTTTGGAATTTCGGACCTAGGTCCATTTTTGACATGAGCAGCTGAAAGAAGTCCCAGTTCAGGTTGTCAAAGGCCTTCTCTGCATCCAAGGACAGGAAGGCAATTTCTCATTGTGGGTGAGCCTCGTAGTACTGGATCAGGTCGATGACAGTCCTGACATTGTCTTTAGTCTGTCTGCCTGGGAGGAAACCATTCTGGTCCGGCGGGATCCAGAAGTTGAGCCAAGCTTTCAGTCTTTCTGCCAAGATGGTGGCTAAAATCTTGTAGTCTATGTTGAGGAGTGAGATGGGCCTGTAGTTGGCTGTGCTAGTCTCCTCCGTTCCCTCTTTGTGGATCAGGATTATATTTGCATCCCTCCAGGAGTCTGGGACTACTCCCTCGTTGAGTACCCTGTTATAGATCTTCTTCAAGAAGGAGATGATTTCAGGCTTTAGAGTTTTATAGAACCTGGCTGTTAGGCCGTCTGGTCCTGGTGCCTTGTTTACATCGAGTTTCCTGATGGCCTCTTCTATCTCGGCCTCCAGGATCTCCCCATTCAAGGTGTCTCTCTGCTGTTTCGGGATTCTATCCAGTCCTTGCCCCTCTAGATACTGTTCAATGTCTTCTTTTTTTGGCATTTCCTCTGGTGTATAGGTTGGAGTAAAAGGTTTGGAACTCGTTTTTTATTTCTTCCTCCCCCAGTACTAGTCTTTCTCTGGATTTGAGTTTGGTTATGTAGCCCATTTGCTTCTTCTTTTTGAGCCTTCTTGCCAGCCACCTGCCAGGCTTGTTGGCGTTCTGGAAGTGGTTTTGTTTGAGGAATTTCAGGTCTTTGGCAAGCTGTTCTAGGTCCAGCTGATGTTTTTGCTTCTTCAGAGAGGCCAGCGTTGCTATCGTTTCCTTGTTCTTTAACTGTAATTGTATTTTCATACTAGATGGAGAAGTGGGATCTGTGAAGAGTGGAGTAATCTTTAAATTTAACTGGAAGGTCATTTTTTACATTAAGGTGATTTGACACAAGTGATTCAAATGATAACATGTTCTTATCCCAATATAAAAAGCTGTCCGGGCTGCATTCTTTCTATAGTTTTCCATAGCAGCTGATGGTGAGGTGGTAAATCCACTTGGTTTAATTTGAAATTTAAAGGAGCTATCCAAGGTGCTGAAACCTCTTTGAGGATAAAGCCAAAGCTCTTTTGAAGTTAAAACTAAAGTCTGGACCAAACATGGAAATCACCTGCCAACACCATGTCTTCCTTTCCATTCTCTGTTTATTTACTGTCTTCTCTAATAATTAATAATAATAATAATAATAATAATTAACAATAAAAATATAGCTCTTTGATGTATTATGATGGATTGATAGGTACAAGTTTTTTTTAAAAAAATAAAGATACACTTAAATAAGAAATTCTGTTTTCAGTTACATAGCCTGGTCAAAGCTATTTAGTACAAAAAGACACACAATTCTTCTTAGAATAAAACAGGAGAGGGTGAGACATGTAAAGGAACATTTTCCCCAACCTGCCATAGGCCACAAACCCCACCCCAAGCAAACCCAAATATACCGGCTTTCCTTTGTACCCTTCCCAAAATGGTGACTGGAAGTGATTTTGCACTACTGTGTATACCTTCTTAAAATGGTGCAATATTATTTCCAGTCACCATTTGGAGAAATATATACAGAGGGACTGAGATGCTCTTGAGAGACTGCATTGGCCAAATGTGTGGTTATTTCCACAAATTTGGCATTTTTTTCTGGGAAGAATTGGGTAAAAATCATGCTAAAATGCAGAAGGTTTGGGAAATTGATGAAAAATTTTAGGGCCACAAAAGTGGGGCCCAGGGGCCAAATATGGCTTGCGGGCCTCACTCTGCTTCTATGGAGGAAATTATCGCAAAATTCCTATTCTTGTTGTGTGGCATTGTGACGACTGTAATCCAATTTATCCGGAGGGCAATTGCTCATGGAAGCCTGTTATATTATGATTTTTCTCCACTTACATTTACAAAGGGGAAAAAAGTATTTCTTCTTTTCTAATCTTAGTGGCACAGCATGCTCCCTAGACAAATGTCCTTGCATTTAGCATAAAAGAACCATTGCCAAGGAAATCATACACTGGGGAACTTAGACAAAGGTAAAACAAAGAACACATACCCTTCTTCCTCCTTTATCTAAAGGACAATGTGTCTTGGAATTATCAGCAATTCTAAGCATTCACAGCATCACTGTTAAAAGTGACATTATCAGTGACACTCAATTGACAAGAAGAATGGCGAAGCTGTGAAGAAGACAAAGTAATTTGCAGAAGTACAGTAGGCCATCACAATGATGCCAAAATAGCTTTGCATGATGGAAATCATATGTATATGCACATATTAAACACTTTGAACTAGCACCTCCACTCTCAGCTTATATAATGCATTACTCTGGATTCAGCTCCCAATTCATATGTGACATTAAAGAGCCAGAATAAATGCTAAAAACTGCAATCTAAATACAACTTACATGTAATGATTTGCTACGGTTATATATTTTTTGTTTTTTAAATCAAATCTTCTTTAGTATGGTCTTTCAGAAACCCCGGTCTCCTCACCAAACTCTAAGTGACTGACACAACTGTGTACAGCACTTTACTAAAAATGAAAAGTTAAAATCATAGGCTCACGTCCTAATCAAATATTTTCTGAACAAAGAATTGTTTCATTCATAGAAGAGGAAACTGCTTTGCAAAGAGAAAGGGAATGTCTATAAGTACAAGTGTCCTTCCATGAATGGAAGCTTCTTCAGAATGAAAAAGTAGAATTCAAAATCTATTCTGTTCTGAGGATATCCATAAAAATGGTTGTGCACATCAACCAGTAATGGTGGTACTGCCAGAATCTGTTCCTATTGAGAACACATAAACCAGATCTGTTACAATCCTGGCAATTGTTATTTGCCCCAATCTTGGTTTTAATAACTAACATTAAAACATTCAAGGTTCTAAACTGAATGGAAACCCTGAAAGTAACCAGCTTTGCTGTTCTACCTCAGCTCAGGAAAGGTAGAACATCCCTTAGAAGGATTTTTCAAAATCAAAAATTGTCTCCAGGAGTAACCTTTACTTTCTGATGGTTCATTGTACAGAAACTTTGTTCCATGCACACAATTATTACAAATATTGTGCATACAATTACCTGCTGCATATGTGTATAAGGTATATTTGAAACATTAATCTCATATTTAGACGGGTGCTATTTCTAAGTTATCTCATTAGGTATATACAAGTATTGCAAAATCTGAGGGTGAAATACAAACTATGAAACACCTCTGTTCCTAAGCATTTGGCATAAATGATGTCTCTACCTGTACTATTTCTCCACACAATACTTATGGAGCCAATAGCAATGGGGTTAGGTAACTCCTTCCTTTCCTCCTTGTACTTTTCCTCTATGTTTTTCCTTTCTTCACCAAAATCCTTTCCTTACTTACTTGGCTTTATTTGCCTTCAATGAACCCAGTGCTAATTCCATCTTACAATCTGCTTTCACATCTCGCCATCCTTTACCAAATACAAAGAGTGTTTGTCTCACATATACTTGTCCTCAGGGTTGCCATATTTTAGTTTCCCAGATCCAAAAGCCACATGTGTATTTTATTTGTTCATTATGTGTCATGATCCAGACCACCTTAAAAAGCCAGACACAGTAATGTAAACAGAGTTTATTTACAAGAGTCCCAAACTTTCTCACTGTGAGTCAAACAAACCCAGAGGCACAGCAAGATAATAAGGTGATCCAACACAAAGTAAATGCCCAGTTCAGGCTTCTTAGCAACAAAAGATAGGCTGAGAGAGTGAGCTCAAAAGGTCACAACCAGCCAAACAAAATGCAAATGGAGTAGAAGCATCCTTTAGTCCAGCCAGGAAGGATGCAGACAAAGGAGAACTGCCAAACAATGCTTTAGTCAAACCAGGGGAATGCAGACTAAGTAGAAGAGTCAAAACAGTCCTTTAGTCCAGCCAGGAGGAATATGAACGAAGCAATGAAGTCAGGCCAATCTGGAATTCAAAACCAAGGAGCAGTAGAATCTAGCGCAGAGAGAATTAAAGTTGGTGCAGCTGAAGATAGGACACAAGATGCAGAAACCCACAAAATACAATACGAAAGTCCAGAATTCCACGTCCACAATCAGTCAAACAATCAGTCCAGCAGTGATCCAAAGCAGGAGGCAATGGCCTGGATGGCAAGAGCAACGCCTTGCCAGCTGCAACAAATGGTTAATTGCAAGCCCCCTTTATTCAGGCCTCCTCAGAACTTAATTACGCCAACGCCCCTTCCCCATCCCTTTGAGCTACTAACATCTACGTCCATGTTGCCCTTTGTCTCTCTCGTCAGGCAATGCATCTCCTGCAGCGACTTAACTCTCCCCAACAGTCTCCATTTTCATTACCCCATTCCACATCTCCCATGAACCCCACAAAAAATAACTGCTGGTGGGTTCCAAACAGACACCCCATATCTGCTACACATTAGTCCAATTAATCTCACTAGAGTCACCTTCAGTTCTCTGTGACCCCTCATCCCCACTTCCCATTGCCTGCTCCTCATCCCCACTCCCATCACCCCCCGAAGAACCCAGAAATGTTTTATCTCCAGAAGAATCAATAAGTATTTGACTTAATCTCTTCCTTCCTTGCTCCTCATCCAATTTTTGCTCACGAGTAGACCGTTTAGCATTTCTACCTACAGACTCCTCTCTCTCAGCCTCAGCTAAACTACAACATTGTGTGAATGATGGCACAGGTCTTGACAGGGTTGATCAGTAACCATCTATAAACCCCACCACTACCGTCACCCTAAGATGTTTTATTGAGTAGACACAGAAGCTTGGAGGTCCTTAGATGTTTTCAATTTAATCCTAGGGGAAACAATCCATAGCCCAAATGTTTTGTGTACCCCATAAACCACTTTCTTTAGCAACATATCCCTTCACAGAGAAGATGCAGTGATTCATCCATTATAGCACTCTCATCAACAAGAGGCAGAATACTACATTTATCTACCTTCTTTCCCCCAAAAATGGAGAGTCAAGGTGGTTACAAAACCTTAAAACAAATTAAAAATAGGCACAAGCTGACAACAATATGATGTTGATAAAATGCAATCACACTATCTACAGAACTAAAAGCAAAATCATTAAGAAAAGAAAAGGTAAAATTAGTTTTATAATAGTTCACTATTTAAAACCCTTATAATCTGTTCCTAGAAGTTTTAAAGACCTTAAAGCTTGGGAAGGCTCATATACTGTATGAAAATATGATCTGAGCTGTATAGGGCTTTATATTGTCAACATTTTCAACTGTTCCCAGAAATGGACCAGTGAAGCTTTTGTATCAAGGAATAATGCAAGGAATAGTGACAAACAATGACAAACAAGGGAGTTAGGATACAATTCCTGTGAACATAGCCCCAATAATTGCTCCTCAAAAACTTAAAAAGTTAATGCACTCATAAAATTATAGAAAACAAAATGGAAGGAAAAATAGGTGATAACCTCTGACCTTCTAATTCTTGCTCATATTTCTAGCAGGAGAAAGAAACTCTATGTACTAGGGTTGGTCTCTGTGGTTTAAAAATTATTTGAAATCGGATTCGATTAGTTAAAAAAGCTAATTTTGATGTTTACCGTACCTCGAGTGCCAACTCGGAAGTGGGCTTTGTTTACCGAACCTGGGGGCCGCCATTTTTCTTAATTATTGTAATTAATTCTTAATTATTCTAATCACACACCAGAGAGTCCTGTCCCTGCCTTCTGTCTGGTCGGGAGGAGCAGGGGGAAGCATGCTAAAGCATTGCCAAAGCCGCAGACATGAGGAATGGATGGCAGAGGGAATGGATCGATCCTTCTCCCTGTCTTCTCCTGGCTTCCCCTCGGCTCCCACCTTCAGTCATCTTATTGCTACAGCCTACCTAGCACCTTCACCTCACCATCCTGTCCTCCTGTCCCTGTGAAGCTGCATGAATCCTGTTATTTTTGGAAAAACCGCCAAAATAGCAAGTGTCGCAAAAGTTTTCCTACGTGACCAGAGAGCTGATTTACGGCGCTAGCTAACAACCGCGACTTTGATGAACCGTCGCAAAAGTTTTCCTATCTTACCGCTTGTATTCGGCTACGGAAGCGCCCAGCGCAGCAGTGCCACACTTGGCTGCCTCTTTCTTCACCAGGATTCACAAGTGCCTTATTCAAGGACACTTCCCCACAGGATTTCTATCCACGCTCACCAGTACAGTGAGTACTGCCACATGGCACGACAAGACTCAGATAAATCCATCTATCATTGTGAAGTTGCTACTATGAAGACCTCTGTGTAAAGTTGCTGTGTAAAGTTGCTCTGAGTTTATTATTATGAAGTTGCTATTGTGTTGATTATTGTGAAGCTGCTTTTGTGTGGATAGACTACTACTCCTGCGGAAACCACCCCTGTAGACTTGCTTGCTTTCCCCTCACACCTTGCCGATACATTGTGATTGCACCAGCCTCCTCCTCCTTCCCCTCCTTCCTATTTGGAGTCCCATCTAGAATTCAGTGTGGTTTATTCCAGTTTTGGCCTACAACTCCCAGAAATCCCAGCCAGTTTACCAGCTGTTAGGATTTCTGGGAGTTGTAGGCCAAAACCATCTGGAATAAGCATGCGCTGGAATAAGAACTAATAACAAATTTCGTTATTAATTACGTTACATTTCAGAAATTTTTTGGAATTTTTTTGTAAGTCTTTCTATTACTAATAAAAATCCCCCCCCCCATCTGATTTTAGAACCACTTTTTGGGGGATCAACCAAGCCTACTATGTACATATAAGAGCATTCACTATCACTATTGTTTCCCATCTTTCTCTAAGCCACAATATTTTTAATCTTTGAAGTAAAGAAAGGGGAGACAGAAGATAAATGAATGTAGTTTTGAGAGAAAGGAGAAGACAATTGCCAATCCCTAACAGTCATTTTCTCTTTCAAACGAATAAATCTTTCTAAGCCCTATCTATCTGAAACACACTGAGAAAGTATTGTCATTATAAAGTCATGAAAATTACAGATACACCATTTAACATACCATACAATTTTACAGTGTTGCACCGTAGACCTGAAGGACCCCTCAGTAAACCACTTGAGACCAGCCGTGGTTAAATGCTTTATTTAGAATAAATTGATAGAGTAAAGAAGATAGAAATATAGTACAAAGATGCTCTCCAGCATCAAGGTATTGCAAGGCAATACTCAATAGGCAAAACAGGAATAAAAGATAAAAAGAGTCTTAATGCCCCAATGAGCTAATCCAGGGAGAAGTTCTTGGCACAAAGACTTGGCAAGCAAAGTTCAAAGACTGGAAGGCCCAGTGGCCCAAGCAAGGTTCCGTGAAAGCGTAGCTTGATCTAAACATTGGCGAAAGATGGCACACATCTCCCAGGCCTAACTTAAATAGGCCTCACAGGCTTTGATCGTTACGACGCATAGGTGCGTCGAAACTGGTTCTCACGAGCCGGCTCCCAGCTGGGCTTTCTCAAGACTCCCGCATTGGAATGGTATGTCAACTTGTTAACACTGGAACCTGAACAGACGGGAGTTAACCCATCTCCGCCTTTCCCTCGGTCCTTATCGGCCCGAGCTGGAGCTGACCTGCTTTGTCCTTGAACGCTGGGTGAACTAGAGGCTTCTGCAGCATCTTACTTTTAGGCTTTGCAGGCCTCTCTGCGGCTTGAGATTTAACATGGTGTTGGTCTTGCTGAGGGCCGGGGATAGGCTGGGGTGTGACATACAGATGGAAATGGGGACACCTGTGACCAAGAAAATTTAGTGTGTGGTTCAGAAATTAATGCAAAGCACATACAAGCAAAAATAAGAAGCAGTTGTTTACTTTTGCCTGAGCCTACTGGAAAGGCCAAGATGCTGTCCCTTCCTTTCCTCTTCCTCCAGTAAGTTAATTGAATGTGATTTTGTACTTTGAACTTCATTTGCAATGGAGCCAGGATGAATCGTCATCATTTGGGCAATGCTTCCCATGTGTAATGGGGGAAGCATTGCCACAAGGGAGCAGCACATGGGTTGACTGAATCATCCCGCTACTCCTGTTTCTTCGGCAAAGCAGGACACTTCACCTGGCTCATATGATAAAGTGATTAGACATGTATGTTATTATCACAACTCTGCAGCTAACCAGTGAACAAGGAGACACCTTCATATCTAGCATAGGCTGCCCAGGAAACTGCAACATGGTACTCTACTTTCACAAATATCTCCACAATTGAAGAATGGAATTGACACTGCACCAAGGGATTATTAAATTTCTTTAGGTGTATGCGAGTTTAGTTCAGGGTTGCAGAAAGTTCTTCCTATATGCCACGTGCTATTTTGAGGCTCTCACATCACTTATGCATGCAATTTGTATTTTAAAAGATTAGGAAAAAATGCCCTCCATTGCCTTCCATCAGAGTGCCTACAAGACGAGAACATTTTTAGTTTACATTAACAAGGAGTGCTTTCTCACACTTAAAGCTAGTGCATCAACTATAGCACCCATTGCTAGGGATGTCTGATTCATCAGCAGTGACTCAAATCTTAGGTTTGGTTTACTGCAATTTGCTCTGCATGTGGTTTTCTTTGAGGAATATTTGAAAGAACCCAAGGAGCTGCATCCATATTCCTAACTGAGTTTGGTTACAAGAATGATGAACTTTCTTGCTACAGTGATTGTAGTAGCTGTTTCTTCTAGCAGGTTTGGGGGGATTATTTCAGAGTGCTGGTTCTGACCTATCAAGGACCATATCTTCCGATATGAGCCTACTGAAATGCTAAGATCTTCTGGAGAGGTGCTTCTCTCAGGTCTATCATTTTTACAGATGGCTATTTTCCTATATTAGTGTACCCACTCTTCTAGATAATCTTGAATCTCCTTTTATAGGCAGGTAAAGGCATTTCTATTTTAGCAAGTTTCTGAGAAATGACTCTTTCGTGTGTAAAATGGTTTTTTGTTGGAATGTGCTATATTATTTTATAAATAGCAAAATACTATTTTATTGTTAATCTTTTGTATCTTTTCAGCTTTATGCATTTTACTTGTCTTTCTTTTTATTCTGTAAAATTCATTCTTGAGAGTGTCTTGGGTAGAAAGCAGAATATAAATAAAGTGATAGGGGTAGGAATTATATGACTGAATGTCGTTCAGCTGCAAGTCTTATGATCCTCTAGCCAACATAGACAATGATGAGGAATGGTGGTAATTACAATTCAACAAGATCCTTCCTCTTGCTTTCTCTTTTTCTCTTTCACATGACATACGTGGCACTGGAATTATGCTGTTGCTGAACATTTCAATTAGTAATTATAGAGACCTAGCATATACAAAAAGGCACACATTTTGATCACACCAAGTATTAATGATTCAATACATCTCCTCCGCAATTAATTTTCCTTTATTCATTAGTATAACCCAACTTTGAAAAGTAACCTCATAGTCTCACACATTCTGTGCATCTGATAGAATTGTACCTTCATCTGAAAGTGTATATTCAAAAAAGCACAAGTGTAAATGTGTTTGAGATGAAGGCAATGGCTTATTTTAAGTTCTTCTTAACTACTTCGTAACTGGAATTGAATGTGTGTGGTAATGTAAGCAAAGTTTTAAAAAGCAACAAACTCTCTGTGAAAATAAATAACTAAACATATTCTTCCTTATCCTGTAAAATTATTTCCTCAGTATTCTCCAAGATGTATTTTTTTTAAACCACCAAAAAACCACCAAAGACCAAAAAAGATCATTTCTTTAGGAGAACAAATAAGCAGCTTCTCAAGGATCACACATACATTCCATATTGATGTCACATCTATACAGGAAAAAGTGTTCACATGATCTTGCTGCTTCTGCTATTGAACATTAGGGCTTCTTCCTCTGAAGGCTGTGAAGGTATTTTTGAAGGTGCTAAAATTTATTCCTCAAATAGGTTCAGCAGCTTAGAGAGCTCCTTTAAAGCCAAACAAAACTTGGGATGGATTCAAACCCCATTGGCATGACAGCCACTATCCACTCATTGGTAAAACAACAAACAAAAATAAATGAAACAATGTTTTTTTCCACCATTTACATACTACTTATTTTGCACTGTGGAGACTTTGTAATAAAAATCTTTATACTGTGGAAGCAATTGATAAATGTGTCACTTACTTATTTGCAGCTGTAAAAGTACTAAAGGAAAATCTTCCTTCCTTATTGTAGTTGCTGTGTGCCTTTGAGTCATTTCTTGTTTATGCAACCCCAAGGTGAACTTACCATGGGCTTTTTTCAGCAAGGTTTGTTCAAAAGACGTTTGCTGTTGCCTTCCTCTGAAACTGAGAGTGTATGCCTTGCCTCGTCCAGTGCAAGTTCATAGCCAAATGAGGACTTACAACATCAAATGGGCTACACTGGTTCTTCTTCAGTTTTGCCACAGAGCTTGCCAGCTTCAATCCCACAATGTACATTCCGGGGGGGGCTCCATGGCAAAACTAAAGGGGAACCGACATATGCTGCAGAAGCAGCAACATTGGAGGCTTCCTGTGTTGCATAGAGATCCATGGGGGAAGTTGAGTGGCAGGCACTTCCCTCGATGGGATGAGGTAAAGGGGGAGCCAGGTGATGTGGGTATGGGGTAGGGTTGCCAACTGTCCCTTATTCTAAGAAACGTCCCTTATTTTGGCCCCAAATTTCGTGTCCCTTATTTTCAGCTCCTGTCCCTTATTTTCAGCTCCTGTACTGATGGGACAGGTGGCAGCAGTAGGCGAGGCTGGGCCAGTACATATACACACATACTTCCATCTTCCTCCTCCTCCATCCTGTTACCCCTTTTGGCTCCTCCTGTTTCCTCTCGCCTCCCTGCGCGCGGCTGGGAATTGTAGTCCAAGGCTGCCTCCTATTGATTGAGAGGTGTGTGTGGCCCTTTTGGGCAGGACGCCATTTCCCAAGAGCCCTCGCTCCCGGGGGTAGGAGAAGGAGGAGGAAAAGGAAGAGGGAGAAGAGGGTCTGCCAGTCTTCATGGTGCCGGCGGTGAGCGGTCTGAGGAAGCTGCAGGCGCGGCGTGGGGAGATGCAGGCCCACATGGAGCTGCTGATCATGGAGACCCAGAGCCAGGTCTGCTGTGCCCTCGACCGCTGGGAGAGGAAGGAAGGTGACCCCCTGCCAGACACACAAATCACAGCCACACCGGGGCTGAGGGGCGGGTGGGAGTCTCTGGAGGGCTTTTGAGCCAGACAGGCATCTGTCAGGAGGGCTTGGGTTGTGCCTTCTTGCAGAATGGCCCTAGTAGATGATATTGCCCTGAATGCATGCGAAAGGAGGCTTCTGTTAGACCCCAGTCTAAAGATCAGTCAACAGTGTGATGCTGCAGCTGAAAAAGCCAAGGCTGCATCAAAAGGAGTATAGTTAGGGTTGCCTAATGTTTGATTTTCAAGTTTTATGAAATATCCCTTATTTTTGCATTTTTGTATTTTTGGATAAATGTCCCTTATTTCTTATAGCAAAAAGAGGCAACCCTAGTATGGGGTGACAGATTTTCCCCCACCTGTCAGGCACTGCTGGATTTACCATGATCCATGGTAATTCTGGTAGCAAATGTGATGTGGTCTCTGGTCTCCAGAAGCATAGTTCAATGTTAAAACCACAATTCCACTTTGGCGCCTTTCTTATACACACAGAAAATGTCACTGGGTGAACATCATTCAAACGAAATGGATGCTACTAGTGGAAATAATTTCATTGCCCTCTTCACAGTCTACCCATGTTCCATGGAGATCTACTCTGGGCAGTCGAAGAATTCTCAAGAAAGATCAAGGGGTCATGGAAACATGTAGGCAGGAGAAGAGGCAAAGCAAGTTTCTCTGCATGATCAGAGGTCTCTTTGTATGCCACTGGGTATGATCCAATACTATCCACTTGGTCTTGCTGGCCTAAATCTTATTGCTAGCCTCAACAGCTTAGATATAGTAAATTTAATAACCATTGATGTGGTGGCTCTTTTCTACTTGAGGCGAACACATTTGTGAGCAGTAGCAATACAAATACAAATACAATATAAAATAAGATTAAGGAAGATTTTAGAACTTCAGGCCAGCTTTATGCCCAGCTGCATTCTTAGTTATATGCAAATATGCATCTGCTATAAGGAAGATGTCAACAACCAGTACTTTAATTTCCTTCTTGTCATTTTTTGGAAATGAACAGTTGTTTATATCAGTACAACAAATCCAATATGTGAAATCAGTGACAGCACCACATGAAGTACTAACAAAGAAACAGAAAATATTATCATGTGTATGTTGTTTATGCAGAAGTAAGTATGCCTTATAATCCGGGAAGAGCTCAAGTATTTTGTCCTAAGTATTTTTTTGTTGTGGGCGCTGGAGGAAATTATAACCACATTCAGAATAAAAGAAACCTAGGGAACATGGATATCTTTTAAGATGGCTATAAGAATTGATCCCCCCCCCCCAAATTCCAAAAATAAATTTAGATATTTATTATATGGCTTTTGTGTTACATTTCAGGAACAGAATAAACTAGAACTGCAGAAAATATCTGAATGATCCAAAGCCATAGAATCAATTATAGTAAACCAAATTCTCTCTCTTGTATAGTGGGTAGAAACAGGTATCAGCAAAAGACAGATGGGACCAGCATAAGAAAGATTATTCGATTTGTGGTTCTATTCCACACCACCCACTCTTCTAACATACTATTTGTCTGCAACACACATTTAAGACAATTCTTTTGGTACATATTTTGACAGGTGAGCCAATAAACTTTAATCATCTTTCAAATGGTTAGAATGATTAGCAAGTGGTGGGCGGGGGTAAGAAAGGGGACATTAAAAGCTTATGAAGAAGCTGACAATTTCTCAAGTAGCCTGTCAAACAGAAATAGTGAGGCATGCCCAATTTTATTCCTTACTGATTATCTGACATATAATCCTTACCTTGTCCATTTTTCATGTGTCCTGTTCTACAGGTAACTGAAAGCTTTATCATACTGGTTTCACAGTGTAAGATATTGATATTTTATTCAAGTCATCTCAAATATGAGTACAGCTACATATTCCCAGTGTGTGCATCAGAGAGAGAGAGAGAGAGAGAGAGAGAGAGAGAGAGAGAGAGAAGAGAGATTTTCTATAGCATTAAGAAAACATGTTTACATAAACACTGAGCGAGAAAAAAGTTAGAATAAGGATGAGGAGTATGCGTTCTTGCACTTGTTGGATTGCCACCTCCCATCATCCCTTGTCATTGACTATGTTGCTGAGGGCTGATAGGAATTGTATTCCAACAACGTGCTCCCCACTTCTTTGTCAGAATAATATCTGCAATTTTCATTTGATAACATCAATGTATGATTCTTCTCTGGTCACATTGTCATTTTCACACCTTGCAATTTTAAAAAAGAAAAAAATGTAATTCATCCTTTAGTAAAGTAACATTCAAGATAAGACATTGCAGAGTCCAGCACATTAACAAAACCATTAAAAATGGTGACAGTATATAGCGGCCAATAAATAATAGTGCAGTTTAAAATACACATTAACCAGCTGGCTCAAAATTCTGTTCCATTTATAAGGGCCAGATTGGTAAACTTTGTCATTCTTTGGCTGGCAACTGATTCAGGGGATTACATAGAAATCCAACTCCATAATGGATATCATCCCAAAGGAACTATAAAGCAATTTCTGTCCAAAAAAATATGCATTTTAAAGATCTTTTGGAAATCTGGTATAGCTGTATGGTGACTACATGTTTATTTCATTTAATTTATCTACTTTTATTTCTTTTTCCGAGCTATACCCCAGCCTCTAACAAGTTTCCAACAACTTAAACTGAAGCTACCAATTTAAAATAACAGAACCCATTGAAAGCAATCAGCACAAAATGGATGAATAATGCAAGCCAAATTACAAGTCTCTTGTCTTACACCAGAATGACACCAAAATGGAACTGAATGAGCCATCTTAGGGATGGTATTTTACAATCAGGGTGCTGTGATTGGGAAGGCATTTTGCCTATAGCCACTTGATGCACTTCAGGTAATAGGGATATGCATGGTATATCTATAGACAAAAAAGTAGTCATTCAATGACCTTAAAATGGTACTTTGAACTGAACATGGTGATCTGTTGAATATACAAAAACAGCAAGCTGAAATGGCTTCAACAGTTGTCTTTCTTTCTTTAAGCAGTATTTCAAAAGCTATGTGAGAATACAAAAAAATTCAATGGTTAGCTAAATTGCTTAAATCCTTTTCTGAGACCAATGATGTGTTTCTTTTCTGCACTTAGTACTCATACTTTCTGAGTTATTGAGCAACTAGTCAGTAGATAGCTCCACTTGAGAATTCATGTTTTCTTATCCATATTTTTGATCTTATATCATGCGGCAAGGTACCTTCAAACGACCACTTAAAATAAGGATTTGTTAGTGTTCACTGAACCAAACTTCTGAATAGCTTTTAAAAGCATTTCATATTGCCTAACAGAAATACTTTTGTAGAAGATTCACATATGAGTGTTCATTACACGGTGGTTTCATCCTTGAGAGACAGCTTATGTATGTACCAGTCAGCAGCAATTAAACATCGCATATAGTTCCTTGAAAGGCAATTTTTGTTCTTCTGAAATCAGTTTCCAGATTCAGTAAAAACAGAGATTTGTGCCTGGATAGAAATGTAAGCTGTTGCACACATCATTCTTCCACGGTTGAGCACATGGAATTTTGTCCACTTTGTAATGCTTGTGTCTCTGTGTTAGAACTTTTATTGCAAAACCGCCCCCAATGACATTTTTGGAGCATTCTTAACTTTTTGAAAATGTATTTATTATTGCAAAATACACTTCATCAGCTTTTTTCATTAAGATGTGGAAAATCTCATTTTTAATTATTTATTTGCTATGTTATGATGCCCTAATACGCTGTAGGTCAGACTTGATAGATTTACTACTGAATAGTATGTAACTCAGGTAGCTGTTCTTTGTTTAATATGGGACAACTTTATGTACACATTCCGCTGTTTTTACTGTTAGAAAATCAATCTGATGAGTGCAAAATGAGTGAATAGAATCAACATTGAAATTAAAAAGTGTTCTTCTGCTAATGGATTTTTCTCCTAAAAATGAAATATATTGTTCCCTTACATTAAAAAATATTATCAGGCTAAAATGTGAATTTTGCGGACCCAAACATCATAAAATCTATGGCAAACAGACATGTGTTTTGATTTTGTTGGATATTTGCATAACCTGGTCTTTTTCTGTTTGGAAATCTGTAGTTAGAACCCTTCTAGTTAGCCCCAAGTAGAGTTAAACATATTGAATCAGTGATAAGAACATAAGAACATAAGAAGAGCCATGCTGAATCGGACCTCAGCCCATCTAGTCCAGCATTCTGTATCACACAGTGGCCCACCAGTTGTACACGGGGATCTCGAGCAGAAGGGAGGGCAAAACCCTGACCTGCTCCCGACCCCCCACAACCAGTACCCAGGGAAATCCTGCCTACCTCAACCAACTCCGAGGTGGCACTTGAATGTCCTTTTCAGTAACTACCGATACACTTGGTATCCATGAATCTGTCTAATCCTGCCTTGAAGTTGTCCAGGCTGACAGCTGTCACAACCTCTTCTGACATAGAATTGGAGTCAACATGCAGATAATAAAACAAAAGCCATCATCTACCAAATAGTGATACCTTTATTGTTCAACCAAATAGTGATACCTTTATGCGCAAAACATTGAAGTTCCTCTGGCTTCTTCATTATGCAAAGGATGTTAAAAAAACATACAAGAAAAAGAAAAAGTGGGGCAAAGATATGGTTGGCATCACCGGCCTTAATTTTGTATCAGATGTCTCTGATATAGTTCAGGGACTATAGTTTGGAGACAACTTATTGTAGTCAGAGGCTATTCTCCCTCCCCCTTTTTTGGTGACCTGTGGAGCAAGACGACATAGCTACTTCTGAATATATGCAGATAAATGCAACCAAAGCAGGAATAACAATAGGATTCAGGTCTGTGTGTTATCACTGTGAAGATAGCTCACCCACACTCCAAAGGGGAAATATTAAAATGGGAAGTGCATGGCACTTGAATTTCCTGTTCACTTCCAAAGTGTGATCCACGTGATCTCGTTAAGACAATGAGAAAGATATCTGACACATGTCAGACAAAGAATTCACCATTTCCTAATATCAGATCTGCTTTTTTTGCTGTTTTAAAGCAGGGTGTTTGTTAGTTTAGCACTTCAGGTCTGATGAGTGGAAGAGCACTAAGGCTGCATTAGGAGAAATAATAGCCACCATAACCTTCTTAAGTATATTGCAAACTGCTGATTCAAGAATGTGTGTGGCCGTCAGGTGAATGTAAAGCCTCTATATTCACATCTGCACACAGCAGAAATCATTCGGGGCAATATGGTATGGACGCCTTGGTGAATAAAATATAAAGCTAGGTTGTTTCCTTAAAGAAAAAAGTGAACAGGCTTCTCTTGAATCTTAAAAGCTGGTGACTGCCTCGAGTCTTAAATTCTACTTTAGGTGAACATTTATGTTTATTGGAGAGGTATTTAATCCTACATCATGCACTTTCAGTTCACCGCAACTGTTATGTGGATTAAAGCATGCCAGGTTAAAACTGTGTGAAGGAAAGAAAGGGTAATCACTATGGTTATAAATCTATTTCACCACTTCGTTCGTGAGATTAGATTTAAATAACTCAAGGTTTTCAGTCACTGTGAGTGTATTTACATCATCTTTATGCTACTCTTCAGCCCAAAAGGACCCCAACTCAAGAGTCTCTTCACATAAGATCCTTTTATCAGTATGCAATTCAGAACCTTTGGCAAGTACCCTCTGAAATTCATCACAAACAAGTCTGTTCTTCTCATGAATTTCTGTGAGTGAGACAACATATTATCTTTAATTAGTAGCTTGCACATTAAAAGCTTGCTTCCATCATCTTTTTCGTTACAAATAAATGTAGAGGTTCTGATATACATGGAGAGGTTAGTGTTGGGAGGAAGAGATCATTCAGTCCTAGTTTGCTCACTGTTCTCTCCTGACCCTCTCCATACAAGTTGCCCAGGAATTTTGTTACATAGTGTTGCTGATCAAATTCTAGATTGTGGTACATCTTTTGTTGTCTTAAGTTGAGGGCAAAATGTGACACATTATAACAAAACTTGAATTTCTCTTTGCTAGTCAAAGACCTGATGGAATTAAAGATGAACAAGAAATAATTGCTTAACCAATGAGCATATACTAAGAACAAAGAGTAGAAGGGTAATGCTATATTTACATGAGATATTGTCTTGCATAAATAGCTAATGCTTTTATCATTATCTACTTTCATGAGCCTATGTTGCCTTTTCAAAAAAGGCTCATAATTTTCATATGATAGGCTATAAAAGTAAATGCCCTACTTGGGTTTTTCAGCTCAAACGTTAATTACATGTACAAGGGGAGAGGATATAAATTAGGATGGTAATCATAATTACACATATATTTTATCACTACCAAAACTTTAGAAGCCAATTTTGTTCTTAATCAGTTTGGCAAGGGGAATGCTTATGCTTTGATGTATTTATCCCACATGTACTAGGCTGGGTAATTTCTTTATCCCAGCTTCACTTCCTGTAGCATTAAGAACACTGAGATGGACCTACAGTGTAGTCCTCCTATGGCATTATCATTTGAACTATAATAATCAAGTGCCTGAATCCTATCTGTATCAACCGAGTATACCCAGTAGGCTATATATCTACATTAGTGAGCTAGTGCAGAGAAAGTGGTGGTCATTACTTCTCCAGGGTGATGCACGTCTGTTGCTTTTATAGTTGGTTCAACTGATTCAAGCATTTTATGGAATAGATTATGGTTGTTAAAACAGCAGGAGTAACACATTTGATGAGGGAGGCAGCAATTATCTAGTTGTAAACCACACAGAAAGGCACAATATGCAGTACTAAAGAAAACTCCATTGTCCCCTCATCATGGAATGAAGTCCAATGTAATATACTATCTTGGCATAAAGGGTGTACCATGACAAAGGTGGTCTTGGTGGTGAGGCCCCTTCTACACAGCTGACACTATATGCTTTGAACTGGGAGATATGTCAGTATGGACTCAGATAACCCATTTCAAAGCAGATATTGTGGGTTATTCTACCTTGATATTCTGGTTTATATGGCTGCGTTGAAGGACCCTTGGAGAGATTTGTCCAAGGTAGTCCTAGAAAATTCCAAAGATGAAATATGTTGTTGGATGTGAGTGGCTGAAATCATGACAGGTATGGGGGTCATACTTAAGCATCTGAGCAACAGCACTGGAAAACATTGTAAGCTGCCTTGAGTCCCCCTGCTGGGGTAGAGAAAGGCAGGAGATAAATATGGCTAATAAATAAATAAAATAAATAAATACAAATGTATAGTTCTGAATACTATCCTTAAATGTCTTGAATTCTTTGTAAGCTTGACATGGAAAAAGTCTGCCCCTTAGATTCTTTAAATACCTAAAGGAAAAGCATATTGAACATGAAGGACTGAAAAAATTTAATGAGCACACGTTGATGCTTCCAAGCCTACAGGACAAATGTCCTTATTTCTACAAAGCCCAAGGGTGGAGAGAAAGAACTGCCTCCAGGAATCCACTGGACATTTCAATCTGTAGCAGTTGGTTGGAAGGGAAGTTATATGCACTGTAAAACCCTAAGTGGTTAAGTCAAAGCAAATAAAATATATAGAAATACATAATTTATGCAAAAGGTCAAAGATACAAACCAGAAATAGAAAGTATCATTCAGAGTCAGAGGTGAATTGAACAAATGAACTTTGACTAATTTACTGATTCAATTCTTTATTTCTTTGCTAATTGGAAAGATGTATCATTAATTTTACATGGCTTTGGAAAATTATATTCTGTCATTTAACATTTGTACTGCCAAGGCTATAAGATTCAATCATACTCAATATAAACAATGACGCACCAGTAGAATTCCTTACACAAATGAATAAGGACAAGGTACTATAGACTTCTAAAATAATTTAAGTATTTGTCACATTTACACTGGATTCTGAAGTTGGTCAACCAATGGCACAATTAGTGTCACAGCTTTGAGCCAACTAGTTCCATGTCCACCAAGTCAAAACTGTAAGAAGTTATTGCATATTCAGTCAACCTTCACATTTGAATTTTTAACTTTTATTATCCACAGATCTTATTAATATGATCTCTCTAGGAATTTTAGGTCATACTACAAAATTCTATGTCAACTCCTAGTGGTGGTTGATCATAGAGTCACACTGGAAGACCTAGATAGGTTTTATCTTAAATTTATTTCTTTATTTACTATTTTTCTAAACCGCCCCTCTCAGCCCAAAGGGGACTCAAGGCGGTTTACATATGGCAATCAATGCCCAAAGATAAAATACAATCAAAAACAATTAATACAATAACCATATAAAAACAGTAATCAATTAGCAATTAAAACCATAAAATACAATTCTCAATGTCTCATCATTAAAATCATTTTCCGTCGCATCGTCATACCATTCCATAAATCTTAATTAAACAGTTATACTGCATCTGCAAATGCTTGCTCAAACAGCCAGGTCTTAACTTTCTTTCGAAATGTTAGGAGGGAGGAGGCCGATCTAATGTCCCTAGGAAGGGTGTTCCATAGCCAAGGGGTCACCACTGAGAAGGCCCTGTCTCTCGTCCCCACCAATCGGATCTGTGAAGGCGGGACCGAGAGAGGGGCCTCTTCAGATGATTTTAAACACCTTGATGGTTCATAGGGAGATATGCCTCTAAAACAGGCATGGGCAAACTCTGCCCCCCCCCAGGTGTTCTGGACCCCAACTCCTACTGGCTGTTAGGAATTGTAGGAGTTGAAGTCCAAAACACCTGGAGGTTGAAGTCAAAAGGGTTTTTTTATTTATGGTTTTCCCACTTTTGTGGGTACTGTGACCGTAACCCTGATAAATGTGACTGTATACTTGATACATGACAGCACATGTGGTTGCATAATATACAATCAGGCTCATCCCTATCAGCTTGCTTAAAGGTCTACATATGCTAATATAACAAGCCTATCTTATTCTGCATGAGCTTTGTATAATTATTAAAGAGGCCCCAAAGCAGTCCTGTGCAAAAGCCTAACTTAAACATCTGCGTACCAGTGTTAGGCTGTGCAGATAAGGACTCTATGCCCTGAAAACAGGAATATTTTTCCCTCTCTCCCAACTCATGTCACCATAGCTTCTTGAAAGCCAATCCTGTCGAGTCATATGACTCCCACCTTGTGAGCAATTCTTTGTACTGGTCTCAGAAAGGAGACTGCCAGAACCTTGTGTGAGAGGTGTTAATGGTTCACAGAAGCTTGCTGAGGAATTCTTTAAATTTTTACAGTCCACCAGCACATATGGCTGCACCAGTACCCAGTTGAAGGGGAGGATTTTTTCTTTCTGTTATCACTTTCTTTTTATACCTATTTGTAATCAATAAAGGAATATATTTATTTATCACCAATGGCTTTGTTTACTTCATAGTAAAAGTAAAGTAAGATAAACTTTGAAGGTAGTTTATTTATTTATTATTTCGTGCTTGTGAGTCGCCACTCCCGGTGTGGCTCGGGGTGACTTACAGAATGTATACACAGGATAAAACACATACTAATAACCTAAAAGCGCAATAAAATCACAAGACACAATAAAATGGGAATTGCTGATTAAGCAGCCCAACACAGTTATATACAGCATGGCCGGGGCCAATGGCAGGCTGTCCACCATCTTGAGCATCCAGAGCAATTACATGGTCAAAAGGATTCCAGTGAATATAAAATGTATAGAAACTCAGTAAGAGTACAAAAATCCCTCTGTCTCTGTATCTTTTCCTCTCTTTCCACTCTCTCTCTCTCTCTCTCTCTCTCTCTCTCTCTCTCTCTCCCTCTCTCTCTCTCTCTGATTAAAAAAATAAACCAACAGCACTTCTCCAAGTATATCCTGAATCTCAGAACACATATTATATATAGTGATATATAGTTTACATAATGCATGTATTTACACACATATACACAACACACACAATAGGAACAATAGAAATATATATTGAATTCCTTGCCCGGAGAGATTAGGAAAGCTTCCACTTTGGAAACCTTTAAAAAACACCTTAAAACCTGGCTTTTCCGCTGTGCCTTTGGAGACTAATCATTTAACTTTATACCATTGCTCTCCTCAATGCCTTTGTTTGTGGAGTCCACTCTCCCCCATTATATTAAGGCCTCTCACTACCCGTGTTTATACGAGCTCTCTTTCACAAATAATCTTTTCCTGTTATCTCACCCTGAGTTTTTTAAAAAAGTTTTTAACATTTTAACATTTTATCTTGTGCATGCGGCCTGCCTTGTGATTTGTGATTGGAGATATTTATCTGTATATTGTTTTTATTTATATGTCTGTATTTTTATTGTGTTGCTGCTGGTATTCTTGATATTTATTTATTGTATTTGTGAGCTGCCCTGAGTCCCCATCGGGGAGATGGTAGCGGGGTATAAATAAAGATGATGATGATGGTGATTATTATTATTTTTATTATTTACTTTGCAAGGGCTACCTTAAAGGCACCAGATCCTGTCTGATCATGGAAGCTTATTTCTACTTGTATGGGAGATAAACAATAGCGGGAAGGGGTTGCAGAAATGCAACACACACTCGGAGACAACAGGTTCCACAAAAGTATCAAAAAGTCATATAATTTCAAGTATACATATACACATTTTAGCAGTTCATCATAGTAATATACAACATATTCTTAGCCCGGGACGGGCTCCTACCCTTGAAGCAGATTATCCCTTTCGGGTCAGTTCAAGTAAGCAAGAACAGTCAATTTGTGAAACATAGTCAATAATTGAAGACGAAGGGTAGAGGTCCCGGGAAATGAGTCCAAACGCCCGTGGGTTTTTTTTACGATCAAAATGAAAGCGGAGTCAAGGTGCTGTTGTGGTTCAGTCGAAAATGATCGCGATGTAGCGGGTTAATCCGAATTAACTGAAACTGTTCAGTATTTGGAGGCTGACGAGGTAAAATCTATATCAGGGCTGTCCAACTGGCGGCCCTGGGCCCGTACACGGCCCCCCAGCCCTTTTCCTACGGCCCCCTAATCTTTTAAAATAAAAAATAAAAATGGAAAAATTTTAAAAAATTAAAAAAATACCCACTTCCGGGTTTCGGAGGAAGTCTCGTGAGACTACGTCAGCCATGCAGGATTTCGATAACGCAGGCGTAGTCGAAATCCTGAGTGGGCGGTGCTCCTTCCTCCTCTTCCTCCTCCTGGCCGCTTCCACTTCCGGGGCTGTGAGGGGAGGCCATGCCGCTGGACCACCGCTGCGTGCCGGGCCCGGAGGAGTCGCAGTCGCCGCTGCTGCTCGTGGCCGGCGGGGGCGAGCAGGAGGAGGAGGAGAAGAAGCCCGGGAGGGACCCTTCCGCGTTGCAGCCCCTCTTCGCGCGGGTCTCGCTGCTGAGCCAGGCCAAAGGCTCGGCCTTCGTGGAGCTCTCGGGTGGCACAAAGGTCTTGTGCGCCGTGTACGGGCCCCGTGAGGCCGCCAGAGGAGGAGGAGGGGCGGCGGGCGAGGCGCGGGGCCAGCTGGTGTGCGAGTTCCGCCACTCGCCTTTCTCCTCACACGGGGCCCAGAGACGGCCCTCGGAGCGGGACCCGGCGCTGGCGCAGGCCCTGTAGCAGGCGCTCTCGCCCACCGTGTGACTAGGCCGCTACCCGCGGGCCCAGCTGGAAGTCAGTGCCCTGCTGCTCGAGGACGGCGGGTCTGTGCTCCTGGATCCGTTTGGGAAGGTAGGCTGAAGCAGGGGGCTTCCTTTGTTATTAGTAATATATTTAATTGTATATTTTGTTATTAGTAATATATTTAATTGTATATTTTGCCCCTTATGTATTCCATCCATCCATCTCCCTTTTTATTAGTAATATATTTAATTGTATATTTTGTTATTAGTAATATATTTAATTGTATATTTTGCCCCTTATTCTTTTATAATCATTCTGTTCCATTGTTTTATTTATTTATTTTATAATTAAAAATGCAACTAGTAATTTGTGGGCGGAGCTGGGGGGCAGAGCCGGGGAGGGGTGTGGGCGGGGAGGGGGCGGAGCCAGGGCTTGGCCCCCCAGGTGATCAGTGACCGGAATTCCGGCCACAGGTCCGGTAGAAGTTGGACAGCCCTGATCTATATGATGGCACCAACTCTCGTTTCGACCCTTATCCAACTGGGTCTTTATCAAGGCCAGAAATAAAGATTTAACTCCTTAATTAGTGAGTAGAACAGGTGCGTTTTCTGTAGAAGAGGATAATAATACAGGGTAGTATGTAACTCCAAAACAACCCCATGATTCTCATGTAATAAGAGAATATACTTCAAATTATAATAATCTATCAACATCACAATCGGTAACGTTTTAACAGCATCTTGCTGGCATAATAGCATGATTACATCATGTAAATAATATAAACAAATATACATACCAAAGCCATAGAGGTAAGACCATGGTTGGACCAGTGGCCGAAGCAAAGTACGGTCCCAATGGGAGAGAATAAATACCACCATAATCCTGGGGTAAACAGGTGAAATTCATCTTAATAGGTCTGTGATAGTTAATTTGTCATTTAATCCGTGAGGAATTTCAGTTTTTAGGATCTGAATCCACCGGGTTTCGGCCTTAAGGAGGCACTTATCCACATCGCTGTGGGGTGGTATGAAAACTCTCTGTTTTCATACCTGTTAATACATACCTGGTTTGGAAAGTATACCCATTATTGCTAATAAGTGCTCTAAGAATATTAGAGACATTCTAATACATTCCAGCTTACGTGCTCCACCCATAAAAAGCAATCTCACGCTGAAGATGCATAGATGCGGTAACTGTGCCCAATGCGATTTCACTTACTCAGAGAAGCAAATATTTAACCCAGGAACGGGACGGGAATTTTTCTTTAAGGAGTTCTTTACCTGTAAAAGTAACTTGTGTATTTACGGAATCTGTTGTCCTTGTGGCAAGCTTTATTTGGGAAAAACCAAGAGACTTTTGAATGTAAGAATTTCAGAGCATCGTTCTAAAATTCAAACGAAATCCGAGGATTCTCCCCTATATATGCATTTTAAATCCATGCAACATAGTCCGAATGATCTTCGTTTCTTTGGCATACAGAGAGTTTTCATACCACCCCACAGCGATGACCACCAATGCATATATTTTCTAGGACAAAACTGGTAAAATCACCTTGGAGCATATTTCTGACTGAAGAAAACCCAATGAAATTCATGAGCTCACCATGTGTTGATAGGTGACTTTAAGGTACATATATACACACATCCTTACATGTATATAGAGCTCAAAAGCAAGATAGAGAGACTATTATATTAATATAATTTGTAGTAGAAGCAATAGTATCCAGGAGGAAGCATTGGGAGGGTGAGTCCTGTTGCTGATAAAGCAATAATGTGTATAATACAACATAGAATAGCATAACTAACATGCCCAAATCCCAAACCTTGCTGGCAAACTGTAATGGCTCACTCCCCAATGAAGATAGGATCCACACTCAGGACGTTCCCGGTAATGGTCAATTGTTTGTTGAGAAGGACAACATGACTTTTGATGCCAAAGATGGCATCAGTGTAACAAACACACCTTATATACCAAACACACTCCCATACCCTGTCCATCAACCACAAAGTACCACCCCCTTGGCCCAGTATGATGCAACCTGCTGCAAGCTTGCACCAAGCCTAGTTGGTGTGGTGTGGCCCCAAGGACAGTTCTCAGCCCCACTCAGACATGTTTACATAACACCACCTGGAACATAATTGCTGTACGGGCCAAAAGTCACAGCATACTAAGCTGAGATCTTTCGGCACGTTACAGCAAACTATGTACATACATAGAAAGGGGAGACTTTGATTTTCACAGCAGCCTGTCAGGAATGTGATTCTCCAAGGAAACAAGGTGTACTTTTTTCACATTTCCACTACGTTTCACAGCAGATATATCAAGCAGCACTGTCCTGGGGTTTGGGCAGAGATATTTGATGCACTGACAGCAGCAAGTGTATTTAAGCAGCAACTGGCAGATGTTGGTGCCAATCTCGGCAATGCATAAAAGTTTATAATTGTATTTGATATCTACAAAAAAAATGTGGTAGTGGCTATTCACTCACAGATTTAAGACAAAATTGCTAGATCTGTGACACATCTAATTGGAAGCAGTATAAGCAAGGAGCCTAGAGAGCAAGATGTTTATTTTATGTCCTCGAGAAGACAAGAAAACATTCCATCTAGCTTATTGAAAAGACCCATGTGGGCAATCTTATTCCAGTGTGTTCAAATTTCTATAAAGTTAAGTATTACAGTCATCTGTGTAGTGTACATATTCTTTAGTTTTAAAAAGGAAAAGCAAACTTTGGAAATGGTGACCTACGAGCCTTCCACACAGCCATATAACCCAAAATATCAAAGCAGAAAATCCGCAATATCTGCTTTGAACTGGATTTTCTGATTTCACACTTATTCCAAACTTGTTCAATGTGGATTTTATACTGCTGTGTGGAAATGGCCCTGAGTAATAAAAATATTATTATAATAAAAAATGTTTATACCCCACCACCATCTCCCCAAGGGGACTTGAGGCGGCCAACATGGGGCCAAGCCCAACAATTGCAACAAAGCAAAAAAAAGTACATACAACAAATAATACATCAAATAAAATGTAAACAAAACAAAATAATACAAGATATCCACAGGGTATAAAATAAAATAACAAAAGAATGAGCACAATGGGCTGGGCCAATTGCAAGGGCTACAATTATAAGAACCCTGGGCGAGATGGATGAGTAGGGTAGTGTATCTGGTGGGAGGTTCAGATGGGACAAGCAATGGGGTTTAATTTCACTAAATGATGAGGTAATATTTCTAAACAGTTACTTTTGAGGATAGTAAGGCCACCACAAAGGCACACATAAAAGTAATGTAAATTAGGAAAAGGTTATTTTATTGGTGTAGTGAGTAGAAGTTTCGAGTTGCTTTCAAATGTTAGTTTTTGTTGGCATTCTGGGATATTTTAGATGCCTTTTGACAGGATATGTTTATATTATGCTATTTTCTTATCAGTCCAAAATGAAAAGTACCAGAAAAGTTATATGTCAATGCAGCAAATGACACAGCAAGTCCCTCCTCCTCAAGACTCTTATGTTTAATGGCAATTACGGTAGTAAGCAATGTTACCATGATACCCAAGTGGTTGGAATTCACCCAGATTCTGTGCATGCCAAATAATTTGTGGGTTGACCTTTTGAGGATTTGATTATTTGCAAATTTGATTAATATGATCTCTGTAGGAATCTTTAGGTCCTCTCCTGCGAACATAATAAATTGTGTATCTGTGAGGAAAGAAAAGCTATTGTAGAAAAGATATTAAATTTCACATACTTTAAAAAAAAACCCTTTTGGCAAGGTGCCCAGATCTCAGGGCAAGTACTGAACATGCAAAGAAACCCAGAACAAAACAAATTTGGTAGAGCAAAATAAGTGAGCGGGTGAAATGTATGGTGGCAAAGCAAGGGAGGTGGAAACTGTCCAGGAGAAATGTGACTTTGGGGGGGGCAGAGCTCAAAAGCAAATAGTGAGGAACTATTGAGCAGAAACAAAACTAGTCAGAAAGAGGGCTTTGAGGTGTTCCATGGAGGAACTCAGCTAACCAAAGGAATAAAACAAGGGCACTTCTTCTTGGCAGCTATTCCCTTGGGAAAGGGATATCTTCTTTCTTTGTGCTTGTGATCAGTGAATGGAAAACTTCAGAGGGAAAATAAATGAGATGGATCACAGTGGTTGAGCCACCTTTACTAAAATGTGGAACTAATTGGCAGAGGTGCCACAAGCCAAAAGTCAGCATTGAGAAAGCAAAGCAAGGAGAGACTTGTGAGAGGCTGTCTATGTGATGTACCTGTCAGCTAAAGGAAATGATATGAAATATATTTTATCTAAGGTGCTCAGTTTACCTACCTACTTTTGATATAAGGGTTCTCTGCAGTGAGCCTGCTTTGCTGTCTTCATTTTTCAGTAAAGAGATGCAACTTGTATAACACAGCTCTTGACAGAATAATTTTCAATAATATGATCAGAGAATGTACTGGAATGCTATCCTATTTTGCCTTTCATGATAATAGGTTGGCTTCTGTGGCTTCCTTAAACTATGCAAAAGCACCCACATTTTAATGTCATTGTTTCTCTTGCACTTTCTCTTTACTTCCTTTTGTTATCTTGCTGTCTTGACTGTAATGGGAAAATGTATTATTTACTAGCCATTAGGTGATTAAAAATAACAATGAAAGACCAGAGTAAGAGTAAATATAAGAGTAAGAATAATAGCAAACCAAGGGCATGGGGAGTTAATGGTTGTTTGAGCATTCTGCTACAGCCAGACCTGAGAAGGGGGGTCCAGTAAACGATACACACCAGTGATTCTATATTTCATTGTTTTGGTTTCACTTGGCCTGGGGGAATCTTGTAATATTATGTAAATTACCAGAAGTTTACATCAGCATCATTTATACAAGCTGATATGTCCTTAGCCATTAAGCGCTTGGCAAAACTGAATACAAGTGTGAAAGAATAGCAGTTGTTGTAGCTCTTACAAGTGTTTTTCGTTTTGGTTGCTTTTGTTGTCTAGCATGTTTTCTAGCCAGCAGCTCTTTTCTATTATACAGCTGGCCTTTCATAGCCAGAAATTCTTTGCCCACAGATTCAACCATCCACAGCTTTAAAGAACTGCCCTCATCCCAAAAACAAACATTGATTTTCCCATTTTATATTAGGGACACCATTCTACTATATAACAGTACTTAACCGTTGATGGATTTTGGTATCCATTTGGAGGGGTGGGGGTCATGGAACTAGCAGATGTCAAAAGCCCCCTGTAGCTGTACATAATTCTCTGTGTTACACTATTACATCTTCATCCCATAACTGAATCACAAAACAATATTTCTCCCTCTTTAATTCTGTTTCAGTCATTTTTTTTCTGTGCTTTTGATAGTATTCTCCCTGATATATCATGCAAGGCAACCCTTCACTTGACTATAAGCTGGGCATTGAGTTCAGTATACAATCCCTTTCTGGAAAAGCTTTATGATCAGATTCTGAATTCTTACTGGATTAGTCCTCAATTAAAAAGCCAGCATAGTTTGATTCTTTTGCTATTGTTCTAGGACGTGGATATCAGGATTTCAATTTCTGTCCAAATGCGGAAATCAACTAGGTGACCTTGAGCAATTCACACTGTCAGCATTAGAGGAAGACAACAGCAAACCTACACTGAATAAATCTTGTAGAGAGTACCCCTGGACAAGGTTGCCACACGTCCAGTTGACTTGAAGGCATATAATAGCAACTCCTCCAATAAACACCAATTTTCCTAGAAAAGCTCACATGTTTCTGTTGTTCCTTGTATATGTGTTCCAGTATCCCTTGTGTACATAAAGGAAAATTATCTGTCCTGACGTGAATATTATTTACAGTTGGCTCCTTTGTATTTCACTCACTTGGAAATTATGAATGAGAAATAACAAAATTGTCTATAACAGGTTACTTTTCTTTGCTGTGAGGATATAACAAATTCCCCCCTTCCCCATCTGCTATCCCATCACATTTTGATGTTTGTACCGATACATTATAACTTTCTGTTCAACAAGTAGCCATTTTCAAATTCTGGATTGGCAGGGTAGTGCGGGGGGAGATTTGGTAGATTGGTATCAAGCTGTTTGGAAAGATGTTTTCTTTAGGACACAGTTTGAGCTGAATCACTGAAGGCATTTGTATCCTAGAAAGGGTTGATCTCTGAACATAGAGAAATAAGGTGTTGCAGGAGCCGTTCCAAGTAATTGTGGTAACAAGAAGTTATGAGAATTATGAGTGCTTTGTGTAATTGGGAGCATGGTCACTGTGAATCACATAGAGGGGAAAGCTAGCTGATAATTTATCTGTTTATTAGAGCGATCCTAGAACTAAAAAAACTGAACATATACATGCATTTTTCTTTTCACCAAGGTACCTAAGAGTTTCAAATAAAATTTAGAAAGCTAAGGCATTAGGAAAGTCTACCTTTGGAGAATCATACCTGTGCAAAGTTCACTTTTCCTCTTTAGAGTTATTTTTATTGTCTCCTTTTTCTAAACAGAGGTGAAAAGGTTTAATCCTTCCCTTTCCAACCACAATTTACTAATAATGGCCACTTCCCAGTAGTAGCTGTTGGGACTTAGCAAAAAGGAATCGCTGGGCATTTTAAAATATAGACTATAGCACATCTTGATCCAAAACACAAATGAATACTAACATTTTTTTCAATTTCAAGAGAAGCATCAGACACCTTTCATGCTATCTAACCTGACAGCCAGACTATTTCTGAGAGGCCAACATTTTAAATATATATGAACTTTGCAAAGGTCTACAAAACCTTTGCTTCATATCTGAAATAGATGAAAATTATTAATTTTTCACCACACTGTGCATTGAAATTAATAATGTGAGGGGAGGCTTGGGGATAAACATGAAGCACCATTTATTTTATAAAATATTCTAACACATTATTAGACCACAAGATTAATTTCCTTTGTCCGTTTAATATATTTCCAATGTTTTTGATATAGGCAATATGAAACAATTTGAGGTTCAAAGGAAATATGACTTTTATAACTGAGAATCTACCTTAAACCATCTTTTATGAAAGACAAGCCAGCTTATACAAAATAAATAACAACAACAACAACAACAACTTCATTTTTATACCCCGCCAACCATCTCCCCTAAGGGACTCGGGACAGCTTACAAGGGACAAGCCCAAAATTACAATTAAACACCGCAATAAAACACTACAATTAAAAACATCAGATAAAAGCAATACTACACAATTATAAACAACATAAGAGCAATATGGCTGGGAAAAGGAACATAGCTGAGGTACAATTCAATGAGTGCAATACATTTTACAGGAGCGCAAGAAAAGTGCTACAGAGTAGTAGATTGGGCAGGAAATACTATCATGTTGTGGTAGACCAACTGATTATATTCTTCCAGCAGTCGCTCCAGGGTTATCGGTATTGGCCCTCCTGTTCGGTGGTCTCGTACCGGGGACGGCTTTAGCTTTGGCGGTCCCAGGGACCCAGGGAGATGTAGGGAGTTTGGGTCAGTAGATTCCCATGGCAGCTGGTCATCTCTTTGCTGGTTCTTTGACAATCTTTTTTCTGAGTCCAGAATGGTTTGCTGGGGATCAACGTCAGTTGTTTCAGGTGTTTCAAACAATTAGAGATCTACCTCAGTTACCCTTAAGGACTTATCTTCAGCATACGGAGATAACACCATCTCTGTCTTTAGGGCCAGAGGGTGTACACAGGCTTGTAGATTTTCAGTCAAAAACTTCAGCTTGGGCAAGACGGTGACCTCAGCCGCCCGTTTGCCAGTTCTGGTGGTCCAAGACATCCTGGGAGAGGAGCAATAGCGAGTGGCTGTTGAAGCCCTCTGCAAAGGCTGCTGCCTCGCCGCCATCTTGTTTCCCACTCATTCAAGTATAACATGTTGATAATGAAAATCCAAAGAATTATACATGGTTGAGATCATGAGTTTCTTTTTCTTCAAAATAATTGTCACTCAAAATTAAACTGAGATCCAGCTTGTCTTAACCAGGGCTTCTTTTGCATGTCTCACTGCCAAAAATTTCAGGTGAGTGGAAGGCTATCACTGAAAGAATGAAGCAGCATTTTTCTCTTTAAAGGAGGAGGAGAAGGAAGAGGTCACTGAAGAGTTCTTACTGGGCTATACGGTGAAGCTCCATTGCAGACTGAATGCAGTTTTACACTACTTCCTTGCCTCAATTCTCTGCCAAAGAGTGCTAGTGCCTCGTCATACTTCATCTCCCAGAAGTCCATAGCACTGAGCCATGGCATTTAAGTTCATGTCAAACTGTATTAATTTTACTGTGTAGAAGCAGCCTATTCATGATTTAGATTATCTAAAGAAAAGGGAGAAATACTGATTGAGGGAAAAGGAGGGGAATCTAGTAACACCCTAAAGACTGATTTTTTTAACTTTAGCATTAGTGTGTGTGTGTGTGTGTGTATATATGTGTGTGTGTGTGTGTGTGTGTGTGTGTGTGTATTTGAATGCTATACATAATGTTTGTGGTGTTCCAGCCTAATGCAGATCTGTCTTGGGATAATGACTAGTTGCATGGTTATTACCTGGAGGAAGGGGTTAACGATGATTCAATGGAAGTCAGTTTTGAAACAGCCAGTGAGACTTCTGATAACCTTGAGTCCCATGAGAATTTGCCTCCCGTGCCAGCTGGGGCCCAGGGAAGTGGGGAGGAAACCATTTCTCACAGAGATACGAGTCCAGCTGGGGCCGGTAATGAGAAGGAATTTGATAGAAAGGCTTCTATCCGTTCTTTGAGAAAAGATTGGAATATGCGAAGGGGGATTCAGTGGTCCCACAGAAAATAGACTCTTTTTAAGGCTGGTTTTGGGAACAGTCTGACAGAACAGAAGTTACGTTTGGACTAAGCGTTTCCTGGCTCCTGAGTTCCAGATGAAGTACCGCAGGGGGCGGCTTTGCCCTGCTGTTCCACGTTCCCTGTTTGGCCATTGTCATGGTTGCCTTGGACTCTACGTTTCCCGTTTGACTGCAGGAGCAGTCGGCTTTCGCTTTGGATTATTTTCCATGGGACTTACTCTGTTTGAGGGCTTCTAACAGAGTTACTTTGGGACTTGCTTTTGGCTTTACTTCTTATCTTTTGGACTATCCTTATTCTAAATTAAAGTATTTTACAAAGATTGCTTGTGTTGGTAATCTAGGGGGGTACTTCTGGATCTGAGGTGCAACAATGGTTTTAAATCCTCAGATGAGGCAGGGTGTAGTAGATCCTATTACCTAATATACCACAACTGCATAAATATGCTGAATAAATGGAGACTATTAAAAAGTAAAAAAAGGCTGCCAGAATAGAAGGATCCCCAATTATATCCAAGAGGTCCTGAAAAGTTAATCAACCAGAAGTAAGAAGACCCAAAACAAAAAAGGTTTTTTTTAATTATGGAGAAGACAGCATTATCAGGACAATTAGGCAGTCTGTTCAGCTCTTTCCAAATTGCTCGGCCTTCTGCGTGCCCAGAAGGCAGTTTCTCATCTTGTATCAGCCACTGATTGAGGTTCCGGGTTTGAACCTGCCACTTTTGAACTCTCACTTGCTGAGGTGTTCCTGCGAGTATCTCTAATTTCTAGTGGGCAACCCTGACATTCTAAATGAGTGAGGAAGATACATGTTCTGTCTGAAGTCTAACCCTTTAATGCATTTGAATTGTCACCGTGATCAGAAAATGCCATATAATATACACATTACATTTTTCACAACCTTGTAGAAGAGGGTTAATAAGAGCACAGGTGCATTTTTGGATAGAAAGATCCCGTGAACAACCCACCGCAATCCTAACATTTGCATATGTTAACATTTACAAAAAGGGTTAGATAGGGCTTCTAGTTTTCTATTTCTAAACTTTCCTATCTTCTCTGTTTCTATATATTCTATACTCACTTTTCTAATCTTTTGTTTTAGTCTCGATAAGAAATGCTTTTTCTTCTTTTTTTAACATCATAGAAACCTTTTTTGTGTTAGACGATGATGGAAGAAGATGATAATATAAGATGTATTGTTAAAGTCTTTTATGGCCAGAATAACTGGGTTGTTATAATTTTTTGGGCTGTATGGCCATGTTCCAGAAGCATTCTGTTGAAATTGTCCACATGCTTGTGGATTTCAATGGCTTCTCTGTGTAGTCTGATATGGTAGTTGTTAGAGCGGTCCAGCATTTCTGTGTTCTCAAATAATATGCTGTGTTCAGGTGCTCTGCTATGACTGACTTCTCTGGTTGAAGTAGTCTGCACAGAGAAGCCATTGAAATCCACAAGCATGTGGACAATTTCATCAGAAAGGAAGAAACCATGAAAATGAACAAAATCTGGCTACCAGTATTTAAAAAAACTCTAAAACTCTAAAATCATAACAGTAAATTAAGAACAACATTCAAAAACAGGGGAACTCCAAACAAGAAAAAAATCGGGGACAGCTAATCACCTCTCACCTCTTACTGCCTGGATTCCCCCAGGCAGTAGGAAGCCACACCCTGAAAACTGCTAGGCCATTAAATACCAATAAAGGTGGCCAGTTGAAACATTCACACCTACCTCCAACAGTCTTTCGTTCTCCCAACTAGACATTCCACAGATATATAAACCCCATTTTCCAAGTTTCCAACAGACCTCACAACCTCTGAGGATGCCTGCCATAGATGCAGGAGAGAGTACTTCTGGAACATGGCCATACAGCCCGAAAAACTTTCAACAACCCGATAATATGTTTTTTAAAAGTCCATACTCTATATCTATACTTGTACCTCTCCCTACTTCCTATATTTTATCAATAAAAATGTATTACGCTATATGACAACAGAAGAAGATGAGTGATATCCACAAAAGCTCATACTAAAAATTAGTTAGTTTTCAAGTTGATACAAGATCTCCAATTTTTTCTCCCCCCTTTCTCCTTTTTATGCTGCAACAAAATAATATGGATATTTATTTGAAAACTAGAATATCTAATGGTTCTTTAAGATTGTAGCTTTTGCAGGAGGCTTCTATTTTACAGTAATTAAAGCCACGATAGCAAGCGTGTGATTGTGGGGAGTAATTTTAATTGCCATAAATAAGGTTGAACTTGAGTGTAAGGGGCAAGGTTAAGATGATAAGATTTCCAGGACATTTGTTTTCTCTTTTGTATGTGAGCAGAAATAGAGTTCAAAGGCTACAATTAAGTAATATTTTGAATGCAAAAGTTGACCTGCACCGTGCTTTCCTTAAACCTTTTTAAATAGATCATTCCCATGATTAGACAAGTGGCACACTAAATGACTCATTAAGTATTAATGGCAGGAAAATCTCATTACCATTTAATTCCATTTGCTTTATGTGTGTTGCTTAGACATCACTGCCCTCCAACACCACAATTGTCACGCAATATGACTGAAAAGACCCATGAAATTCTCTGGGTATTAATACAGCCATTTTGATGTGAATTGCCATTCTCCTCTAAATGTAGCTAAAGGGAGATTTTTACTACTGTGGAAAATTGCATTCTGAACTTTTTATCACTTTCTGAATTGAATGCATACGTTAAAGACTAGAAATGAAAAAGCTGTATGTAGGAAAACATCATTTCTTAAATCAGATTCAAGGATGGCAAATCACATTTAATTTAACAAATTCTGACTCACGATTCAAAAGCAACCCAGTACGTGGATATGTTCTGAGGGAATAATGTGCTTGAAAATCTCCTCCCCATCAAACCAGAAATGAGAAGACAGGAGGCAGTCTTAACATCTACACTTTCTAGGGCTGTTTCAGAATTCATTGTTGTGAATGTCACTTTGACTCTTTAAAAGTAATGCTATGTTGAGTGGCTGTACACAGTTTATGGTAATACAGATGGAATATTCACGGTTATTTCTTCCCACGCGCCCCCAATAAAGGTTTTCCCAAAGCCTGGAAAGTTTGGTCAGGAAGAATAGTGCAGTGATGAGTTTTGTACTGTTTTCACTTGGTGAAATGTTCCAGGAAATTATTTTGCACAGAAATATTCACGGGCCTTTGAAAACCATGGGCAAGTTGCACAAAAAATAGTTTTTTTGTGGGGGAAAACTGTTTGCAGATAATCTTTATCCCTGACAAGATACTTATATTTCGACACACACCTAGTAATGAAACAGAGACTGGCATTCTATCCAGTAATTATGATATTGTAATCCTAGTTTATGGCATCATATATTTATACATTCATATTTATGCTCAATACACCATTATGACAGAAAGTGACCTCTAAAATCTACTTTTTAACTAAGAAGCCTCCCTTCAACAAACAGACACAAATTCAAGGTGCAGGGGAGCAGAGCAGTGAATTGTGACATATCTAGCCTGCCTCTGGTATACTAGTAAGATGTAGCAAGCAACTGTATCAAGGCCCCACTGCTGGAGCAGAGGTAGACACATCTCTCCCCTCCCTACTCTTCAAAGCCTTGGATATTTCCTATTTGATAGATGCATGGTTTAAAAGGTAGAGTTGGGGAAGACATAGTTATATAATTGTAGTTACGTTGTTATAGCTATGTCTCCTAATGCAGGATGTTGACCTGTGTTTTTTTTCACATGGAAAATATGTGAATTTCTGTGCTGAACTGTTTTTGAAACATTTTAGAAACTGCAATTACCAGCTGAGCACAATTATTTGCTTTCACTTGTGAGGACAAAATAGCTAAATATTTACATCCCCATGTGCAGGCTACAGACAGATGTTGATGAATTCAAACAAAATAACCCCAGATCTATGCTCTTATGGTTCTTCAGCATCCAAATGCCAAACTTTCAAATTTCAAACTTCATAAGTTATTGTGGACTTCCCTCCCCCATGTTGGTAGTAGTAATTAAATAATAATAATAATTTAAATATATAGCTCTACACTTCTGAACAAAGGTGAAGAAGCAGTACCAGCTGTTAAAGCATTTGCAATGTATTTTGCTTACTTTTCCAATGGTCCCAATAATTTGGCATGTCCTACTTTTAAAAAATGCGCTGAAAGCTATGAGACTTGACCAACAGAATCAAATATTTCAGTGTCCAAGGTGAACCCACATTGTTAGGACCACCTCTCTTTTAAATTTTGGCCTGTCATTCACTTGCCCTGACCTCTTCTGGTTCCTTTAAACAGATGGTTTAATTGTACTGCAGTGTAGAGATGACATTTGGAATCATGGAAGGGAAAAGAAAGAAGTACAAAAGTAGATTATCTTGCTGCTACCATTTCCGTTGCTAAAATCACTTTGTAAAATATACACTTGCCATATTACTTATTTTCAATCTTGGAAGAAAATACTGTTTGAAAAAACTGTTGAAAAAATACTTCCCCCAAGTTGCAATCCCATAGCCACTTTGAGTCCCAATCCAGGGAAAAGGCAGGTTAGAAATCATAATCATAGTGTTGCTGTTAATTAAATATGAATATCCTTGCTCTTCCTGGGTATCTGGCATTTCCCATAAACTATGAATGTTGCATCAGGAATACAAACATGAAAAGGAGCATTACTGAAAACTGGATGCTTTTGTTACTCCTATAGACCTAATGTTGCACTTTAGTTTCACTGCTGGTGTTAAATATGCTTGACCTGCCTATTCATAAATAGATAACAAACATTGCACATGATCTCCATTATCCTTCCACCTTCTAAGAGACAGCCCTGTGACTCTAGATGTCCCACCTAATTGAGTAATAGGAATGGCTGATAAGCTTCTGGCCAGAGAGATGATAAATCCATCCTTGGTTTTGTGGCTGTTCATTCTGTAGCTGCTTGATACTGTAAGGAAGCTGCCCTCATGGTGGACCTCTGTTGCCAACCGAGAACTCCAGCTCTGGGAGGAGGAGTCACAGAGCCAGAGTAAATTGACTGTCCCTCTGTCAATGGATCCAGCAACCACCACTGATTAGTAATGTATGGAGGACAGATTACAAAAAATTGAATATTAAACAAAATGACTAACATGAAGATTTATGTTCAGAATTTTGTAGAATGGGGGGCCAATATGTACTGGGCAAAATAGTGATTCCTTCCCCATGAGATGCAAGTGAATGTTATTTTGTTGATACAGTAAAAATTCATGGATTATCCTCATTATCAAGAAACATGACCCTTGACATTTTAATAATCTCAGAGAAGTTACTTTTTCAAAATAGTTGAAATCCTATAGCCAGCATAGAACTCCTTTCCTGAAAATATCAATTGATAGTCTTCATCATTCACACTAAAGACAGATGCCAAAACACATACACACACACACAACTTCTCTGCAACCTTTGTATCTACTCCTAGTAATAATGTTAGTACTCTGGTAACTTGAAATTCCATTATGGGTTTCTTGGTTTTGAAATATTTAAACTTTTTTGAAAAAGCAAGTGGTGTTCCTAGCTACAGACCAACTCCTGATTGTTTTTACCTTCCCTCATTCTCTGCTTATACTTCAAAACTTTGCATGACCACCTCTTCCAGCAAGCCTTTTATTTTCTGAAGGGACCCCTTTTACGCTTAATACCTACACGCTGCCTTTAGCCACATGGCATCCTCTGGGATTTAGCAGCACCATTCCTGATCTGCAACATAGTTCTAAAGAGTCAGTGAAGCTGTAGATTTGAATAACCACACAAGCATTCTGGAGATATTTGACCCTCTTGACTTTCCATTTTGTTTTTCACATTATAATCCCATCATTTGGGGGAATATTTGTGCAGTTTCAGTCAAGCAATGGAACAGCTTTCCTAATACTTCAGCCCTTGCTTATTTAAAACAGACATGGTGAATGCTTTGGAACAATAGATCCAGGTACTAATTTATTCCTGTTAGTGCACAATAATGAAAAGTCAGCAAGATTAATGTGCTGTTACTGTTTATTCAGTGCAGCATTGTTCGTGACTAAATACAATGGATGGGACCTTCTTTCTGCCTCATTAAATAAGTTAATCATGTAAATCAGGAGGAAAAAAAACATTTTAGATGATGTGAGACCAGAATAAATATTAGCTTCCTATTTTCCACTAGGGAATGTGAAAGCACATCTGATAAGTGCTGGAATCCCCATCTCCAATTTAAAAACATCTCTAACTTTAAAAGTTTAATTTGCATGATTATCAACTGAAAACCCTCCAAAAACAGAAACATGAGTATTTTTAGAAGAATGATAATTGTCAAAGCCTTTTAAATAGCCAATCAAGTTTTCAGGGAGAAAAGCATTTTAAACTAATTTAAATGTCTTTTTTTGGTGGCTTACAAAATTTAAATGAAAAGTACCAATTAATTTGTCTTAGCAAACGTGATGATACAATCATAGTTTCTGCTTCTAAGCAGAGTTAACATTAAATTCAAGAGTGCTTCCATTTTGGTACTTACTTTATTTACTTACTGTTGTTAATTTTCTGATACCCTCATATTGGTTCTTTAGAGTTAAAAGGGGGGAAAGAGTGTTACAGAATATAAGCAGCTCAAAAGGCATGCCCTAAAATGGATCTCTATAACACACTATGTATTAAGATGAGCTTCAATCATATATTCACTTGATTAAGTGTTAACAGAATTGCTGGTATGAGTCATAATGAAGCTAAGGCCCCTTCCACACAGATATATAAAATCCACATTATCTGCTTTGAACTGGATTATATGGCAGTGTGGACTCAGGTGATCCAGTTCAAAGCAGATGATGTGGATTATCTTCTTTGATTTTATGGATTATATGGATGTGTGGAAGGTCCCTTTATCTTCTCTTAGTCTAATACATATTTTATTAGATTTTAATTCTGTAATTGTGATGTAGTGGAAAAACTTAAATTCTCTTAAACAGATCCCAACAAAATCCCATCAAGCAGACTACTCTACTGTAAGAAGAAATACAGGCCCCTTCCACACTACTGCTGTATTCCACAGAGGCATTTCAAAGGGAGGAAGCAAAAACCTGGTGGTGCAATGGGTTAAACCCTTATGCCAGCAGAACTACTAACCAACAGGTCAGCAGTTTGAATCCAATGACAGCAGGTTGAGCTCCCTCTGTCAGCTCCAGCTCCCCATGTGGAGACATGAGAGAAGCCTCCAATAAGGATGGTAAAACATCAAACGTCCAGGCATTTCCTGAGCAACATCCTTGCAGATGGCCAATTCGCTCACACTAGAAGCAACTTGCATTTTTCAAGTTGCTCCTGACATGAAAAAAAAATCCCACTGTATATTGGAGTGGAACCTAGTCAGGACAAAATTGTTCAGAGTATCCTTGCTTCCTAAATGGAATATCCCTTTTTCAGGGTTTATGTAAGTAAATTATGTCTTTTCCCAAGCAGAAATTTGTATGGCATGAAAATAAGAATTTTCAGTGCTTATGTTGGAAACTACTTTGAGTCCCCCACTTAGGAGAGAAAAGCTGTAAACACATGAAGTAAATAAATAATAATAAATAAATGCTCACCATACATCATGTGAAAGATTTACTTTTTAGTTAATGCTGCCAACTCCAGCAACATAAGACTTTTGCGAACAGAACAGAAATATTTGTGATTTTCAGCAATCGTATCTTATGCCCCCTCCAAATCAATGCCCTCTCTAAATATTCTGCAAAGGTGCAGATCACCCTTCATAGTCTTCATTGGACTATTTTGTTTTTCTCCTCTAATGTTTTACTACATGCTTGTGTGACAAAATGCAGGGGTTGTGTATTTATGTACTTACTTGCTTACTTCATTTTATCCCACCTTTCTCTGATATAAAGATTGGCCATTCTTTACATTTCAGAAGATTTTCTCTTTCTTTCAGAATGTGTGCTATTAGTGGAAGTCATATTTTATTTATTTATTTACTTACTTTATTTATATTCCGCTCTTCTCACCCCGAAGGGGACTCAGAGCAGATTACAGGTGCACATACTTAGCAGACAATCCCTGCTGTTTCCACATACACAGTACACACTGTACACAGTACACACAGTACACAGTACACAGATATAACAAACAGAGGCAAACTCTGGCCACCAGGGGGATTTGACGCACTCCTCATCTCAGCATCCCTTGTTGTTCCTTCCGCATTCCTTAGCGTTTCCTGGAGTTCTTTTAATGGCCTCATAATTCAGTCAAAATTTGCCTCCCCACTTAATGTGGTACCTTTCTCACCTACTTGACAGATGCAACTGTCTTTCAGGCTGCAAAGGTCGACAGCAGGCTACACTTAAGGTCAAGCACCCACCCCGACCCGGGCAGGCCTCAAACTCATGACCTATTGGTCAGAGAGATCTTATGCAGCTGACACTTAGTTTGCTGACACAAGTTTGTAGAAACACATATTTTCAGAAACCACTCTAAAGAAGAGCTAGATGAGGCTATTTCTGTTGAACCTACTTAAAATTTCTCTCATTCTGCCTGATAATTTTATGATAGTTAACAATTAATAGCATTTGATAGAAGATTGCATTTACTGAGCCTGTTAAATGAAAACTGTGGGCACTTATATTTTATTATTCCATGTTTGTCCAGATAGCTCAGAGCAGAAATACATATTCCTCATTTGGTCTACACAACACCTTTATAATGGTCAGTTAGGTTAGAATGTGGGAATGGCCTTAATGTCATCTGGTGAATTTTGTGGTCTGAGTGGAGACCACATTTGAATGGGCACAATTGCAACAGATAGTCCATGTTTCTCATGGTTCATTTCTGTACTTCTAGAGAATCATCTCACAAAAATGGGACTGGAATTTGTAAACAATCAAATAGGATTGCAGATGAATGGAGGTAGCCTAGTGAGAAAAAATATATCTAAAAATTTGAATGAACTGTTTGACAGTGGAGTACACTATCTTAGGGTGTGGTGGAGGCTCCTTCTTTGGAGATTTTTAGAGGATGGATGGCCATTTGTTGCAAATATAGTAAAAGGCAACAAACTCCTTTGCCCCTCATCTCCAGTCACGGATGGGGAGCCTTGGCTTCTGGCCATCCTCCCTTGCCCCTCACCCCAGTGAGGAATGAGGAGAAAGAGAGAGGGCTTGCTGACAGGATGCCATTCCTCCTCAGCCAACCTTGGGGCAAGTTTTCCTTTTAAAATGTACCCGTTCCAACTTAGAAACAAATTCAACTTCAGAACAAACCTACAGAACCTATTTTGTTTGTAAGTTGGGGGAGGCCTATATTAACTTAATTTCTATCCTGCCTTTCTTCACATAGGGACTCAAGGCAGTTACAAATGAATGTGGCCAATTGAAATGTGGTCAGCTAGCTCCAACAGACAATAATTCTTTCTCCCACCCAGGACTTTCCACAGAAATATAAACCCAACTTTCCTATTTTCTAACAGACCTCACAACCTCTGAGGATGCTTGACACAGATGCAGGCGAGAATGCTTCTGGAGTATGGCCATACAGCCCAAAAAACCTACAACAACCTATTATTATTATTTGTGGTAGCTTCTCACCCCCACAGGGGGACTTAGCACGGCTTACATTCGCAGCGCTACAGGCCACAACACCACAATACAATTTAAAATACACCATGCAATCAACGTCATTAAAAAGCATTAAAAACATTTAAAAACATTACATTAAAAATCACTACAAACAACCATAATTAATTAAAGCCATCAAGCGAAACACCTAGATAAACATGCTTTAGTACAGTTTAGTCTGTATAAATTGGATAAACTGGACAAATAGATATATAAAATAGATATAAAACACTATAACTTGTTTGAATTTTAGCAAAAGAAAACTATAGAGCTTTTGAGTGAAAAACAATGGAAGTGAGAGAATTTCACTATAGAATGCTATAATTTTGACTTTTTAGATATTAAAGCTATAAAACAGAGCTCTAGGTTTTACATACCTCAGTGCATCTACTGTGAAAATGACAAGAAATGTTAATATATCTTTTTGCAATTCCACAATCAGTATAATACTCCATACATGGGATTCTACTTTTTCACCTTTTTTAAAACCTGTACAAGAAACTAGAACAGCGACTTTTATCCAAACTGAAAGACATGTCAGTGCATAGCTGTGCAGAGGTATTTCAGGTTAGCTTGAATATTCAAAGAGGCTCTTCATGCCACTTTTCTAATCATAAGAACGATAAACAGAATGGAGTCTAATTTGAGCACAGCAAAGGTCATGCTTTGCAATTACAAACATTTCTTAATTACAACCTCCAGTTACTATTAATTTTAGCTCCTCGTTTATCATCTTTTAACTAATGTCTCTTTCTCCTTTTCCTTCTAGCTCACCTGGCTGCTAATCAGGAAGGAATATTGCAGTTCTCACTGCATTTTAGTGAGATGCATACAATATTTGCTTTCTTAGAACTCCAGTGATTGCTGTAGAACAGCGGTTCTCAACCTGGGGGTCGCGACCCCCAGGGGGGTCGCGTGGCCATTTCGGAGGGGTCGCGAGGCCACCTCCTTAGGCCCCACCCCCAAGGCCACGAAGCCTCCCTTGGCTGGGACGCGGTCTCGCCAGCCGGCAATGCCGGGACCCAGCTGAGGGCCTCTCGCGATGCCTCCCTCGGCCTCAGGTCCCACACAGCTATTCCTGGGAGGTGGAGGGGTGAGGCCGAAGGAGATTACAGCGAGGGGGAGGAAGAAGCCGCACTCCCGCCTCAAGTCCTGCACCTCGAGGCACTGCCAGATGAGAAGAGAGAAGAGGAGGAGGAAGAGCCTGGACGAGGGCAGGCCTCGTTGCTGCTGCCCTGCGCCGTGTTCTTTCTGAAGCCCTGCAGAGTGGCAAGAGCAGTGCGGGGCGGCAGCAGCAGAGAGGCTCGCCCATCTCCTTCTCCTCTGGGCTCTTCCTCCTCCTCCTCTCCGTTTGGGGACCTCCAAACGGAGAGGAGGAAAAGGAAGACGCTGGAGGAGAAGGAGGAAAGACCTCGCTGCTGCTGCTGCTGCCCTGGGCCACCCTCGCCCCCTTTGAGGCCTCGCCTTGCAAAGCGGCGAGGGAAGCATGGGGTAGCAGCAGCGAGGCTTACCCATCTCCTCCTCCTCTGGGCTCTTCTTCTTCCTCCTCCTCTTCCACGGAGTGGAGGAGGAGAAAGACCCTGGAGAAGGAGGGAAGACCTCGCTGCTGCTGCTCTGTGCCACCCGCTTCTCGTCCCCTTCGAGGCCTCACCTCAACAAGCGGCGAGAGGAGCATGGGGCAGCAGCAGCAGCAGCAGCAGCAAGGTTGGCCTATCTCCTTCTCCTCTGGGCTCTTCTTCCTCCTGCTCTCCGTTTGGGGACCTCCAAACAGAGGGGCGGGAGGAGGAAGACTCTGGAGGAGAAGGAAGGGAAGACCTTGCTGCTGCTGCTGCCCTGTGCCACCCTCTTCTCGCCCCCTTCGAGGCCTTCCCTCAAAAAACTGCGAGAGGAGCGTGGGGCAGCAGGAGCAACAGTAGCAAGGCTTGCTCATCTTCTCTTAGCTCTTCTTCCTCCTCCTCTCCTTGGGGACCTCCAAACGGAGTGGAGGAGGAGGAAGTCCCTGGAGGAGGAGAGAAGACCTCGCTGCTGCTGCTGCTCCGTGCTCTCTTCCCTTTGAGGCCTCTGCTTAGCCTGGAAGGCTCAAAGTGTGGTGAGAGGAGTGTGGGGTAGCAGCAGCAAAGCCTGCCCTTGTCCTTCCCCTCTGGGCTCTTCCCCCTCCCCTCAACTTGGGCACTTCCAAACGGAGCGGAGGAGAAGGAAGACCCTGGAGGGGGGCAGGCCTCGCTGCTGTGCCCCACATTGTGCTTTTGTCACAGCTCTTTGAGGCCCCGAAGCCTCGAAGAGTGACAAGAGGAGCACAGGGCAACAGCAGCAGTGTGGCCTTCCCTCTTCCTTTTCCTCTGTGCTCTTCCTCCTCCTCTCAGGTCTCTTCCACCAGCGCCTCCAGGGAGGAGAGGAGGGCAGGTCGTGCTACTGCTGCCCCACACTATGCTTTTCCCTCCACCCTTTGAAGAATCCACCACAACCTACATATCAGGTATTTCACAGCGCTCTCCTGATTGTTTGTGAACTACATCTCTCCTAAATCACTGTCAATTTCTCCCAAACCTCTCCAGTATTTTCTGTTGGTCATGGGAGTTCTATATCCAAAATTTGGTTAAATCCCATTGTTGTTGGTGTTCAGAATGCTATTTGACAGCAGGTGAACTTTAACTTCAAGTAACTGCAACTCCCAAATGTCTATTTTCCCTATCATCAATTTTATTGGAACTGTACACCACAGTGTTGGCAGCATGTGTGTATCTGATGAGATCCACTCAATATTTTTTAATGTATAATGTTCTCTTTGGTTTGCCCTCATTAGGCATAATTAGTATGTGTGCCAAGTTTGGTCCAGATCCATAGTTGTTTGGGTTCGCAGGTCTCTCTGGATGTAGGTGAACTATATCTTCCTAAATCACTGCAAATTCCTCCCAACCACCTCCAGTATTTTCTGTTGGTCATGGGGGTTCTCTGTGCCAAGTTTGGTCCAGTTCTGTAATTTGTGGGGGGTCTCAGTGGTCTGTGGAAGTCAGAGCTGAATCGATTGAAGGTACTGCAAATCCCATCATCTGTTGTCTATACTCCCCCAAGCATATTTTTTTGTGATTATATACATCCTGCATATCAGATATTTACATTACAATTCATAACAGTAGCAAAATTACAGTTCTAAAGTAGCAATGAAAATAATTTTATGGTTGGGGGTCACCACAAGATGAGGAACTGTATTTAGGGGTCACGGCTTTAGAAAGGTTGAGAACCACTGCTGTAGAATGAATGCAGTTTGATATAACTTTACCTGCTATGGTTCAATGCTATGGAATCTTGGGGTTTTTAGTTTGGAGAGGCAACAGCACTCTTTGGCAGAGAAGGATAAAGACCTTATAAAACTACAAATCCCATGTTTTCATAGCATTGAGCCAGAGCAGTTACAGTGCTATCAAACTGCTTTCATTCTACAGTTGTCACCCTCCTTTTTATAGAGGGCAACAACACTGGATATGGAGATATATATATATATATATATATATATATATATATATATATATCCTCAATGTCGTGTTTCCTGGCTCCAAAACAAAGAAACCACACAAAGCAGAAACTCAAATAGAGCCCACATACACCCAAAACCCTACTCGCTATGTTTTTAGCCAAAAAAAACCTTTTAAAAAATTGACAACAGCCAAAAACCCTAAAAAACCTTTGGGACTACAAGTCCCAGAAACTCCTGCACCTGGAACCAAAAAAACCGCCCATGGCGTGAAACAGCGCCTACTCTTCCCCCTCCCTAACGGAAAAAATCCTCCCTTAAGGCTCCCCCCACTTGCTCACTCGGTCCCTCCCTCCCGCCTCCGCTCCCACCCCGCTGCCGTTGCTGCCGTCACATACCGGCCAGTAAGAGGTACAGACCCCGCACCAGGCCTTGGGGGGGGGAAGAAAGAGGACACCAGGCGCAGCAGAAGAATGGCAGGCCAAGCCCCAGCAGTACGGGAAGGGGGCAAGGCCCAGTCCTGCTGCCGCCACCGCCATAAAAGGAAGAGCCCCCTTTGAAGCCCCCGCAGCCTCCACAAGCGGCAGCTGTGGCCTGCTTGCCCTGGGCGGCCAGCGCCTCTGCCTCCTTGGGGACTGACTGAGGAGGAAGGAAGAGGAAGCGCTGCTGCCGCCTGGAGCTTTGCCATCAGGCGTAGCAGGGCAGGAGCCCCCACTCTCCTCTTCCCCTTCTCCGGCTCTGGGCTTCCTCGAGGGTGCGGAGGGAGGGAGGGAAGGCTGGTCGAGGGCTGCCCGGCTTATGGGAGTGCCCTGGGGCCAGCGGGGGAGGACTGTACCACTGCCGGCCCACAGGGGAGGACTCTCCCTTCACTGCGATGCCCAGGAGGAAGAGGAGGAAGAAGGGGCCTTCGCAGCACAGGCGGGGGAAAGCGGAAAGCACCCTCCTCCCTCCCTCCTCCTCAGGCCCTCCTCCTCCTACTAAGGGAGGAAGGGAGGAAGGAAAGGACAGAGGAAAAAGGAAGGAAGTAAAGGAAGGTAGGATGGATAGATTGATGGAAAGAAGGAAGGGGGAAGGAGAAAGGAATACAAACATGTGCACGGGGAGGGGGAGGACGGGGTGAAGGGGGAGAAAGAAAAGAAGAGGAAGGAAGAAAGGAAGATAGAGAATGGAGAAAAGAAGGAAGGGGAGAGAAGGAGGGAAAAGGAAAGAAAACAGGAAAGGGTGAAGGGGAGAAAGAAAGGAAGAGGAAGGAAGGAAGGAAGGAAGGAAGGAAGGAAGGCAGGCAGGCAGGCAGGCAGGCAGGCAGGCAGGCAAGAGGGGAGAAAAAAGGAAGGAAAAGGATGGATGGATGGAAGGACGGGGAAGGAAATGATACAAGGAAGGAAGGAAGGGGAAAAGGATGGAGGGAAAGAAGGAAGGAGGGGAGAAGAAAGGAACACATACACACAGAAGGGGTTAGCCACAGACTATGGCACAGCAACGCGTGCATGGGTCAGCTAGTAGATAGATAAATATATAGATAGATAGATGTCTACAATATGGCTTTTCATGGAGTCTAAAAGGATCAGAAGTGGGTTGCTTTCTTGCAGTACTGAAAGATCAGATAAAGTATTTCCCTTCTCAGATATCTGTGATTCAGTTCACAGACCCATAGAAAATCATTGCGTTTACAACATTATTTCCTTACCAATTAAGAAGAAATATCACACTAAGCATCCCATGAGGCTTTGCCTCTCTTCAATAGCTTATTTATTCTTCATGTAGGGAACTGACAAAATATGGAACGCCACTGGCTGTAACAAGGCAGAAGCACAGAGTTTGATGAATGCGTACAATCTTCTAAGAGCTTTTTAAAAAAAGGTTTACAAATGCACTCTCTCCTCTAGATCTTTGTGTTGATCTTTAATGTCACCACAGCATTCATAAAATACATATCCAGCAACAATCAAGTAAGCTGTGATTTGCTGCTTAGGAGATAAATAAATATTTTAGCTATGATCAAATATGATTTCATCAAAGAATGCGTGGTGATTACAGCTTGGCTTCACTCATCTGTGAGATAGTCAAAATAAATTAAATCCCTTCAAAAATATAAGAAACCAAGCACTCCATTTTTAATTTATTATTTTACTGGCCTGATCCAATACAGATCTGTTCAGAGATATTAGATACTGCTGTATGCTGTGTGATGCAACTCTGGAAGAACTTCTACTAGCCCAGAATAAAGGGGCATAGAGACTGTTTGGTCACATGAAATATGATCAGCACATCAAAACAGTTCTCAAGTATCTGCTGCTAAGTTCTGTATTACAGCTGCCTTGTGGTTGTGGCCAAAGGATTTTGTGACATGGTACCAATGAAAGCAAACCAGAAGTGGCAGATTATATTGAGGAGGAGGTTGGTTGGATTGATAGGATTATCCCAAGTGCACCCTAGATATATTTTGGTTTACAATAAAGTTTAGGTTACACAGACTGGGAATTTCAGTGGTGGTTGTTACTACCTATGAATCTGAGCACCTTAATCCTACAGAAGCATTGCCAGGTTGCTACAATTCAAATGGCATTTCAAAAGTTGTTTGGCTGCCATTAGTTACAGAAGCCGATGTAGTATTGTTGCATCTCCAGCCCTCTTAAGCCCCTTTCTATAACATATTTCTCCATGGCATTAATATGGCAGCACTTCCTAAGCCTTCAAGACAGGAAAGGCTTAAGATCTAACAAAATAATGCAGACAATTCCTTAAACCCTTTTCTGAGCACCAATGTCCTTGTCCGCTGTGCTGAAAGAATTTAGGAAATTATTGTTTCCTTTCGCACCTATAAATCTACCATTGCTCTAATCAAAACAGTTTGACTGCTATGATTGTACAGCTGGTGGTAAAGCTCCCTGTGGAGAACAAGGTTATACCTGAATCGAAGTTTCAGGCCTTAGTTTTATTTTTAGTTGGAAAGCCTTGGCACCTGAATGACAATCTAAAATATAGAGAGCAAGATTGATAGAAAACCTACGGTTGCTGTTCTATCCTCATAGAACCCATAATGCTTGCTAAGCATGTAGACATATGAAGCACTTACTCTGTTTAGGTTGTTTTGAAATGCATACCTTAAGTACATGATGGCTAAACGTTGGTAATGATTAGTTGTGGGGCTGCTTCTGAAAACAAGTTGGAAGCTTCAGCTGGTATAGGGGCGCAACCCCCTAGCTGCTTGATCGAGTCATGCTATATTGGTTTTGTGCTGGCTGCATTTGTGCATATTGGTCCTATTTAGTACCCTAAAAATATTGGACTTGCCACCTCATCACACGGGGGGGGGGGGGCTTACTCTTCAGCCATGGATGCTGCCGAATGCCATCATATGACGTGGGCCTTTGCCCCACTCCATTGATGGCCAAATTGGCAAGGAAACATTGCAAGATGCTTCCTCACCAACAACATTCAGTAAATCGTCCTTTGGGTAGCTCCGACTGAGGTACCCATGGTTTTCAGGCTTTCCCTCCATCTGATGGGGGAAACAGCAATAATAATAATAATAATAATCTTTATTTATACCCCGCCACCATCTCCCTGATGAGGATTCGGGGCAGCTTACATGAGGCCAAGCCCAGCAACACAATACAATATATGAAATCAAAACACAAACAGTAACATAATAAATTACATAAGGCATAAAATACAAAAAAATATATAATTAAAATAAAATCATTCATAACACAGTAACAGGGCTGCATGTACAGAATAAAATACTAAAGCTAAAAACACAGGGTAAGATAGGGATGGAGCAGATTTATTTGTGAGGGGGAAACTCTTCAGGAATTGACTCGAGAGGAGTCTTTATACAGGAGAGGAGGAGGTGTACTCTAAAGACAAACATTGAGGGGTCACAGCAATATCAGATTGTAGCTTGCCATACTTTCCCCTGCCTGATAAGGGAAGGGGCAGGGCACCAATGCGCCTTGCCTCAATGCCCCCATGAGATGGGGAAGCAAGGAGGTCATGTGGGTATCTGCAAGGCATCATGTGTACCTTCCATTTTGCTGGTGATTGCCAGCAAACAGAAAAAAGAGAGAAAGGGTGACCCATAAGTATGATGAAGTCCTTAGTTATTTGGAGGACCTTGTGAATGAGAATCATATATTCCTTAAAATGACCATTGTCTATTACATTGGCCAACACACATTTTGGTGCCCCAAATGTTAGACCTGTTTCTAGGCATATTTGACCTGTTAATTCCAAAAATGAGACCATCATCTCTAGTTTTTGAGATACAGAACATATGCCATGTACCGGTCACCATCTGATCATTCATAAAAAATCATGATAATCACATTTAAGAAACTAGAGCTGTTGAAGTCTATTCAATAACATTTTCTGAATTAATGCCCCAAGAACCCCAGGAACAGGCCTAAAAACCAAGACACCAAGAATCATTTATTTTTTATTTCAAACATTTATATCCCATCCTTCTCACCCCCCTCCCCGGGACGATGACGATGACACTAAGGGGGGCTCACAACCTGCAACCATTAGATCCCAAACAAAACCATTATAATTACAATTTTAAAAAATAGTTATAAACATCAATTTAAAATTTATTATTTATTTTGAATAACAACAACATTTTGTTTTTGTTGTTGGACTGTGTTATAGATCTGAGGGCACGTTACAATCAATAACATATTGTTAAAAGGTCACCCAAAACATTTTAGTCCTATACTCTTGTCTAAAACATGGTTGTTTGACTTTGATGTAAATTAACATTTTTTAAAAAACAATGATTGTTGCCTTCTTATTGGTTCTAAATGTTTTGCTTTTATATGGCTAAGATTTTATATTTGTAATTATCTGAGTGTTTACTATTTTTTAAATATGTGAACTCCCTTGGTAGAACTTTTTGTTCAGAATACAGTATATACATGTAAATAATTAATAAATGTGCAAATGATTTTTATAATGGAGAATATGGATTTAGACATTAGGTTAGAAAAAACCCTTAATTCAGGAGAAGAAAATAAACATTGAAGTTAATGAAGCTGATCTATCCATTATCCAGTTTTGGTTTATACTCAAGGCACAGAGTTTGTAAAAGTAAAAAATGGATAAGATTGTGCCATAAATCTGGAAACAGAATCATTTGTTTCCAGATAGAATTGTTCCCTAGATAAAATGGGTAAATGGGGAAGTATGTTGAAGCTTCCCCCACTTCTGTCTGAAGCTCCTGAGAGATATGAAAAATGTAAAGAAGACAGAAAAGCCTAGGACACCAGATTATTTTGACCCTTTCAACATCTACTGTATATTAGATATTGAGCACTTTACCGGAAACCATGTGCTGCTTAAATTAATAACAAAAAAATTCAGTATATTGATAATATACTTATAGTTTCAATTTAATGTATTTGTCTTAATTGTGAGCCACTTTCAATGTTACATTTGATAAACAGGGGTAATGTATACATATATGCATGCAGCATAAATATACTGTATGAGGTGACATCCTATTAAATTTTGGAGGAACAGAATACATTGATAGCACTGCTCTGCAGTTTTAAACTTTTTCTGTGACCCTGGGTACATAGATATATAAAACCAATTTAAAAATCAAACATTTACTGATAATAAATCAGCAAAGCTTGCTAGACATACTGGTTTCTTATTTATGAATTACAGGTGAAGCATTTTCTTCAGCGTCACTATAAACGTTGCACCTCCCTGTACAAGTGACAACTCAAAATCCAGTTCCAGAATGGTTATTCTTTGAGTAGTTTGAGACCATGTGATCCTGGGAATGATATATTCCTAGACAATCCTGTTGAATGAAATTGTTTATCTGTAGCCAAAATCTAGACTTCTGTCAATACACAAAATATTCATAACAAACAGAAAGCCCAACCCCCGCCCTCTCAACACCCTGAGACAATGGAGGAGGAGCCAATAGGAGGCCACAAACATCGCGAGAGCTCCAGAACTCCCGAGGAGGGAGGGGGTGAGCAAGCACGATCACATAAGCATTGCAGAAGACAGCGCAAAAGGCAGCGCCGAAAAAAGAGATCTCCAGCAACTGCCACCCTCCCAAAGGAGCCCTGCAGCAAACAGGCGACTCAATCTTCACCTCCCCAACAACCCGAGGAAATAGAGGAGGAGCCTCGACTCCAAATTAAACTGGAGGAAACAACAGCAGCTTCTCCTTCAACTGACCCACCAACCTTACCGACGACATCCTCCCGGGAGAGCGATTGGGGGGTCCCCAAAAAAGAGGTGGACAGTAAGAACCATCAGATTGGGAAGCATACAAGACTGGGGGAAAGACATTTTAGATCAAGGACCTTTTGGGGTGTGGGATTTAACCCCCAGAGATGTAATGCTTCCCTTGCTCTGTCATCGGCTAGCACTGAACCACCTAAAGACACTGAGTTGCATATGGGGTTTGCAACGGCCTTTGGTCAAAAGCAATAAATTTTATTCATATGGGGTCTGGACTAAGGATGATCCCAGAGTCAAAATCCAACCCAGGGAAGGAAAAACAACACCTTGTAGAGGGACAGGAGGGATGCTGCCCGAATTTAACACCAACTATAGACCTAATTGACCAGAGCTGGGCTACGACTAGCATGGCTTCGACCCCTTTTCAGAGGCTGGGTCGGAGACCGGATACTTAGATGTATCCAGGGAAGATGGGGACAAGGGGCGGATGATTCCTGTGATCTCGGGGAGGGGTAAAAGGGACGGTAGACGTAGGCCTTATGAGAGAAGGAGACGGAGTCAAAGAGAGACTCGGCCACCTTCTGACCTACGGGCTATCCCTAAGCATCCCTAAGCACACTGTTGGTGAGTTTCCAACTATCTCTCCTCCAACTCTGGTACTAGTAAATGCTAGATCTGTGCGGAATAAGGTCGCGACCATCAGAGACTTTCTCCATGAGAGGAATGTAGATCTAGCCTGTGTCACCGAAACATGGCTTCAGGAGGGGGACGAAACCCTAGTGCATGAGTTAACAACACCTGGATACATTGCTAGTTACCAGACGAGGACAGAGAGAGGGGGGGTGGCTATCCTAGGTCAAGATAATTTTAATGTCAGGACAATTCCAACTGTGAACACCCCAGGGTTGGAGTGTACTGGTCTTGTGTGGGATACCAGTGAGAGTGCAGCCTTTCTGCTGGTGTACCGAGCACCTAACGCACCAGCTGAGAGTCTGCCTAAGTTGCTGGAGATGGTGTCGGAGTGGGCATTGAGATTCCCTAAGCTTATTGCCTTGGGGGACTTCAATGTCCACGTCGACACCACCTCCCCTTCAACAGCAGCCATGGACCTAGTGTCTTCCATGGAGACCCTAGGACTCTCACTATGTAAGACCGGTCCCACACATCAGGCCGGGCACACACTGGATTTGTTCTTCGCGGCCGGAATTCAAGTGATCCCAACCTCTCTAATAGAGGTTCCATGGTCAGATCACAGTGTCCTGAAAGTCCGACTCGGGTGAGCCACCCCACCCTGTAAGGGTGCCGAACCCATTTTGGTTCGCCCGAAGAGACTTATGGAACCTATTAGGTTCCTGAATGCTCTAAGGGATTTGGAACTCACCAGCGACTCAGTCGATGGGCAAGTGGAGCTCTGGAACACCTGTCTCTCCACTGCCCTGGATGAGATCGCCCCCAGACACTCTCTTATCCCCCGCAATAATCACTCTCCTTGGTTTACTGAGGAGTTGCGAGTGATGAAGCGGAGGAAAAGACAGCTAGAGGACGTGTGGCATGGCCTCCGTGATGGAGCATCGAGATTTAAGGACGTTTATGAGCAAGCTATCAAGGATGCTAAAAAAGTATACTATTCTTCCTTGATAGAGTCGGCCAGTTCACACCCAGCTCAACTTTTTAGAATAATTCGATCTCTGACAACAATTCCGAATGTCACAAACGTAGGGATTTGGCTCCTTCAGCTGAGGCTTTCCAGAACTATTTTGCCGACAAAATCTCGACTCTCCGCCGGGACATCCCAGCCACATTTGATACAGTAAGTGAACTCGAGACTCCGCCGCCCCTCGGTGGGCCCACCTTCACCCGTTTCCAACCGCTGGATGCAACAGCTGTCGATAAGTTACTTGCTGTAGCTAGACCAACTACCTGCTCCCTCGATCTGTGCCCCTCCTGGCTTGTTAGATCTTGCCGGGAGGGGCTACGAGACCCCCTGGGTTTGATTATCAACAGCTCCCTTGAGCAAGGAGTGTTCCCAGGGGGTTTGAAAGAGGCAATGGTAAGACCGCTGCTGAAGGAGCCGAACTTAGACCCTTCGGCTCCCTCCAATTACCGTCCGGTTGCCTTTCTTGCCTTTCTTAGGCAAGGTGATTGAGAGGGCAGCAGTGGATCAGCTGCAGCGGTTCTTAGACGACACAGCTGGACTTGATCCCTTCCAGTCCGGCTTCCGTATTGGGCATGGGACGGAGACCGTGCTTGTCGCCATTACAGACCAACTTCGCCGCCATCTGGACCAAGGCTGATCAGCCCTGCTTGTGTTGCTAGATCTCACGGTAGATCACGCATTATTGACCCACCGTTTAACCATGATGGGAGTTAGGGGGACTGCCCTTAAATGGGTGGCCTCCTTCCTCCAAGACCGGGGACAACGTGTGGAGAGGGGAGAGGAGGTCTCTGGGAGGCTCCCATTAAGTTGTGGAGTACCCCAGGGGGCCATCCTCTCCCCTTTATTATTCAATATCTATATGCGTCCGCTGGCCCAGCTGGTCCGCGACTTTGGTCTGGAGTCTTATCAGTACGCTGATGACACCCAGCTCGTGCTGAGAATGGACAGCAAGCCGGACACCGTACCCGATTGTTTCCATCAATGCCTAGAAGCCATAACTGGATGGCTGCGTTCCAGCCGGCTGAAGGTGAATCCATCGAAGACGGAGATCCTATGGCCTGATCGGCCTGGGCTGGATGAGTGCCGATTGCCTAGCCTGGATGGCGAGCAGCTAAGCCCGTCATCCCTGGTAAAAAGCCTAAGGGTTCAACTGGACCCTTTGCTGACCAGGTCTCCATGGTCAGCAAAACATTGTTTTTTCCATCTTTGACAGGCTAGGTGACTGGCCCCCTACCTGTCCAGGGATGACCTGGCTACGGTGAACCAAGTGACGGTCATCTCGAGACTAGATTACTGTAACGCTTTCTACATAGGCCTTCCCTTGTCGACAATTTGGGAACTCAAGCTAGTGCAGAATGCTGCGGCTCGACTATTGGTGGGAGCACCGGTAAGAGAGCATATCACTCCCATCTTGCAGCATCTGGACTGGCTACCTATTGAGTACCGAATTGCCTTCAAGGTGCTGGTTTTGACCTTTAAGGCCTTGCATGGTCTAGGGCCAGTGTACATGAGGGACCACCTTACCCCGTATGTTCCCTCGAGATCACTGTGTTTGGAGGAGCGAAATCTTCTGTCTATGCCAACACTCCGCTCCTGTCACCGTTCCTCAACTAGACAACGTGCCTTTGCAGGTGCAGCCCCGGTACTCTAGAACACATTGCCGGATGATGTTTGGGTCATCACGGAACTCATCCCGTTCCGGAGAGCATGTAAAACCATCTTATTTAGGCATGCCTTCAATTGAGGCCCAGATGCGGAACCGTCTATTGTCCTCCAATCGTTGATGTCTCATGTACTATCTGTGACTTACTGTAACTGTTGCGTTTTCACAAATTTTAATTTGTATGTGAACCGCCCCGAGCCTGCTGGAAGGAGCGGTATACAAGACCGAGGAAATAAATAAATAAATAAAGGAGGAGTCAAGCAATTTTTTTGAAGTCAGTAAATGCACATGCCATCTAAAGTTTTATGATCTAAATATAATGCAGCATTAAATACTAAGAATTGTATCAAGATTAAAATTATTTTAATAATAGAAATTGAATCATTCATTACATTTGATTTAGTATTATTTAAAGTAAATCTTCATATTTTTCTTCCAAATGCTTTTTCTACCGCAGCTATTTTGGCACACCTGCACTAAGAGAGATCTCATACTATAATCACAGACAATAATAATAAACTATATAGTTAAAGCTGTTCTTTGGACCATTGGATCAAATTCCATCACTGTGTTCAATTGGCAAAACAATCCTGGCTTCTGTATGGCAATATGACAATTTACAATCTTAAGCATTCAGATGAAATTTCTTGCATTACATTGTTTGCAACAGAGGAAACTGGTTGGAGTAGGACTTGATAGTGATAAAGGAATGAAACTTACAGAATTATTTTTATCTTTAGAGACATAACAGTAAAACTAAAAATTAATTATCAGTGAGATTCTCAGCTTCCCTTTTTATGAAATGACAAAAACAAAGCTGGAACTTTGCTTAGTGTAAAAATATAGCCCCCAGCCCCCTCCTAATTTCCGATAGGCACTCAAAATGAAGGTGGTGGGAACTAAATCAAAGATTCGCAATCTCTGGATGTTTTGCATTCATGGTGAGTAATGTTAATAGTTTATCAAGATCTATATCCTCTATATAGACAGTCCCCAAATTATGAACAAGATAGGTTCTGTAAGTTTTTCTTAACTTGATTTCATATGTAAGTCAAAACAGGTACATTTTTAAAGTGTAACTCCAGTCACAAATAAATATTGTTTAGGTTTCGAAAGCATGGGGGAGGTTAACACCTCTGTGGTGTTTGTTTTGCTCTATGTGCTGCTGTTCAGAAGATTTCACCTCACTTTCAGTCCTTGTGATAATTGGATTTTTAACAATTTGGCTTGTTGTGGTAATAAAGGATTCAAAGTAAGCTTCAGTTGAGGCATCTTTTCCTCATGGGAACTCTTTCAGAAATGAATTTCCCTTCCTAGGGTAGATTTCTCTCACTCCCTGTTATCTCACCCCCGTTCTTAACTATGAGTAATTTGTACGTTGGATGTTTGTAACTTGGGGACTGCCTACACTAGTACTACTCAAAATGGTCATCTACGTCAGTCTGCATCGTGAACACTATGGGAATGATTATTTATTTACTTCATTTTTACCCCACCTTTCTCACCCAAGGGGACTCAAGGTGGCTTACAGCTCTGGCAAAAATTCAATATAGCATAGCACATTACATTCACACTGTTCTGAAACAAAATTGTCAAATTGATTTTCATTATATAAGAACTTTAATTTAGATTCAAACATTTCAAGTAGGGCAATAAACCATATTTGATATAGTAATACATCATACTCTACTACACAAGTTTCTTAAGCATAGGTTATCTATGGATCTTCAGCACTTGGCAATCCAGCAAATGTTCAAATAGCATGGTGCTCAAATATTCCATCTGATTAGAAAACATTGAATCAAAATTATGTTAGTTTGGTGAGTTGCATTGATAGTGAAAGGAAGCAGAAAGATTGGGATTTCTAAACCAATAAAATCAGGTATGAAACAAAGTGGAATTGGGTAACCTCTAAATCAATCTGAACTAAACTGATCTGTTTTCAAGATGGTCAGGTCAAGGGACAAATTTTGTGATTTGTGGAAAAGACTACTGATTGATGGGTTGTTTAAATTTTGTTAGTATGGATGTATTGTTGTATTCGGGCATTGAATGTTTGCCTTTTATGTTTGGAATCCACCATGAGTCCCTTCAAGGAGATAGAGCAGAATATAAAAAATTTTAAATTATTATTTTACTGACACAAAAACACAGTATGTCACAGCAATACCTCCAGCCCTACCTCCAATACCAACTTCCTCTGCTATGGACAGACCTAATCTCCTCCCTCATTGTACTCCCCCTTTCCTTGTATTTCATGCCTTTTTAGATTGGAAGCCTCAGGGCTGAGAACCTCTAAGTTAACAATTTACAAGGGTTTTCTGTGAGCCCTTTGTTTTAGTTTTTTTAATGGCTGAATTCCAGGGTTTAATGTTCCAAATAAAAATAAAAATATTATTCTACAAAAGCTAAATAAATAATAAATTCTGCCTGTGAGGATAGTGAGAACCCCGGGTCTTAAAATTCAAGTCATCTTGAATATGGAGATACAGTCTTTGATAGTAGGTACCCAAACTTTTGAGGGATTTAAAAGCCCATTCACATTTTTTGCCTGTTTGAAACAGATTTATCTATTTGTGGCTTTATTGCTGAAGGTAGATAAAATATAAGGGTGGAAAGAAGAAGTAAGAGAAACAAGGGAAGACTATGAGTAAAATTATGCTTTTTCTGATGGGTGGAATCTGTAATTCTATGAGCTACTACTAATACATTTCTTTCTTCTTTGCATGTAGGGGAAAATGGTTGCAGAAACATTATGTTTCACAAAATACTCTTTCAAATGCATACCTAGCAGTTTGTAGCACTTTTTGTTGGGTTCTTCCACACCATGAAATGAAGCTTTCTATTTGCATTGCCAGCCATAACATTATGGATATTTATCTCCCTCTATGAAGCTGAAGGGATGGGTGGAGACAAGGAGACCCAACTGAAAGCTGACATCTCTATTCACCATATGCTAGATAATGTGTATCTTGAACCACATAATGCCAATCCAAAACTTTATCATTTCCCCGTTCTCCCCAGAGGGCATTCCAATTCCTGGAGGACACCCTTGTTCCAAATCCAATTTCATCCCTAGTACAGAGTTTAAGTGTTGAAATTCACATTATTTATCTCTGTATTCCTTATCTTGAAGCCGGGGCACAGGCCACAGGTTACTCCTGTTGCCATGGCAAGTTTACACTCTGTGAATAATATAGTAAATCATTGCTTGAATACCTGATACAATAAGGAGATAGCTGAAATTATCTGACCCCAGCCATTCTTATCATAAAGACATTGACCCCCTGAGGAGCTTTTGTATGCACCGGAAGAGTTTCTCCATTCCTTCTAGCTTTAACACTGTGGACTACAAATGCCATGGGATGTTTAATGGGGCATATTTAGTGTGACACGGATTTAATGAACCTAGTGCTGCCTGATGAACTCAAAAATTGCCATTTTTGAAAGTGTGTAAAACTCCCAAGTCCATAAAAGTTGGGTAATATTCTGATTCTCTACACCCCCCCCCTTTTTTTGCAGCATTCAAAATCAACCACACAACTTGTCTGACTGGCCCATGAGATGAATGCAGAATGCCTCGGTTACAGGTCAGCCTGTAAATATAAATTGTTTCCTATTAGTTCACAGTTATCTCACAGAAAGATGTGGCTCTGAAAGTACAGTATATCTTCTCATACCATGAAAATGGCTAGATGTGGACAAGTCAAATGCTGCATTACTTTAAAGGCGTGAATCCGTATTTCAGGACATTAAATTTAATTGCAACATTTGAGAAACTATGTTATTACAGTTTCCAGAAAGGTTGCCATGTTAGTCTGTTGAAGAAAAAACAACATAAATATCCTATAATATGCTCGCACTGTGAAGAGTAACAGATTTATTATGGTATAAGCATTCACAGACTTGTTCAGTTTACTAGGTTTTATATGTCATCTTGAATAATGAGAGCATATACTTATGATTGGAGAAGGAAAGAGAATTATCAAAAGTGAGGCAAGTGGGGACTGAAATTCAGATAGAATGATTATCTTCCTTAGAACCACTCTACCTAAATATTGCACTCAATTACATGGTATGTGTATAATATAGACATATTTGGATTTCCAATGATTTTGGATTTTCATTACATTCAGATTCAGATCCAACTAGAACTGAATAGCCTCAGTCTGAGATGAAATGAGATGAATCTTTTAGTTGGGCTACACACATTTCCATTCATTTCATTCTTCTGGGACTTCACTGCTTTCCATTCACTTCCAATCATGCATATGTATATCACAGTATCTCAGGATAACATGTTATGTGTCTCATGAAACTGAATGTAGTTTATAAAATTATGCCAAAATAAATGTTTTAATTTTAAGCTACAGGAACCTCTGTTATTGTATCTACCATTGTGTGTATGTGGGATATCTAAATCCAGATCCCAATACAGCATTTAAGTGGGTGTATTCACACTAGTCATTCTCTCTCCATCCTTCCGTCCCTCCCTAATCACCACACAGAGTTCCTGTGAAAAGCTGGGCAGTGAAAATAAATGACATGTACTAAAATTTCTTCAATGAAATGCAGAATTCTCTCAAGTATTAGGACTTCATCAAATGGTTTTCCACTTCCATTTCCACATACTTCAAAGTTAATTCAAAGACAGACTCCCATGGAGCCCATTAACAATGCAGGACTGCTTCCAGTGGTTGCTTATCTTCCCAGCATGGGACTCCATCTCCACAGTGTGTAGAAATGGGAGGATTTCTAAGCTGGGCACAAATTGACTCCACTCCATTGCATGTGCATAGAAATGTCTAAAATGGGTATCTACAACAACTACTAGGTGCAGTCAGATAAATGCAAAACCCAAAGGACTGATAATATCACATCTATTAAATTCAAAAATCACAATACAAGTCTAACCTTCCTTATTCAAAGTCTAACACAATAAGCAATAAGCCAGAAAACACTCCATCTACAGTACCCGACACAAGAGTTACAGTACGTCCAATTGAAATGTCCTGTAAAGTCTGGATTATCTCGGTGTCCCAATGGACTGGCTTAAAATCTGATATAAATCCACAAGTGAGGACGGGTGTCGCAATGCAGGCCATCCCAGACCCCCTAAACACACACACCAGGGCTCAATAACAAACTCTTTATTTAGAATAAATTGAAGAATAAAAGCAAAAGGTAAATAGTCCAATTAGGCTTGAAGTTCAGTCCAAAATAGGTTCCAAACAAAGCGGGTGAAAAACCAGCTATAACAAAGTCTCGCATCCACAGACCATGAACCAAGTTCCTGAAAAACAACTTGAAAAGCACAGACCAACTGCTCAGCAGTAAACAAAACCGTGAGGACCAGATCCGCGTCCACTATCTACGGACGTAGCCTCCAGTCTGAATAACTTTCTCACGGAACAGTTAATTAAACCCAACTCTTGTGTATCCAACTCCTTTCCGATCCCCGTCTCCAATCTTGCCTTGAAGTCATAATATTCTGTCTCCTATTGAAAGTCTGCTCATTAGCCAGGACATCTGGTGTGTTATCAATCTAGGAACTGGGCATCTCCTCGTCTCCCAGAGATTCCTCGGCAATCAGGGATGATACTCTTTCCTGAGACCCGAAACCACCTGGCCGTTCATATTCACAGTCTGAGCCAGAATCTGTTTCCATCTCTTCTTCAGAATATTCCTCAGGCCAAACATAATCCCATTGCAAACTTTCATCATCAGGATCATTCCCTTCATACCCATCAGGCCATTCATCTTCTCCATCTTGGTCTAAAGCAATTGGCACCCCCGGGGCCTGTCCCAGCCCCTCTGGCTAAAAAGCAGGGCGATGTCCTGCACTGGGGTGTGATCTGGTACTCCAAAAGGAAAGACTCAGTCCAAAAGGGGGTGTAAAAAGAGCTTTCAACGATCATTAATCCAAGGACGTAAAAAGTAAGCATCCAAACTCCATGCATGAAGGAGGTGGATAGAAGCCAACGGAGTGAACCATGCACTTTTTCCTTTGGCCACTAGGGTCTGTTTCACTTGAGGCGCTTTATCAAGGCTTCAAAAGTAGACTATATTGCGTCCTTTCTGTGAATACATCAAATATATTCAAGCATACTTTGTTACGATAAGTCCTTGCAGGACCAAGATTATGTGTGAATGAAAATGCTATGTATGCTATGTATGTGATAATGCTGTGCACCTGGGTTAACAGGCAATCAGCAACCTAGTGCCACACCCAAGGGCCTATAACTGCTTGTGTTATTTTCTGTGTGGTGTGGGGTGGTGATAGAGTAAAGGTCAAGAGTAAAGATTTGTTTTCTTCAATTTTACCTCTGCTGGTCTGGCGTATTTCTTGAACTTATGGACATGGGCGTTAGGCGGACCACACCGCTGCGTAACAGGTTATGGGCCCAGACACCCAGACAGATGGATGGTCTAAAGCCTAGCCTCAGTCAGCATTGACGCTGCATGGTCCATATTTTGCTTTTGGAAAAGACCAGGTTTGACTTTACTCTTTTATTTTGGAATTTTGTGCCGGAAAGATGGATCCAGGAGTGAATCTGGCAGCATTTCCCATTGCCAGGTTGAATGGCAGTCACTACTCTATGTGGAAGGTGCGTATGGAGAGTTACCTGAGGAGGGAATGTATTTCGAACCCACCACCACAAGCCCCTAGTGCTGAACAGCAGAAAGCCCAGGAGAAGGCCAAGGCAACCCTCATCCTCGGAGTGGATGATGAGCAGCTGGTCCACGTTTGCAGTTTGCCCTCTGCACATGCTATTTGGGAGCGGTTGAAAGCGGTGCATGTCTCTGACTCTGTGGCAACTGTGGCTGTACTAGCCAGGAGGCTGTACAGAAAGCATCTTCAGGCTGGAGAAGAGCTGAAGGACCATTTGCAGTGTTTGCAAAGCCTGTTCATGAATTTAGAGCAGAGAGACTTCAGACTTACTGAAGCAAACAAATGCTTTATTGTTCTGTCTTCAATGGATGATTCCTTTGACGGAATACTAAATTCCTTGGAGTCACTCCCACAGGCTCAGCTTAATTTGCAGTATATTTGTGCCAGGTTAATTGCAGACTGGGATCGACGGAAGGACTGCAGTATGGAGGCTGCAAGCACAGCTCGGATTGCTCAGCCGAGACAGCCGGTTGTAAATACAGCGGAGCAAGAGAAGGAGACTGTTTGTGCTGTAAGGAGATGTTTTATCTGTAATTCTCCAAAACATCTTAAACGAGAATGCCCAAGGTTACGGGACAAACAAAAGGTACAGCAACATGTGAGGAGGGGGTCATCGCATGTGAAAATTGTGCAAACAGACAAAAGACCTGAGCAGAAAGACATTTTTTTATGTTGACTCAGGGTGCTCAAAACACATTGTGAATGATAAGACTTTGTTTAAAAAGTTTCATAAGCTGGATGGTTTGAATGTAAGTCTTGCTGATGGGAAGCATTATTCTGTTCAAGTAAAAGGAGAAGTTTATGTTAAATGTTTGGGCATAACACTAAAGGATGTGTATTTTGTACCACAGGTTGAGTTTAATCTCCTATCAGTGAGTAAACTTGATAGTGAAGGGTTTGATGTTATTTTTTCAGAAGGCAAAGTTAAAATCCTGAAAGGGACCAAACTGTATGGTACAGGAAGAATACAGAATGGTATATATGTGTTGGAACAAAAGGATGCATGCAGTGTGAATATAGTTGGCAAAAACACTCCATTGCATAATAAGTGTATACATGAACTGCACAGAGTTTTGGGACATCCAAGTTTCAAAGTATTGAGGAAAATGCAGGAATGCAGTAAAGGTTTAAAGTTGAATAACTGCAAGCATTTTCTTGATTGTATTGTTTGTAAAAGAACAAAGGTTCAGTCTGCACCAATAAGTAAAAAGAGCTTAAGAATGTCAGAAAAGCCTTTTCAGCTGGTACATGCAGACTTAATTGGACCATTTTCTCCTAGTAAAGGAGGGGCTGTGTATTGTTTATGTATTTTGAATGATTTTTCTAATTTTTCATGGTGTTTTCTGTTAAAACACAAAAGTGAAGTGTTTGAAATATTCAAAAACTGGGTGGCCTATGTTAAGAGACAATTTGAAGTGAATGTGAAAGCCTTGCAATCAGATAGAGGAGGAGAATTCACATCACATAATCTGGCAGATTTCTTGAAGAAGGAGGGGATAAAACACCGGCTCACTTGCCCATACCAAAGTGCTGAGAATGGGAAAATTGAGAGGTTTGTGAGGAAGATACAAACTGTGAAGGATTCTCTGTTGGCAGATTCTGGTTTACCAGCCAACTTATGGGGAAAGGCAATGAATACAGCCAATTATTTAATTAACAGGTTGTGGTCTGAACCTATTCAGGAAACTCCTTATTTTCTTTTGTATGGTAAGAGACCTCCACTGGATCATTTGAGAGTGTTTGGGACTCAAGCTTGGGTTCTAGTGCCCAAAGCAATCAGAAGGAAAGGCCAGGATAAATCCAGGAAGCTGATCATGGTGGGATATGCTCAGGGGGGCAAAAGCATGGAGATTCTTAGATGATGACGGGTCAATAGTCATTTCAAGGTCAGGTAATTTTGCATGTCCACAGAATTGGGACAAAATCCATGCTAACCATGAGGTATTTCTTCCTATCGCAAATGAGAGTACTCATGAGGAGGCACAAGCCTCAATAAGAGAGGAAGAAAGTGTTGCAACAACTTCTGAACGTATGAGTAGACCTCAGATAAAAGGAATGAAGAGATCTAAGTCATCGGATGAGGAGGAGGAACAAGATCCTGGGGTAGGAACTAGCCAAAACATGGGCTTGAGAAGATCAACTAGGAAAGAAAAGCACCTGACTGGTTACAAATTCGGCAGGTCAGGGTGTGTTTGGTTAACAACGAGCCTCAAACTTATGAGGAAGTTGAGAGTTTGCCTGATGAAGAGAAAGAAAAATGGCAACAAGCCATGAAGGAAGAATTGGCCAGTATGCAAAGGTTGAAGGTGTTTAAACCAGTTAAATTACCTGAGGGAGTGAGGCCAATAGAAACCAAATGGGTGTACAAACTGAAGGTGAATTCCGAGGGACAAGTGCTGTACAAAGCACGTTTGGTAGCACGGGGGTTTACTCAGAGGAAGGATATTGATTACTCTGAGGTATATTCACCTACTCTTAATCCTAACTCACTGAGAGTGGCTTTGAATATAGCCGCTAGCTTAAAGCTAAAGGCAAATCATTTTGACATCAATACTGCATATCTTAATGCAGACTTAAAGGAAAACATATACATTAAGGCACCACCAGGACTCAAGAGCAATGGGGGTCTGAAACTGAACAAAGCCCTTTACGTACTCAAACAGGCTGGGTTAGCGTGGTATGACTGCCTTAATGACAGACTAATGAAAATGGGTTTTAGCAAAAGCAGGGCAGACCCATGTGTGTTTACCAAAAATATAAATGGTGATTACCAAATTCTTTTAGTTTATGTAGACGATTTGGTTTTCATTTGTAAAACAGATAGTGAAATAACTCATTTTGCAGCTGAGTTAAAGCAAGAATTTCAATTAAAAGATCTTGGGCCAATACAGTATTTTCTGGGCGTAAACATTATAAGAAATGAACAAGGTGGTTTTGTTTTAAGTCAGAAAGGTAAAATTCTGCATATGTTAAAGGGTATGAACATGGAGGATTGTAAAGGAGTACAATCACCAATGATTTTGGGTGTAGAAGATGCTGAACCAATCCAACAAGTGGAATTATACAAAAGTATAATTGGTCAATTATTGTATGTTAGCAATTACACTTGTGTTGATATTGCATTTTTGTTAATTTCTTGAGTAGATACTCAAGTAATCCAACCACAGCAGCATGGAATGGACTCAAGAGGATATTGAGATACCTAAAAGAAACTCAAATTTTTTGCTTAGTCCTGAATCCAAAAGACTCATTAATTTTGGAAGGTTATGTTGACAGCGATTTTGGAAATAGCCCTGATAGAAAATCCACAACAGGTGTTTTATTTAAATTCTGTGGTTCAGTAATAGACTGGAAGTCTAAGAAACAGGGTTATGTGGCTTTAAGTTCAAGTGAAGCTGAGTTTGGTGCTCTAGCTCTTGCATATACAGAGTTATGTGTGTTGAAACAATTGTTTAAGGATTTGCAAATTCCTGTTGATGAAACAACTAATATTTTTGAGGATAATCAAACATGTATTCTGATGGCCACACAAGCAAGGGTAAAACAAAGAAGTAAACATGTAGACATAAAGTACAATTGTATTAGAGATGCAGTGAAAGATGGTGACATTTCTTTGACCTATTGTAACACTACAGAAAACCTTGCAGATATTTTGACAAAGCCTCTAAGTGTACAGAAGCACAACCAGGTCTTGGAAGATTTGGGAATTATTGAATTTAATATGTAAAGCTTTTCATTAACACAAGGAGGGGTGTTACGATAAGTTCTTGCAGGACCAAGATGATGTGTGAATGAAAATGCTATGTATGCTATGTATGTGATAATGCTGTGCACCTGGGTTAACAGGCAATCAGCAACCTAGTGCCACACCCAAGGGCCTATAACTGCTTGTGTTATTTTCTGTGTGGTGTGGGGTGGTGATAGAGTAAAGGTCAAGAGTAAAGATTTGTTTTCTTCAATTTTACCTCTGCTGGTCTGGCGTATTTCTTGAGCTTATGGACATGGGCATTAGGCGGACCACACCGCTGCGTAACATACTTAACATAACTGAAAAAACTAACAAAACCCCTCAACATCATCCCATACTAAAAGCAGTTATACATACCATCATTCTTTGCAACATAAGCATAACCTTACCATGTTAGGTAAGGTGACCTAAAAGGTAATCGGTCCTCAGCAAGAGCCTCATATATAGATACATTATACACACAGCTGTTAAATTAGTAACGAATTTACACCAATTACTTCATTCAACCCATTAGGTAATTCTGTATCAAGGAGGAGTATCCATTTGATTTCCAATCTGCATAACACCTGATTCACATTCATGTGAGGGAGAACATTAGCTTTCTCTAACACCTGGATTTTTAAAGTGTTTGCGTCATGCTTCAAAAGTTTACAATGTTGGTACAGAGGTATATCTACACAGCCCTGGTTTATTCTGCATCTATGTTCAATGAACCTCTGTTTAAGCTGTCTAGTTGTCATTCCAATATAAACTTTTGGACAATTGCATGAAATCGCATAAATAACCCTGGAAGAGCTGCACGTGGCAAAATATTTCACACAAAATGAAAGCTAATGTCTTCAGAATGATGTCTTGTGTCTCTTTTAGAGTAAGGGGCTAGAGGGGCAAAGGACCCATAGAAGTTGTGTGTTAAAATGATACCTTGTGTCTCCATTGGAGTAAGAGGCTTGAGAGGCAAAAACCCAATAGACATGGTACCTTAACAGTGATGCCTTGTGTCTCCTCTGGAGAAAGGAGCTATAGAGGGAAAGATGGTACCCCATGAAATGCTACGCAAAGAAGACATTTCTCCCTGCTTCCCCCCCCCCTCCTTGTGGGATGATGCCCTTAGTCCAAGTTCAAACCACTACTTGTATGTCTGAATTGTCCTTAAAAAGTAGTTTTTAAAATACACAATATGAAGAACACTACCACTGAAATGTCACCCAGAGGACCTTTTCATCGACGGCCAATAGTCTGTGGAATGGTCTGCTAGAAGAAATTTGGCAGCTAAAATGAACTGTCAGAGTTTAAAACAGAATTAACAGGCCTACCCAGTCAATTTTAAACTAAATTTTAAATTGGTCTTTATTTATATGATTTCGATGTGTTTTAATCTTATGTCTTGTTTCTTTTAATATGTTTGTTTTAATGGTTTTTTGTTTTTTATTTATTTTAATCATGTTCTACCCCACTGTGAGGAGAGGCAGGTAAGAAATAACTTACTTATTATTATTACTTAAGAAAAAACAGGTCAAAACTATTTTTTTAGCTCCTAATTTTTTCTACTGTAGTACATGGGTGCCTAAATAGGAGTGTTCCAAGAACAATTTTACCACTTCATGGGCTATGCTTGTAGACCAGCTCTCCTCTCAAACACATAAAGTGATGTTGAGATTCTTATTCTTTAATCAAGACTCAATGTAGAATACGGCAAGCTTCAGAGGGAAGAGGCCAAATGATGAAGCATTAAGCAGACAAGTGAGCAAAATGTCTCTGAGGGAAAGGTAAGTACCAACCCTTTTAACTTATCAATCTCCATCCTAGGCTGAAATAAGGCCATAATGGTAGCCCTATAGGAATATATATTCAAGATCCAAGACTGTCTAAAAAAGCTGAATGTATGTGTAAGAAAGCTGCAGTGGGTTAGATAAATTCATGGGGGATATAGCTAGTAGCTACCAATTGTCATAATGGTGTTATAATATCTCTAGAACTGGTGGCAGAAAAATGACTGAGGAAGGAATCTGTTTCCCTCATGCCTTGTTTTCAGGCTTGCTATTGACACCTGTGTAGTCAGACTTTTTCTAGGATGTGAAACTAGCAGGCTGTGTCCTGTTTTTAAGACATTTTTAAAAATGTGCAAAAATGAAAAATGGATGTCTTTAGATATATGCCTTGCAAATGAACACAGACATTAAAAACAGCAAAGACAACAAAGAGGCAATTTTTTAAAATGCCTGACACTTTGCAGTTTATTGTCTGTGTTTATTAGAAGATATTACCAAACTGTGCTGTCATAAGCGTACAGCTCATGATTTTCATGTAATTGTTTACAAATTATAATTATACACCTAATTTCAAGAATTGTTCTCTTTAGATGTCACTTTTTAAAAAACCCTCAGACTGTGAGTTAAGTAGCATGAATATAATGAAAAATGCTTCTCTCTGGCCCCCCCCCCCCCTTTTACTTTCCTACATTTCAGGTTAAATTTGGCAATATTTATGATTTAATTCAAGTACAGAATATAAGTCACATGCATTTTCCAGAAACCTCTCATCTGAATGAGGTACATTGATTATCTCTTCATTATTTGGACTCATCAAGAGGACTCAATCAAGACATTCCACCAGAATTTCAACAATGCCCTTGCCATCATCAATCTCTGCCTGGAACTATCAACAGAACAAGTACCCTTTCTGGACCCCAACCATGGACATATAACCACAATGTTAAATCACAAACCCATTGACTGCTATATGCATTTATATGCCTCTGGTTTCTATCCTGAGCACACTATCAAATTCATAGTTCACAGCCAAGCTCTGAGCTGTGAAGATCATTGAATCAAATAAACATTCTTCAAACTACAGTATCCACCATATGAAGTAAAGCAGTGACAACAACAAGGCAATACTGTGCCCAGGACTAATCTATTGCAGAACAGTCTGAAGACAGAACATGGTAGAATACCATCCCAGGGGAGAGAGAATCCCAGATCTGACATGCCCATCTGTCTGTGGTTGCCAATATTTTATGGTCTTGAAAAATAATTGACTTTGGCTAAAAGTTACAATCTGCTTTCTCATTGGTTTGATGTACCAATGGCACATTGTTGCCATGTATTACAGCTGTGAATAGTGGCCATGTGTGGTGGGAACTTTAATAAAGCTTTACTGGGGAAAACCTAACATTGTTGCTTTACTGGTGTCTGTTCATCCTCCACGGGCAGGGGCTTTCCGGGGGAGGAAATGGATGTTGGTCTATGACAATGGAGACAATGGTCATTGATGAGTTATCTGAGTGGAATTGCCCTTAGGTGATGAGGATTTCCTGGTCCTCCTGAATGGGACAATGGGGAGTTGGGCTGTGGTGATGAGCTTTCAGAGAACCAAGATGGGATTTATTATGTCCCTAAATGACAGCTAGCTTTCCAATCTATTGTGCTCTGCCCAGGTGTTTTCCTGGTGGCTGGCTGAGGAGGAAGTTCCTGTGCCCTAGTGGTGAAGAAGAGAAGAAATAGGCAAGTCTTCCCAGCAGGGCTTTACTGTTTCTGATGTCAGGGGCAGGACGGGTTACAGGGCAGGGTGCATTGGAGGATCATCCATCTGAGCTCCATTTTTGGGGATCTGATTTTTGGACCTGGATTTTTCAGATAAGACTCAGTTGAATCAATGCATTTTGAAACTACCATGGGTCAATACTATAAAGTCATGGGAGTTAATTTTTTTACAGAATCTTCAGCCTTTTCCATTAAATAGTGCTGATGCCTAACCAAACTACAAATCCTATGGTTTCACAGTATTGAGCCATTGCAGTGAAAGTCATGTCAAATTGCATTAATTCTAAAGTGCAGATGCACCCTAGGTTTCAGTATGACTAACGTATTAAGGGAAAACATTCCTTTGCAGTATAGGTATATTAACAGAGTTATTTCTATTGTTGTGATATGATTGTAACTGAAGAAAGGATAGCATTCATTTGTAGGAGAAATGTAAATGTAGTTGTAGTTCTTCTACCTACATGGAGAAAGCAACTATCATGTGGCTCAAGCTCTAGCACTTGCTATTTTTGAGTGGTGAGATGACAACATAGTAAAGATAATATTTTTATCATATGACTTGCTTGTAGCCTTCAGACAATGTGATATTTAAAATAATTAGAAATAATGATTTTATTTGTCTTTTCAATATAGGAACGTATAATTCTTGTTTTAAAAACAATACTGTTTTTGGACTCTAGGAATTCCAAGTGTAACAAATTATTTTTAAAGTAACTTTCTAAGATTTCATTCTAATTTGAAGCAATTGTATTTACTGTATCTCTTCTGTGCACTTAGAGCTGTAAAAATTAATGTAGCAGATTCCCTGAGGAAGAGGAAAGTTTAATTTAATAATCTTGTGAATTCCAGCATACAAATGAAATGAAGTCCCCTTCATTGGCATTTGTGTGCACTTCCTAAAAACAACTAAAGCCTTTCTCCCCATTCATATTATATCCAGCTGCTCTTGTAATTCCAGCAACAGATGCTTTTCTTAGAAACCAATGCATTTGTGCGAAATCTAAATGTCAGACAGACCAAGCAAGAGCACAAACCATGAAGCTTCAGTAGGGGGAAAGAGCTTGCATCTGTCTTCCTGTAATCTATTAGAGTCCAGCTTAATTTACTTTTGCTCTTCAGTGTAAACACAAGCCACTTATCCTTATCCCACCCAATTTTAAAATGAGTAGCTTTGTTTCAGTTACTTCACTTTCTTGCTTGATGTAAACATTAGAAAGATATGTTCCCCCTCCCACCATCTAGTGCTGGATTTCGGTTGTACAATCCTTGTGACTTGTTTTTTTAGTCAGTAGAAAATACAGCCAAAAACAGACGAAAAAGAGTATTGAGGGAAGAATTATATGGTCAAATATAGATAACACAAATATATCTAGAATGCATAGGGCTCAGGAATTCTCAATGGGATCTGTTGTAAATGTATAGAAATATAAATACCCAGTATACTTTCATGTATATGTCTGTTGGTTTTTGAAAAAATCATGTTTCTTTGTTCAGCTGTGTTGATATTAATTTATTGTTAAACATTCTTGAAACTGTTGATGGTTAAGTCAATGTGTTGTGACTTAAATACCTATATTTAATTCGTAGCATTGCATAAGCCACTTGAGAGAACCACACAAAGCATTCAACCTTGGTCTGTTCTCACTGCATTATCAGCTTACTTAACTAGCCAAATTCATTCTTATCAGTTTGATTTTTTTAGTTCTTCAATTAATAAACAAGCAAATGCAGAGAAACAGTTGAATAAAATTAGTCATAGAAAGTACAGTATCATTAAACAAACTTGACTTTGAAAACTAGATAAATTTGAACATTATATAAATAACTGCAGTATATAAAATTAGAAGACTTATTATAAGAGATAATGTCTAATTTAACTGGAAAACCATACCATTATAATGGTAAAACTGTCCCTTCCTTGTTGCAAAAAAAATCCCAAATAAAATGAAACTTCAACTGTCATTGCCCTATTACACCTGAGATATATTGATAAGTTTTGAAAAGCTTTCCAAACTTTTAATGTTGGTGACATGCTTTTTTTGACATGCATTCTTTCATGACATGGTAATTCAGTTTTACCTGCAAACTGGAGATTAAACCAACCCCTTTAAGAGTTTCATACAATACATATACTATATATTAATAATATATGTACGTTTCATATAACCTTTACTGTATACATAAAATTTGGATTTCTTTCCTTTAAACCTGTGCACTACAGTTGATTCTGTGTAGTTTCCTCCATAGCTGCTCCATTTATTTATTTATTTATTTATAAATTCGATTTGGTAGACCGCTCTCTCTGGAGCCCAGAGCGGTTTACAGCATAAAATCAATAAAACATCAATAAACAGATAAAAGAGGTATACCCAAAAGCCCCCCTCCCCACAATGGATCCCGGCAAGCAATAATACGCAGAGGCAATACATGGCAGGACGGTATGTTGGCAGCTGGCAACTAAGGAGGCATCAGTTGGGACCAAATGCCTGCCCATATAGCCAAGTCTTCACAGACTTGCGGAAGGCCAACAAACCCCGTAGTGCTCGTATCTCCTCCGGCAGAGAATTCCAGAGGGTCGGAGCGGCCACTGTAAATGCTCTCTGCCGGGTGCTCGACAGCCTACAGATCTTAATACTAGGGACCTCTAGTAGATTAAGCCCCTCTGAGCACAGTGATCTTCTGGGTTTGTATGGGGTAAGACGCTCCCTCAAGTACACTGGCCCCAAACCATATAAGGCCTTGAAAGTTAGAACTAACACCTTGAAGGAGACCCGGAATTCGATGGGAAGCCAGTGCAGTGCACGCAGGAGTGGGGTCACATGCGCAGATCTTGGGGCTCCCGACAGCAGGCGCGCTGCTGCGTTCTGCACCAACTTAAGTTTCCGGATCACCGACAAGGGTAGGCCAATGTACAGCGCATTACAATAATCAAGCCTCGAGATGACCGTGGCTTGGATCACCGTGGCCAGGTCGCAGCGGGAGAGGTAAGGAGCCAGACGTTTCGCCTGCCGCAGATGGTAGAACGCTGTCTTGCAAGCGCAGGTAATCTGCGCTTCCATTGACAGTTGGGTGTCTAGCTGGACCCATGTGGTCCATCACAAACATTACTGTCAACAGATTTTCTTTTCTTAATTAGAAATGTTTTAGTGGCAATTACTGCAACTCAATCAACAAATTGTGCAAATTATAAAAGTTATAACAGTACCTACACTTGAATGACATCAGCAAGTGAAATATTTCTAAATCTGTTGTAACTATCACAAATACACATAATACACAAGAAATTTGAGGACTGCTATATAATCTAGTCTACATCTAAAGGCACAACAGAAATCTATTGTGCCTTTAGAAACACAATGGAATCCCTCTCACTTCTTTGATAATTCTGCTTATATACAGAAAATATTCCTCTACAAAGAGATTAAAAAAGAGTAACAAAATAAATAAATACAATTTTAAAGTGTTCTTTAGAATTCTTGCAACAATAACCTTTTTTATATTCAGCATCCATTATCCAGAATAATTTTCCAGAGAGGACTGAAGTACTAAAATGTGTTTGTATATGTGATGTATGGCTGTTATAATGCTGCATCTAATCTTTTCCAAATTTTTAGATCATGGTAGACAAATCAAAGTCCTAGGACCACATGTGATTCCCCTCTTGGTGTTTTTTTCTCACCCATTCAAGCATCCTGTACTACCTTTTTCTGGTCCAAACAAAAAGGATTACTGTATTTCACTGATTCTAAGGCACAATGGATAGTAAGACCACATTAATTTTAGTATCACCAACAGAAAGAAGGCCCTCCCCCCTCTATATATAGAGAGAGGACTCACAATTCAAAGACATTTTTAGAGATGTTTATAAGTGGGGAAAGTGCATTTTAAAATCAAAGAAATACAGTAATTGCTTTTTCTACAAATTTCCAGAAGTGATCATCATGTGAGTTAGGTGTAGCCTTACCTTTTAAAATCCTCTCCCTATATCAATGGGGGGGGTGGGGGGACCAGAAGTGGACTTCTGGCTACTTGAGGCTTTGTTTTTCTCAATTTTGCAGTCCACGAAGATCTCAAAGGCAGAAAATTGGCCCACTCTGCTTTAGATCTCTGCCCTGGAGATGTATGAACTATCTCTTTGCTGCTAATGATCGGGTGGCTTGTTATGGCAATTGTCTTCTAAGAACTATTTTTGAGCCACTGTATTGTAAATTAAGATTTTGTACTGCTGACCTGTAGCTGCCTTGTAGCAAACACGTTTATATCCCATATCTCTTATAGATACTACAGAGAGGAAGGACAGAGAAAAAAATGCAGAGATGGAGGCAGAATATTCCATAGTTGTCAACTACAATGTATGTGAAACGTTTGTCTTCTTTCTAGAAAGTCTCCCGAAAGACACCTGCAGCATGTCAAAATCTCTAGGGAGAGGATAATTCCCTAACCTTAAAGTGCTTATGTTCTCTGATCCACTGAAGAAACTCAACATGGAGCTGTAGCACATAGGACTAATAGGAACTGTCAAGGAAAACAGAGGCATGCCATGTATCAGTGAGGAACATCCTGAAGGACATTCATTGTCAGGAGCAAACCATCAAGAAGGGGTTCAGAACCCCTCCAACTGACCAATCACTTTCAACATTTTAAGGTGGATAGCAGAAATGAATATGTTCTAACAGGAAATCAGCAATCAAGGATTCCACATACCAAGGAAGAAATGAAGGTATCCACTAACCAAAAGAAGAAAAGAAATGTGGTGGTTGAAGACTATTGCTCAAAAGTATGTGTGCCAGCTTAACAAGATCAAGATCAACCAGGACTTGACATTTTCTGAATACAAAAGAACACTGATCAGTACTGCTTTCTCTTTATTCACATAAGCACCAATGACACTGTTAAGAACACCTTAACTTTATAGTCAGATCACCCCAGACTATTCATTTATTTATTTACTATATTTCTATACTGCTTTTCTCAGCCCTCAGGTGACTAAAAATGGTTAACAATAGCAAAATACAATGCTCAAAACATCATAAAAACAGTTAAAAACAATTAAAACAATAACTTAATAACAATCAATTAAACATCAGTAAAACATCTCATCAGCGTTTCATAGTTAGACCCAAGATCCAGTCTCATCATCCAATTGTTCTGTATTCCTATGTTCATTACACTGCCTATTCAAATGCCTGCTCGAACAACCAGATCTTCACTTTCTTCCGGATTGCTAAAAGGGAGGGAGCTGATCTAATTTCTGTAGAAAGGGCGTTCCACAGCCGAGGGGCCACCACTGAGAAGGCCCTGTCTCTCATCCCCGCCAAACGTACTTGCGATGCTGGTGGGACTGAGAGCAAGGCCTCCCCAGATGATCTTGACGTCCTTGCTGGTTCATAGGAGGAGATGCGTTTGAACAGGTAAGTTGGGCCATAACTGTTTAGGGCTTTATAGGCCAAAGCCAGCACTTTGAATTGTGCCCGGTAGCAAACTGGCAGCCAGTGGAGCTGGCTCAAAAGAGGAGTTTTATGCTCCCTGAGTGCTGCTCCTGTTAGTAACCTGGCTGCCATACATTGGACCATTTGAAGCTTCCAGACAGTCTTCAAATGCAACCCCACGTAGAGAGCGTTGCAGTAGTTTATAGGGGATATTACCAGAGCGTGGACTACCGTGGCCAAGTCAGACCTCCTAAGGTATGGGCGCAGCTGGCGCACAAGTTTTAACTCTGCGAATGCTCTCCTGGTCACCACTGAAACCTGAGCTTCCAGGCTCAGTGATGAGTCCAAGATCACATACAAGCTGCAAACCTGCATCTTCAGGGGGAGTGTAACCCCGTCCAACACAGGCTGTAACCCTATGCCCTGTTCGGCCTTATGACTGACCAGGAGGACCTCTGTCTTGTCTGGATTCAATTTCAATTTGTTTGCACTCATCCAGACTGTCACAGCAGCCAAGCACTGGTTCAGAACCTGAACAGCTTCCTTAGTAGTAGGTGGGAAGGAGTGACAGAGTTGGGCATAATCTGTGTACAGATGACACCGTATCCAGAAACTCCGGATGATCTCCCCCAGGGGCTTCATGTAGATGTTAAACAACATGGGAGACAGTATTGAACCCTGAGGAACCCCACAAGACAAAGGTTGTGGAGTTGAGCAGGTGTCTCCCAATAACACCTTCTGAAATCGGCCCTCTAGGAAGGACCGGAGCCACTGCAAAACACTACCTCCAAGGCCCATTCCTGCGAGGCGTCCCAGAAGGATACCATGGTTGATGGTATCGAAGGCGGCTGAGAAGTCCAGCAGAACCCACAGGGTCACACTCCCCCTGTCTAGCTCCCAGCGGAGATCATCGATTAAGGTGACCAAGGCTGTCTCGGTTCCATGTCCTGGTCTAAAGCCAGACAGCACCGGATCCAGATAATCCGTGTCTTCCAAGAATACCTGGAGTTGTGAAGCCACCACATGTTCCAGGACTTTGCCGAAAAAGGGGAGATTGGAAACTGGCCGATATTTGTCGAATTGTGTGGGGCCCAGTGATGTTTTTTTCAATAGCGGTTTTATTATAGTTTGTTTTAAGCTTGCCAGAATATTGCCATCCCGAAGGGAGGTATTAACCACCACCTTTACCCATTCGGCCAATCCCCCTCTGGCTTTCTTTCAAAGCCAGGATGGGCAGGGGTCTAGGATGCATGTGGTTGGCCTCATTCCTCCAAGTATCTTGTCCACATCCTTGGGTTTCACCAATTGAAATGAATCCATCAAACCCGGAGAAAAAGGTGCTTGTTTTACATCCTCAGAGACTGCCGTTAACATGGTGTCCAGACCAGAACAGATCAAAGTGACTTTGCCTGCAAATAACTATAAAGCTGAAGGGATTTTGAATACAGGTAGTGTTCTCATGAATTCTGCCAGTGAAATATAGAAAATTACACAAGGAGAGGAAATTATTAAAAGAAAATGCCCAGCAATGTAGATGGTGTAGATGAGAGAGATTTTGGCTTCTAGGACCATGTTCTTCCCATTCCGGATAGAGGACCGTGAGCTACAGAACATCTGAGTCCACAGCTTGTGAGTAGCCACTGAGAAGACTCTCTCCTGTACACTCAGCAAAAGAACTATGGTGTGATGGAGAGGAAGCCCTCCCTTGGAGAAATTGTGTTCCTGTTCTTTGTTGCCATCTCTGTGGCTAGCATTTCTGTTCATTTTTGAAGAAAAAAATCCTGTTCAATTGGGAAAGTGGGTGACATATTCTTTTGAAAAGAAATTAACATTTTTAACAGAAGCACATTATTCTCCTGTGATTAAATTGTGATTTCATTGATGTGTCTAATCCAGTGTTTCCCAACCAGTGTGCCATGGCACACTAGTGTGCTGTGAGCGATCATCAGGTGGGAAATTAGAGATACAAGAAGAGAGAGAGAGAGAGAGAGAGAGAGAGAGAGAGAGAGAGAGAGCCCTCCTGTCCTACTGGGAAGCCCTAGCCGGGGTTCAATCCCTTGCCTGTGTCCCGCAAACACAGCCTCCTTTTGGGAAGCCTTGTGCTGCCGGACTCACCACTTGCCTTCTTGGGCTTCCTCCTCCCCTCCGCTCCTTCCTCGGCCTTGGAAGGGTTTGAGCTGAAAGGCAGGGACTGCATCATCTGAGAATGGACGGCAGGTCGGACTCCGTACCCGATTGTTTCCATCTATGCCTCGAAGCCGTGACTGGCTGGCTGCGTGCCAGCCGGCTGAAGGTGAACCCTTCGAAGACGGAGATCCTGTGGCCTGGTCGGCCTGGGCTGGGTGGGTGCCGGTTGCCTACCCTGGATGGCGAGCGGCTTAACCCATCGCCGTCAGTTAAGAGCTTGGGGGTTGTGTTGGACTCCTCGCTGACCATGGAGGCCCAGGTCTCTGTGGTCAGCAGGACGTCATTTTATCACCTCCGACAGGCTAGGCGACTGGCACCCTACCTGTCCAGGGATGACCTGGCCACGGTAATCCAAGTGACGGTCATCTCGAGACTAGACTACTGTAATGGCCTCTACGTTGGCCTTCCCTTGTCGACGATCCGGAAACTCAAGCTAGTGCAGAATGCCGCGGCTCGTTTGCTAGCAGGAGTGCCGGCGAGGGAGCACATTACACCTATCCTCCGGCAACTGCACTGGCTTCCTATTGAGTACCGGATTGCCTTCAATGTGTTGGTTTTGACCTTTAAGGCCTTGCACGGCCTAGGGCCTGCGTACCTGAAGGACCGCCTTACCCCGTACACGTTCCCGAGATCACTGCGTTCAGATGAACAAAATCTGTTGTTAATTCCATCAGTCCGCTCCTGCCACCTGTCAACGACTAGACAAAGGTCTTTTTCTGTGGTGGCACCAGTACTCTGGAACGCCCTCCCGGATAGCACCCGAGCCATCTCGAACTGGGCCTGCTTCCGAGGGCGTGTAAGACGGCCCCTCTTCGGGCTGGCCTTTAATTAGGCATACTGGACCAAAAACCATGACAGATGTCCTCATAATCCGTGTCCTGACAATGTACCTGTTTTTAAATGTGGTTTTATGTTTTTATGTTTTTATCAATTGTAGGGCCGTATGTTGACATGTTGCAACATGCCGCCCATGTATCTTTTTTGCTGTGATCCGCCCCGAGCCTGCTGGGAGGAGCGGAATACAAAAGTGAATAATAAATAAATAAATCAGGCGGAAAGAGCCGCACTGAGAGAGAAAAGATCCTGGGATGGGACTTCCCCGGGTCCCCCGGCTGCCTGGGGGCGGATCTACACCATAGCATTCATGCAGTGAGGCACCCCTTGGTCTTCCAGGGCTCAAGGCTGGGGAATCCCGGGATTTGTAGTTTGGGGAGGCTCAGGATGGTGTCAAACTACCACTCCTGTGATTCCCTTGCACTCAGCCAAGGCAGGTCAAGGGGCGTTCGGGACACAGGGTTGAGGCACCTTTAAGTAGGGGCCGAAAACTAACAGGGTTTGCTCACTTAAGGCAGGTGTGGGCCAACTTGGGCCCTCCTTCCAGGTGTTTTAGCCTACAACTCCCATCATTCTCCCTTTCTGTGTAGGCTATATGTGTTGTGTGTGTATATGCATATATGTACTGTGTATATACATATTAACTACATGTATTACTTTGTTAGAGTGTCATTTTGTGTCATTTTGGTTGGTAGTGTGCCCCAGGATTTTGTAAATGTAAAAAATGTGCTGCGGCTCAAAAAAGGTTGAAAAACACTGGTCTAATCTATACATTTTTCTATTTGCACTTTTCCATATATGTGCATTTTATTGAGTATATTTATTAAAAAACACACAAAGTACAAATTTCTAAATGGAAAGTATACCTTATCTCTATCTCTTTTGATGTGGTACACAGTGCATAAATCCACAAACTGAAAAACACATCCAATGGAGCAGAATCCTGACCCATCCCTTTTTCTGACTAGAATAAGCTCTTCGGTTATCCTTATGACAGATGTCTCTCTGAACGCACTACATTCACTCTTGAACTAGTAGGTTCAGCCTCCAACCTACTTTAGCAGGCTGCATGGAGAGAGGGAGGGCCATTCTGCCAGTGATCAAAGCATGGTTGAATAATGTTTCCATCAGATTTAGGGGTGTTGGGTCGGGAGAAGTTACTTAGTTAAGTTCATAGTTAAGTATAAGCTGGTACAGGTTTCCAGCCAAACATAGCCACACAATTGCAAACTTTAAAAGACATTTCTTAATATAAAATTAAAAATATACAAAATAAATGTCAACTTAGTGTGGGAAATGGCTTCCCCTTTGAACACCATTCTAGTACTTATCCTAAGACTTGTCCATATACTCATATATGTAGCTGCTGTTGTATTTTCTTGATCTAGTTTACATTGTTGAGGTAAATTGTATTCTTTAAGAAACTCTCCACTGGAGGAGTGTGATGTCAAAAAGTAATGACCCCCCCCCCCTTCTCGGATGCCTACTTACATTTCGTCAGCATCTTTATTTTATGCTATATCCAACTATTTCTCTAGGTGTGAGATGAATACAATGGCATAAAGTCTTAACAGTGATTCCATTACATACACTCACATTCTCTTTTATACACTAAAAATAATGGTAATCAGGAACTACTGAAGAGAATGCTAGCAGATAGCATACTAATGTTCGTACTTACACTCAGGACTTCAACAGATGGGAAGAAGTGGGAAGAAGTATGGAGGAAAAAGTGGAAGAGACTGGAGGACTGGACATGTCTGTTTGGGGCAGGGTGGACCTTCCTATTTCATCCCACCGCTGCCACCATTTGTAATGAAGTGTCTATTACCACTGTGTATTTTTGCTGCCACCATATACTGGGAAATTTCAAAAGTAGAAAGAGAGGCTTGTGATTCAAATAACGGTAACCTGGTTTATTTCATAACAAAGTTGTAAAGCGTAGAGGTTTCAGAGGTACAATAGTGTGGTGGTTACAAAATGTGTACATTCACTTAGGAGGATGTGGCCAAACAAAGTTTCAATATAATAACTCCTCCTAACTGATTCCTGACTGGCTTGATAAAGAGGCCCTGACCAGGTGGCCCTTTAACCTCACCCCCTGTTACCAACTTAGCTATTCCTTAGTTAGTTCCCTGGCTAACAGACTTCCTTAAACTATAGCTAACTCTTAGCTTCTGCTACTTTCATCTTTAACCCACAGACTTCAACTCCTGTCTCCTACTATACTAGACACTTGCTGCCTTTTCAGCCCTCAGGCCTTAAACCCAGACTGGCTATTCCAGCACAGTCCCAGAACGGCATCCTTCCCTCACAGTTCCACAAACCAAAACTGACACCTTTTCAAAATTCCCTCCTCTTTCTGTGTTGGTTGACTCCTCCCCCTTTAGGCTAGAGCTGGTTTTCATGGCAACGTCCACAGCCAGGCCTACTTCTAACTAATAGGGACTCTAAGCCTTTATACCCACTTGAACATGCCCATATCAAATCAAACAATTATTTAACGAGTGCATTTCAACACACCATATACATACATTTAGTAGGGCTGGGCTTTCGGAAAAAGAAAATAAACTAGTTCATATTAGATCCGTTCAAAATGCTAATTTTGAGCTTTTCCGCACTTCCCCTGCCAAACCGGAAGTGGACTTTGTTTAACGCACTTCCTGGGCCCAAATTTTCATTATTATTGTAATTATTTAGTATGCCCCCCTAACAGGAAAATTATCCCCTCCAAAATAGCTTTCAAGACATTACTCACAGTCAGATCAGGGCCTTTGCATGGTCGGAGCCTAATTTAACTGAAAGGCCTTCCGGTAGGAAGTGAAAAAGCAGCCGGAACCATAGAGATTCACAGCGCGACTCCTAGAACAGCTTGGAGGACTGAGAGGAAAACAGCGGTTTAAACCCCAGGGAAATTAGGCTAGATAGAAGGAAAGAGGAGAAGGACATAAGAAAGGCTGAAAGAAGGGGAGTCAGAAGACCAGGAGAGAAGAAGGAAAAGTACAGAATCAACAGAAACCATAGAGGAAAAACAGAGGTCCTAGAGTGGCTTGGAAAACTGAAGGAGGAAAAGCTGGGAGTAAGGGAGTGAGAAGAGCACTAGAGAAGACCAGAGGTGGGCAACTATTTTATTATTATAATAATATTAATCCATTATATTTCCCTCCAAGAGGCCAAGGCATTTTATTTTATAATAAATAATATTTCAATAATAAATAATAATAATCCATTATATTTCCCTCCAAGAGGCCAAGGCATTTTATAATAATAATAATAATATTAATCCATTATATTAATCCATTATATTTCCCTCCAAGAGGCCAAGGCATTTTATAATTATAATAATAATATTAATCCATTATATTTCCCTCCAAGAGGCCAAGGCATTTTATAATAATAATAATATTAATCCATTATATTTCCCTCCAAGAGGCCAAGGCATTTTATAATAATAATAATAATAATCCATTATATTTCCCTCCAAGAGGCCAAGGCATTTTATAATAATAATAATAATAATCCATTATATTTCCCTCCAAGAGGCCAAGACATTTTATAATAATAATAATAATAATAATAATAATCCATTATATTTCCCTCCAAGAGGCCAAGGCATTTTATAATAATAATATTAATAATAATATATCAATTCATTATATCTCCCTGCAAGGACACCCAGGCCTTTTATAATAATAATAATAATATTAATAATATTAATTCATTATATTTCCTTCCAAGGAAACCCAGGCATTTTATTATAATAATAATATTAATAATATTAATTCATTATATTTCCCTCCAAGCAGTCCCAGGCATTTTATAATAATAATAATAATAGGTCCCAGTGAATTGCACTTCAGAGAAGAAGGAAAATGTTGCCCCTTGATTTGCCTGTGCTTAAAACAGTGTCAGTCCTGTTTCCCTGCTTTGGACAATTTAGAACTAATTACAAAATTTTGTAAGTAATAACATATCAAATAAGAATTTTTTTGAAATTTTTTTGTAAGTCATTACATTAAGCATAAAAAAAATCCCCCCCATTGGTTTTTAGAACCGCGATTTTTGGGTTCTAAACCAACCCTACATTTAGATACTTACACCTTTACCTGTGTGTCAAAATGACACTTCATCAAAACTGGATCAATTAATATAATAGAAAACTGGTATAAAATATTCTGCCAATGGCATCTAACACCTCAAACATATAAATAAAACATGTAATAATCATTGCTGGAGGTGCAGGAGAGAATTAGGAACCTATTATCATCAGTGGTGGAGCTGCAAGATTATCAAAAAAATATTGGAAAAGAATCCACAAACACATACAAAACATTATAAAGATAGTATGAGCTGAAACCAGAATGCTACTTGTTAAATATACTTGACTTTGAAACAGGAACTAACAAAGAGAAGATTCTATTTTACTTCACAGCAGCTGCGAGAGTACTAGTGGCACAGAAATGGAAATATTTGACTCCACCTTCAATAGAGGACTGGTGGATCAAAGTCGCAGATTATATGAATATAGACACATTAACACAATTACTAAGAGACTGGAACTAATCAAACCAGACGAACTAGAATTTATTATGAATATACATGCAAGAGAAAGTTAAATTGAACTCCTTTATTTCTGTTGACAATTAATCTTGTTCCTAAACCAAACATTGGTTATTCTTGGTTAGCTTACTCAATGAATTGCTTATTCTTGTGAAGATAACCTCTCTGCGGAATGAAGTGTAGGTTCACCCCACCTCAGCTTTCCCATATGTGTCTTAACCCACCCATCCACTTTCCTCACCACAGTACACCCCCCTACCTATATCTTCTTCGCCTTCCCTACCTTAATTCCATTTTCCTACTTTCCTGTATATATATGTTTTTGTTCCCCCTCTTTTATTGTTAATTTGAAATCTTACCTAATGAAAACAATTTAAAAAACAGATGGTTTTCCTCCTTGGCTTCTACACACTTCAAAGTCAGTTCAAGGATGGACTCCTACAGAGATGACTGGTTCCAATGGCTGCTTGTGAGACTCCAACTCCACAGCATGTAGAAATTGGAGGATTTCAAAGCCAGGCACAAATCGACTCCACTGTATTTCATGCATGTAGGAATGCCCAAAAATGGGTACCTGTACTTGGGATAGGAAGTGGTAGATTTCTCAGTTTACACCCCATTTTATGAAGTGCCTTTCCATGATCCTTCTGTGCATTCGTGGCTTAAAGACAGCATGAGTTTTATTGAAATAAGTGTTTTAAAATGTGCTGATTCAATGGGATCTTCCTTTCTAATAAGAGAAGGGAAGATTCCATTAAAAAGGAGTGTTAAAAGTGGAAGGTTTCAAGGGGTATCATAAATAGAGTGTTCAGTGTCTGCTAGTCTACTCAAGAGGAGGAATTCAAAGATAAAAGTTAGATCCCATTGAAAGGATTGTTAAAATTGGAGGATTTCAGGGGGGGGGGGGATGAAAAGGTTATTAAATATCATCTAGGTTACTCAAGCAGAAAAATTCAAAGAGAAGAGGGAGAAATCCCATTGAAGGAAGTGTTAGACATGAAGGGTTTCAGGGGTGGGGATAGATAAAAAAGGGTCTTAAAGATCGGCTGGTCTACTCAAAACTGTGTGATGGGAAATTAAGCAGATAGTAGAGCTAGGAAGAGGAGGTGGCTACCCTGTTTGATGAGGGTGAGTAAATTCTGCATTTTCTTTAGACAGACCCCCATGAAATGCCACACAAAGAAGACGATTCCTCCTGCCCTCACCCCCAAAGAGGATGAGGTCGTAAGTTTGTATACTATTCATTCCAGAAATGGTTGTATGAGTCTCTCATACATAAGGTTTAGCAAGCTGCTGGAGGCTTTTGAAAGGTATGACAGAATTTACAGCCCAGCATTAAAGTTTGCAAGGTAGTAAAGAAAGAAATAGAGAGAAAGAGAGGGAATCGAACCCTGCTTGTCAGTCAGGTTTAGCACAATAGCAAGCAACTCATTTTTATCAGCTACTTGGCAGGAAAGTATAACATGGTTTTCTCCAAGCTGGAAAAAAAACCCTGTATGTACTCTACAGAACCAATGCAGATGTATCAATGCAGGTGTACCTAACATGAACAAATGCATGTGATTCCAATTTTGACTTTTAAGAACTAAAATGCACATGGCTTTGTCCCTAGATGGATGAATCTGATAATTTCACTTTTTCTAACCTTTTTATTAATATATGAATAAATGTGTAGATTTTCAAAAATTCTTGCATAAACTGAACTCACTCTCTCCAGAATGACTGAACCCCTTTAGCATTTACCTGCAATTAATTGAGTGTACAGGGTCTTCACCTCTGCTTTCATTTGCTGGCAGCCATTTGGATGATTTTCAAAATATGCAGATTTTTGTGTGTGTCAGGAGCAACTTGATAAACTGCAAGTCACTTTTGTTTTGAGAGAATTGGCTGTCTGCAAGGACTTTGCCCAGGGGATGCCCAGATGTTTTGATGTTTTACCATCCTTGTGGAAGGCTTATCTCATGTCCCAACATGTAGAGCTGGAGCTGATGGAGGGAGCTCATCTAGGCTCTCCCCAGATTAGAACCTCTGCCTGTCAGTCTTCAGTCCTGCCAGCACAAGAGTTTAACCCATTGCACCACCAGGGACAGATGAACAGAATGTGAAAGGAAGTAGAAAGAACTCATGATATTCTCTTGAAGTTTGAAAATGGTGGAGAACTAAACAAAGGTGACTACATGCACATTTGGCTAGTAGTCTTCAGAGGCTGGGAATGTTCTTTTTGATTGGATTGGCAACATTTAAGCAAAACAATAAAAATGCACATGAAATTAGTATGATTTTATTGCTTCAGCTACACACAGTATCCCTAACATCATGCTATAAACTAGTTGCTTATATGTACCTATAGGATACCAAAGGATGCCATTGTTGGTAAGGTTAGTAAAGGCTATTTAAAGTCTTTTATCCTTTTTGAGATTCCATTCCTTGCAGGTGAAATGCTTTGAGCTTTACAGGATTTGACAGCATCGCTTTGAGCTTCCTCCCCCTGGCCTGTTTGTAGCAGCACTTATTTCCATGTATTAAAAGATTAACTGTAAGTTGCGAGTGTGCAAAAGAATTCACACTTGAAAACCTAATTCTATGCCTTGCTAGCTCAGAACCAATTTCACTGGTATTTGATTAGCCACAGGGTATTTGAGGACACTTTTCTGCTTGAGGCAAAAGGACAAGATGGTGCCCTTATTTCATGCTTTGTACCTGTGGTAACAAAACTTCCTCCTCCTAAAAAAAAAAGCAGCTACATTTGCTTCAATTACATGCTGTCTTTAATGACCTTGCTACTTCTAATCTGCCTAACACCTGAAGTTGTTGTCTCATTCCACATAATGATAGGGTTAGCTCTTTGTGTATGGGGTGTGTCTATACTGTAGAATTAATGCAGTTTGACATCATTATAACTGCCATGGCTTAATGATATGGAATTGTGGGAATTGTAGTTTTATACTTTACCCTTCTCTGTGTAATAGTTAATAGTAGGTGCCTTATCCATCTACAACTCTTATGATTTGTGCCAGTTAAAGTGGTGTAAAATTGCATAATTCGATAGTGTAGATGAACCACTTTCTTCCTAAGGAAGTATGCATAGTTTTCACCAGCAATTAACTGTACATGCAGGGTATATAAAATCAATTCTTATGGCTATATTGGGAACAAACAAAAAAGATCAAGTCTATAAATCTCCCACATCCAGTGAGCAATATACAGTATGTGTATGAGCTCAGTTTTCCTTTTGCCCTCTAGCAAAAATGGGAAATTATGGCACTCCAGTTTTTGTTGTTCCCATAACACCTCTCCTTTGATTAATCAGGCTAGTTATGAAAGGGGATGGTATTCAAGAAAATATGGTGAGGCACAGTTGGTTACCTAGGTCCTATAGTTTCAAAAAAATCCCTGATTAACCCCCATGGAAGAGTTTCAATTATATATTTCACAATTTTATGAAGCCAGTGTATGCAAACATTCAGCAGTATGTGGTACAACTCATACAAGCTTCAGCAAGTAGATTCTATAAACCAGTGTTTCTCAATCTGGGAATCAGGGGGGTCATGAGGGGGTTTCAGAGGGATCACCAAACACCACCTGAAAACATATATTTCCGAAGGTCCTAGGAACCCTTTTGGTGGAGAAGGCTGAAGATTTCTCTGCTGTCCTTTTCTTCCTTGATCACAGATGGCAAATCCTCTCACCAACCCACTCACCCCCCTCCACTGTGATTGGCCGGCTTCTCAGCCAAGGGAAGGACTGCTTCGGAGACTCCCAAGTGGGGAGGGGAAAGCAGGCATGCTCGGAGCATGGCAGCATGGTGTGCATGTGCGTGCGAGGAAGAGTATGCGAGGCTGGAGGGAGGCTTATGCCAGCAAGTCCCTTAAAGATACAGAGGTTCTGTGGGGGAAGTTTGATCCAATTCTATCATTGGTGAGGTTCAGAATGCTCTTTGATTGTAGGTGAATTATAAACTCAGTGACTACAACTCCCAAATGTCAAAATCTCTTTCCCCCAAACTCCACCAGTGTTCATATTTGGGCATATTGAATATTTGTGTCAAGTTTGGTCTAGATCTGTCATTGTTTGAGCCCACAGTGTTCTCTGGATGTAGGTGAACTACAAATCCAAAATTCAGCATCAAGACCCAGCAAATCCTTTCAGTATTTTCTGTTGGTCTTGGAAGTTCTGTGTGCCAAGTTTGGTTCATTTCCATCATTGGTGAAGTTCAGAATGCTCTTTAATTTTAGGGTAACTATAAATCCCAGCAACGATAACTCCCAAATAACAAAATTAATCCCTCCAAACCCCACCAGTATTCAAATTGGGATGTATTGGGTGTTTGGTCCAGTAAATGAAAATACATCCTGCTTTTCAGATATTTACATAAAAATAATTTGGGGGTCACCACAACATGAGGAACTGTATTAAGGGGTCATGGCATTAGGAAGGTCAAGAAACACTGCTATAAACTGCTCCTCACAATAAGTGTGTGTGTGTATATATATATATATAATTTTATTTCATGAATTTCAACATTTACATTAATTCAAAAGAAAGAAAATCCTTCTAACTAAGTTTTGGGGATGGGAAGTCCAAGGGAATGTTTAAATTTTGTGGGTAAGATAGGGTGGGGAGGAGATTGAAAGGGAACATGCAGGTATAGCCTTAGGGAAACTCGGAAGAAGGCTGGGGTTTGTGACTTTCTAATCATCTTTTTCACATATGTAAATTCATCTTCTTCTAGGTTCATTCCAGATTGGCTTATCCCTTCTTTCATCTCTGTCGTGCTTTCATTTCCTTTGTGCCCTTCAAAATTCCTCTTCTCTTTTACTTCTGATTATTTTTCTGTCCTTTAAAGTCCTCCATATAATCTTTAAAAAACCTTCCAGTCTGTTCTTTGAATGGGTCGTCCATGTACATCCTTTAAATCAAATGCCAATTTGTCAATTTCTCTAATATACTCAACTTTATTGAGCCAATCTTCTATAGTTGCTAACTCTTTTAATTTCCATTTTTGTATGTACCATTCTGGCAGCAGTAGTTAAATGTGTGAATAAAATATCTTGGTTTTGATCTAGCTTTATGTCTTCATCTGTTATCCCTAACAGAAAATATTCTGGTTTCATATGAATTTTTATTTTCAGTATTTTTTCACATATGTCTCCATATTTTCCTCCAAAATGAGTTAACTCTTGAACATGACCACCATGCATGATAGAAAGTTCCCACTTCACTTTCACACTTTCATCATTCGTTGCTTGCTGTCTTATACATCAATCCTAATTTATGTGGTGTTATGTACCACCTGTAGAACATCTTCAGCCAATTTTCTTTCATATTTTATAAATGTTTAAATACGAATTGTGGCCAACTTTTGAGAAAATAGAAGAAAATACCATGCCAAACTATATTAGATTCTTTACCACCCAGTATTTTATTTACGAAAACATGATGAAGTATACATTGAAAAAATGATTTGACAAGGAATAATGGTATTGATTTCCTGAACATACAGAACAAAAAAAATGATATAGAAAATTATTAGCTGTGTAAGGCAAAAATAAGCCAATTTACATACTTGAGATGCCAAAATCAGTCATGTAACACATTTTTTCAGAATACATTAAAGGAGAATCCTAAGAACTCACAAAATAGTATTAGTATTCTTCAGCACAGAAAAAGCTGATTTAGAGAAGACGTGAAGAATTAATGGCTGGATATGGTGATGCATATTAACTGCTCTGGAATCCCTAATATATTATATTAGAAATAGAAACAGACAAAACCAATTTGGGTATAAAATTCAAACTGACCTTAACAGTGTTGCTATTATCTCAAGGGGAGAAAATGAATTCTAGTTAAAACAGACTTACAAAATTCTATTAGTGCAGCCACTCATAAAAATCATTTTAGTTATTTTATCCACCAAGTATGTTTATTCCCCCATCTTGGTAGTGAATGTGCCTGAATATATTTTGTGCCTGTGCTGATCTTTTTCAAGATGAATTCACAATATTGAACACCAGTGGAGCGTACCCATTATGTACCATGTGAAAGCAAACTATCTTTTAGTATTATATTTAACATTAAATTGAAGAAGCGTTATTGTTCTATATTCTTCAGAGATTATTTACTGATATTTAACATTAAACTTCCATTCACAAGTGGGATCAAAGTGCAACTATAAAACTGGTGAGTGGATACCACAAAGGCTGTTAATTGATCTTTAAGACTGTGGGTGGAAGAACCCAAAGGGAACACATGAAATAGTAAATTTTGAAATGCAGCCCACATAGTCAACACTCCCCAGGGAGACCGAAAATACAGGCAGATGCATTAAACTATATCAAGTAGCCAGTTTTGCTAATTTCTCTCTCTTTCTCATGGAAGATAACTCTTTTAAAGTTGCTGGGTCTTAATTGCTCATTAAAACTATCAACCAATAAGAAAGAGGAAGGGACCCTAAACCAGTTTGCAACACTGGGTACACTGTTCTGCACTCAGTAAGTAACTACCATTCTTCTCTCTGAGCACTTCACCACAACATAATTCACATTTAAAGGACTTGTGCATTTTGTAGTGTCCACTCAGAATAACAAGACATGCTATACCCCATATGATTTATGATCACAATTTATTAAATCGAAATTTCATCAAATCATCAACAAATACTCACATTATCTTTTTAGTTATTCAAATGCTACAGTGCCCTGACAACTACACTTGGTTACTGATAAAATGAACATAAACCATTGTTTCCTAACCTGTGGTCCATGGGCCACCAGTGGTCCACAAGAACTAAAATATGGTCCCTGACACCACTCCAGCTGCACTGGTTCAATACAATGGGATCCTGAAGTTTGTAGTTTAGGGAGGCACCCACACTCTTTGACAGAGAAGAGCAAAGACCTTGAAAAATACAAATACCAGGATGCCATCACTAAGCCAGGGCAGCTCAATTTCATAGTGTTGATACAACCTGTGTTTCCAAAGCAAAAAGTATACTAGTTTACCATGGCTGACTTTTAGAGTGAAGCTGACAGGAGCTCAGTGTCAGGAAAGGTGGGAAGGGGAAACAGCAAGAAAAAGAGGAGGAAGGGGAGAAGGAGCCGTTTGTATGGAGCCTGCCTTTTCCTGTCTGAACTCATGGTGCATCTCCTCCGCAAGGCAGAAAAGCCTGGCCCGAGGGAGCCCTGGGAGCCTGGATGAGGTGCAGCCTGCTTGCCCCCTCATTCTTACTTTCTTTCCTTCTATTCTCCCTCCTTTTATTCCTGCCCTCCCTTGCTCCCTTCTCTTCCACTCTCCTTCCAGCAATTCTTCCTTCCTTCTCTCACTCCTTCCTTGCTTGGCCTCATCCTCCTTCCCACTCCCTCCTCTCCCTCCTTGATTCCCACTTTCCTTCTTTCCTTCTTCCGCTTCTTCTTTGCTCCATTGCTTGTTTCCTTCTTTCCATTCCTCTCTCCCTCCCTTCCTCCCTCAGTCTCATCCCTTCCTCCCTGTAATGATGTCGATTATTTGTGTGTAAATGTTGTGTGACATATGTTAAATGTATGTTGTTTTGTGTAGTTCGGGGGAATATTATATGGATTGTTGCTGTGGGTGAAACAGAGGGGAGGCTTGGCAGAAGCTTTGAAGAGCTGTCGCCATGGCAACCAGGGCTAGAGGCTTTTAGAATGTTCAAGGTTTGAATTTTACAGTTGATAAAGAGCGGTTGGAAGCCAACTGCCACAAGAGAGGGGGAGGAGTTCTGTTCTGAGTTAGTTGGTCCTGAGGACTGTAAGAGAACAGTTCAGTATTTTAGTTGGTCTTAAGGTCTGCAAGAGAGCAGTCCAGTTGTATGGGTATAGAGACCCTAGTTGAAGTTGGAAGAGTCCAGGGGTTTATAGAGGTTTAGTGGAAACCCTATAACATATCCCCATTGTGTTTTGTGTAACAGAATAAGTTTGTGCCTCTGAGGAAGTATAAAACCAACCAAGATTTTGTACCCATTTGTGTCACAATAAATTGTTTGCATTTTAAAAGGAAAACACCTCTCCTAATTCTTTTATTGGTGGTGGCCCTCAAGGTCAGTGGTCGGACAGATAAATGGTGGCAGCGTGGTCAAGTGGATACTGAGAAATTATAAATCTCTGCAGTTCCATGGTTAATAAAGGAGATAGTCTACCCTGCCATAAGACGGAAGTGGCTGAGGTAACTTCAAGGTCCCTTTGCATTGAGGGTCAGCAGTTTGGATATAGAAAGATTGTCCAGTCTGAGGCCGGTCAACAAGGGGTTGTCACACTCCCTTTCTTCCTTGCCTCCCTCCTTCCTCCTTCACTTCTTTTCCTTCTTCCCTCCCTCTCTCTCCAGCCCACCATCCCTTCTTGCTTCTCTCCCTCTTTCCTTGGTCCTTTCTTTCTTCACTTCCTCCTCCTCCCTTTCTCTCTCCTTCTTGCTTCCTTAAGCAATAATATTAGCCCCAACTTGTAAAGAAGATGCAAGTGCAAAAATCACATTGATCAAAACGGAATTTAATTTTCTATTATTATTTTCTTTTTATATTATAATAGTACTCTTAATTTATGTTACTATTAAGTTTAACAAATATGTTAAAAGTTTTGATTAAAGTTTATTTTTAGATTAACACAGTTTATTATTCTTGAATCTTGTGGTCCCTGCTAACAACAAAAAAAATTAAAGGGTTACCTGGTAAAAGAAAAGAAAAGCTGGGAACCATAAACCAACATTGTGTTGGGAGAGGTAGTGTAGTTCCCACCTCCTCAGAAAACATAACAGGGACTCATTCCATTTGGGCAGAGAGTGGAGGGAATCATATTCTCATTGTAACATTTTATGCTTTTTTGTTTCTTTTAAGAATAATTGATCATTTATTCACCCCCATCATGTGTAATAGACTCAATCCATTTCTAGACAAATCCTCTGTCTACTCAGCTATCAGACATGTAGAGTCTCCCATCAATATCACTTTCTTTTTTTCCTTTTTAATAAAAAAAGGAAACCTTGCATTTGCAGAAGTCAGATATCAAAATCAAAGTTCTATGAAATACTGGTTATTGCTTCAAGGACATTGAATAATACTCCTGGTATTTTCAATTTTTTTATTAAAAGGGGGGGGAACAGTAACACACTATGTCCAAATGGTAAAATTCCAGGGAGAATATAGCTACAGCGAACTGGTTATCTATCAAAATCACACATTTCCTGAAGAATAAATGGTTTTTAAAATTACCGTAAAGTTTCATGCAAGAGGATTAATGGTGAGAAAAGGAGCATTGAAACAGATTTTAAGACTGCCCACAAAAACACCCATTCTTTAATGTCACTACAATTATATAAAATGGGGTAATCTGACAGTTCTTGGACCACCTTAAAATAAATGCCTTTAGCCTTTTCTGCGCTAATTGGGAGCTCTGAAGACATTTACTCCTTGATTCCAAAAATCTCCACCTCTACACACTTTAAAAGCATTTTAAAGATGGGGTCCTCTGGAGAATTGCCGGAAGGTCATTTAATGGGCTCTGTGAGACTCCATCTTCAAAATGTTCAAAATGTGCAGAAGCGGGGAAGGAACCCTGAATCTGATAAAATCCCAGTCCAGGTGTTATAGACTTTCCTTACTTACCCATTTCTAGGGCTTATGGTTTTGAGAAGGTGAGGCAACCTGACTGTGTATTCTACCTTGCCTCTTTTTATACCCTGATGAAACCTTGCCTTATATCATCTATTTATTTATTTACTATATTTATATACCACCTTTCTCAGCCCAAGGGTGATTCAGGGCAGTTTACAAAACGGCACAATTCGATGCCCACAATAACATAAAAACGGTTAAAACATTTAACATAAATAAAATTCAGTAAATAGTAAAACAGATAAAAACATAGCTTTTCTGCGTCTCATTATCAAAATCATTATCCAATTGCACTGTCCAGTTGTTCCGAGATCAGGGTTTATCTGTTACACTGCATTTGAGAAAGCCTGCTCAAAAAGCCAGGTTTTAACTTGGTGGGCAGAAAAATGCTTATATTCTTCCCAAAATATCATGTAAGTTAAAAATGTGTGGAATGAAATATCCTGTCTTGTCAACCATGCAAAGTCTAGTATGAGCTTTGATATGCTTTAGGATCCTCTCTAATGGTGATGTATGCACTCTGTCCCTATTCTCTGTTCACAATTTTGCTTGTTTTACCAAGAAGTGGCAAAGTAACACATTAAATTATGAACTCAAAATCACAGAACTAATAACTCTAAAAACGAAAACCTGCACTTTTTAAAAAAAGAAGTCATGAGTTGTGTTCTGTGACAGTATCTATGCAAAAAAACCCTGCAACTCTGCCATAGGCATCAATACTCATTATCCCCCCCCCCTTTTTTTAGTGAGCACAGAATAAGGTGCCAAGGTATATTTTGATAACAGCCTTAGCTAGGATGGAATCATCAGATGGAATCAAAATTGCCTGCTGTTTAATTTGCACTGTGAAGAATATCCCTGTTACTTATGTAAGGAAATTCAAACTGCCTTCCCTTCTGTTCCAGTAACCCTCACTATACAATGTCACATCATTTGCGAATATAATAAAGCAGGGAATATGTTCAGACAGCACAAAAGCAGCATATGTAGCAATGCCTTTAGTCACGTTCCAGCCAAAGGACTGTTCCAACCTTGTAAAGATATCTGCAGTGGTGTGTTCTACTTTCTGGGAAACAAGATGGTTCACAGGTGATAAGTGCAAAAGCAGGTTGATATGAGGAGTGGCTTATTCTTGAACACTGAAATCTCTATAAAAGTAAAAGCTGGTATACAGAGATAGCAGTCCAAATGCCATGTTTCAACAAATGGCATTTTGGAAGGGTATTAAATGAGGTTAACTGGAGGTCCTGAAAATGTTATTACAACATAGGAGAAGCTATTCTAAGAGGGATCCGCATTGTTGATAACATCCCTCTTCCTGATCTACAGATTAGTGAAATACTGGCTGGAAGCCATTCTGTTTATTTGGAGCAGCAAAAGTTGACTTGTGGGAGCCCATTAAAAGTCCAGTTCAAGTGTTTTCTCTGTTTTACCTCATCCCTATGGTAACTATTTAAGCACATGAAGATCCTTGAAAATCTTCAGCAGTTTGCCTTGTACTTCTGTTAAAAAAGTACATATGAGAGAGCGAGCATATATGAGCTTTAGATAGCAGAGTGAAGGGTTTGTTTTGCTGCCTGTGCCCCTATTCAGATGATTTCTGCCCCTGTGATAATTGGATTTTGAAAAGCATGCCTTGTTGTGGAAGCAAGGATAGGTGTTTAATAGGCATGGTTAGGTCCACTCGGAATCTTCATAATTTGGATTAAATTTGGATCAAATTCCTTTTTTAAGCTATTTTGGAGCAATTTGGAAACCCAGAAGTATCCTTGCCATTTCAAAGCCACTGTTGCCATCTTTGTTCCAACTCAGAAAGTGAATTGGAAAAGACCCAGCTTTTGGAGGCAAGCTGCAGTTTGCATGCTGGGATGCTTGCCTCCAGCCAATAAGGGGAAACCATGTGGGGAGGGGTGGGGTTTTGGCATTGCCCTTTAAAAAGGCTCGTGTGTGCCTCGTGGGCTCATTGTGAGCTGGGGATGTGAATGGGAAGGGACTAGGCAGCTTGGGTGGGAAAGGTGCCCTGCCACTGTTTTGCAAGCGAACAACAGGGTTAGGAACAAATTGGGGAAACCGGCTGGAAACAGGCTCCTTGCCTGTGAGGCTTCCTTGTGTGTGGGGAGGGAAAAAGGGCAGGGTGGGGCAGCTGGGAGAAGTGTTCTTCTCTTGCCTGCCACTGCCAATTTTCCTTTTTGAAGCAGTGATTTTAACTTTCAACAGACCTCAATCCCCTTTGGGTTACACTTTGGATTTTGGGATCCCAGAAAGTCCCTGTGGACTTTGGAAAGCTAATTTTCTACTAATAATTTCCTTGGGGAACCACACCATACCACTTTGGAGCCCCCTTTGTCTGCTTTGGGTTTCACATTATACTTTTGGAATCTAGAAATCTCCTAATCTAATAATTTCCTTGGGGAAGCACAAAATACCACTTTGGAGCCCCCTTTGTCTGCTTTGGGTTACACATTGTACTTTTGGAAACTAGAAATCTAATCTAATCATTTCCTAGGGGAACCACACCATACAACTATGGAGCCCCCTTTCTCTGCTTGAGTTCACACGTACTTTTGTAAACAAGAAATCGCCTATAATCTGCTAATAATTTCTACCACTGTGGGAAGTTTTGTCAATAGCGATCCAAGTTTTGCCTGTCCCATTTGCAGTTTTTTACACATTGTGCAATCGAGCCCACCATTAACGAAGCAATTCGGAAATTTCGGAAATTTTGGACAATTCTGAATTCTTTTGGAAAATTTTGGAAATCATTTCAGAATCAAATCGCCAGTGCCCCCTACATCCAAAAAGAGTTTTGAACCATTTTTTCCGTGATCAAACAAGCCTAGTGGTAAAGTTTCAGTGGAGATACCTTTGCCTCATAATAATTCTTCCAGGAGTGGATATCCCTTTGTGGGGTGGATTTTTCTCACTCCCTGTTGTCTCTCCCCCCATTTGTAGCTATGAATTGTTTGTAAGTTGGATGTTTGTAACTTGATGATTGCCTGTATACTCACCTCTCTAAATAACAGGTTTAGAGTTCTGTAGTTGTAGATTGGCAGATAAGAATGGTACAAAATTTTAATTTACTTTTGGATTTGATACTGCCTCGCCTCTTTTGGACTTCACAGAATTCAATACTCATACAATTAACTAGGGAAATGGTTCAAATAAAGTGGCCAATATGCAACCCCAATTTCTGAGTCTTATCTCTCTATGTTCATGATAAGTCAGCAAAACTTTTTTATTTGCAGTTTCCAATTTCCTGAAATAAATTTCCACTTTTCAAGGCTAGGCTCCAGTAAGACTGGACCTTTCAAAAATATTTGCTTAACTAAACTTTAAATGATAGGTTCTGAATAAAGATAATGTAGGCTTATCCAAAATGTTTGGAACAATTTTGAATTTTGGATATTTTCAGTTTTGAAATATTTGTATATATAGTGGAGCCTTGATAAATGCTGGGGTTTAGTTCCAGGGCTTACGATGTATACCTATTTGGGGGATGTACTATCTTACATTGGCTGCTTTGAGGAGACTGAAGTACAAGACTTGGGAAGTAACAGAGAGCAAGAAGAGCAACCTGAATCTTTATAGAGTGGCAATAGTGTGCAAACATCTTCAAAAATTCGTAAGATGCTACTTGGGAGTGAAGTAGAATCTCTCCCCTTTTAAAAGTTGACTTCAAAACAAAAGATACAGAGGGATGTTGAGAAAAGATGCCACATTTGGAGTACAGGTTCCCAGTGAACCGAAGAACAATGAGCTATATTTAGAAAAGTCAGGTAGCCTAGATAGAACTCACTCTCGCTGGAGCCCAGAAATGCTAAGATGCTGCACAAGGAAATCACAGGAAGCCTACAAGTACAAAACTCATGAAACTATGAAACTCATGAAACTATAGGACACCTTATAGGAAACACATAATGCAAGGCAATTTGTAGCATCATTTAAAGCCCATACTTCGAAGAGACATTATTTTCATTGCAGGAGACTGGAATGCTAAGGTGGGTAGTCAAATGACAACTGGGATCACAGGCAAGCATGGTCTGGGACAACAAAATGAAGCAGGACGTAGGCTGATAGAATTTTGCCAGGAAAACTCACTGTGTATAATGAACACTCTCTTCCAAAGATGGCTCTATACATGGACTTCACCAAATGGGCAACATCCTTTTTTTGACTACATCCTTTGCAGCAAAGGTGTGGACATCGATCCAGTCGGTGAAAACAAGACCTGGGGCTGACTGTAGTTCAGGTCACAAACTTCTCATTGCTCAATATAGAATCAGACTAAAGACATCAGGGAAAACACACAGACCAGTTAGATATGATCTCACTAACATTCCTAGTGAATATGCAGTGGAGGCGAATAACAGATTTAAGGGACTAGATTTAATACATAGAGTCCCAGAAGAACTATGGACAGAAGTCTGTGACATCTTCAGGAGGTGGCAACAAAGTATGTGCCCCCCCCCAAAAGAAAACCAAGAAGGCAAAATGGTTGTCTGCTGAGACACTGGAAGTTGCCCAAGAAAGGAGGAAAGCAAAAGGAAACGGTGATAAGGGGAGATATGCCGAGTTAAATGCACAATTCCAGAGGTTAGCCAGAAGAGATAAGGAACTATTTTTAAACAAGCAATGCATGGAAGTGAAAGAAGACAACAGAATAGTAAGGACTAGAGACCTCTTCCAGAAAATTAGAAGCACTGAAGGTAAATTTCAAGTGAAATTGGGCATGACAAAAAAAAGATGGTGGTATGGGCATACCAAATCACCATGTCTGTCTCCTGAGGAATCTGTATAATGACCAAGTAGCAACAGTAAGAACTGGCCATGGAATAACATACTGGTTCAAGATTGGGAAAGGCATATGGCAGGGTTGTATACTCTCACCCAACCTATTCAACTTGTATGCAGAACACATCATGTGATGTATGGGGCTTGGTGAATGCAAGGCTGAGGTTAAAATTGCTGGAAGAAATATTAACAACCTTAGATATGCAGATGATACCACTTTGATGGCCGAAAGTGAGGAGGAGCTGAGGAGTCTTCTAATCAAGGTGAAAGAAGGAAGTACAAAAGCTGGGTTGCAGTTAAATATCAAAAAACCAAGATTATGACAACAAGAATGATTGATAACTGGCAAATAGAGGGAGAAAATGCAAGTCCTTCTAAAAATCCAATCATTCTGGTACAGCTGTCTCTGATATCAGGAAACTATTCGTGGAACACTCACTTTGTCCTCTCTTTAACATGTGGAAGATATAATTATACTAATGATGTGCTTGCAGTGCATAGGCCTAAAGTGGAAAAAAATAGCAAGATCTGCACTTTAACATCACAATAGATTCCAACTAGTGTCAAAATCTTTGGCTTGTGTGAACTGCATGTTAATGGACATATTGCCACATAAATGGTCTCACAATCCAACAATGGCTACTGAGGCTGTCATGTGTTACATTTTATTAACATTACTCCAGACACAGCTGGGTGGGGGATGACTCACAGCATTCTTTTAGGACCTTTTTCATTGTCTCATAGACAAAAATCAATGTATTTTAAATATTAGAGATACAATGTTAATTTATATACAAAATATGTAAGATGCCTAATTAATTAATTCTGTGCTAATATTTCTAGGTTGAATAAATCCTATAGCCAAATTAGAACTGTGTCTGTGTGTTTGTGTAATTACTACCAACATAGGAACCGCGATGTTGCAATGGGTTAAACCCTTGTGCCAGCTGAACCGCTGACCTGAAGACATGAGAGTTGTGATTCAAATCCTCAAGACGGGGTGAGCTCTCATCTGTCAGCCCCAGCTTTCCATGTAGGGATATGACAGAAGCCTCCCACAGGATGTAAAAGATCCAGACACCCCATGGGCAACGTCCCTGCAGATGGCCAATTCTCTCACACCAAAAAAGAATTTGCTTCTGACATGTTAAAAAAACTACCAACATAGGAAAATAATTAATAATATTATACAGAAAGCAACCTACAATATGAGGGCAGGTCAATAAGCCTGTGACTTTTTGAATTTCCCGCCTCTTCACTGAAAGGGCAACACTGCTCCTGTCAACAGGCATCTGTCAGTTGACTCCTGTCAAAATTTGAACAAGCTGCATCATTTACTTTGTGTTTGACAGCCATTGATAGCAGACTACTGTGTGATTTGAGGAGAAAATGGGAAAAGTGAATTTCGTGTGCTCATTAAGCATTATTTTTTGTGGAAAAAACCCGTCACTCAAACCAAGGCTAAGCTTGATAAACACTATGGGGACTCTGATTCATCAATTTCAATGGTAAAAAAGTGGTTTACTGAATTTTATTGTGGCCGTACAAGCATGGAAGGTGCCAAACATTCTGGACGCCCAGTTGAGGTCTCTACACCCGAAACAATCAAAAAAATTCACGATATGATGTTGGCCGATCAGAGATTGAAAGTGCGAGAGATTGTGGAAGCCATAGGCATCTCACGTGGCTCAATGGTTTCAATTTTAAATGATCACTTGGGTATGAGAAAGCTTTCCGCAAGATGGGTGCCGTGTTTGCTCACAATCGCCCACAAACGCAATCGTGAACACGGACTTATTGACCCACCCTAAAACTAGTAACACCTTAAACTGCAGGTATAAAAATAATATTATACACACAACATAAATTATTTATTAATTTTTTGATTTAATGGAGCTCATCTTAAGAAACCAGCAAGCTGTAATTACATCTTTTCTCACAAGTTACGCATCTGTGCCTTTCAAACTCTGCAGGTTACTTCAATAAATGTTCTAATTGTTAACTTTTAAGAAAAAGCTTTCAGTGTGCCTCATTCCATCAAATAGATTTTACCAGTTTCAGCATTTCAACAGTCCCAGCCTAGGAGAAGATATTTCACCTCAGGATTCCTCTCAGTTGATGTTAGAATAGGAGCCAGGATTGGTGTAGAGGGTTTTCAACAGTGCTTGAGCCTAGCTTACCTACATCTTCAAAAATCCTAAAGACCATTTTAGGTTGGTGGAAGCATTTACTGAATGGCCAGTGGTCAGGAAGGGCCAGGTCGCTACAGTTGGCCATCCCAGAAGATGGGGAAAGATGCAGAAAAACAGGAAGGAAGGTTCTTTCCACTTTCTCCTGATTATTGAAATACGCTTGGTGGTGGGATAGCTGGTGAGGCACACATATCTGTTTTCCTGCCTTGTCTCTGGTTCACACATGCTGAGTAAGGATTTTGGGAACCAACTGCTATTTACCTTGATTTTGTAGAGAAGCACACACAACTGCAATAGGATTTGCTTGAGCAAAACCCCATTCTTTCCCATTTCAAGTTTTTGCAATGGTGTTTTGCTGACAATGTTGCTGCTGAATGCTTGTGTTTCTCCAGCCTTGTTTATTATCATCCCAAAAAACATCTAGCTAGACAGAGGACAAGGGGGAAATTGAATGAGGCTCTAGGCAACCAACCCAACGTTTTACTGGCAGATGATTGTTAACTACAGGTTTATTCCATGAATAACCAGTGCTGAACCGGTGCTTGGCCGCTGTGTCGGAATGGATGAGGGTGAACAAATTGAAACTGAATCCAGACAAGACAGAGGCACTCCTGGTCAGTCAAAAGGCCGAACATGGCATAGGGTTACAGTCTGTGTTGGACGGGGTTACACTCCCCTTGAAGATGCAGGTTCACAGTTTGGGTGTGATCCTGGACTCATCGCTGAGCCTGGAACCCCAGGTTTCGGCGGTGACCAGGGGAGCATTCGCACAGTTAAAACTTGTGCGCCAACTGCGTCCGTACCTTGGGAAGTCTGACTTGGCCACGGTGGTCCACACTCTAGTTACATCCCGTATAGATTACTGCAACGCTCTCTATGTGGGACTGCCTTTGAAGACTGTTTGGAAGCTTCAACTGGTCCAACGGACAGTAACCAGGTTGATAACAGGAGCGGCACTCAGGGAACGCACAACGCCTCTGTTGTGCCAGCTCCACTGGCTACCAGTTTGCTACCAGGCACAATTCAAAGTGCTGGCTTTAGCCTTTAAAGCCCTTAACGGTTCTGGTCCAACTTACATGTCCGAACACATCTCCCCCTATGAACCTTCAAGATGCTTAAGATCATCCGGAGAGGCCCTGCTCTTGGTCCTGCCTGCTTTGCAGGCGCGATTGGTGGGGACGAGAGACAGGGCCTTTTCAGTGGTGGCTCCTCGGCTTTGGAACGACCTTCCTCATGACATCAGATCAGCCGCCTCCCTCTTGACATTTCACAAGAAGGTCAAGACCTGGCTATTTGACCGGGCATTTGCAGATGTAGTATGATTACCAAATTGAGACCTACGGAACGACGACGATGCAATTGGATACCGATTTAATAATGAGACGCTGATATTGTGTTTTTAACGTTAAGTGCTAATTTGTATATGATGGAATTGTGTTGATAATCGTTGCTATGTTTGTCTTGGGCAGTTCTTGCAATTTGTACACCTCCTCGAGTCGTCTTCGAGCTGAGAGAGGCGGTCTAGAAGCAAAGTAAATAAATAAATATTTGCTGGAGTGACTCCATGTTGCTAAAATTCACAACCATTGTCATAACTTAATATTTCTTAAGTTCATGGCTGAGAGTTATTTTGGTGTCACCTCCTCTGACCTGGTGCAGTTTGCACACCCTTAGTGACACCAATAAGTACATTCCTGTATATATTAGATCTTTCCACAGTGACATGTGCCTTGATTACATCCCATCTGGATAAATGTAACATAAGCATTAATAACCAGGAATGAAAGATGGGTGTCATCAGTGATCGGGTCAAAAATGGGAGATGGAAAATTGAATAGGAGAAAAATAAAGATTATATTCTAGTTGATTAAGTCAGTTTAATGAAAAAGAGTACCTGTGGATGTGTGTTGTATTGTACCAGCGATAAGAGAAGCTACAATTCTTGAACACTGTTGAACATTAAAAAAAATGTCAAGAAAAAGGAGAATAATTTTTAAAAGCTAAAAAGAACACCAGGGAAGACAAGAGTCTCAAAGGGGAAATACCAGATAAATGGGCTGTCTAAACTAATTTCTGCATATTTGGATTAAGAATAGTATGCTGTCAACTGAGAAGATGAGTTGTATTGACATAACTTTACGTGATTGTGCTGACAATGGTAAACTTGAGAACCATCAAACTATAATTGTATTTTTTCTTACAAGACAAGATTAAGATTCTGTGTCACAAACTGGTATCATAAAGAGCGGATTTTAAAAGTGACGTGAGATTTACATAAAAGTCATTCAGATTTAATACTTTTACATTTTATCTTGTTTAAGCTGACTCTCAGACATTAGTAGAGCAACATGAATTAAGCTGATCTTTGACAGGAGCAAATATGATACTGCTCTAGTTGTTTACATTTGACTGTTATCTCCTGGCATTACAGCTGTTGATAATGGTAGTTGTGTAGGAATTATCTGGAATGATGTTTGAAAAATAACACTTTGGGAATCCATTACATTTGTTAGGCAGCCTAAAATTGTTAACAATGTTTAGAAACTGATCTTCCCTGGGAAATGTTTAGTTGAGCAGAAGGCTTCGATAAAGGAGACTGGAAAACCAAGCAAATTTGAGGATTTCTGCTAACCTCCCCCCACCCAAAAAATAGGATGCTGTGGAATTTATTCACAGAAGAAATGTTAGTTCTTTCCAGTGATTGTATCTGAAAAAATAGATTTAACCTATGGTAGCTTGTGCTACCAAATTTGTTCTTCTAGTCCTGAGAGTGCTACAGATCCCATTGCAAACTGATTTCCTAGACTAACACAACTACTGTATGTCTTTGAATTCTTTCCAGTGGTTGCTATTTATCAAGAATTTACTCTTTTTCCAACTGTCAGACCTCAACTGCTTTCTCTGTGATTCTTCTAGCTTATCAACAGTTCTTAGGATGTGCAGCAACAATCACCACACATTGTGGCAAATCTGGTGGTGCCCGGAAGGAGGCATGGTGAACCTATCATTCCAAGGAAAAAACAAGGAAAAAATGAAGGAACATAAGAACATAAGAAGAGCCATGCTGAATCGGACCTCAGCCCATCTAGTCCAGCATTCTGTATCACACAGTGGCCCACCAGTTGTACACGGGGATCTTGAGCAGAAGGGAGGGCAAAACCCTGACCTGCTCCCGACCCCCCACAACCAGTACCCAGGGAAATCCTGCCTACCTCAACCAACTCCGAGGTGGCAGGAAAAATACAGAAAAAGACAACTTGGGATAAATCCTTAAAAGAATGAAAAAATAAAATAAAAAGGTTAAAAGGATCAATATACAAATTGATGGTAAAGGACAATGACTATGTGAAAAGAACAATACAAAATAAATGGCAAAAGAAGGACCACTTGTGAATCAAGTAAAACAAGATATAATGAAGAAGATGAAGGAAATCAAAATAGAGAAATACAAAAAAATAGAAAGGAAATTTATACTAAAATGGTATAGGACTCCGGCCCAATTATCCTATATGATAAAAGGAGTAAGCCCAATGTACTGGCATTGTCGAAAGAATAAGGGATGGTACTCACATATGTGGTGGGAACCTTCAAATTAACCACATTCAGGAAAATGATAACCAAAACGATAGAAAGAATTTACAAGTAAATTTAGACATCATACTAATGGGAATATTAGGAAACAAGAGAATTAATGAAAAGGAACAAGAACTGTTTAAAACTATGATTCAAGCAAGACAAGCATTCATTGCATGGGGGTAGAAAGATGAAAAAGTGGATGTTGGAGAACTGGAACAATTACATATATGAACAGGTTCAATTTCAAATTATGACAAGTGTAACAAAGGAGGATACACAACAGGATAAAATAGAGGAAATAAAAAACAAATGGACAACATATACAACAACAACATTGATTACAGTCCATAGAACCATCAGTAAAACCAACAGTCATCATAATTTCTCCCATCTCAGGAGAAGTCCATTGTACAAGATACTTTTACATGGTTTCAGGTAATACCCCTATCAGAGGTTAGTTGCTTCCTCAGCCTTGTTGCCACTGTGAGAAATTTTGCCACTATGGGAGTCACCCTGTGTACAGGCATGTAGCCAGGGGGGGGGGGCTAAGAGGGCTTCAGCCCCCCCCCCCCGAAATTCTCAGGGTGGTCCGCGAAAAGGCCTTACTGGTACATTATTTAAACTGTTACGTGCATTTAAATCATGATCTGATCACCATGCTCATTATATCCCACATTAATGGGGTTATTGGGATAACAATACAAAAGGTTTGCTAGAGTAGACCCTCTTCCACTCAGTCTCAGCCCCCGAACCAAACTCACCCCCCGAATCAAAATCCTGGCTACGGCCCTGCCTGTGTAGAATGGGTAACAATGGATAAACCCAATACAAGTATTATAAAGAAATTAAGAGAATTGTGTACATGGCAAAAGATAACAATATAATATAAAATGTGATTGGGGAGTTGGGTGATGGGAGGATAACATGGGAGTTTTATTTTATTTTTCTTTATGTTTTATTATTGTTTGCTTAAAATACAATAGTAAATGTTAATAAGATAAAGGATATGCAAAATATGAAGATATAAACAAAAGAAATGAATTATACCCAGGAATGCTGGATACAGAATGTCCTAGATGTACTTGCACCAAATGAAAATAAATGTAAATAAATAGTGATAATAGGATTTACAAATGTTTGTACAGAAAGTTTATGAATATCTGCACCTAACTGATATAAGTTTAGGTAATGTGATGAAAATATATTAAAAAGCAAGTATAATAAAATATTTTTTTAAAAAAAACATTAAGCATGAGATTGCTAGGGTCAGAGGCATCCTGCTCTTTTTCTCTAACTTGGGCCAGAAAATTCTCCAAGTAATGGGAGAGAACAGGGAGACAGCTTGTGTGTCTGCCTTTCTGCGCAAGTAATAGTGGAGAGTGGACTCTCTGAAGCAGAAGGAAACTCGTGGGCATCTTGTCTGTAGGTGGTTCATAAACAGTGATGGATTTGTCCTCCATGAATTTGTCTGTGCCCTTCTAAGACCATCTGAGTTAATGGCTGCTACAACACATTGTGACAGTGAATTCTGTAGCCTAACTACACACTGTACAAATAAGCACTTCCTCTCCCTACTCCTAAATCTACCATCACTCAACTGCATTATATGATGCTAGTCTGTAGCTTTTTCGGAGATGGAGAAAACCCTTTCTTTGCATGATAGAATCTCAGGGTTGGAAATGACCACAAGGTCAAGCCTAACTCCATCCTGCCATGCAGGAACACATAATCAAATCAATCCTTTGGCACATGTCACTTTGGCCAGGTCCTACATCTCCAGGATTGGATGAAGATGGCACATTAACTTTAATATTAGTTTTAGTTAGGCAAACATATTTCAGGTCACTTCAGAAGCCTGGCCATTCAGCCAGAAACCAGAGCTGAATCTTAGGCCTCTTCCACACAGCTGTATAAAATTCACGTTGAACTATGTAGACTCGGATAATCCAGTTCAAAGTGGATATTGAGGATTATACGCCTTGATGTTCTGGGTTATATGTGAAAGGGCCCCAAGACTAGATTTCAACAACAACTGGCCAAATCCCTGTGCAACGATCTGCCTCTTGACAGGCCAGGAGCACCTTATTTATTATTGTTTATTTCCTATAGTTATACCCTGCCCTTCTCCCCCCGTGGGGGGACTCAGGGTGGCCTCACAAATAGACCATACAGTGTCATAATAATAAAACAATCAACAATACATTAAAATAGAAAAAGATATTAACAATAATATTATAAAATAAAATAAGTATGTATTTTTTATGCCTTGACAAAAGGATGCCAACCATCAGTTGTGAACAATGGCAGCATTTGATTGCATTACTAATAAGCTACTATGAGAAATTTTATTCTACTTCTTTGTTTCAAGAAGCTCATTTTCTTTTTAGGGGACATTTAGATTAATCTTCCCTAGTATTCCATTTATTTTATTTACAGTTAATACTAAACTTCCCTGTTTTAGACAATGCTGTTGAAATAATACAATCGTTCTGGCACAGCCATCCACATTCATTTTAAAACTGGGCATAGTTAGTTCTCTTGATGCTTTTAGCCCTTCCAGACAGGGCCTATATCTCAGGATGTGATCCGAGGTTTTCAGTTTATCCCAGATTTACAGTGCAGACTCATATAATCCAATTTAAAGCAGAAAACCTGGTATCAAAGCCTGGGATATAGGACCTGTCTGGAAGGGACCTTTCACACAGCCATATAACCCAGAATATTAAGGCAGACAATCCACAATATCTGCTTTGAACTGGTTTATCTGAGTTTTCACTGCCATATAATACAGTTCAAAGCGGATAATGTGGGATTTTATACAGCTCTGTGGAATAGGGCCCAGATTACAAAACCTAGAGTCAAAATGGATTTTTGAAACTACAATGCTGCCAGAATTCTTAATGAAATGATAATATTTTTTAGTTTCCATCATTGTCTTATAAACAATGTATGTCAATTATTAATAGCGAAATAAATTTCAAAATATTATACTGTGAGGGCCCATCCTGACAGTACCTTTATCTAAGGAACTTCTGCAGCAAACAAGAGGGTGGCCAAATACCATTCCCTGTAACTGTGGAAGCAATTGCTACAAGTAGCAAAAAACAAGAGATTTTCAGGAGCAGGAATATCCCCGTTCTGGGTCAAAAATCCGCATCATCAAATGTCTGTATGTTCCTGCACTTTGAAATCATGAGATTTTTAATCTAGGTTTGTTCCCAAGTTTTATATACTTTTTCTCGATTAGTTGGCTCTTAAAAAGAAAGTGGCACATGGGTAGAATGTGAAAAATGTTTGCATGTCAGGAATTTCATGAAATATGTGGAGGGCACATTTTCTCTGGCCAGAACAAAGATGTGGCCCCCTAGTCAATGTTATACATCTTTTTGTAACAAGAGCAATCAGGAACAGACCTGTATAACCCAGTAACAACACATGTCACAATGCCAGAGCTCTGCCTTATTCAGATAGAGATGAACCAAACAAATACCTAGTTTGTATCAAGCAGTTTAATTTAAAAAGCACTTATTTTCTGGCTGTTTTAACAGTCCAAAATATAAAACATAAAGATAGCACTCAGTCACAGAATAAACAAAAACTGATAGCAAATGTTACACCGTAGTCAAAGGGTCCAGTCCAGTGGTCAAATCCTGAGAGTTCAGTGAGCAAAGTCTAGGGATCAAGAGTCTATATACCGTAGTCAAAAGCCAGTCCAAAGATTCAAGGTTCCAAGGGTTAAGGAGACAGGTGAGGATACTGAAAATCCACAAACCTGGGGGGAAACCAGCAGCATGTACCACCAATATAAGAGAAATACTTTTCTCCCAAAGATCAGTTCCAAGGCTCGCTCCTTATATCCAGAAACACCCAGCCAGGCATGTAGCCTTCAGCCCCCGAAATTCTCAGGGTGGTCCGCGAAAAGGCCTTACTGGTACATTATTTAAACTGTTATGTTTATTCATATCATGATCTGATCACCATGCTCATTATATCCCACATTAATGGGGTTATTGGGATAACAATACAAAAGGTTTGCTAGGGTAGACCCTCTTCCACCCAGACTCAGCCCCCCCCCCCCCCGAATCAAAATCCTGGCTACGGCCCTGGCTGCAACCTTTCTCTTGCGTACCTCCAACCTTAATTACTTTCACCCATGAACTCTTACTTACAGATTACTCAACCCTTTAGAACTAGTACTTAGATTAACCATTCTAGCACCAACCACCATCAACTTCAGAACATAATACATGACAACATCCTGTCTGCACAGATGGCTCTGCCGCTTATATAACCCAGTAACGGAACTTATACAATGATTCACATCTTAAGTTGTTGGGGGGTTTTTAATGAAATTTCTGGCAGAAGTCCTGCAGTGGCCATCTGGGGTGCCTCTAAGTCCCGCAATGAAGCAGCAAGTGTGGACAACAGAGGAAGAAATCCCAGAACCAGCAGGTCTGTATGTGGACCTCTTCTGAAGTCCTGGGATTTTTGCCCCTGAGTAAAACACACAATTTGCTGCTGTCTGGATGTACCCTGAGTCTGTTTTATGGGAATATACTGAGCATGTTGATCCAAAGGGAAAAATTACATCCCCAATGGTGTCCTGTTATATATGTTTATTTTCTCTGGCTTATATCTAGAAGCAGGGAAAGCAAACTTTTAAAGTCATTTGTATAGAAGGAGAGAAAGCAAAAGAAATGCATAGCCAATAGAAATTGTAGCATGTTCCTTTATTTCCTGGGAACTCTGAGAACAGTTGGTGTGTAAGACGTTGTTGCACACCTGGACAGGAATAACCCTCTGACTTTAAACACACCACACAATGAATAGCTTAGTAAAATAGCCAGTTGAGAATAAATGCTTAATAGAAAATAGAGAAGTCCCACTAAAGTAGAAAGATCAACAGGAACAAAGTAAGCCAAAGCAGAGTCCAATAGAATACAAAGGCAATTCAAGGCAGGGTTAATCCAAAGGAGGGATCAACAGGATACAAAGGCAATGCCCAAACTTTTTTAGTCCACTCCAAAAAGACCAAGAAATCCAACCATTAACAAGTACCCTTAACATGAATTTTCTCAGCAAGACTTCAATGGAGCAAGAGCTAGGTTTCTGGAATGATGCTTGATCTAACAAGTTTTTCCTTGAGGCAAACCTTATATCCCAAAACTCAGAAACTGGTTTCACTTTCCTCAGCTATCATTCCTGGCTCTTATCTCTCAAAGCCTGGAAGAGCGACACAACTCTTGAGTTAACTGCCAATCTTGGCTGAACTCCAGCTGCCTATCCATGGGCTCCTTATCTTACTGCTCATTAATTCCTCCAGGTGTCAAGTTGTTTTCAAAACCCAAATCTTGAGAGTTCACAGAGTCAGGGAGTAAACTATCATCCATATGCCCCACAAGGACATTCTCATGAGAAACTGCCCTTTAAATTGGTATCTCTCTGTCATTCTCTGCATGAATATCATTGACCAAACCATCTCCATCTTGCACCTTAGTGCAATCATTTCCCACATTATTTCCCACATCAAAAGCACCATGAAACACAAACACAGGCTGATTTCCAACATTATGTTGAAATTCTATGGCAAGCATTCTGCATCTGTTACTAGAAACAGCACAGTGGCATATATATGTAAATTTTGTATTTATTTTAGTTGAGTTATTTGTGAGAGTAAGTTGAATATACCAATTCATCTGACCCTCACAAATAACTCCACAAAATAAACTTACATAAAACAAAAAGACATGAACACCATTAAAACCATAACTGCAAATACAAAAATATAATAAAATCATTTAAAAAAAACCTCCAACAGCTTTATATATAGCACACCACCCAAAATGTACACATAAATACAAGTTTTACTAGAGTCTAAATGACATGGGATTCAGTTGAATCTCTATTGAAAGGACATGCCACAGTTACCAGTATAATGAAAATTATGTGCATGTATTTACACACATATGTATTTATTTCCACTTAAGTTTGTGAACAGTGTTATTTTCTATAAACATGATTTGATGTTATGTGCCTCAACTCATTTACAATTTATGGCCACATTGGAATAATTTGTTCAGAGGGAATTTGATCTTGCTTTCGTCTAAGGCTAATGTCACTTGTTCGTGGTCTCCTAATTGGTTTCCATGGTCAAGCAGGAATTCAAACTCTGGTCTTCAGAGTTCTAGTCCAACACTCAAACCACCAAACTGATTCAAAAACACAGTATTTCATTTAATTTTTTAAATCTCTCTTTCTCTAAGCTGCATTTAAGTCATTGAAACACATATTTAAAGAAAGTAATAAACTTTGGTTTGTACAAAGATTCATGGAGAGAGGCATGATCATAATTTGTACCTTGAGCTCAGTACCTGCTTTCAGTAGCTCTGCACATACATATACTGAACAATTTAGGCCACTTCTAGATCATGATATCTCATGCTGCTGAATGTCGAGTATTTCAGGAAGGGAGTGAAAGTGGAAAGAGAAAGTGAGAGACTACCATGACCATCTAGGAAAGGCCAATCAAGTGACTCTTTTCTATCCAATTAATTTTTTGTCAGAAAGAATACTAGATGTGGGGTGGGGAACTTATATAACAATGATGCTTCACTGACATAAAGGCACCAAATCTCATCTGATCATGGAAGATAATCAGGGTCAGCTCTACTTAAATGGGAGATTACTGACAAATAGCAAATGAGATCTATTTCATAGTTAGGAGCCTGCAAAACCATCTCTGAGTATTCCTTACCTAAGAAAATCCTATGAAATCCATGGAGTCGCCATAAGTCAGGTGGGAATTTGAAAGCACATACACACACAGGTTAGAATTATCTCAGGCCTTGAGCTTTCAAGGCCAAACCTTGAGACTTCTGGGACCTCATCAGATGGCATTTACAAAGCCAGGGGGAGGGGGGCAGGGGGAAATTTTGGGGCAGTGTCACACTGTGTTCTTTACTGTTAGGGATCACTGGTGTTCGTGGTGTCCCTTCTCATGATGTTTCCCTGCTGTCCTCCATTTCCTCTTCACCTCCTCCAGCTTTCTTATATAAGGAGTCAGGTGTACACTTGACTCCTCCAGGCTCAGTTTATCTACACTGCCAGCATAGAGCTGCACAGAGACCCAATGGAAGTAGCCTTCGTAATATGATGGGCTCTGGAGGACTCCTGGCAATGCAGAGAAGCAGTGAGAAGACACTTCTGTGTCTCAATGTGATGAGGTCACATGATGGTATGCTATAAGGTGTTTTTCTCATAGTATGCTATTCAAATAAAAACCATACAGTTTAACAAATAAGTATCACACAAATGCACAATTTCAAGGCTGCACTTTTACTTTGAAACTCCTACCACATGCTCAGGGCCCTTCCACACTGCCCTTTATCCCAGAATCTGATCCCAGATTATCTACTTTGAACCGGAATATATGCGTCCCCACTGCCAGATAACCTGGGATAAACAGATAATCTGGGATTAGATCCTGGGATATAGGGGTAATATGGAAAGGTCCTCAGTGGCCTGGAAGAGAGCGTCTAGCAGATATTTGTTCCATAAAGAACCTATTAAAAAGATTCTATCAGCTTAAACAAGCCTTTCTGATTGTGGTTTTAAAATGCTCTGAAAGATCACTAGTTTAGATGCTTCTTCTTGCTAAAGCCAACATTTCCACTAAAACCAACACAGTCCTCAGATATTTTTTCTGAAATTTTCCTACCAGGAGAACCTAGTTTTTCCTTGCTGCATAATATGACCAGCCTTATTAAGGTATCTACAATTGTTCTCGTAACGTATTTCCTGTTACAAACCATCATGAAGTCTAAGATCATCTGGAGAGGCCCTGCTCTCGATCCCACCGGCATCGTAAATGCTATTGGTGGGGACGAGGGACAGGGCCTTCTCAGCAGTGGCCCCCTGTCTGTGGAATTCTCTCCCCGGGGACATCAGATTGGCCACCTCCCTCCTGTCTTTTAGAAGGAAATTCAAGACTTGGCTATGGGACCAAGCGTTTGACCAGTGAATAGCAGCATTGTGTGAAGAAGATTTAAGCAACTTGTGATAATGAATTGACCCAGAGCTGGATTTGGATTTTAATTGGTGTGTTTTAATCTATTGTTTTAATTGACAGTTTTAATTAACTATTTTAAAACTAATTGTTTTAATCAATTGTTTAATGTTTATACTTGTGACAGCACTGGATGGTGCTTGCTGTGAGGCCACCCTCAGTCCCCCCCCCTGGGGGTGAGAAGGGCAGGTTACAAATACAGGAAATAAATAAATCAACAAATACTGACTTTGGGCAAGTCACTTCACCTCAGAAGAATAAATTCTGAACTAATATATGGAACAAATATTGTCAAGAAAACCCTATGATAGGTTTCTTTTTTTTTAAAAAAAGATTTTTATTCATGAAGACAAACAGCAACAAAGACATATGCATATACTCATCCACCCCCCCCCCCCCCCCCCCGGCATACATATCATGATGAGTTAAGTTCGCCTCAAACATACTAGTGACGGGACCTATAATACATAAAACACACACACACACACACACACACACATATATATATAATAGCTAAAATACCGTCACCACACCCTCCTAAACAAACACAGAAAAATTCCTTTACTTCCAGATCGCTTTGGATAGTGCTAGTTCTTTTTAAACATAACTTAAAGTTTTATCCTTCCCCTTGGTCCTTTGGATTGTCTTCCATTTTACAAATATTTATAATTAATACTCCTTATATAATCAATAACCTTTTCCAAGTTTTTTAAAAGAATACCGATTTTGGGTGATGGCTTGGGTCAATAGGTCCATATTCATAATGTCTAAAACTTTTTTTAACCAATCATGTGTTGTTGCCGTTTCTTTAGCTTTCCACATTCTTGCTATACAAATTCTAGCAGCTGTAGCGAAGTTTAAAAAATCATCATTTTTTTCTATTTGGAAATCCAAAATTCCTAGTAGAAAGTATTCGAGTTTAAACTCCAAGTTTATATTAAGAATTTTTTAATCATTTTATATATTTCCCACCAAAGTTTCTTTACCACCTTGCATTCCCACCACATATGGAGAAATGTCCTCGTATTCTCCCCGCATTTCCAGCATTTATAGTTTGTTTTTCCTTTACTGTACTTTGCAAGTTTTTCTGGTGTGAGGTACCACCTGTAGAATACCTTCACCCAATTTTCTTTTATTTCTGTGGCGTTGGCATATTTGAGTTTTATATTCCAAATTTCCTCCCATGTTACTAAGTCAATGGTATGTCCTATTGCTTTAGCCCATTTTATCATTACTTCTTTAATTGTCTCTTCTTCTGTTGCCCAAGATATTAATTGTTTATAATTTTTTTAAAATCAATTTGGTATCACTCTTCATAATTTTATCCCAAAAGTCTCTTTTAGTTCAAATCCACATTTTTTATCTATTTTGTAATTTTCTGTTATTTGCCAATATTGGAACCACGATGTACTTGGTTCTATTAGTTGGATTTCCTCTAATGATTTTAATTTAACCTCTTGGTTCTTGATGTTTAATATTTTCTTATATGTCAACCAGTTCTCACTAGGGATTTCTCTTTTATGGTTAGCTTCAGTGGGGGAGAACCAAAGCGGTGTCTTTGTATAAAGTCTCTCTTTATATTTGTTCCATGTTTTCATCAATGATAATTGAATAAAGTGGTTGTTGAAATTCTTTTCGACTTTCTGTTTCTCCCTCCAAAGATAACTATGCCATCCTATGATAGGTTTCTTCTATGTTGGAAACTATTTGAAGGCACCCAACAGCAGCAACAACAAAAACAAAAACAACAAAGTATTGGAAGACGATCACATAAATTTGCTGTTTGATTAATAGGACATTAGCAATTTGACTTTTTGGAAAAACCTATTGAAATGATTATAAATGGTTTCTCCCAAATTACTCCCCACAAAATAAACAAATTAAAATAATATGAGATGTTATTTTACATCTCATATTATTATTTATTATTATAAACCAAAAACAAAATGGGGGCAAGGAATGATCTTTATAAGATGAAATATTTCCAAGCTCTGCCTTGGCCACGGGACTCTTTCCCTTCTTATAACTTTGGCATGAACACAGTAGCAACCCTTTCAATCACTCCTGGTGGTAAAGCCTCAAAAGATTTAATGAAAAGATCACAAGGTATGGACCACACTGCTTTAGATGACACAGCGGTCACCTGCAGGTAGCAATCAAGAAAGAATAAAGCAAATGATTACAAATATCTTGCAAAACAAAATACAACAGCTGCCTGGGGAAGCATCATTTCAAATTTTACCTTTGCAACAAGATTCTTCAGCAATGATTCTGATGGAAGTAGTATGCCAGGGAGATGTGTCAGATAGCACATCTGACCTCTACAATATCTTCTAGGAAAGTGATAAAACCAGGTGCACACACATAAATACATACACACAGCATCTTTTCTAAAAAAATAAAATAAAATAAAGGGACCACACCAGGAGCTTAGACATGTTTACTCCCTGCACAATAGATTCATTTATGACAGATTTTCACACCTGTCTGTTTTTATTAACTCCTAAGTGTTTCCTACAAATTTGTCAAATAATTAACAAGCACATTTGATTTATTTTCCAATATTTGTGTATCACTCAGTTCACATTCTCTTTGTCTGGATTAACATGAATTTACTTCATCATGAATTTAAATGGTTCAGTCCTCTACACAAGCAATTATATCTCTTTTAAAAACATTGTACTTCCCATTGTACTCTGTACAGCATACTGTTGTTTTAACTCATGAGATTTTATAGTATGTGTTGTTTTTAATTGTGTTTTTATTTTATCTCGTTCTACTGTGAGCCGCCCCGAGCCTCCCGGGAGTGGCAGGCTAGAAGTCTGAGAAATAAATAAATAAATAAATAAATAAATAAATTGACTAGGAAGTGGCTCTGACAAAAGCTGTTGACCACCTATTTCTCCTCCCTGATGCTAAAAGCAGAATTACAGAGAAGTAGACAATAGAAGTGTGTGGATTACTCCCAACAAGATCTGTGGTATATGTGCAATTTCTGATTATAAGGGCTTCTAGCAATGAGCCATGGGGCCACTCCAACTGGCCCATAGAGGTCTGCTGGGAGGCCATGTTCACAAATAAAGAAATAGAAATGTATATTCAGCCATAATCATGAGGAGCTGTGCTCCAGCGTTTCTGAACCAATGTGATTGAAGAAAGGGAATAGTGACAAGGGCTGGTAAAGGGTGCAACATCTTTTGACACTACTCACTCCATGAAGAAGAAATCCAGTTCCTTGTTCTTTTCTTTTTCCATGCCTACTTTGGGCAAGTCACTTCACCTCAGAAGAATAAATTCTGAACTAATATATGGAACAAATATTGTCAAGAAAACCCTATGATAGGTTTCTTTTTTTTAAAAAAAGATTTTTATTCATGAAGACAAACAGCAACAAAGACATATGCATATACTCCTCCACCCCACCCCCCCCCCCCGGAATACATATCATGATGAGTTAAGTTCGCCTCAAACATACTAGTGACGGGACCTATAATACATAAAACACACACACACACACACACACACATATATAATAGCTAAAATACCGTCACCACACCCTCCTAAACAAACACAGAAAAATTCCTTTACTTCCAGATCGCTTTGGATAGTGCTAGTTCTTTTTGGTCCATATTCATAATGTCTAAAACTTTTTTTAACCAATCATGTGTTGTTGCCGTTTCTTTAGCTTTCCACATTCTTGCTATACAAATTCTAGCAGCTGTAGCGAAATTTAAAAAAATCATCATTTTTTTCTATTTGGAAATCCAAAATTCCTAGTAGAAAGTAATGTATATTCAGCCATAATCATGAGGAGCTGTGCTCCAGCGTTTCTGAACCAATGTGATTGAAGAAAGGGAATAGTGACAAGGGCTGGTAAAGGGTGCAACATCTTTTGACACTACTCACTCCATGAAGAAGAAATCCAGTTCCTTGTTCTTTTCTTTTTCCATGCCTACTATCAACAACTCTACTTTGGATCTTACTGTGCCTCATGGATAGAATCAGAGAATAAAGCTGGAAGAGGTCACAAGAGCCATCCAGTCCATCCTCCTGCCAAGAGTATATCAGTTTTGTAGTTTCAACATTCAGATTCAACATCAACAAAAAAGAACCCTTAATCTTCCTGCTCCTCCAATTTGATTTCTAAAGAAATTTGCAAAGCTTAATAAAACAAAGTTATAAAACAAACACCCTCTTGAAATTGCTTTCACCAGAATTCTCTGTTCACTGAGTTGTGGATGCACATAGACCACAACAGCAATTTATCAGTTTCTTACCATGATGCTCCCTAATTCCATCTGATCTTGAAAATTAAGATGCACCCTGTTAGTACTTGGGTGGGAAACCACCAAGAAATGCCAAGGGTTGTGGGGTTTCTTTCAGAAAAAGGCAATGGCAAATCACATCTGTCTATTTATTGACCCTGTTCTTTCTAGGATGATGATAGAGTATACAATCGGATTTTGTCCAATACCCCATACAAGAGCCAGTTTACTACATTTTCATACCTATAGCAAAATGTCAAAATATATCACAACACTGAATTGGAGCTCTTTCATTCCTCCATGACATAGAGTAATTGAAAAATTTGCTGTTGACAGTAATGACTGCCCAAAGGAATAGCTTCCTGATGGTTCCTACTAAAGCCAGTCCCAACAGACAGCTGCCACAGCTTGAGGTCTGCTTTCATCTATAGGTTTATATAATATAAAAAATATTCCTTTGGTTTTACATCTTCGTGTTATAGCAGAACAGTGTCTTTCTTTTATTTAAACCCCAAGGCATTAAAAAGAGCTTTCTTTCATTCATTTAAACCCCAAGGGATACAAAAGACCTAATTCACTTGCATAAAGAATGGGTTGAAAATACTTAATAATAACTCACCACTAGGAATGGTCTCTAAGTATTGACATAACAGACTAATCCAAGATTGGAAATGCTAGTTTTTCTGCCTTGATGATTTGTGTAATTATAACTCCAAAGGAGGATATTTCCAAATTAAGGTACAACTGTTTTGTGTTTATGACCAATTGTAGTGTAATTATCCATGCCATTGGATTTACTCAGAATTTGAAATGCACATGCAGAATCGAGACTACAGGTTAAGGTTTCAATGTACCATGTAAGGTTATAACACACAACTGAAATACATCAACATATTGAGATTGACTGACATTTTTAAAGGACCTGGATAAAAGTTAAAACAGAAAAATTAGCAGCAACAAGACTTATTTAAGACTATAGATAAAAAGCAGGAAGTTGGATCCATTGAACCAAGTAATAGATTAGACCCTATAATCCAAACACAAATAAACAAAGCTATTTGTCAACTGCCCCCCTTGGATGTTGTTAACAGGCAGCCAGCATGCCAATAGCCTACAGCAACTCACAGCCCCGTGGAATCCTGACAGTTTACAGATGAATTCCTTCTGAATTCTATTAAATAAATTAATAATGTTAACAACGTCATTATAGTAAGAAATCCATCTTCTGCAACAGCTGCTGTTGCTCTGGTTTTCCTTTTTTTATCAATTTTAAGGAAATGCAAGTACTTTGGTGCATGCATAAGGATACACGTGAGAAAGAGATAAGGGAGGAAGATAATGCTATCTTATAAAGTATATCATTGCAGGAATTACTTCTTCACCTATTCCAGTCTCTTGATGAGTGCTTAACTTTCATATTGGGAGGAGAAATGGGGAAAAGGAAGAAATTACTGTCACATTTATATTGTTAATGAAAATTAGGTTTCTGTTTTATTTTATTGTATGTTGTTGGTTAGCACGTGTAGCATGTAGGCTGTGTCTTCACTGGAGTTTAATCTAGGGCCAACCCTAGATCAATCATGATGCTTTGAATGCAATGAATGCACATTTCCTGCTTCTTGGCAGGGGTTTGGACTGGATGGCCCACGGTGTCTCTTCCAACTCAATGATTCTATGATTTTTGCCAGACATACCAGGCTAAACTCTCTGCAGCAGCCTGTTGGCTTCCAGATAATCCGGTGAGCAGATCAGCCCTTCTGTCTTCCTCCTTGTACTCTGTGTCACTGATGTCACTCCTCAATAGCCAGAGAGCTCTTTGCAAGCGAATGGCCATTGTAATTACATCTACTGATGTCATAATAGGGTGCCAATGCAATTAGCATGGGAGGGTAGAGCGACTCGCTCTCTCTTGCTCATTATGGGGACATCCCATTCTGTCCAAGATACGACCACTACAGAAAAGTACTTCCAGAGAGCTCCATGGCTGGCAAGAAGCCATAAGGATGAGCCATCCACTTCCTTGCACTATTTGTATAGGTAAAGGATGATGGTGGAAGTTGCAGTGGTATTTGTGTAGACAGTGAATTGGGCCAAAATGGACTTGATATCTTCAAAGCATTGGGTTACTCCAGATTTTCCTTGAAAACCCAGAATATCCTCTAACTTTGCTTAAAGCAGAGCTAAATTGGGTTAACAGTTAAAAAGAAGTGGGATCCTCACTGGAAGTGACAGCACTGGATTCAGGGTGCGTGTGTTTTGTTTTGTTTTGTCACTAGTACAGACACCTTGGTCTTCTAAATAACACTATTAGTCCTGACTAGAGCAGACCCATTGAGTTAGTGGGATTTATGCGTGTATTGATTCATCATTAAGCAACTGATTCCATGGGTCTAGTTTGCGCTAACCAAAAGGATTCAAGATCAAGAATTTACTACTAAGTAACCAGTAGTGATAACATGAAATGGCTCTTTTTGTGCATTGACATTTGAAACTGCTTTACATGTGATTGCATATGGGTACCAGAAATCCCTTGCCACACTTAGTTGTGATGAATATGCAATATTCGTAAGCTCTCCATAATTTCCTTCTGTATAATCATAAAGAATGTAAAGCTCATCCCCATCCTGATGTTTTCAACCTCCCTGTTACTAATGAATCAATGTTTATGTAGAGAGATTGCTTCTGCACCTGAAGCAATATTATAGTACACATTTGCATTTCTAGTACTGGTTGTTATGTTATTTTAAATAAATGTGAAAGGTTACAATTAGAAGTTGTTGAGATTGTTTTTTTCAAAAAGTGAAATGTTCTTGTTAGATTTCCTAGGCCCATTTTTGTATGGCTCAGCATGTAGTAGGTCTGCATGCTGACCTAAACTAGGAAGAGCTATATACCACTCCTGACATATTGAACAATATAGCTAGATGCAGAATGATTACAACAGCACTAAGAGGTCTGGAGGATCTCAGCAGTGATATCATTTTGCAGAGATATAGCAAGAAACATCTACAATGTATTGTCGAAGGCTTTCACGTCTGGACTTCTCAAGTAAGGGCGCATCTGGTACATTAGTTTTAACAGTGCAAAGGCACACTTGACTACCACTGAAATCTGTACATTCAGGCTCAGGACTACATTCAAGTTGTGAACTGAGATTTCAGGGGGAGTGCAACTCAATCCAGGTCAAATCCCTGATCTGTCTGAAAATGTCCAGGATCACTTCTTTCTTGTCTGGATTGTTTCAGTTTGTTTTGTAACAGATAGCAGATACTGGTGTAGTGCAGTAATAACTTGGAGTTGGGTGGAAAGGACAGATAGAGTTGGGTGTCATTTGCATACTGGTGACACCAAACTCCAAAACTTCAGATAATCTATCCTAGTGGTTTCATATAGGCATATAGTAGGCATGGAGGACAGCACAAAAACCTGAAGAATCCCACAAGCTAGTGACCAGGATGTTGAATGGGATCCCCAGCACCATCTTCTGTATCAGCTCCTACAAGAAGTACTAAAACTACTATAAAGCAGTGACTCCAAGTATCATCCTAGAAAAGTGGTCTAAAAGAATACTATTGCCAATGGACCCAAAAGCCACCAGTCCAGTATGTCCCATACTGTCCTTGGAAATTTTTTTAGCATGGGTCATCCACCAAGGCAACTGAAGCTATCTTCCTTCCATAACCAGGTCTGAAGCCAGTTGAAATGTATATAGGCAATATTTTTCTTTAAATGAGCATTTGACTGCTGTTACTTAATGTTATTTATTGACTCTTAGTTTAAGTTCACTTATGTTGTTGCTTTTAGCTCGCTAATGAGTTTTAATGATTTATTGTTTTGTGTCTCCATGTTTTAACTGTCAGATTATTGCATTTTGAGTGGCAATTCATGAGTCAGCACAGGATGTAGTTGCTGCAGTTTGAAATGTTTGACACCAGATGGCGCTGTCTCAAGACTGATGAATGGAATCTTGAGGAATGACAGTTGGGATCTGACAGTTGGGAATTGTCCATTGAAGAGGACAGTTAGGATTAAATTTTTGTGAGGAAAGGATGTTTAGGAAGGTAGCTGTAATTGCTGTTGTCTTTCCATGCTTAGCTTGTTATTGTTAAATTCAATTCAATACAAAGTTATATTTTTACCTTGTGAATTGAATGAGAGTGTCATTATTCACACGAACAGAGACTGGAGTTTATTGGGCCGATGGGGAATTAAACTTCTATATTTCTGTTGCCTATTCCGCTGTGGCATAATTACTCGACGCCGAAGATAGAGAGAGCTTTAAATGAAATTTCCTAAAATAAATAATTTCATTCTTGGTAAAATGATGGATTTTGGCTGACACAGGAATTGAGGAATATTGATTATTTGAAATGATTGGAAATGTACCATCATGTTCAAGACCCTCACTTAAAACATGTAACAATGCTAGTACACAGTTTTATAGAGGTGAAACATTATCTTATACATTGAAGAATGCTTATGATATGCCCATAGCATCTATTGACCTCAAAAGTCAAACTGTGCAGTGCAAGCAAGAATTCCTTGCCCATTAACCTCCTGAAAATGTCATGAAATGATGGGGACAGAGGGAGTCCCCCATTCAGCATTATGGAAGCAAAAAGCTAGTAACTGAGGGTGGCTCCACACAGCCCTTTAACCCAGGAGCAACCCTATTTTAAAAACATGATCATGCCTGGGTTCTCGTCTGCGCATGCCCCAGAAAGCATGTGCTTTTCTTGGGGAGGAGTATACACGTGCCCTCTTGGAACCTACTGGGAGGACAGAGAGACACTCACACACCCTCCCAAAAATCCCTTAAAAACTGGTGTAAAAGTAAAATAATTTACCTGGCCACCATTAAACTGCTGCCAGAGCTCTCCTAGTGCATAGAAATGATGTGCTGGGGGGGGGGGGAAGGGTGTAAGAGTGATTTTCCACCTCCCCCTTCTCCAGGGGTTTTGGGGAGGGGGTTAGAGTTCTGGCCTCATTCGCCTGGAAAATGCAAGAGGGTTGTGTGGAGAGCCCCCTCCTAGAACTTCTGAGGGGGGCGTCCACACAGCAACCATAGTGGGTTCGACCCAGGTCTTTCAGGAAGACCTGGGTCTTTCCAGTATCAAATTTATTTGGCACAAAGCAGGGTTTTCCTGCTTTATGCCAAAACCATTCATTCCCCCCTTAGACATTGTCTGGATGCTCCAGGGGAAGACACGAGAGGGTGCACACTTTAGGAGCTATCTGGATGCACCCTGAGTAGATATTGTCACGCAGCTCGCAGTTACACCAAAGTGGCCTATCAAATCAACAATTTCCTCACCACTGTTGCAGAGTGAATCTTCTCCTCTCCACTTTTTTTCCAGATTGAGTTGGTCTCATCATGCAAATACTTTTCCACAGAAGTAATTTGAAGAAGTGGGATCAAGGAAGGCAAGAACTTGTGTTTCAATTGTGGCACAAGATTTATTAATAGTTTGGCCATAGCAGAGAGTTTGTGAAGCACAATTTGGTATCTGCATACTGATACTCAGTAAGAAGTGATTGTTTCCCGTGCTTACAATCAGGGTAAGGAATCTGTGACCTCTCAAATATTGTTGGGCTACAGCTCCTATCAGCTATGCTGGCTGGGGCGTCTGGTAACTGGAGTCCAATAACACCGATCAGCTCCCCTTCCATGACATACAGGACCACTAAGAATTTTGCTCTGTTCTCCTCCTCTTGATTCTTTTTATTTCCATCTGCCCCTGATGTTATGAGAGTTAAGTGGTATGTCTTTTGCTTTGCTCTTTCCACATCCTTTTCATTTAGCCTTCAAAGCTATTAAAACAGCATGCACATCTTAAAAATCAGCATGTTGTAGTAAACCCAATCACAAATCTCCCACTTGTAGTCTACTGACTGTTATAGATTGCCCTTTACAGACTTAACGCATTCCTGAAAATTCCTGTGGAACTGAGACTTGTAAACAACTGGACAGATGGCCCACAAAACAAAATAGCAGTTTTATCATGTCAACTCACACTTGAAGATACTCAGCACAACACATGGGCAGGTTTATAAAACACTATCATTGTAATACTTTCTTAATACTGCAAATTTAACTTTGGTACAACAAGGCAATGGTTACAGACCTGTGCCAAATTTGAGAACATATACACCAACAATGGCCACAACAAAATGGTACAATTACATTTTTAAAAGCAGTTTATGGAGGCCATATTTAAATATATCTCTTTTTTCTGAGTAAAATCCACAAGCCAGCTATGGGAATACAATTAAAATGCAATCCTTATAACTTCTCCTCCTTCCTGCCATATCTAGGAGTGCTAACAAAAATAGTTTAATTTCATCCCATCTGAATGTGCAAATCTGCATGTCTCTTGCAATGTAGGAAATTTGGGGGTGGGGGGTTGATGGGATAGATTTGACACCTACCATCATGGAGAAACAGCCATGCTTGGGAATGTAAAGATATTTCTAGAAGTTTCTAGAGAACCCTCCATTTTGGAATGAGTTTTTTGAGACTGAAATGTGCAAATGTAGAAACACATAATCATATATTTGGAAGAGACCACAAGGGTCATGTAGTTCAACCCTCTTCTGCCATGAAGGGATGCACAATCAAAGAATTCCTGACAAATGGCCACCTAGTCTCTGCTTAAAGCCTCTAGAGATGGAGACTTCAAGGGAGCATATTCCATTGCCAAACAGCGCTTACCTTTAGGAAAATTTCCCTAATGTTTAAGTGGTATCTAAATTAGGAATATATGATATTCATTCCAACCCCCCCCCCCCCCAAAACCCCATAGAATCTTTCTTCATGCCATAAGAAACAGAAAGTGCATTTCTGACTCCCAAACATTTACTCTTGAAACACTGAACAGGGGTGGTGATGGGGAGGCAGTACATCTGATACAACAGTAGACATATAAACAGGCTTGGCTGTACATCAGTGGACTTGGCAACTTGCTCAACAGTGACATTTCTCATCCATAGGATATAGAGTCCATCTGTTCCTTCCCTTTCTGCATTGTTTTATCCCTCCTCCTCCACTAACAACTTCTTTTGCATTGCTTTTCCATTTCCTGCTCTAATTGCAGCCATGACATGCAATAGTTTCATATAATTTATAAACAGAAAGAATAAATAGTCAATAAAAAGTTAATAAAAACAGAAGTGATTGAGGTAATAACAGCAATGGAGCTGTTTGGAAGAGGCAGTTCCTGGTAGCTACAATTTCCCTTCACCATGCTCCATTCGAAAGGATACAGGACTTTATTCCATGCAGTAAAATGAGCATTACTACACATTTAGGAAATGGCAACCCACGGTGCCCTTCACACGATGCAAGCTTAAACAATGTGGTTGAGGTATTTTGCCATTTATATAATGTTGGTTTCCCCAATGATTCCTAAGCCCGCTGGCAATCGACATATTTTTAAATTCCCCATGTAGAGATGGGCAAAATGGCCAATTTCCCCATGTTATGTTAATCCCTGTTGCCCGCTTGTAAATAAAATGATGAAGCCATATGTGGGAGAAGCTGAAACACGGAGTTCCCCAATTTTAAACTACTTTTTATGATCACCAATGCAGAGACTTCGGTCATCTCATCTATTCCCGATGAGACTCGCTCATATGCTCTTCTATCAGATGATTATGGAACGCCAAATTATACACCATCGCCTTGAAAAAGCCTTTTAGGAGAAACGGAATGTCCAGGACTAACGCCTGCACCCGCAAACCGTCGGCGTGGATACATTCTTAATTCGCATTGGCAGGGATCGATCTTTTTCCCTCCGCGTTCCTCCACATCGCATAGAATCTCCATACGCAGCATTTCAGCCTTCCGCTTTAATTTACGTCACTTGACGCTTTAAACTTTGATTATTGTTTTGCCAATGGGCATTTGGAGTACAAATAACCCATCGAGGTTGGATTATTTCTGTTGGATTTACAAATACCCATCGGGGTCTTATGGATTGCGAGTACTCCACATGAACACTGTTACAATTGTGTGCTTTACTTTCATGGAAAGCTGATTGTGCATTGTTAATAGTTTATAACAACTCAGAGGGTGGTGGAAGCCGCAGGGTGGGAGAGGCTACAGGAGAGAGATTTACATCTTATATGGGTGCACTAAACCAGGAGAGGGAGCATGCAGGAGGGATGGTTCCCGGGCGGGGAGTTCCTATCGGGGTGGTGACTGGGAGGGGAAGATGCAGGAAAGGGAGACCCAAAGTGTGGATTTGGCCTAGAATTTGTGATGGATCTAAACCACCAATTCGACCTAGAAGAGAGCGTCCTAAATTTCCAATTCGGCCAAAAATTTGTGCAAGAACTTTAATAAGAACATAAGAACATAAGAAGAGCCATGCTGAATCGGACCTCAGCCCATCTAGTCCAGCATTCTGTAACACACAGTGGCCCACCAGTTGTACACTGGGATCTCGAGCAGAAGGGAGGGTAAAACCCTGACCTGCTCCCGACCCCCCACAACCAGTACCCAGGGAAATCCTGCCTACCTCAACCAACTCCGAGGTGGCACTTGAATGTCCTTTTCAGTAACTACCGATACACTTGGTATCCATGAATCTGTATAATACTGCCTTGAAGTTGTTCAGGCTGACAGCTGTCACAACCTCTTCTGGAAGTAAATTCCATAACCCAATGACCCTCTGGGTGAAGAAATATTTCCCTTTATTAGTCCTAATTTTCCTACCTTGGAGCTTCAGGGTGTGCCCTCAAGTCCTAGTGTTTTGTGACAAAGAAAATAATTTTTCTTTATTCACCTTTTCTATCCCATGCATGATTTTATACACTTCGATCAAGTCACTTCTTAAACGCCGTCTTTCAAGGCTGAAAAGACCAAGGTGTTGCAACCTGATTTCATAAGGGAGCCGCTCCATCCCTTGTATCATTTTTGTTGCCCTTTTCTATACCTTTTCCAGTTCCGTTATATCCTTCTTAAGGTGCGGAGACCAGAATTGTACACAGTACTCCAAATGTGGCCTTACCATAATAAATTTAAATCGGGCTCATGACAAAGCTAAGCTGAGTACTCAGGAAGGCGGTCCCTCCCGGTTGAAAGTGGTGCTGTTTAATGCCAGGTCAGTCAATGGCAAAACATCAACAATGCAAGATTTAATTCTTGAAGAACAAGCTGACCTGGCCTGTATAACGGAGACCTGGTTGGGCGAGGCTGGGGGGGGGGTTAATCTCTCCCAGCTCTGCCCACCGGGTTACTCCGTACAGCACCAAGCGAGACCGGGAGGGCGGGGAGGGGGCGACCACCTTGCTGCACTACAGTCTCTTTACCTGAGCTAGCCGGAGTGGTCTCTGGCCTGGCCGTGGAGTCTCAACGGCTCATCATGCTGGGAGACTTCAACGTCCATGCCGAGACCACTCTATCAGGAGCGGCTCAGGACTTCATGGCCGCCATGGCAACCATGGGCCTGTCCCAGCTAATATCGGGTCCCACCCATAGTGCAGGACACACATTAGATCTGGTTTTCTGCCAGGGATGGGATGAAGGTGGCGGAGTAGAGGAATTGACCATCATTCCTTTGCCGTGGACCGACCACCACCTGTTCAGGTTTAGACTCACTGTGCCTTTCCACCTCCGCAGGGGTGGTGGACCTATTAGAATGGTCCGCCCCAGGAGACTTATGGATCCGAATGGATTCCTGATGGCTCTTGGGGATTTCCCCGCCTCCTCGGTAAGTGACCCTGTCAAGGCTCTTGTCTCACTCTGGGACAGGGAGATGACAAGGGCTATTGACACGATCGCTCCAGAACGCCCTCTCTTGAGTAACCGAGCTAAACCAGCTCCTTGGTTTACTGAGGAGCTGGCAGCAATGAAGCGAAAAAAGAGGAGGCTAGAGTGCGTGTGGCATCGGAAACGGAGCGGATCAGCTCAGGCGCGCCTGGTCTCCTATTTGAGGACCTATGACGCAGCAACAAAAGCCGCACAAAAAACATCTATTGCGGTCAAGGTGGCCGCCGCGAAGAACCGTCCAGCAGAACTGTTTCGAGTCGTTAGGGGTCTTTTAAATCCGCCTCAGTGCGAAATCCCTGACGGTTCGGCGGTACGCTGCGATGAATTTGCCAAGGTCTTCGCGGATAAAGTGGCGCTGATCCGTTCCGATTTCGATACCACTTTAACGGCAGTCTCTGAGGATGTGACACGAGCACCTGCTTGTCCGGTTTTAATGGATTCGTTTCAATTGGTTCAGCTCGAGGATGTGGACAGGATCCTTGGAGAGGCGAGGCCCACCACATGCATCCTAGACCCCTGCCCATCCTGGCTGATCAAGGAAGCCAGAGGGGGTTTGGCAGAGTGGGTGAAGGTGGTGGTTAATGCCTCCCTTCGAGAAGGCATCATTCCAGCCAGCTTAAAACAAGCTGTTATAAAACCGCTGTTGAAGAAACCATCACTGGACCCCACTCAATTAGTGAACTATCGGCCAGTTTCCAATCTCCCCTATTTGGGCAAAGTCATGGAATGTGTGGTGGCTTCGCAACTCCAGGGGTTCTTGGTAGACACTGATTATCTTGATCCGGCACAGTCTGGTTTTAGGCCGGGACATGGTACTGAAACAGCCTTGGTCGCCTTGGTAGATGATCTACGCCGGGAACTTGACAGGGGGAGTGTGTCCCTGTTGGTTCTGCTGGACCTCTCAGCGGCTTTTGATACCGTTGACCAAGGTATCCTTCTGGGTCGCCTTGCAGATATGGGGCTTGGGGGTACTGCTTTGCAGTGGCTCCAATCCTTCCTGGAAGGGCGTACCCAGAAGGTGTCATTGGGTGACACCTGTTCGGCTCCACAGCCGTTGTCCTGTGGAGTCCCTCAGGGTTCAGTACTGCCCCCGATGTTGTTTAACATCTACATGAAACCGCTGGGAGAGATCATTCAGAGTTTCGGAGTAAGGTGTTATCTGTACGCAGATGACGTCCAGATCTGTCACTCTTTCCCACCTGTCACCAAGGAGGCTGTCCAGACTTTGAACCGGTGCTTGGCTGCTGTGTCGGACTGGATGAGGGCTAGCAAATTGAAACTAAATCCAGACAAGACAGAGGTCCTCCTGGTCAGTCGTAAGGCCGAACAGGGCATAGGGTTACAGCCTGTGTTGGACGGGGTTACACTCCCCCTGAAGATGCAGGTTTGCAGCTTGTATGTGATCTTGGACTCATCACTGAGCCTGGAACCCCAGGTCTCAGCGGTGGCCAGGGGAGCTTTTGCACAGTTAAGACTCGTGCGCCAGCTGCGCCCGTACCTTTGGAAGTCTGATCTGGCTACGGTTGTCCACGCTCTGGTCACATCCCGAATAGATTACTGCAACGCACTCTACGTGGGCTGCCTTTGAAGACAGTTCGGAAATTGCAACTAGTCCAGCGGGCAGCAGCCAGATTATTAACGGGAGCTACATACAGGGAGCATACCACCCCCCTGTTGTGCCAGCTCCACTGGCTGCCTGTCCAATTCCGAGCTCAATTCAAAGTGCTGGTTTTGACCTTTAAAGCTCTATACGGTTCTGGCCCAGCTTACTTGTCCGAACGCATCGGCCGCTACGTCCCACCCTGTAACCTAAGATCATCCGGGGAGGCCCTGCTCTCGCTCCCGCCGACTTCTCAAATGCGGTTGGTGGGGACGAGGGACAGGGCCTTCTCGGTGGTGGCTCCCCGCCTGTGGAATGTGCTCCCTATGGAGGTACGGTCCACCTCATCCCTCCTGGCATTCAGGACACAGGTAAAAGCCTGGCTTTGGGACCAGGCATTTGCACACCAGTTCTTCTTCGAGAGCTCTGTGAATGCACACTTATGAAGTTTGCGCGCCAGCGCGGGCTTCCAACGGAAACTTTTCCAGTTTGAAACTTTTTGGCGGTAGCTCCGCCCAGCCGGCCCGGAGGGCATAAAAGGCGCCTCCAGCGCGCCCACGCCATTCCTTTGTTTTCCGCCACTTGGGCAACATCGGAATACGGCTGTTTGTGTGAGGATTGGATGTACACAACCAGTTTCAAAAAGTGTTTATCCTGCGGTAGCAAGATCCCGGACTGTGACGGTCACTCGAAGTGCCTTCGGTGTCTCGGGGAGGGACACGTCGTTCCTTCTTGCCGGCACTGCCAGGCCTTCTCGTCCGGCACTCGAAGAGCGAGAGCCCGCAGGCTTCAGGCCTACCTCACGGAGCGAGCTCTCTGCCCTCCACAGATGGCGACGGCTGTCCCATCTTCCTCCTTGGGATCCGAGGCGGCTGCTTCGGTCCCCGCTGCGTCGACCGCTCGCCCGGCCGGGAAGCGTCCGCAGAAGGAGAAGAATTCCACCAAGTCTGTCTCCTCGAAGACTTCGAAGACTTCGGTGTCGAAGAGGCCTTGCACCGTGACCACCGAAACGGTCGAGCTGCCTCCACCTCGGCGACGGTCGACGAGCTCGATGGCGTCGGGCCTCTCCCAGAGGTCGACCATCTCGAGAACCCCCTCGGATCGGGCTATGGAGATAGCCTTCCAGAGGTCGGAGCAAGAAGCCCGTAGAGCCCAGACCAGAGGCCTGGTTCCTGTGACTCCGGCAAGTCTCTGGAGGCCGCTGCCTCGAGACCTCCCTCACCGAAGAGGCGCAGGACTCTGACGTCATCGTCTTCAGTCTCCTGCCCCGACTCTTCGCCTACCCCTTCTCGCTGTGGAGACAGGGGTAGAGCACCACGTGTCACCAGAGAACTCTGTCCAGACCGTCGTCCTCGCTCCCCCGGGGCAGACCTCGGTCCGACAACTCTTCGTGACTTCGCCTGACAAAGGCAGGCAGACCACGAGGCTCGCCCTGGCCCCGGCCAAGCGAACACCTCCTCCTCTGTCGACAGAGATGCCTGACATCCCTTCGACTTCCAGGTCGCCTCCACAGTCGCAGCCTCCGGTGAACCAAGAGACGGTCCAACCGTGGTCGGGAGACGAGATGGAGGATGGCGAGGTCCCTCGATCGATGCGTTCGGGATCCATCCTGTCCCTCAACCTGGACAGAACGCCTTCCCACACTGGCTGTGACCCAGAACCCTCGTCTTCACCGACGGACAACGCGAGGGCTTCGGTGAGCAAGTAGGCCGAATGGCGAGATCTCTGGGGATGCAAACCTACGTTCCCACGAGGTCCAGCGCCTGCCCCGTGTTCAGAAGGGTGGAGATCGAAGAGGCAGCCCAACCACACCTTCCCATGCTGGAACCGTTGGAAGAGGCGGTGAAAGCATCGTGGGCGACTCCATCAACCATCCCTCCTACGTCGAGTCGTATCGAGGCATGGTACAAGATAGATGAGAGGGAGAAGAGCTGGCTCCACGATCATCCGACACCCAACTCGATGATCGTCACCTCCTCCCAGTCCTCGGGCCGAGAATCTTCAACTCCCTCAGACCAGGAGGGAAAGAGATTCGACACAATAGGTCGAAAGATCTACAAGGCCGGACTCCTGCTGACCAAAATGGCCAACTACGGAGCGTGTATGGGAGCTTATCACCAGATCCTGTGGGAAAGGGCTCAACCCTTTTTCCAGGATCTCTCCCAGGAGCAGCAAACTGCACTCCTTTCCATCTCACAGGAGGCGCAGTCGCTAGCACACCACCAGATCCTGATGGCCCGCCATACGGGGACACCTCAGGAAAGCTGCTGGCCCACGGTGTCGCCATCCGAAGGCACGCGTGGTTGAAGTCCTCTGGTCTCTCTTCGAATTCCAAGAAGACCATCGAGGACCTACCGTTCGATGCCCAGGGACTGTTCTTTGCGGGCACGGACGACAGACTCAAGGCCACTCACGACTTCCGAGTCCTGACGGCAAAGTTGGACCGGCCTCAACCACAACCCAGGCCCAAGTACTACCAACGGGCGAAGTTTCAGCCCAGACAGCAGTACCGCCAGGCCCCTAGATATTCGGCTCCTCAGCAGCAACAGCAACAGCAGCCGAGACAGCAACAACAGCAGCAGTCTAACAGACCCCGACAGGGGAACAAGTCACGACCTCGCCATAACAATGGCAATGGACAATCCAATCGCCGCGTTTGACGGGGCGATGGACGACACCGCCTTCTCGCTAAGTACCGCTGCCACCATCATGCCTCCTCCCATCCTTCGACCACCACCACCTCACCCGCCGTTCGGAGACCGCCTGGCCCGTTATCAATGCCTGGCGACGCATCACCTCAGATGCATGGGTTCTCCGGATTGTCGAAGACGGCTATGCCTTGGAATTCGACGAGCTTCCACCCACGGGGTTCGTCGTCGAGACACAGCCGTCCAGGGTGATCTTGGAGGAGGTCGACAGCTTGCTTAAAACTGGAGCGATTTCACAGCTCCCCAAGAGCCAGGAAAGAGGGGCCTTCTTCTCTCGGTATTTCACCGTGCCGAAGCCAGACGGTTCCCTGCGTCCCCTCCTGGACCTCAGAGACTTAAACGCGCGTTTTCGCCGAGGAAATTCAGGATGGTGTCAGTGTCGTCCATTCTTCCGCTTCTCCGGTCCAACGACCACTTCGTCGATCGACCTCCGGGGCGCATACTTCCACGTCTCGATCCGGCCTGCTCATCGACGTTTCCTGAGCTTCAAGGTGGCGGGAAGGGCGTACCAGTTCAACGTCCTCCCGTTCGGCCTCGGGACAGCGCCTCGAACATTCTCCAAGTGCATGTCGGTCGTGGCTGCGCATTTGAGGAGGCAGAAAATCCGGATTTTTCCGTATCTGGACGACTGGCTGCTGGCGGCCCAGTCCCCAGAACTCTTGCGGCAACAGGTCTCGACAGCCCTACAACTACTCTCCTCATTAGGCCTACGCCTCAACGAGGAGAAATCTCAACTGGTCCCAACGATGACCATCAAGTTCATCGGCACGATGTTCGACTCCGTCGATCAGCTCGCTTATCTGCCAGACGTCAGATTCCAGGCTCTTCGACGCGAGATAAACAACTGCACCAGGCCCTGCACGGCAAAGCAGATCCAGGTGACCCTAGGCCACATGGCCTCCACGGTAGCTGTGACCCCGTTGGCGAGGCTCCGCTTCAGGCCGCTACAGCGCTGGTTCCTCGACCATTTCGATCCGGTCAGGGAGCACCATTCGAAAAAGCTCCGATGGTGGACGTCCAAGAACAACGTGTGCAGGGAGTGCCCTTCCACACAGTAGCCCCATCCATCACAGTGACGACCGATGCGTCACTGTTGGCATGGGGAGGCCACGCGGGCACCATGTCAATCAATGGACAGTGGTCGACGGTGGAAAAGCTCCATCACATCAACTATTTGGAGCTCCTAGCCATCGCCAAGACTCTCCGGGCCTTCGCCCCCCCTCGTCATGGGAAAAGTAGTACTGGTCAGGACAGACAACATAGTGGCCATGTACTACGTGAACAAACAGGGCGGAACGGGCTCGAGGAAACTCCTAGCCCTGGCCCAGAGCCTGTGGGAATGGTGTATCCGTCATCAAGTGACGCCCAGGGCCATTCATCTCCCGGGAGTCGAGAACGGGGAGGCGGACTCCCTCAGCAGAACCGGCTGGTCGTCCCACGAATGGATGCTGCATCCGGACGAGCTCCACCGTGTCTTTCAGAGGTGGGGGTCCCAGACGCAGATCTCTTCGCATCGCCGGAAAACAGCCAACTGCCAGTTTTCGGTGCCAGGCTTGCCCCGGATGCACACCGGGGATGCCTCGGGGACGCACTTCTGCTCGACTGGACGACGGGGTTCTTTTATCTGTTCCCGCCGTTCCCGCTTCTTCTCCGGATCATCGAGAAGATCCAACTCTCGGGGACCGATTGCATCCTCATCGCTCCCCACTGGCCGAGACAGGTCTGGTTCCCGACCCTCCTACACCTGGCGAGTCAGGACTACATGCCGCTCCCGCACCGAGCAGATCTGCTGACTCGGGAGAACGGGATGCTCCTCCACCCGGACCTCCCGTCCCTGCACTTGACTGCGTGGAGGATCCACCGGCGCCAGAGATCTCTCCAGCAGTAGCAGCGATCCTGGCAGCAGCCCACAAGCCGGCCACGTCGAAGGCGTACTCGGCTTGCATCGCCCGCTATGCGAGGTTCCAGGCTTCCCGATCCGCCACCGTCTTCCCGCTGGCGGTCCCGTCGGTCCTGGAGTTCCTGGCGCAGTTGGTCGACAGGGGTCTATCCATGTCCTCGGTGAAGACCCACTTGGCGGCCCTCACCTGGCAGAACCAGCAGAGGGGCGGTCCCGCTGTTCCAGTACCCGATGGTCAAGAGGTTCCTGAGGGGTGTTAACAACACTCGTCCCCTGGTGCATCCACCAACACCGGGTTGGAACTTGGACCTGGTGCTGTCCTGCTTGACATCCCCACCGTTCGAGCCGCTGTCATCCATCGACCTGCGGCTCCTATCCTGGAAGGTGGCCTTCTTAGTCGCCATTGCTTCAGCGCGTCGCCCTTCCGAGCTGGCGGCGCTCCGTGTCGACGAACCCTACCTGCTGTTTCTAGCAGATAGGGCCATCCTACGGACGGACATCACCTTCCTGCCAAAGGTGGTGTCTCCGTTCCACTTGAACACTGACATTGTGCTCCCGGACTTGGGACTGGCCCGACCCGGGGACACGGGCTCGATGGCCAAGGGCCTCGACGTCAGAAGAGCCCTTCTGATCTACAAGAACCGGTCGGCGGACTACCGCCGGTCGACTCGACTTTTGTGTCATACGCCACCGACAAGTTGGGCTTGCCGGTGTCGTCACAGAGACTATCTAATTGGGTAGCATCCCTGGTTGAACTGTGCTATCAGATAGCCCGTCAGCCGTGCCCATCTAAGGTCAAGGGACGCCGACTAGGGCAGTGGCCACGTCGACTGCGTTCCTCCAGGGGATTCCCTGGACCAAATTTGTAGAGCGGCCATCTGGGCCAACCCTTCTACCTTTGTATCTCATTACCGGGTAGACACCCTATTTGGGAGGGAGGCGGCCTTTGGTCGGTCGATTCTTAGCCCCAAGGCCCCGCAAGGTGCTGCCGAGTAGTCAGCCCTATATCTTCCCTCTTTGCACTGGTCGGTCGACAGTTGCGTCGATCGAACACCTCTTGTTCATTGCACTATCAATGTTAAGTGTGTGCCGTGCCCCAGGTAGGGGCACAGTCTACCGGTTAAAGCGCGCTTTACCCACTTACGGGTTAGGTTGCACCAGTTGTGCACCTTTTGTTCTCAGGTTGTGCTCGTTGCACTCACTGTTATGAGGCCTGTGTGCCTGACATGAATGGTGCTTGTTGCACTTCTGCTATGAGGCCTGTGTGCCTGGCATGAATGGTGCTTGTTGCACTTATGTTGTGAGGCCTGCGTGCCTGACATGAATGGTGCTTGTTGCACTGTGTTTACAAGTGGGAGCCTGCCTTCCACTCATTTTTATATGTCTAACATGTTATTTATTCAGGTTGCTGGTTGCAATAAACCTGTTCATTTTTCTACAATCTGGCTGGTTTGTTCCCACCTCCTTTACCTTAGCTCGGTAAATCTTCATAAGTGTGCATTCACAGAGCTCTCGAAGAAGAATGGTAGGTTACATACCTGTGACCATCTTTCTTCGAGTGAAGCTCTGTGAATCCACACGAACCCGCCCGGCCGTCCCCTCGTGCTCAAACCACCCATTCCTAGTTGCTAATGTGGCGTAGGAATGGCGTGGGCGCTGCTGGCGGCGCTTTTATGCCCTCCGGGCCGGCTGGGCGGAGCTACCGCCAAAAAGTTTCAAACTGGGGAAGTTTCCGTTGGAAGCCCGCGCTGGCGCAAAACTTCATAAGTGTGGATTCACAGAGCTTCACTCGGGAGAAAAGGGGAAAGTGTGATGGAGTAGGAAAATCATCCGTTTAATTTTAGGTGTTGCAAATCTTAAAGGAAAACCAACGATCCCTAATGCTTTACTTATTCCATGGGATGGAGTCCTATGTGATAGCACAGGACTAAATCTAACATTGTATGAGGGTCAAATGAAACTAGCTTTCTCTTCCCTTCTCCTTACAACCCTGTGCTGTGGTATGTTTCCTAACCTTTCAGAATCAGCCATGGCAGCCTAGGGTGAATTGCTGGTGAGGAGAGTGGAATTTTGCTGTATTTTAAGGTTACATCATTGAAAACTCATAAGTTGAATCCAACCTGTAGTGTTGTTCCATACTCATTTTGAACAAAATTGGTAGTTACTGGTGAAGATTTTTTTTCCAGGAATGCTTCTGGAATCTAAAGCACTTTAGATTGGATTGTAATGGCAAGCTGGTGGACATGGCCCAATGCTTCTATTATGGACTGAATACTGTTTTTAACTTATGTGAATGTATATGATGTATTTTAATGTTAATTGTATTTTAATGTATTTTAATGCTAACTGTATTTTAATGTATATTTATATTCTGACTGTTTTTGGTTTTCTATTATATGTATACTGTGTTTTTGGCATCGAATTGTTGCCGTTGTTAGGCCGCTCTGAGTCCCCCCTTGGGGGTTGAGAAGAGCGAGGTAGAAATGGTGGAAATAATAATAATAATGTTATGATGATGATATTCCATATTCTTAGGGATGAGGAAAAAACATTAGGAAGCACTCATCAAGAGGAAATTTGTGACATGTAATGGCATATTTTGATCAACATGGCAAAAACCAAAGTTCTAGAATACTAACTCAGAGACCTTGTGATAGCAACTGCACGTGTCAGTTGGTCATCACACACAGTTATCAGACGTAGAAAATAATAATATGTGTGCTGCCCGAAGGGAATTTTGTATATGTAACATAGTCCATATTTTAAGACATGCTATCCCAAATATTCCCTTCAATTTGGGTTAAAACCTGTCCAGCCATCTATGTGTGAATAGTCAGAAGCATGATTTTATGTAAATAGTTATTGCAAAGAATTTTTTTAAATCGATAAAGAAAACATTTAAATGCTACACCAAACTATTTACTCTCTATGTATCTAAAACAATTTGGACTGTCCTCAGGTCCCCCCCCCCCCCAACTCCATGTACATTGCTACATTGCTTAGAAAATATAATTTTAAGTCAGACAATTCTGAACACAATAATGAACAGTTGAGGTGCGCCTCACGATCCCCTGAATGAAATTTGGGTGTGTCAGGTAGCCCATATGCTATGTCAAAGTCTTCCCAAGCATGTCCACAAAATTTGGTGAAAATCTCTATGGCTGTTTTCATTTGATATTGTAAGAGTCTGACAGAAACTTATTCCCTACCCCAGGCATTGGTAAATAATTTTCCCATGGTTAAAGAAGGCATCAAATCTGAGAAAACTGGAAGTTCTTCCATTTTCAGCCCCTCTGTAGAAACTGCCGAGAATGGATTCTGCAATCAAGATTTCAGTGCAAATTTCCTGCTGAGACTTCAAGGAGAACTCGGCCATCTTGTTAGCTTGTACACTCATACTTCCTTCCAACAACTTTTTAAATGTGGTCAGTATAATCTTTCTTAATTACTTTCCCCAAGTACCAAGAGCAATCATGCCTCTCATTTTTTCTTCTTTAAGAGTTTCCCACTAAACCTTTTAGCACATATGGAATCTTGTTTGAATAATCCCCAATTAGTAAAAACATCTTTTAAAGATTTTGGGTGCTTGGATCCAAAAGTGTCATTTCAAATAGGGACTTAAAAATAAAGTTGCACAGTCACTGCCAATATCTTGCAAATCAAAATTCAATTTATCCTGTTTCTGTTTAGTTTCCATTTTGTTTTTGTTTTTTTGTGTTAATTGGGGGGGGGGAGTGGGTTACTGAGTGGTCAAATGAGACAAACAGACAAAATATGGGAGACCATATTGAGAGATGCATCTAAGGAACTAATGTACCTAAAATATTATTTATGTATAGTAAACCTTGGGGTTTGGTTCCTGGACCCACCATGAATACCAAAATCTGTGGATGCTCAAGTCCCATTATATTCATTGCCAAAGTAAAATTGTGTCCCTTATATAAAATGATGAAATCAAGGCTTTTTGGGTGGGAATACTTTTAAAATATTTTCAAACTGTAGGTGGTTGTATCAGTGGGCACAAAATCTGTAGATACAGGGGGCTAACTGTATTTGCACTACATATATTTTCCATTGGAAATATATACAAATAGTTTAGGCAGTATAATCTGACGAGATCCCACTGCCCACATTTTTTTATCAATTTATGTACATAAAAATAATTATAGAAAAGTTTAATTACATCCTCAATCTTTAAAAGCATTTTAGCATTAAAGGCAAATCTGTGTGTAGTTATACAGCATAGACCATATATCATAAAGACTGGGTAGTTTTGCAAATGCTACTGAATGATTAATTGGTCCTTCTAATGCAACACTAATAATTATTCATCTCTCTGAAATATTTTGTTATAACAAGCATATGTGCAACTTTTAAGAGAAAATCCGCTAGTATTTATATTTTGCAAGCATGTATTAGATGTTGTCATTTTTTTAAAAGCCATAATCTCACTCTGTAAAAGTTCTCAGTAAATAAATGTCATGTAGTTTTGCAAATTTATTCTGAGTCATTTTCCTGTAACAACAGTACAAATATGCAAAAATATTTGGCCACAAATATGCAAAAATGTTGTTCTGAAATACGGTATGCTCTATTACTTTATTGGCAATGATCTTTCTGTAATTGCACATAAATGTATGCAGTATTAGTAGCTCATTATTTTATTATTTTGCTATGCAATGTTCTTTTCTGTTCCCATGCAGGCAGCCTGTGATAGGTTTGCCTTAGGGTCATCATAAGTTGGAAAACTTAAGTTGGAAACTATGGGTTCAGTACTGTCCTCGATGTTATTTAACATCTACATGAAACCGCTGGGGAAGATCATCTGGAGTTTTGGAGTAAGGTGTTATCTGTACGCAGATGACGTACAAATCTGTCACTCCTTCCCACCTGTCACTAAGGAGGCTGTTCAGACTTTGAACCGGTGCTTGGCTGCTGTGTCGGACTGGATGAGGTCTAGCAAATTGAAACTTAATCTTCCTGGTCAGTTGTAAGGCTGAACAGGGCATAGAGTTACAGCCTGTGTTGGATGGAGTTACACTCCCCCTGAAGACTCAGCTTGGGAGTGATCCTGGATTCATCGCTGAGCCTGGAACCCCAGGTTTCAGAGGTGGCCAGGGGAGCTTTTGCACAGTTAAGCCTTGTGCACCAGCTGTGCCCGTATCTTAGGAAGTCTGATCTGGCTACGGTCGTACATGCTCTGGTCACATCCTGAATAGATTACTGCAACACACTCTACGTGGGGCTGCCTTTGAAGACAGTTTGGAAACTGCAACTAGTCCAACGAGGGGCAGTCAGATTACTATCAGGAGCTACATATAGGGAGCATACTACCCCCTTGTGTCAGCTCCACTGGCTGCCTGTCCACTTCCGAGCTCAATTCAAAGTGCTGGTTTTTACCTATAAAGCTCTATACGGTTCTGGCCCAGCTTACTTGTCCGAATTCATCTGCCTCTACATCCCACCTCACAATTTAAGATCATCCAGGAAGGCCCTGCTCTCGGTCCCGCCAGCATCTGAAATGCGGCTGGTGGAGATGAGAGACAGGGCCTTCTCGGCTGTGGCTCCCCACCTGCAGAATGCGCTTCCAGGTGTAATACAATCAACCTCATCCCTCCTAGCATTCAGGAAAAAAGTAAAATCTTGGCTATGGGACCAGGCCTTTGCACAATAGCATAATGCAGCACCTTGGACTGGAATTGGACTGGCAAGTCGACAGATGAGGATATGGCTTATTCTTTACTAATCTGACTATCTGGACGGAATACTGTTTTAACTTGACTGTTGATTATTTGTTTTAATTTAATTGTTACTGTTTTTAATCCTGTTTGTTTTATGGTTTTATATTGTATACTGTGGCATTGAATTGCTGCCTTTTTAGCTGCTCTGAGTCCCCCCCCCCCCCAGGTGTTGAGAAGGGCAGGTTAAAAATACTGTAAATAAATAAAATAATAAACAACCCAGTTGCAAAGTTTGTTGAATGCTATGAGATGGGCCAGTGTCTTTTGCATACCACACCAAACTGTAAATAAAACATAATGAAGATGATTTTTTTCAACAAAATACTACAATCCACAGAAGTTGGGATAATCTGACACTGAACCTGAGGTTTTCTGGCTAATTTCATGAAGGATACCGCTAGGCAGTGCAATGAATTGTACATCAATAGAATCCTTACACTTCAAGGCAGAAACATACATTCGAAATTTCCAGACATCCTGATAGAGCTTCCAAGGCTAGTAGTTATCTGAATAGAGGAAGGAAGAAAAAAATCCTTCTCTTTTCTTTCCTTGTAACATACAAGTTTCAAACTTTTGTAATATTTTCCTAGACATCAATAATCTGAATAAATCACACCCAAAATACCACAATTTCTATGCAACCAGTTGCTATAATTTAGTTTCAAAGACCGAGATAGTACAGTTAAAATTCCTTTCTTCCTACACCCACTATTAGCCATAATAATAACTATCTCCACACACAAATCCCAGAATGAAAATTTACCAAAGTGGAATGCTCTTAATTAGGCTTGTTTCGTCAAGGAAAAATGGTTCAAAACTCATTTCGGACGTAGGGGGCGCTGGCGATTTGATTCCGAAGTGATTTCCAAAATTTTCAAAAAAGAGAGGCAGAATTGTCCAAAATTCCTGAAATTTCCTAATTGCTTTGTTAATGGCGGGCGCAATTGTGCAATGCGTGAAAAACTGCAAATAGGACAGCCAAAACTTGGGGGATTCCTTTTCCCTCATTTTTAGACTGCTACTGACAAATAATTTCTACAGTGGTAGAAATTATTAGCAGATTATAGGAGATTTCTAGTTTCCAAAAGTACAATGTATAACTCAAAGTAGACAAAGGGGGCTTCAAAGTGGTATTTTGTGTTTCCCCAGGGAAATTATTATGAGATTTCTAGTTTCCAAAAGTACATGAAACCCAAAGCAGACAAAGGGGGCTACAAAATGGTATGGTGTGGTTCCCAAAGGAAATTATGAGCAGAAAAAGGGGGTTCCAAAGTGACTTTCTGGGATCCCAAAATTTAACCCAAAGGGGATTGAGCTCTGTTGAAAGTTAAAATCACTGCTTCAAAAAGGAAAATTGGCAGTGGCAGGCAAGAGAAGAACACTTCTCCCAGCTGCCCCACCCTGCCCTTCTTCCCTCCCCACACACAAGGAAGCCTCGCAGGCAAGGGGCCTGCTTCCAGCCGGTTTCCCCAATTTGTTCCCAACCTTGTTGTTCGCTTGCAAAGTGGTAGTGTGGCACCTTTCCCACCCAAGCTGCCTAGTCCCTTCCCGTTCACATCCCCGGCTCGCAATGAGCCCATGAGGCACACACGGGCCTTTTTAAAAGGGCAATGGCTGCCGTACCGAAACCCTGCCCATCTTCACATGGTTTCCCCTTATTGGCTGGAGGCAAGCATCCCAGCATGCAAGCTGCTGCTTGCCTCCAAAAGCTGGGTCTTTTCCGATTCACTTCTTGAGTCAGAACAAAGATGGCGACAGTGGCTTCAAAATGGCAAGGATATTTCCGGGTTCTCAAATTGCTTCAAAATCGCTTAAAAAAGGAATTTGATCCGAATTTAATCTGAATTATGAAGATTCTGACTGGACCTAAACATGCCTACTCTTAATCTCTGAGCTATCAAGGGAATGCACCATTTTATTGATGACAATGGTGAATCTTCAAATGGTAGCCTCTCTCTCCCCTACCACTTGTCAAAGGTGTATCTCTCTCATATAGGCCTAAGCTGGACCACTGAGTTGATGACCATTGGGGAAAGTGTCAACTTTTCTTGAATCTTGAATTTCTCTAGGAAGCTGGATCTTTCCATATGTAAAAAGGTAAAGGTAAAGGTTTTCCCCTGACATTAAGTCCAGTTGTGTCCTACTCTGGGGGTTGGTGTTCATCTCAATTTCTAAGCTGAAGAGCTGGCGTTGTCTGTAGACACCTCCAAGTTCATGTGGCCAGCATGACTGCATGGAGCACCATTACCTTCCTGCTAGAGCAATACCTATTGATGTACTCACATTTCCATGTTTTCGAACTGCTAGTTTGGCAGAAGCTGGGGCTAACAGCGGGAGCTCACACCGCTCCCCAGATTCGAACATGCAACCTTTCGGTCAGCAAGTTCAGCAGCTTAGTGGTTTAGCCCATTGTGCCATCGGGGACTCCTTGTACTTGAATGTAATGTGCACCTTTGCTTAAATGACCTTGTCAAAATTAGGGTGTGTATTAGATTTAATGGTGCATTACAATTTCACACTTAAATGAGACCAGCTTCCCAACCGTGTCAGTTGATGCTACTTATCTACATGCTCCAGGGAAATCTCCCTCTAGCAGAATGTGACTCCATTGGACCAATGAGGTTAGGGCGGTTCAATGCACAATAACTCCACAAGTATAATAAATATTTATTTTACAATTTCCACATCCCCACCACACAAAAATAACTCGGAGAAGATCAGTGATGTTGTTTCTGATCTACAACTAGGAATTCTACATTAAAGTCTGGTTGTCTCCAAGCAAGAACTAGAATCTACTTCTAGTTCTGTTGTTCACAATGTTTGGACATGGTATAGTCTTCTCCAGTGTCCAGATTTGAATGAATATTCTGCTGAAGAAGATCGTAAACATTTTCATTTCAGCAATTGAATCCACAAGTGTTTCAAGTCCTCAACTTACAGCGGACTTCACCAGGAGGGTGACTAACATTTTCTTTTTTGCTTGTTGTTTTAATTTTGTACTGAAAATTTTTTCTCTGAGAAAGGATATAAAATGAAATAGCAAGAGAATTGGGAACAGGGAAAAAACAAAGGCACGTAGATGTGCAAGTAAAAAGCATGTGGGTGGTGGTGGGAGGGACATTATATTAAGGAGAAAAGATTAAAATGCCTCTCACAGCTCAGGTTGAGATTACACGTGGGTCAGAAAAGACTGAAATGTAGACTGACAGGTCAGAAAACATGTTCAATAAATCTAATCTAATGAAAACATGACTTTCTTTCATTATTTGCCTTAAAGCTATGGCTTTTAAATGGAAACTTTTGAAAACGATACTTGTAAAATGCTAATTACATGGCAAAGACCTTTTAAATTCCAACAAAAAGAAAATGTAACTAAACATTATGTGATCTGTCATTGTCAGATATGAAAGTGTGGTAGGAGAAATGCTACTGTGCTTTAATATATTTTTGACAATGCCATGCAAATACAGTACATTATTCTTTCTCTTTAAAAAAAATAAAAATATAGAACAAAGGTATAAGGTGGATCTTGCTGGATCAGACCAAAAATTTATCAAATCCATCTTAAAATTTCAAATCCATTAGCAGCAGAGTAACAACCCTTCAAATTCATTGTTCTTTATCCAGGGATCCATCTACACAGACACCTACCCCAACATAAACTTAACTATATTTCTGTGGAACACCCCCAGGAGCCATCCAGTCCAACCTCCTTCTGCTATGCAGTAAAAGCACAAGCAAAACATGCCCAACAGATGGCCATCCACCCTTTGTAATAATAATAATAACAACAACAACAGAAACCCCAGGGGCTATCCAGTCTAACCCACTTCTGCTATGAAGTAAAAGCACAATCAAAGCATCCCCAACAGATGGCCATCCAACCATAATAATAATAATAATAATAATAATAATAGAAGAAGAAACCCCAGGAGCCACCCAGTTTAACCCCCTTCTGCCATGCAAAAAAGTACAATCTAAGCACTCCTGACAGATGGCTGTCCAGCCTTTGTAATACTAAAAATTATAACAACAACGGAAATCCCAAGGACTATCCAGTTCAACTCCCTTCTGCCATGCAGGAAAAGCACAACAAAAGCACCACCTGAGCACTGGGAAGGAAATAGAGTTTTGGAAGTAAAGAAGGGGGAAGGGTCTGGGGAGCGAGAAAAAGAGTCTTAGGAAGTGAGGGAGGTGGGGGAGAAAGGGTCTGTGCCCTGGGAGGAATCTGCTGCTGTTGTTTCAGCAACTCCAAACTTTTATTTCCCTACATTTCTCAGGAGGAGGAGGAAAGAAGAGGAGGTGGGAAGCAGCGTGGTGTTACAGAGATCCTCACTATTACTTGCGGAGCCCCAAGGGCTCCACGGAATACGCTTTGAGAACTCTGGTGTAGATACACCCTAAGAAAGAAGTTAGTAGTTTGCTACCAGACAGAAATTATCTAAATATCAAGATAAGTTACTTTGATGCTGCCAATGGAGTTGAAATATAATTATCTTTGTCTTACTACTCTTTGTCTCCAGTCCCCATATAGCCAAGAAGGGGAGTGGTCTCTGCCTGTATTGAGATCTCTACTGGCAGTAGATATAACATCTGAAACAAAATGTAGGTTATGATGCTAAAATTGTCTCTTTCTTTACCTGTATGATTTGTAACATCTTTGATGAAAAAGGACATGCACGTTGGACCAATGAAACTATCATTTATGGATTTTGTTGTAGTTTGACCAAAACACTGTATGTTTTTATAATAATCGTAACTAATTGCGAAGGTTTTTTATTTAAAAAATACCATTGTTCAGATACACTATTTGTAGAACTCATTAAGATTTCTTTATCCTTCAAAGCAATTGATTTTAGATTGCAAGCAAAGAAATTCCAAGCACTAAAAGTGCTGAGAAGGAACTGGGTGATTATCATTCTCCTTCCTCCTAACCCGAAATCAATAATTATGTCTATAATAATCTTACGTAAATGTTGTTTTCAATTTTTAGGAGCTGTTCTTTCCAATCAAAGAAAACTGAATCAAGCAACACATCAACATATCATGGGACCTTTCCACATTTCACACTGAACTATGTATATGTGGGAGATTCATATACTATTAGCTGCATCACACTAGACAGGTATACCTTTTTTTAATTCCACCTCAACCACCAAGGCTGCATCCTATGGAATCCTATTGAGTGGCCTTGGGCAAAACCTACAATTTCTCAGTTTCAGAGGAATGCTGAGACAAATCCTTTCTTAACAAATCTTGCCAAGAAACCCCATGATAGGATCATGTTAATGTCACTATGAGTTGGACATGAGTTACAACAACAAAGGCTTTAGGTATCTGAGAAGAGACTTGGTTTCTTCAGGCCCTGCCATATTCAATGGCTGCAGCTCTTCATTCTTAGGGTCTAATGGGAGCCAGGTAGTCTACTTTATAAGAATAACCTTGTGTGCTTATAGAGAAGCAGATGTTTCATACTAGACATTGTGAAAGGGGGTCCCTTTTCAAGAGATGTCAGGGAGACAGACTATTGAGTTTACCTCCCTGGGGCTGCAAACAGTGAAACCCAGCACAGCAATGTTTTTTTTCAATTCTTCCAAGGTATCGGTCTTCATGAGCGGTGAAGCAGAAGAGAATAGAGGCAAAGTTACAGCAAAGCATTTGTCTGCCAACCCCCTGAAATAAAGAGACGGACACAAAATATATGGATTCAAAATTTGGGCAACTTTTATTAAAATAGTTACCTATTTAACTTGTAACTCAACTAACTTGTTGGTGTCAGTTTTAACTTGGTGTGTGCAAGCTGAGGTAGCGTCTCCTAAAGTCTATCCCTCAGCTATTCAGGCATACTACCTGGGTCCCCTGTATATTTCAACACGAGCAACCCGTAAGGGAAACATCAGGAGAAATCTCTCTCAACTTTTGAGACTAGACTCTCCCAGCTCCTGGAACATTCATCATCACCTCACCTCTAAAATTAACAGTCTAGGTGAGTGTTTGCATAATGTCCCACACCCTTAAGGGGTGCCTTAAGTGTATACAAACCTTTGAATAACTCAACTATTTACGCTTAGCTAGTTTACTAGCCGACCAAACCATCTAAGCCCCTAATAGACAGTATAGGATAGGCAAAACCCTGTGGGTGAATTCCTATCCGACCCCCAAATGTGAAACCATTTGAGCGATCATTATTATACTATCCATCGGCGGGAGTGGTGGGCGATGCTCCAGAGCAGAATGAGGGAAAAGGGGCTGGCAGCACACTATGCCAGCCCCTCCTCCCTTCCAGTACATTCTGCGGAATCAACCAATCTCTTCTCTGGGGGGAGGAGACAAAGTTGCTCCACTCTCCAACATGTTGGATAGTGAAGTGTATTGTCCTGAAAGCAATACATGTGCTCATGGTGAAAAAAAGATTTCTTTTCTGCCAGAACTGTTCTAAAATTCAACTTTTTAAGTGATGTTTAGGAACAAGGAGAGGGAGACATGACTGAAAGTTTCTTCTCAGTTCATAGTAGCTCTCCTCATCTGGAAGTTAACTGTAAAAAGATATTTTTATCAAAATTTTGAACTTCTCTATGATGTCTATTAAACATTTCTTTTTTAAAAACCTTTCTATTCATTGCAGTGACAGATTCCATTTCCTAGAGAACTATAACATGCTCTAAATCCTATATTGCAGGAAATATTAAAAATGAATATATTTCATCCAGTTTAAGAGTATCTTGTGAATTATTATATTTTATTGGGTATAATAAAGTCATACTGCACTTCACATTTCAATGTAAATCTAGACTGTGTGTGTGGGGGGGGGGGGGGTGAGGGGTGTTTGTGCATATAGAAATAACATAGATAGTAACATTTGAAACCTTCTTTTCTAAAGGTAGTATCCTATCAAATTTATTGCTGAGCAGAGACGGAAAGTCTGGTGGTGGGGAGTGAGCTGAAAGGTTTTGTGATAGATAGAAGGAAACAGAAAAGCAGGCTTTAAAATGATGGGTAGGGGGGAGAAATTATATATATTACTGGTTGTTTAGTCTTCGATAATGTAGAGTAGGCAGAGGGCCATAAATCCTACACTAGGCAAGATGACAGAGTGGGAGTTTTATAGCAAAATCAAAAGGCATTTTAAAAGGATTTAAGGTAACATATCTACTAACCCTATTGGTTAAAAGTCAACCTAGAAACTTAGCTTGTATTTTAATTAAATATTAGACAACATGCACATTGAAAACGCAACAAAACCAAGAAGCCCAGGAATAAAACTGAGTAGACAAATTCCAGTCTTAAACATCCCCAGTGCATGGGTTCTTCTAAACACTTATGTGTATAAAGTTCTATGGTTTGCAGTTGTGAATATAATTATGTTCTTATTAGAAATGTCCGTGACAGAGGCCACTACAGATAGACATAAGAAATGCAAGGACTTGTACACAGACCTTTGTCATCCTACGGGGAGATTAAACACCTGCACAGAGCACAAGCTGGTTCATATTCAGTGGATTTGGATCCAATTGCATCATTTTGCTGACAGAAGAGTTGATTCTCTTCTTCCCTGCTGTTCCTGCACATCATCATAATCTACTCCAGAGAGCTGGAAAAATTTGTGGAGCACATGTTTTGGTGGTGCAGAGGTCAAGAAAATCTCACTGCACTACCAGAATTTTGATAAAATGGCATTAAATTTAAGTATCAGACTTTCCTTTCACCACTGAGCATGTCAACAGTTGGACATCCTTTTGGCTTGAGTCTAATTGTTCCATTAGCCACAGTGCTACTTGCAGTCATCTGCTGTAGCAAAGCAGATTGTGAAGTGATGCCTGATCTAGGAGTTACATCCTTGGTACTATCTTTTGTTTCATTTTGGAATGTGTCATCATAGTGTTTCCATGGTAAAAGGATGTTCCAGAGGCTTTATCTTACCTCATCCTGCCCATAACATGTTAATTATAGTTCCACTACCCTTATCTCTGTGCGATCCTCTGCCAGTGTCATCATTGATTGATTGATTGATTGATTTTATTATTTATGAGTCGTCCTCCACGTCAGTGCTCCGGGCGACTTACACATAGAACACATAAAAGAGTTCAATAGTTAAAAGCTAAAAGAATAGGAAGATTAATTAAAATAGTTCCAGTAACTCAGGCCAAGTCTGGAGGGTGTCCTTAGCTGTAAGCCTTTCGGAAGAGCCAGGTCTTCAGTGCGGTCAGGAACTGGGGCATGTCCCGGATGGCTCTCTGATCCGCCGGCATCAAGTTCCAAAGAACAGGGGCCGCGATGGAAAAGGCTCTCCGTCTCGTGGTGTCGAGGCGGGCCTCACTCACACCTGGGATGCGGAGAAGGTCCCTGTTTCCTGAACGCGGCGACCTTAAATGAGCTGGTTTGGACAAGCGGTCTTTTAAATAAGCTGGGCCGGTGCCATGGAGGGCCTTAAAGGTAAGCGACAAGATCTTGTGGATGGCTCTGAGCTCGACTGGCAGCCAGTGCAGGCGCTGTAGAGATGGCGCGATATGGCATCTCAGTGGTGTCCCGGTGAGGAGTCTGGTGGCTGCATTCTGCACTAGCTGGATTTTACGAGTGGTTGACTGCGGCAACCCCACGTACAAGGCATTACAGTAGTCCAGCCGTGATGTCACTGTGGCATGGACCACTGTAGCCAGCGCATCTGATGGAAGGTAAGGTGCCAGTTGACGTGCCTGGCGTAGGTGGAAGAAAGCTCCCTTACTTGTCGCAGCAACCTGGGCCTCCAGTGAGAGTCTCGAGTCTAGTATCACACCGAGACTCTTCACCGACGGGGCCGGGATCAGCGGCTCTCCCTCAAAGAGAGGCAGCGGAATGGGTGGCTCTGGGCGTCCCGGCCATAGAATCTCAGTCTTTGATGGATTGATCTTGAGTTTGTATGAGCGGAGCCATCTGGTCACTGCCTCTAGTCCTTGTCTGAAATTCTCAGGCACCGATGTTACGCCTGGCTCAAGCTTCAGCAGAAGCTGGGTGTCATCTGCATATTGGTAGCACCCAAATCCAAAACTTCTGGCTATGCTTGCCAAGGGTTGGACGTAGATGTTAAAAAGCGTTGGTGACAAAATGGCGCCTTGGGGGACTCCACAGTCCAGGGTGGATTTCTTGGACACTTGGCCTCGCCACTCAACACGCTGCGAACGGCCCCGCAGGAAGGAATCGAACCAGGCCAAAGCTGTGCCTTGAATCCCAATGGCTGATAGTTGTCGCAACAGCAAGTCATGGTCCACCGTGTCGAACGCCGCGGTGAGGTCAAGCAGCACCAGGATAGCCGAACCTCCCTTCTCCAATTGGCGGCGGATGTCGTCCATAATGGCCACCAGGACTGCCTCGGTCCCGTGTCCGGCGCGGAAACCCGATTGGCAGGGGTCCAGGCTTCCTGAGGTTTCCAGGAATTCCTGTAATTGGATCGCTGCTGTCCGTTCAATCAGTTTCCCGAGGAAGGGTAGGTTTGAGACCGGACGGTAGTTCACCGGCGCCGCTGGATCCAGATTCGCCTTCTTCAGCAGCGGGCGGACTCTAGCCTCCTTCAGCGCATCGGGAAAAACTCCCAGCTCCAATGAGTGATTTATCAACCCTGTCAGAGTGGCCGAGAGGCTCCCGCACAGGACTTAATCAGATGGGACGGGCACGGGTCTGTAGAGCAAGTAGTTGCCCTTGCTGCGGCCAGGATTTGATTAATCTCCTCTGAATTCAGGGCCTTGAACTGGTCGAGTTTCAAGCTAGGCGATGGAGCTGGGTTCTTACCCATCCCGCTCCTCTCCTTAGGTATAGAGGGTAAATCACGCCTAAGGGCAATTATTTTCTCAGTGAAGAAAACTTGAAATTCTTCCGCTGAGATAGCTGAATTTTCATTGTCTCTTGGCAGAGACAATTTCATTGTCATCCCACTATTATTCCTCACTCCCTTGATGGACTGTCACCTTGTTGTGGTGAGGGGGCTTGCATGTTCCAATGAACCTGCAGGCACAATGTCTGGAGTTGTTCACTCCCAGATGTGGCAGTGGGGGTGGTTCCAGACCAAGCACAGTCTGAAGACCCAAAGACCTCAATGGCAAAGCAGGCGGAGGATAACATGGTACATGTTACAATGGCTATGAAGGCGGAAGAAGGCTGCAACTGATTGAGAAGCCACAGTCACTGTGTTAACCATGCCACTAGATGGAATCTCACTCTGTGAAGACTGTGCATTGATCTGCTGTGCACTGACCTCCACATATTAAAATCTCTTGCATAGGCGTCTTCAAAGAAAAATACAAAACAAACCAACGAAGTCCCATGGCAATCAGCAAGTGGCAACAGGGGCAGGACTATGAAATCTGTAAATCCCTAGTCACAGACTGGCACATGGGTGGTGGATATGGACCTTGAGGTAGAACGACTCAGTCATTCTACCTCAAGGTCCGAGGCAGTTGAATAGTTTGTCAGCTGTAGCCATGACTGAACAGCCCTTTTTAGGATCCACTCTGCTCACACCACATGGGGAAGGGGCTAGAAAAGGGGCCCTAAACATAGTCTGCCTCTCTTATCTCTGACTGGACTGCTAGTCCAGAGGAATCACCACCCTGCAGCCAAAAATGAAAAATGAATTTTGGAACATGGAACATACAGACACTGATGGACAACACTGACAGCAAATGCCCTGAATGCAGAACTGCTATCATTTCAAGAAAGCTGGGATGCTTTAACATTGACATAGCAGCATTTCAGAAGACCTGGAAAGCAGGAGAGGGACAGCTGAAGGAAGAAAAAGGAGGCTACGCCTTCTCCTGGAAGGGACTGCCTGAAGAAGAACAAAGAATACAGAGAGTTAGCTTTGCTATCAGAAATGATGTGGTGAAGCATCTGACTGAAGCACCCACTGGCATCAACGAACGACTGTCAACCATCTGAATTAACCTTGCCAAAAAACCAACAGGCAACCATCATAAGTGCCTATCACCAACAATAGATGCTGATGAAGACATCAAAGAATTTTTTTACTGTCAGCTGGACACTGTCCTATTGGAGATAGCTAAGGAGGACAAAATCTTTCTCCTGGGGGACTTTAATGCAGGAATCGGGTGCGACTTCGACCTGTGGCCACGGACCATAGGAAAAGACAGAGTTGGAAACAGCAACTCGAATGGCATCCTGCTTCTCATCAAATGTGCAGAACACAACCTTGTCATCACCAACACGCTCTTCCACCAGAAAAACAAGCTCAAAACATCATGGAAGTATCTCTTAGACTACGTGATCACACATGCCAGAGACCACCATGACGTGCTTCTCACAAGAGCCATTTCAGGGGCTGATGACTCGCTGGACAGACCACAGGCTAATCTGATCCATGATGGCTATCAAGACCGCCCTCAAATGCAGACAAGGCACAAAATGAACACACAAGCCCTTCAGGAACCCTCTAAATGAGTCCATCTCTAAGCAGCGCTCAAGGACCATCTACCCATAGAACACCCCGAAAATGTTGAGGAACATTGGAACAAACTCAAGACCTCCATCATCACAGCCTGCGAAGAAACTATTGAATATCAAACCAGGAAACATCAAGAATGGTTTGATGAAAATGACAATGAGATCCAACAGCTAATTGACAAGAAAAGGAAAGCCTACAAACATGTCAGAGAGACATCAACTGTGCTGCTAAGAAAAAGATCTACACCAGTGCAAAAGCTGATGTCCAAAGAAGGACCAAAGAACTGAAGAACATCTGGTGGACAAAGAAGGCTGAAGAAATCCAACACCTGGCAGATACCCATGATGTGGATTTTTCAAAGCCACAAAGGTCATCTATGGACCAAGAAAGCATGGCATACAGCTGCTATGCTCATCAGGTGGAACCAAACTTCTGAAGGAAAAGAAATCAATTGCACTACGTTGGAGAAAACACTACCAAAGCCTCCTGAATCGCAGCTCCAATGTGGCCAAAAAGGTTCTCTCAAAAAATCCCACAACAACAAACCAGGGATGATATTGCAGCACAGCCTAGTTTGGAAAAAGTCAGCAATGTCATCAGCCAAAAAATAATAATAACAAAGCCAGCAGACCTGATGAGATCCCTGGGAATATCTTTAAAGAGAGAGAACCTGAGCTGACGCCACCAGCTCATAGAAAAAGTATGGGTGACCAAGAAAATTCCAGCAGATTTCAAGGATGCCACTATCATCACTCTCTTCATAAAAAAGGGGAAAGAACAGACTGCTGAAACTATCGAGGTATCTCACTTTTAACTTCTGGGAAAATCCTTGCAAGAATCCTTGCAAACCACCTTCTACCCCTCTCAGAAGACACTTTCCCAGAATCCCAGAATGGCTTCCAGCCCTCCAGAAGAACAGTAGACATGATCTTCACTGCACTACAGCTCCAAGAAAAATGCAGGGAACAAAATCAGCCTCTGTATATGGCATTTATTGACCTCGCAAAGGCATTCGACACAGTGAATCACAGTGCTCTCTGGACTATCCTCCAAAAAATCGGGTGCCCTAACAAATTTGTGAACATCCTATGGCTCCTCCATGATGACATGATGGCAACAGTCTTGGACAGCAGTGTCTCCCAAAGTGACACATTTAAGATGGAATCAGGTGTCAAACAGGGATGTGTTATTGCCCCAACCTTATTTTCCATCTTTATCGCTATGATACTTCATCTTGTTGATGGAAAGATTCCCGCCGGAGTGAAAGTCATCTATCGGACAAATGGCAAACTATTTAAGTTCAGCAGATTGAAAGCCAAAACCAAGGTTACAACAACATCTGTTATAAACTCCAGTATGCTGATGACAACGTCATCTGTACGCATTCAGAAGACCTACAAGCCACTCTAAGCACCTCTGCAGAAGCATACGAGAAGCTCAGCCTGTCATTGAGCATCGAGAAAACCAAAGTGCTTTTCCAGCAGTCATCACCCAATCCCTCTGCAATGCCATAAATACAGCTTAATGGTGTAACATTAGAAAATCTTGACCATTTCCGCTACCTTGGCAGCCACCTTTCCACAAAAGTCAACATTGACATTGAAATACAATAGCGCCTGAGCTCGGTGAGTGCAGCATTCTTCCAAATGAAGAGTGTTTGAGGACCAGGACATCTGTAGGGATACCAAGGTGCTTGTTTATAAAGCTATTGTCCTCCCAACCTTGTTTTATGCCTGCGAGACCTGGACTACCTACAGACTTCACATGCAACTCCTGCAATGAAACCATCAGCGGTGCCTCCAAAAAATCCTGCAAATTTCCTGGGAAGACAGGTGGACAAATGTCAGCATACTGGAAGAAGCAGAGACCACCAGCATTGAAGCAATGGTCCTCCGCCATCTCCTCCACTGGACCAGCCACATTGTCCGAATGCCTGACCACCGTTTCCCAAGGCAGTTGCTCTATTCTGAACTCAAGAATGGAAAACAGAATCTTGGAGGACAGGGAAAGAGATTTAAAGATGGGCTCAAAGCCAACCTTAAAAACTGTGGCATAGACACAGAGAATTGGGAAATCCTAGCCCCCGAGCACTCTAGCTGGAGGTCAGCTGTGACCACCAATGCTGCAGAATTTGAAGAGGCGTGAATTGAGGGCGAAAGAGAGAAACATGCCAAAAGGAAGGCGTGTCAAGCCAACCCCGACCGGCAACGCCTTCCACCTGGAAACCGATGCCCTCACTGCAGGAGAACATGCAGATAAGAAAAGGGCTCCACGGTCACCTCCGTACCCACTGCCAGTACACCGAACTTGGAAGACAATCTTACTCAGTTAATGAGAGATTGCCTAAGCAAGCAAGCAATTAAGTAAGTAAGTATTATTCCTCAATTGTAAGTGTTTGGCACATTGAGCCTGCCTCCTCATCATAACCCAGTTTAACATGGGAAACCCTACCATTACCATTACTACCAGTAGCATAGCCTCTTGCACAACCAGAACATGCAATCTTACCATCACAGAAATGTAGTGCTGTGGTGGCTCCCTGGAAACTAAATCTGGGATCTTCCTTCTAGAAAGCATGCTCTTTATCACTAAGCAATGCTTCTTCATCAAAATTTATCTGAAATTTGAATTTGGTTAAACATATTGCTAGTATTTAAGCAATATGTCTGATAACAAATTCCTTTTTTATCAGAACGAAAATTAAATTAAAAGTGGACGAAAGCAAAACTGGCAGATTCACCCATCTCAAGATAAAGCATCCATCAGATCTCATGGACAGAGGCGTCATACCATCCTTCACCTTAAATGCAATCATTTTCAGTGAAAAAGCCTCACATTTAGCTGAGGTCACTGAGTGCTGAATCATTGACTCCTGTACACGCCTGGGTGAGTCTGCCTCAGGAGAATGTCAAGAACATTTTGTCAATTATTAATCAAATAATCGTCAAATGAAGCAGATATCTTGGCAGGTGTATCGATTTTTTGTATACTTTTGTTTAAAACACATTATTCCTGAGCAGATATTTATTTAATTTCTGTTTGACTTAGATTACATCTTTCTGAGCATAGTAGGGCATTTGGTTCATGCGCACGTTTCTTAGGATATAACACCTGCAATTTGTCAATATTAAAGCCTGAGAACTGTTCATGCACAGCCAAACATATAATTAGCTTGTAACATCAATGTCCCACAGGGTAATATGTTACTATAACTATGTGACATTTTACTATAAACTGAGAATCCAGTAGTAGGTAACAATTGCTGTGCTTTTACTTATTTACGATGTGATATAAGTATAGAAAACTGATAGTATCCCTAAACATGGCCACATTTAGATATACGTGTTTCCCCAAAAGTATGACACCCCCGATTGTAAGACGTATCGGGGGTGTCAGGGGGGTCGGCTAATGTAAGCCGTACCCCGAATGTAAGCCGTACCTCGTCGCCACGCCCACGCCGCCACCGCCGCAACCGGCCCATTGGCCGCGGCACACCTCCGCGGCACACCTCCTTTCTGCCAGGCCTCCAAGGGAGGGGGAAGAGAGCCAGAAGCATGGCAAAGCATGCGCTGTGTCAGAGTGATGCGTCGTCGCTTTGCCCCGCCCCTGGCTCTCTTCCCCCTCCCTTCCTTTGTCCAAGAAGGGAGGAGAGAGAGCCAGGGGCAGGGCAGAGCGACGGCGCGTCACTCTGACGCGTCGTCGCTTGCCCCGCCCCGGCTCTCTCTTCCCTTCCCTTCCTTTGTCCAAGAAAGGGAGGGAGAAGAGAGCCAGGGGCGGGGCAGAGTGACGCCGCGTCACTCTGACGCGTCGTTGCTTTGCCCCGCCCCTGGCTCTCTTCCCCTTCCCTTCCTTTGTCCAAGAAAGGGAGGGAGAAGAGAGCCAGGGGCGGGGCAGAGCGACGGCGCGTCACTCTGACGCGTCGTTGCTTTGCCCCGCCCCTGGCTCTCTTCCCCCCTCCCTCCCTTGTCCAAGACAGGGAGGGAGAAGGAGAGCCAGGGGCGGGGCCGAGCGACGACGCGTCACTCTGACGCAGCGGCGCTTTGCCATGCTTCTGGCTTTCTTCCCCCTCCCTTCCTTTGTCCAGAAAGCTGCGCCGCGAAGGTGTGCCGCGGCGGCGTGACGGCGGCAGCGGCGGCGGCGTGGGCATGGCGATGGGGTATGTCTTAGTTTATATAAGACGTACCCCGAAAGTAAGACGTAGGGGGACTTTTCGGGGGGAAAAGAAAGTAAGACGCTGTCTTACTTTCGGGGAAACACGGTAGGTTTTGCCTTTTAGGCAAAAAAAAACCCCCTCCCTATAATGATGTGTATTTGTTTCAAAATGAAAGTAATTTAGGTAGGTTAGCCCCTAGTAGCCATGAAAAATGAATTTAAACATATATTTTAATTATTTTGTAGCTATTGCTGTATGTCTTCATACCTTAAAGTAAATTACCCAGTATCTTTGCCATCTGGCAAAGGGATCCTTTCACATTACCCAATTGTAATGCTATTATTCATTATAGCTGCCATGGTTCCAGTCTATAGTATCCTGGGAGTTGTACTTTCAAAGAGGGGTCTTTAACATTCTCAGTTAGAGAAGTCTAATGTCTAACCAGTCTTCAAAGGCCAACATAACTGAAAGTAAAATCACAGTACTATAATTGCATAGTGTAAAATACTCTCTGAAATGTGTGTACACTACACACATCAATGATGTTTTACATATTACTGATCTCTTACATAAGCAATTTTACTTTCTTGGGTCTCTTAGAAGATGCCTTGAAGGCTGCTCCTCCATCAAGTTTGTTTCTTGAATGCCTGGCATCTTCTATGTGGGTATATGCATTTTTGGAGAAATAACTAGGGACGAGCAATTTGGAAGGCCTGAGAACCAATTTTCAATCGCTTGGCCTCCCCCCCCCCCCGGCCAACCACCCAATTTTGAAAAACTACAATTCCTATTTTGACAAATTGGTATTATTTCTGATATAGCTAGCTACTAAAATCAAAAATGGTGGGCTTTACCTATCTGACCTAATTAATCCCCCCTGCCAAGAGACAGGTGACTGATGATCTAAGCCATCCTTCCTAGAGTGGCTTGGCTCTGAGTTAGGAATCTCCTCCTTTCACTAAAGCCAGGCAAATAGGAAATAGCTAGGACTGATCTTATGACCATGATTTTTTTCACAGTTGCATTCAACACAATTCCTCCATCATTTTTTCTCTTTTTTATCTCATGAGTAAAGATAGAAAAGAATTTAATTGGAGTCCAGATCACCAATGAAAGTAGCCATGCCTTCACCTCTGAAGACTGGTCGTGAGACAAATTGCAACTCAATTCAGAAAATTCTGAATCATGCTGTCTCTTTCAGAGGAATGAATTATTTTCAAAGTCATGCATACATTGTTAGAAATACAAACAGTCACTTATAAACTCAAAAATGTGCACATATTTTAGTTAATAAGAAAAAAGTGTTTTGAGAAATCATAGATTAGGGGAAGAATGAGAACAAAAATATGTACCTTAGGAAAACTCCATACAAAAATGTTTGTATGGATTTCAACGTGGAATGGGGAAAAAAAGTCTGGTATGAAAAAAGGATGGCTGAGAATTCAGATGGGAAAAACTCAGTGAAACTGAGACTAGTGTTTTTATACCTCTGCTTTGAAGGAAGACACTTATTTCCGCTCTAGTTACTGGAGACAATAATGCTTTGCCAGCTTTATAAAAAGTTACAAACCTGAGGCACAAGATTATATTTTTCACAGAATTTGTAGCCATCAGGTGCCATTGTCAACATTGAATTTGACCTCTTGAATAATGCTGACCATATAAAGTCTCCTCTAATTCCTACATCATGCCCAGCAAATGAGGTGTGCATTTTATAAAACTCAAATGCAAAGCAAGCATAAGAATTCTCTCCATACTCTTACCTCCCCTCCCCAATTCTTATGTATTTTCTAAACTGAACAGAAAAGGTCTAACTCTCGCTTCTAATCTGGTTTTGCTCCCGTCCATTCACCCATTTGCTTTTAATTTCTCTACCACCATCTCAGTCGATGGCCATGCCTAAAAAAGACAGAAAACTACAGGGCTCTGCTCTCTCATTCCTCATTGTCAAGTGCTAGCACTGCACTAGTGATATCAACCACTTAGGGAATACAGACACTATCGATGAAATGTCTATAATAAAGATAGGAAGCATGTACCTCTCCCATCATCCCCTGGGAATAAGCTGATAGATGCAGCTGGTGCCATTTTTACTTTCTACTTTGCAGTTTTTAAGGCTTATTGTGATGCCCATGTCAAAAAACCTCTTAACATGATTGCCAGCATCAATCCCCCTCCACACACGCATATACACATATTTTAAACTTGGATAGGGTTAGTATTTTATTTAATTTTTTTTATTCTACATTTATCCTGGCAGGGGACATAAATGTACCATATCATCTAACTGATTTGACAGCATGTGATTCTGCAGTACTGCTCAGGCTGAGGAAGTGTGGGCTTTGAAGCGGGAAGCAATGAGACACACTTGTAAGAGGGGATTGTCACTGTAATAAATTTGGGCTGACATCCTTTTAGTTACTCTCAATCAAAGGAGAACCCCCCTCCTTCTTCTTCTTGGCCATGCAGACACCTCTGCTGATGTCAGAACCAGATGCCCATGATGGCCAGGAGTTCAAACAGAATTCTCTGTCCAGCTAGGAGCCTGATAATGGCATGGAGCTAATGGTCTGCTGGGGTTGATGTATGAATATGGAAGAAAGGTAATGTGACGAGCAACACAAACTGACAACACTGCTTCCACCCCTTTCACATGGCAGTTAGATTAATCCCTGTCATAAACTCAGTATAAGTCAAAACTTGCTACAGTTGTAACACAGTTGATGTGAAGTTGTGTTTGTGATGTGTGTTATGAAATGCACAGCATAAAGGAATTGGTTCCAAAAATCATTATGTATGAGCAGAAGGCCAATTGGAGAAATGTTTGTGTTGATCTTCTCAACCAAAGCGTGGGATGACTCCTTCCCAGGGCCGTAGCCAGGATTTTGGTTCGGGGGCTGAGTTTGGTTTGGGGGGGGGGCTGAGACTGGGTGGAAGAGGGTTTACCCTAGCAAACCTTTTGTATTGTTATCCCAATAACCCCATGAAGGTGGGATATAATGAGCATGGTGATCAGATCATGATATGAATAAACATAACAGTTTAAATAATGTACCAGTAAGGCCTTCTCGCGGACCACCCTGAGAATTTCGGGGGGGGGGGGGGCTGAAGCCCCCTTAGCCCCCCCTGGCTACATGCCTGCTCCTTCCTGAATCTTTGTTTGCGAAGAAAAGCCAAGAAGAACTAGCACTCCTATGAACAATAGAAACAATGCCTCTGTCACTGTGTAGATGCCCAAGGGAACTACTTTGAAGGGGACAACCTTAATTTGGACACAGAATAAAATTCATTGTTGAAAGAAAATCATTCTTGTTACTTTTCTGTTGAACCTTGCAGTATATCCTGGCTGGACCACATATATGTCAACATCACACCACAATGGGTTCAGTCAAATGTGTTTGGCTTCCTCTAGGGTCAATCCAGAACATTTATATTCAGGACTGTCCATAAACTTAGTGGCAAATGCACATTTCCACAATGATTATTGACAAACTATTATGATACTTTTAATTTAATTTGTGTTGCACACAAATATTATTCTCCAAGCATCTTGTCACATGGACCACGAAAGGGAATACATGCAGTGAAAGGGAAGGCATGAGGGGCAGTTTGTGACATCTCATGCAACCTCCCTCCTCCCCCTCATCACATTGTCAGGATGGGAAAGGGTGTGTTGGCATGCTTTCCCTCTCGCCATCAGATAGCAGAAAGGGCAGCAATGTGTGTTGCCCCACTGCCCTTTTTGCCATCAGACAGGAATTGGGGGGAGACTGCGGGTAGCTCCATTGGAGGTACCCAAACAACACTTTCCTCCCTGTGGTGGAGAACAAAGCTCCTCTCAGCACTTCACCTCTGCTTTGGGAGGAAAGTGGATTAGGTCTGCCATGCATTGTGTGATGGTGCACAGCAGGCTCTGTCCAAGCCACAAATTAAAGCGGCAAAATGGGGCATTTTTTACCCCATGTGAAGGGGTCCCAAGAAAAGTCTGTCTGTTTCAGGGCTATGATTGAACATTTTTTTCACTTTGCAGATTTACCATTTTAGCAGATCTACAAGATAAAACAAGATTTGTTTAGAGAGAGATTGCCTTTGTTTTCCTCTGAAATTTAAGAGAGTGTGACTTATTCAAGGTCACCAAGTGGCTTTTCACACCTACGTGGAGATCTGAATTCTGGTCTCCCAGTGACTAGTCCACCATTCAAACCATTTTACCTCACATCCCTTTTGTTGTATTAACTATTATTTTATGACTAGCATTAAAACTCTAGTTGTCATCCTATAACTATACCAGCAGTTTTATCATTCTGTCACATTCTTACTCCTTCTGATGTGTTAGAATTAATGTTTGTCTATTGAGGTTCTCTATTGAGAAGTAGCCACAAAAGCTTATATGTAAATGCAATGTTTTACATCTGTCCAGATCCGCATAGTTAACGCAATGGTATTCCCCATAGTAACCTATGAATGTGAGAGCTGGACCTTAAGGAAGGCTGAGCGAAGGAAGATAGGCACTTTTGAACTGGGGTGTTGGAAGAAAATTCTGAGAGTGACTTTGACCGCAAGAAAATCAAACTAGCCCATACTCCAGGAAATAATGCCTCACTAGAGGGAAAGGTATTAGAGGTAAAGATAAAGTACTTTGGCCACATGATGAGAAGACAGGAAAGCTTGGAGAAGACAATGATGCTGGGGAAAATGGAAAGAAAAAGGAAGAGGGGCCAACCAAGGGCAAGATGGATGGTATCCTTTAAGTGACTGGCTTGACCTTGAAGGAGCTGGGGATGGCAATGGTCAATAGGGAGCTCTGGTGTGGGCTTGTCCATGAGGTCACAAAGAGTTGGAAATGACTGGATGAATAAACAACAACAACAGGAAACAGTAGTGAAGGTTTTGATTAGATGTTGAGCTACTGGGAACAGATATTAGAATATATATGGAACAGTTGAAGCACAAAGCTAAAATATGATAGTGTGAAATATATACTGTGCCATATATCTCATACTTGATCATGTTTTACCTATGTATATATATTCTGATATGTGTTCTCAACTTTTATAATTATTTTTCCTTACAACATATTTTTGCAAAAATAGGCTTTTTGATGGATCTTATTTGAAAATCCAACATATGGGCTAATGCAAAATGGCATATATTTTAATCGGATGTTTTGTTGATTTGGATTATGAATGAAGTACTCCTTTTTTGCAAGCTCCCTGTGCAGTAAACCCTCATTTTTCATATTCTCTTTTATTTGTGGCAAGCCAGTTCACTAGTAAATAATGAAAATCTAAGACCTTATTTTTAATATGGCTGTCACTTGCTCATTTCACATTCTGTCTCAAACCAATTAGTATGCACAAGGAAGTGAACTGAAGCTGTGGTGTTCCATATATTCTCTATAGTTCCATGATGGCTATAATGAAATCGCATGCCTCATAGGGAGCATTATAACTTCAATGCCTCTAACATTGACAATGTCATTTATAATAAACCTACAACTTAAAATAGATGCGGTGTTGAGGCACCCAGGCATTTCTAAAAAGAGGCAGTGCCTTATATTACAAATGCAAATAAAGAAATAAATTTTAGCACCTGGGGGTCTTTGGACTAAAACTCATAGAACTCAATTTTCAGCCAATCTGGATATTCATTAAGTCTGGGCATTGTAACCTAAACTAGTGATGTTTGCAAGTTTCAAATGGATATTTGTTTAGAAAACAAAAAAGAATCCGGAAGAACACTGCAAAGTAAATGTAACCCCTCACCTGTTACAAGTGTTGTCTATATTGGCTAGGAGGAGGCACCAAATGAAACTGAACCTCAACAGGGAGAAAGGTCATTACCGTATCAGCAGAGAAACTGTGATCCTATAAATGTTTCATGTCTGCTCTGACCATCCCTTACCATTGGCCATATTGTCTGAGACTGGTAGGGATGGGAGTTCAAAGAACACTAGGAATGCCTCATGTCCCCTACTTAATTTCCATGTATTTATTCAGTCTGACAAACACTTGGATAAGGTCAGCCCTGTAAGATCATATCAAAATGGGGGTGGGATGGATGGGATATAGAACCAATTTTCCAAATAGATTAAAATAATTCAGCAGAAAGCCTTTCCTCTGAGTGCTTTATACAAGTTCCCATTCTCAATCTCCATTAAAAAAGTTTGCAGTGGAATGGAGAACAATAGTTTTGCTTGCAATTAACCAGTCTAATGAATCCAGGCAATCCAGCTATACCAGTAAACTCATTTTATCGTGCCATTGCCCATTGCTTGGGCCTTGATCGGTTCTTGAGCACCTCTTCAACAACACACAGTTGTAATTTGGTAATGTGTTAGTTTTGTGACCCGTGTAGATAAAAGAGGCTCTCAGAAGGCATTAGTTATTTTCACTCACTATATAGTCTCTGATGCAGTGCACTTAAAAAGAGAGCAATGAAAATCAATCTCATTTTGAGGCTAGAAGCTCTTAATAGGTAAATATTTATGTTATTGCAAATCGAGTGGGTTAAAATCTTTTTATGAATCAATTGCAAATTATAACTATTGGTATCCTTAATAATAATTGTTTTGAGACCACAGTTGATTACTACTGTATATGTTCAGTCACTGAATCTTACTCATCATCCCAGGTAAATAAGATTTACAAAGAGATTGCAAATTATCAAAGGCATAGTGCATACAGGGTTATCCAACAAGCACCTGGTCCCCTGGAGACAAAGCACCAAAATCAGTCTCATACTCCATTCTCCTCTATGATACTCTTGTACAGCGCTCTTGGACCGACTACTGAAACTTCCACAATTGCTCAGCAATTATAACTATTGGTATAAAATTAATAATAATTGCAATCCAACATTTGGAAGACCACAGTTGATTACTACTGTATATGTTCAGTCACTGAATTGTAACTTATAACCATCACCAAAAAAAGTAAAAAGTGGTTTGTGGAATTAAAGGAGCTATGTCTAGTTTGCTTCCCTGCTAAACTTAGGTTTTGCCATGATGAGTTGGGAGTATTGTGCCACAACCGGGGGCAAAGGGAATTGAATTTGGTTAAATTAAATGTGAATTAAATGTGAAGGCCTTCATTTTCTCCTGGGAAGAAAACGTATTTAGAATGGGGAGGAAAAGCTCTTCTTCAGGTTCTATGCTGTTTCAGTCTCAACCCTGTTCCAAGAAGGAGAAAACAAAGGAACTAATTAACTCAGATCCCATCCAGACAGGTCCAAAACACAGGACCTGGTTTACTTTTACCTTGGGCATCCAAATGATGCCTAAGGAAAAAGCAAATTAATCCCAGTTTTCTCCAGATTAAGAAAACATATGGAAAGATCTGGACCTCAAACTAAAGTCCAGATCTTTCCAGGTGCTGGGCCTGTGGAGATTGACTCAATATCCACAGCCACCCCAGTTCTTCCAGCGCCTGGAGCGAAAATTACACATCGGGGGGGGGGGAGGAAATCCTTCCTCCTGTCCCCCAATTTCTGACATTTTCTTTTCACACATCAAGAGTATTCTGCAGGTTTTTTTGGGAAATAGAGGGCTGGAAGGGGACTGGATGCCATCCCAGGTCAACCAAATAACCTACTCCCTCTCAGCTTTCTGTCGTGTCTGGAAGGGTGCTCATTTGCTCATTTTATCTTCTATTGCTTAAAAAGGACTTAGTGGCTTTCCATTTAGCGGAAGGAAGTGGGTTGAATGCTTGGGGAAAGACAGAGAGTCATGGCAACCTGTAGAACTGTGCAGTGTATGCTTCTCCAACCTAAATTATTGTCAGGCAACTGAGTGGCAGTTCCTGGCCCCTTAGATGTGTAATAGTAAAATTCAACAGCTTTCTTAAATTCAATATTAAATATAAGCAACGTTTCCATCACTCCACTTTTACTAGGTATCACAAAACAACCTCATTGCTATAAAGGGTTAGAGTCAGAAGCTAAACTCCACTGCACAAAAAAGAAAAGGAAAAAAGAAATTGGGCTAGATGTTCAAAGGGGGTAAAGGACCCCCATCACTTGCAATCTTTTTCATCAATCTTTCACTTAAGCACAGATAAGCAAAGGTGACTCAGAGCACATGAATGACCTGAAGATTACAGTTCCTGCCAGAACAGTACCTTCCTCTGGGCCTCCATTCTTTGCAATGTTTTAAACTCTTCAGTAAATTAAACATACACCTTTTCTTTCCATGTTCTATTGTCCCTTGTATTCTCAATAGCATTGCTAGCATGCCGAAGTAGGACTAGAGGGAAATGGTTTACTGTGAAACACTTCAAGGAGTTGCAATCAGATGAATTTAAACACTGAAACCCTATACCGTTGCAATGATGAGTTTTAACATTATTCAGAGATGCTGGGAATCAGAATTCTCTTGTGCACTACAGGTTTGTGCTGGCTGCTAACTCATTGCTGTTGACAAATAATAGAGTTTTTGTGCCTATTTAATACAGAAAAGAAATTGAACGGAAAAGTAATAAATGCCATGAATGTGATATATAGCTTACCCTTTAGGCAATTCCCGTAGTTCAGCTAGGTAATTACACAATGCAATCTATTTTTTTTCAGCTACAGTCAATAAAAATCTGTGAAGTAAAATTCTAAATGTGGGGCCTCTGTCTTATTGGCTGTTGTGTGCCTTAAAGACAGACAGTGTGGCTTCAGGCTGATAAAGAAAGTTACCGGTTGGGACTTTCACCCCATAATGGGGTCTGCTGTATTTTCCAAATTTATGGTACATCTTTTCATTGCTACAGTCAGGAGACCCAACGCATTTCAAATCTAGTAATCTTTTCAGTGTTTAAATAGTTCCATATAGGGGATAGGATTCAAAGAAGCCCTTCTGCTTAAGAGAAGACCCATGAAAATTATTCATAAAAATGGGTTTGACCCAAAATAGCATGAGCAGAAGGCTCTTTCAGCGTTAGATCACTCATGCACACTCTTTTCTTTTTAGGCCCCTGAATGTTAAAGGGAAGTCTGAAGAGCAGATGTTACACATCAGTTTTTCTTTGTAGGGTAAAAGTATGCTATTTGAATATTATGAAAGAAATGCAGAAACAGGGAATGCAGATTCATGCCTCTATGGGTGATTATTGGGATAGATCACAACACATTCTTTCTCCAATTATTTTATGTATGTATGTATTTATTCTTGTCATAGTGATAATCCTTCCCCAAAAGATGTCTCCAAAGGCAATTAACGAGTAGTTTTAAATAATAAAAATTCTCATATGACACTTGAATATGCACAGAATTAGACGCAGGATCAGAGGGAAAAATAAGCCCAAACTGTTGCGATCTAGTAGCCTGCAGCAAAAACATCAGATTAAAAGCTCCTTCAAAAGTTTATCCAGCTTTGTTTCGCTGTTTGCTTCAGATCAAAGAAACTACCAACATATGAAACAAATACATTGCAAGTTTGATTTACAGGGTTTCTTGATAGTTTTGCTTCTAGAATGGGTAGAGATGGCGAGTGAATGAGAGAGAGAGTTAGAGAGAGAGAGAATACCCTGACAGCTTTTCAAGTACAATAACCAACTTTCTAAGCAAAAAAGCACAATTAACTAGTAGTGGCACACCACTGATGGCTCTGTTCGTGTGCCCTTGGATTGCTCAGTGGAAGAGGAATGTCAGTAGGAATTCTAATCAAGAAATGCAGAAAGGGCAGGATAGTGAGAGTATGCACGCACACACAGATGCATGCACGCACACCCATCTGTTTGGCAAATCCCCTCATATTTTTCCTGGTGTTAACTTACATCATGGGTAATGGGAGGATGAAAAGGTAAACTCAGGTGCCTCTGAGCAATTAGCATCAAGAAGCAAGAAGGAGATTCCCGTGGGACTGTTGATTCTGACAAGCTTAACTGCAGATGTCAGTTACAGACTCTCTCATTCCTGAGAGCAAAGTTGCCTCCTGTTTGCTAATATCCAAGGTAGTTATGTTTATCCAAACTCACATGGTACAAAGTTGTCTACCTCAACTGGAAGGATGTGGCTTTTGTCTATAAAGTAATAATTTCCTACAGTGGTAAAAAGCAATGTTTTTAGTATTTGTTGCTTTTGTGTGGTTTCAAGGTCTTCTGTGACGTAAGGCGATCCTAAGGCAAACAGGGTTTTCTTGGCAAGATTTGCTCAGAAGTTTGCCATTGCTTTCCTTTGAGGATGAGAGATTATGACATGCCCAAGGTCATCCAATCCCCAGCTGGTTGTAGTACAATGCTCAAACCATTGATAAGATCGTGGCTGCAACTAGACCTACCACCTGCTCCCTCGACCCGTACCCCTCCTGGCTTGTTAGATCTTGCCTGGAGGGGTTACGTGGCCTCTGTTGAATATCGTAAATAGCTCCCTTGAGCAAGGAGTCTTTCCAGAGTGCTTGAAAGAGGCGGTGGTAGCTCCATTACTGAAGAAACCGTCGTTAGACTCCCCGCGGTTCCTCCAACTACCGACCAGTGTCGAATCTTTCGTATCTGGGGAAGGTAGTTTAGAGGGCAGTAATGGAGCAGTTGCAGTCCTTCTTAGATGATGCAACATGGCTTGACCCCTTCCAGTCCGGCTTCCGTTCGGGCATGGGACGGAGACGGTCCTGGTCTCCATCACAGACCAACTCCGCTGCCAGCTCGACCAAGGCGGGTCTGCGCTGCTCGTGTTATTGGACCTCACGGCAGCGTTTGACACGGCCGACCACAAACTCTTGATCCACCGCCTGGCCATGGCTGGAGTGAGGGGACAGCCCTCAAATGGCTGACCTCCTTCCTCCACCAGCGGTCTCAGCGTGTGAGGAGGGGTGGAGTGGTCTCCGAGGGCTCCCCATTAGTTTGTGGAGTTCCGCAGGGGGCCATTCTTTCCCCTCTGTTATTTAACATCTACATGCAGCCGCTTGCACAGCTGGTGCGGAGTTATGGGCTTGAGTGTCACCAGTACGCTGACGACACTCAGCTCATTCTGAGGGTGGAGGACAGGTCGGGCCCCGTCCCCGATAATTTCAGCGCTGCCTCGAAGCCGTTACTGGATGGCTGCGAGCCAGTAGGTTGAGGGTGAATCCGGCGAAGACGGAGATCTTGTGGCCAGGTCGTCCGGGCGGTGGGGATGTCCAGCTTCCGACCCTGGACGGTGACGTTATGCCCATCATCTTCCGTGAAGAGCTTGGGGGTCCACTTGGACTCCCAACTGACCATGGAGACCCAGGTCTCTGTGGTCAGCAAGATCGCCTTCTTTCATCTCCGACAGGCGAGGAGGCTGGCCCCTACCTGTCCCGGTCCGACCTGGCCACGGTGATCCAAGCCACGGTCATCTCGAGGCTTGATTACTGTAACGCTCTTTACGTTGGCCTTCCTCTGTCGGTAACCCGGAAGCTCAGGCTGGTGCAGAACACTGCCGCCCGGCTCCTGTCTGGCTCCCAGCAGGATGCCATATAACACCTATTTTGCAGGATCTGCACTGGCTGCCCATTGAGCACGGGATTGCCTTCAAAGTGTTGGTTCTTACCTTTAAGGCCTTACACGGCCTGGGGCCAGCGTATCTGAGGGACCGTCTCACCCCATATTTCCTTCTAGATCACTTCGTTCGGAGGACTCTAATCTGTTAGCGGTTCCCTCCGCTAAGGTGGCCAAAAGAACTGCCACTCGTCGAAGGGCCTTTTCGGTCATAGCGCCGACACTGTGGAATGCCTTGCCGCCAGCTACCCGGGCCATCCATGACCTGCTCCCGTTTAGGCGGGCTTGTAAGACTCACCTTTTCCGGCTGGCTTTCCAGGTCTAGGTCAAAGAGCGGACCCCTTGACAACGCTGCCAGACCGCTGAACTATTTTAATTGTGTTTTAACGCTGTTTTACTGTGCATTTTTATCTCGTTTTATATTGCATTTTAGTGTGTTATGCTGATTGTATATTGTTTTGCCCCTGGCTGTAAGCCGCCCGAGCCTACTTGGGAGTGGCGGCATAGAAGCCGAATAAATAAATAAATAAATAAATAAATAAACAGAATTTAATTTGCTTTTTGGTTTTTTTCCCTGTCTCCTGCTTAAGAGTTGGCAACAATTTTATCTATTTTATCAGATGAGAACATAAAGGCATAGGACAAAAGCACAGACGTATTGCTCTTTTCTCTCCACATTTCTTGGTTCTTCTTTTCTTTTCAGATGGAGTCTCTAACCAAGGTGTACATCTTGAGCAAAACAGTTATCCCAGTTGAGGAAAGTCGAAGACAAAGGAAATGCTCCCCCCCCCCCCCAATCTTTGCTGAAATGAGTACTGTTTCTTGTGACTTTTTTGGGGCTTCAGTTTGTTTGCTTGCTTTAGCCACCTATATGACAATATCCTTCCTATTGAAGTCAATCTATTATATAAAGGGGTTCCCGTCATGGAACGACCGTCCCAAACAGAGAAACCTTACAATGCAGAAACACCAAACTTGCCAACAGAAATAGGCCTCAAGCAAGGTAGGTTTGTAGCAAAGAAACTCCCCCCCCCAAAAAAACCCTAAAAGGCCCCCAAAACAATGAGTAAAAAAACAACTACATTTCCCAGCATCCTCCGGGGCTGCCAACGACTCTCCCAGCCTCTACATTCTGACAACATGATTGGCTGCCAATAAGGGCGGATTTGCATAACTCCTGTAGTGGCCAGCCAACATGAACATTCCGACCCATAATAAACTGTCAGAGGAGGATAAGGCAAAGGGCTGAGGCACAAACACAAACACCCAATTTACTCCCCACAGAAAATTTACACCCCTACAAATCACAGACCACGCCCAAAATTGACAGTAAGGCTTCATTAACTTAATTTCCCTGACTAGGCCTCAGCTCACTGGACATTGTGTATGGCCTGAATTGACAGTAAGGCTTCATTAACTTGATTCTCCCGACTACGCCTCAGCTCACTGGACATTGTGTATGGCCTGAATTGACAGTAAGGCTTCATTAACTTGCTGTTCCTGACTAGGCCTCAGCTCATGGGACATTGTGTATGGCCTGAATTTACAGTAACCTACCTTGGCACACAGAGCCCCTATGACCCACGCTACATTCTACTACAGTTTGGAGGAGGGTGGACAATGGATTATGGGACTTGAAGTACCTCCAAGGATAATGGGATTTGTACTACTTCAAAACCCATCATTCCCCACAGACCACTGAGGTCCAGAACCAAGACCGATAAAGACCAAACTTGGCACACAATGCCCCCCATGACCCACGCTCCATACGACTGCAGTTCAGAGGAGGACACACCATGGATAATAGGATTTCAAGTACCTCCACTCACTTCCAAAGTACTCCACCCACACAAGCATCAACCTCTACATCAACACAGCAGACGGAAAGACAAAAAACATTGTATATCCCCACAGGGCTCTTACCCCATTAGACTTGTGCCTTTCACAAAGGCACGGGTCTAATGGGCTATCAAATTAATTTGGGATAAAGCACAGTTTTCCTGCTTTGTCTTGAATTAATCCTCTTTTACTAGAGGTGCTGTTTGGATGCCTCCAATAAAAGTGTGACAGGGCCCGGGATATGGGACCTGTCTGGATGGGCCCTTAGTGGGTTTGCCTTTGACTTCCACTAAGACTGAAAGAGTGTCTTTAGGTTATACAGAGTCTGGCTATTTTACTTTTCCTGCACTGATGATGAACATCTATTGTACATCTATTGCCACCATAGAGAGTACTATGTTTGTACCTGTATGCCCTTGTTTTCCTCCCATACCTGCTCTGTGTGCCATATCCGAAGATCTGTCACATAAAACAGTCATAGAGTGGGACACATTTTATACAGGAGCAGGCAAAAGAAAAAAGTGCATTATCTCATATTGCAGTGGGGAAAATTAAGCTGAAATCTCTCATTCACTTACCTGGGAATGCCTATCAAATCAATGAGATTAGGGAGAACTACTAGTATATATGAGTATACTCACATTGGATTGTGCTTTGAAAGCCTGAGAAGTCAGAAAATTTGTTCAGCTTTAGCTTTTGCTGGTGTGGAAATGAGAAGTTGGGAAAAATAATTTTAAAATTGTTCACTAAGGGACTTTTCATACCATGTAATTTTCAACACGACTCCATTTTACCAGGAGGACCTCTGTCTTGTCTGGACAATTTGCTAGCCCTCATCCAGACACAGCAGCCAAGCACCGGTTCAGGGTCTGGAGGACATCATCTGACTGCATCCTATGACACCTTCTGAGTACTGGGAAAGCCAGACTTTGCAGGGGTCTAGGATGCATGTCGGGCCTCGCCTCTCCAAGGATCTTGTCCATGAAGGGGCAGGCTATTCAAATGCATGCCAGATCAGGTGGGTGGTCGGACCATGGCAAAGGAATGATGGTCAGTTCCTCCACTCCGGGCCAGATCTAAAGTGTGTCCAGCACTATGGGTGGGACCCGATATTAACTGGGACTGGAAAACAAAATCCAGGATTCCATAAGATGTAGCTATGGTGGTTAAAGTGATATTAAAGTGCTATAATTTGAAAGTATGAATGAGCTCCAGGATGCCATAGAAGCCTACACAGCAACTTCTGTATCAGGACTCTGGGGAGGACAGGACAATCCCACAGGCAGATTTTTTGTCTGGTAAAATAAATCAATCTTCTGCATTGTTATAACCTTCCACTTTCATAATACTCTTCACTATGTCTGTCTGATACTGTATTATAGACTAAATTAGTACAACATATTATCGCTGAACTTGTGATCATTGCCACCATGGCTAAATTTGGCTTCACAAGAATGTAATGTAACTGACAATTAATAAATTAAACCCCTTACTTCATCTGTTATTGCAGATAATTGTCTCACATTGTGCCATGAAATTTTGTTCAAAAGTACAATGACTCCTATCTCAATATGCATAATAAGAATGTGATATCCTGTCATTACTCAATTTTGCACAGTAATTAGGTTTCCCACCTGCTCAATACTGAGATTCCAAAGAAAGTAATAAAGCCAACATTATGTAAGACTCGGAACAGCTACAAATAATGTAGTTAAGCAGTGAAAGTTTTTCTTTTCTTTAGAAGGTGGAGTTTCTTAGTAGGCACAAAACAACAGTGTGTATATACCTGATGGTACTAGACTATATACGCTAGTGTACGTAAGAAATAACACAACCCCCGTAGGTATGAAAATAGCACTCTATTGGTACATCAGAAAAGTTCTAACAACATGTAAGTAATAACATTGATATCACAGATACAATATGGGCAAGCGAGGCGCACCCAATAGGCCCCCCAATGTACTTGCACGATGGCGTTGGTTGTGCTGAGCGGCGTCCCCAGTGCAATGCAAAGGCAAAGGCAAGCTTGAAGCGTGTGCTGCTCGGTTCGGCGTGAGCCGGTCGGCAAAGCGGGCGCGCTGGAGGATGACGTATGTCGGCGCCCGCATAGGACGTCGTCGACGTGATGAGATACTAGTCATCCTCCAGCGCCGCCCGCTTTGCCGGACCGGCTCACGCCGAACCCGAGCAGCACACGCTTCAAGCTTGCCTTTGCCTTTGCATTGCACTGGGGACGCCGCTCAGCACAACCAACGCCATCGTGCAAGTACATTGGGGGGCCTATTGGGTGCGCCTCGCTTGCCCATATTGTATCTGTGATATCCATGTTATTACTTACATGTTGTTAGAACTTTTCTGATGTACCAATAGAGTGCTATTTTCATACCTACGGGGGTTGTGTTATTTCTTACGTACACTAGCGTATATAGTCTAGTACCATCAGGTATATACACACTGTTGTTTTGTGCCTACTGTTACCAGCCTGCTCGTTTACTCTGTATCTGTCTGGAGTTTCTTAGTAACCATAAATGCTGGACTATATGCAATACAATAAAATTCAGTGTGCTATAAATTTTAATTTATTTTTTACAATGTCTACTCAGCCTTTTTTTCTTTCAAAGATTTTGTTGATTTTACAAAGAAAAATCATGAACATATTTTTGTTCAGCAATAAAATAGAAAAGATAAATAGATTTGCAGAAATAAATACTAGTATCAGAGCATCTTTAGAAATAATATACTAATGTAGTAGAACTCTCAAAGTAGAATTTTCATTAGACATGCTTCAGTGATCCAAAAAACCTGGGAACTTGATATTAGTGTATCCACCATGACTTTTGGATATAAAGTGTTAATTAGACCACACTCCCCTTTTAAATGAGTACCTCCTCTTTATCTAAATATCTTATTGTTTAATAGTTTTCCTGTTTGTAAAGCAATTTACATAAATACATTTTAAGTATATAAAAAGGTATTGGATTATCTGAAGCTTCTTGTAATGGCATTGTTTTAACAGACTGTGGTAATATGATTTGTATTACCTATCATTATATAGGAGAAGGTTATGAAAGTATAAATTCTACTTGGGTTCAGTATGCTTTGATGTTAGGGGATCTTACTCTAATATGGTCTCAGATATACTGTTTATAACTCCTCCATCTGTCCAGTGGTAACATGAACATTAAACTGTACTTCTCTGATCCAACTCAACAGCCTGCTCACACATACAAAAATCTCTGAATGACCACACCAGCTGCTGCTAGTACCTATGGCTGGAGATCTCCTATCATAATTGCCATTGTTTCTTTCCCAATATCTACATGGGCCACATAAAACATTTCCACTTTGAACCCACTATGAGCAGTTCCAATGACATATGGTCAGTTCACCAGAAGCGCTGCTTCCAGCCTTTAATCTGACACATGAAGATTATTTCTACAATGTGTGGCCCTACATGTTTTTGACATATGGGCAGTTGAATTGGGCAGGATCCAAGGTAATCCAGTGACCATATGTCAAAAATACCCACCGTAGTTTCTCTGGCCAGAAGCGGAACTTTGCTGGCAAAGTCACTTCTGGTGATTATGTGGTTGGATGCCCTGTTGCGACCTTGCCAGAATTGACTTTGCTGGCAAGGATCTGCCAAGGAGCTGCTTCTGGGCTGTAAAAACAGCAATGATTGCAATTCCCATGAGGACAGGGCACTGATGCCAATCTGTTTTCAGTGGACTACAAAGTGGCTTTGAGGTGCTTCATCACTGGTATGTACCCAGGTTTACCCAGGCAGATGACTCCAGGCTGTTTTGCTTGGTGTGTGCAGCCTTTGATTCAATATCCTAGATCTTCATTTAAACAACTGTGACTCGTACATACTCCTGTACAGACTGGGAAATAAGCAAGGTACTGCCTTGCTAGAGGAGAACAAGGACAAATGGTAGTTTGAAGTAAGGGACAAGATTCCTATATCTTTAATGATTGTGTAGGAGACGGGATGTCAGCAAATGTTGGAGAAAGGAAAGCTTAGGTGTGAACTGAGATCTAACCATGACCCATAGAAGGAAGTGAATTCTGATTCAAAGTGCTGAGTGATTGTGTATAGGGCAGGCCCAGATCATGCTCTTTTGGCACCCTAGGCCAAAGGCTCTGCCCCCGCCCCCTGCCCGCCCCCGTCTCCGCTCCACCGCGGCTCCGCCCGTGGCTCTGCCTCTTCCTCCTTGCCGGCACGAGGAGGAAGGAAAGCCCCACCCCCGGAGCCATGCATGGCAGTGGCCCCAAGGGCAGGGCCACCCCGCAGCTCCTCCCTCCCTCCTAAAGCCGTCATGCCGAACTGGAAGATGTTCTGCTGTGTATTTCTCTATGTTCTGTCTTTCTCCCAATCCTATCACTCCCCCTATCTATACCCTACCCCCTACCCCCTTCCCTCCCACACCCTTTTCTCCCAATCTTTTGTTTTTATACTGCTGTAAAATCAAATAAAAAAATATTCACAAAAAAAAAGAAGTGGCCGAAATTGCTCTTCTGAGGCTGGCATGACAGCTTTAGGAGGGAGGAAGGAGCTCCCCCACAGCTCCTCCTTCCCTCCTAAAGCCACCATGTTGGCCTCAGAAGGGCGATTTTGGCCGCTTCTGAGGCCGGCATGATGGCTTTAGGAGGGAGGGAGGAGCCGTGGGGAGAGGCTCCCCCACGGCTCCTCCTTCCCTCCTAAAGCCACCATGCCGGCCTCAGAAGGGTGATTTCGACTGCTTCTGAGGACAGCATGACGGCTTTAGGAGGGAGGGAGGAGCCGTGGGGTGGCTCCCCACAGCTCCTCCCTCCCTCCTAAAGCCAACACGCCGGCCCACCTAAGAAAAAAGGGCAATCTTTGGGGGGGGGGGCCCATAGATTCTCAGAGGCAGCAGAACTGCCTCTGAGAGTCTATGGCGCCCTGTGCACAGATGCAGAAGCGCCCAAAGATTGAACTTTTTTTAAAAAAAAAATATTTTTAATTTTGAGGGGTCCGGATTGGCCGCCCCCCCCATGGCTGCCGCCCTAGGCCATGACCTAGGGTGGCCTTATGGGTAATCCAGGCCCGGTATAGGGCAGCTCTGTACCTTTCACAAGTATGACAATCAATTCAATTCTATATGCTCCATTGAAGTGTTGCATTTTATCTTGTAGCAGAAAAATACATTCAGGAAAAGAAGTACTGCATATATTTCAATTTCCGCTGAAAATTTTCAGTCTCCCTTAACTTACTGAAAAGGATGTTTCTCTCCATGACTTCCCCATGTGACTTCAAAATGTCTAAACTTTTACATTCCTTGCTGTGATGCACTGAGCTTGTAGTCACAAGCTGTGGAAGTATGGATTAGTAAGCTACCTTTAAAATATATCACTATCTACTAAGCTAAAAACAAATATTAAAAAGTTATAACACTTTATGTTCTGTATTCTTCTAACTCTTTCCTATCTCAGTGTGTAACTAGACCACATTCAGAGAACATAAATAGGCTATTTAGATTTCTTCTTTTTTTTAAAAAAAAGTATGTGAAGGGCATCTGAAGGTTTGTTTTGAAGGGTTATTCCTTTCTCTTTTCTCTCAGTGTGCAATTTCCATGTAGACAGACACATATCTTTAAATAACACATGACATTATTATTGAAATTATATTGAAGGCCATGCATTATGTTAGCGAACATTTGTCCTTTTAATATGACCCTTTATCCCTGCTAGTTAATTTGTTTCATTTCTTTGCTGCATCTCAGCAAGAAATGAACTAAAAATATTGGCTTAGTATATCTTTTGTAACATGGAAGTTTTCATCAGTTTTGCAATATACGAGTATGTGAACTCATATTAGTCCTCCAATTGACCTGCATGTTCACACGAGCAGTGCTATAGTTTTAGAACTTTTAGCTCTTCAGGAAAAAAGGTTTTTTGAAATGTGAACATCTCCACAAAATTCTCTAGTATTGCCAATACAATACACCCAGTAAAAATCACAACAATAATAAGATTTATTAAACAGTTTATAAACTGCCTGCACCACTCTCCATCAAACTAGGTGATATACGGAATTGCAAGGCCAACTATGAGAAGTGAGGGTAAACTGGATGAAAGGGCACTGTGACCCTTACTTCACAAACCACTCTTAATGTTTCTCCAAATATCATAAATAACCACCCTGATGAAACTATGATACGTCTTCTTGTTATCCTCTCGTAGGACAAGAGTGGCAAGTGAAGACCAGAGAGACCTGAGAAGCATCTGGCTATGTGACTATAGGCAAGTGTATAATGATCGTGCCTTCTTCCAGGACCTTCAACAAACCTTAGAAGGTCCCAGAAGATGCCTTTGCAAAGTGTCTGATTATAGTGACATGGCCAGAGGCTTTTCAGCAGCCCTATACTCTCCATTGGCCACTACATAGACAATGAGAAGTTACAGAGAAAAGTCCACGGTTTAGTCATTAAATGAGAGAGGAGGAAGAGAAGCCCGACTTCCTCAATGACAGGTAAAAAGAGATACTTAGATCCTGAAATGAGGAAGAGTATATTGGAATTATCTCTGTTTATGTCATTAACAGGATTCCAGCCATTGTTGAGACTCTAGACCAGTAGTTCTCAAACAGTGCTCCTCCAGGTATTGTGGACTACAGCTCCCACAATTCATAACAGTTGGTAAGCTGGCTGGGATTTCTGGGAGCTGAAGTCCAAAACACCTGGAATAGCATAGTTTGAGAACCAATGCTATAGATTATTCACATTTATTGTGACAATTTCTTAAGGCAGGTATATGCCCAGCAGTTCTCATTTCATTTAAAGACCACACTAAACAACTGGAATATTAAATGTTTTGTAGGCATGCAGCTCATCTGTACACAAATACATATAATTCCTTTATTTCAGTGATAGTCATCTTCAGCAATTTTGCCATCCAATCCTGCCATACTAGTAATCTGCCTCAGGCCATAGCCTCAGTAATTGTACCTCACAAAAATTTGGTGGCCAGGCAAAAATATTGCTTTAAAATAACCAGGAAAAGTTTACTTTGAAATGATACATAATAATAGATTAATGAAACATTTTGAGTTTGATATGAATGTTGGTGGCAAACTACGGACATGTTTTCTCCACCTATTTTTGAATTTTTATTGCCAATATATTTTAAGAGCAACTTGATATACTGAGACGTACACACAAGAAAAATTAGTAAGTGCCAGTGAGCTAGGAAGTCACAAAGTCATGCCTTGTGACCAATGAGTGAATTATTAATATAATGTCCTGTGGTGATATGCTACACTCTATGGCCTGATGTGGTTTTGGACAATGATTCACTATTTTAATATTTCACCAGCTAAATTCAGATCAATGATGACAGTCATGGATACCCCCCCCCCCCAAACTTGGTACCATCTAATATATTATGAGAATGATACCTTCTGATGAAACCATAGTCTTTTTAATAATACCATCAAAAAGTAATCTGTTCAATCATTACAATAATTTTATATTTGTGTTTTATACTGCTACTTGGCCTATGGGAGAAAAGAATAAGAAATTATATAAGTTCAAGACATTCTCTGGTCCTACAGATGCTTAAATGATTTAAAGTCTCAATGATTTTTGTTATATTGATTCAATGAGAATCCATTATACATGAATCAAGGGCTGCAGTTTTAATGTATATTTTTTAAAAGGAACTGTACCCAAATATGTCACTTTGCCTCACAAAAGTTTACGTTCTGATAAATGTAGCATATGCACTTTCAAATAGTCTCAAACCTTCTTGCTCTCTCTTTTTTCAAGTGTGCATTTTTAAAATGATTGATAATATAGCACTTACTATGCTATCACACCTCTCAGTATCTAAGAGCGTCACTTCACACATGCCTTGGTTGTCAATCTGCTGCTTTCTTCACCTTCATTTTGTACTTCACATTCCTCCAAGAATCTGCAAGGCTGAAATACTGCACAGATTGAGATGTGGAAGAGAGCTACTGGTGCATATGGCTGAAATTATCTTTAGAACTGTTGAGCCATTTTCTCTCTCTATTAACCTGGATATTAGTTTCTTGGAGGGATAGTATGGTTTCACAATTCCATGCCATTGGAAGATTTTGCTGTGGAGGAGAACCGTAATACACCTAGCTTTAAAACATCTGGCCTGGTTGCCGATGAAAACGAACAAGATGCTGAAATTTAAGACATTTAGCAACATCTTATGAATGGATTTCAAAGGACAAGGTGTCAAGTTTTGTTTCTCAAGGGAACATGAAAGGGAAGAAGAAAAGGATTGACAAAAACAAGTGTCAGTCATAGAAAGGAGGGAAATTATTGGTTTATCCTTTTCCTGCCTTTTTAACACTCTAAAGTTTTTTCTTCCAAAATATAAAGGAATTTGCAAAAGTTGGTCAGTTTTTATCAAAACAAAATGGAATTAAATGTTCACCCATCACTATTTGAATGTAAGTTTGTAATGAAAAGTAAAGAATGTGCCCATGTTTTTAAAACCATCAGCTAGAGATGCTCAATGCCACATCCTTCCTACTTTTTATTTCATTCTGAATTTGTTTTTTTAAAAATTGAATCCATGTTTCCACAACATAAAGAATTACTCGCTTACATTAAATCTTATATTACTTGAAAAGGAAATGTTAAGGTTTGCAAAATTCAGGTGTAGCTCTCTTGTGATGTGTATAGTTCAAATGTCAGGGACTCTAGTGGAGCAGGAGTCTACAGGATGTTCGGATATCAAACATCAACTTCCAAAGTATCCTTTTGCTATTTTTCACAAGAATAAATGGTCATAGTACCATTGCTGTGGTAGCAAGGGAATGAAGAGGGCATCGTTTCTTTAACAGCGCAAGGCAATATGAAGCATAGCCTAGGAAGCAGACTTTCACTTCCAGTTAAAGGCTAAGGTGTAATGTTTTATTCCAGAAAGGGCAAAGAGGGCAAGGGAAAGATGGTATGTGAATAAGGATTAGTAAAGAATAGAAGGGGAAAAACTTAGGCAGGGGATGCTTTTTTCCAGACAAACCCCTTACATTTCTCACTTCAGAGGAAAAGAAATAACTGGTGAACAAAAAGGTCAGCTTTTCTGGTTTTAAATGAGTAATATATCACAGATCAAAGAAAACCCATGGCAATAACAGAAAAATAGACACGGAAAGGGGTTGCCATTTTACCTTTTTCATGTCCTTACAAATAATGAATCAGTTTATATGTATTTCATGTCTGACAGCCTTCTATTGGTATTCCATGTGTGAGAAAATGGGTTAGCAAAACCCACTAATAAAGATGGGGAGCTGTTTGTTTTTTGGAATGAGGTTCACATTTTTTCCCTTTAGGAACTGAAAAAATATGCAGTATTAAGTTAATCATCATATATACTCATCCTCACAATAAGCCTCATTAAAGAGATTAGAAGGAAAGGAGATGACTTTGTGGAATACGTCCTTTAGATGACTAAAGGACATATTCCAGATCTAGCTATCCTATTCTGTTGTCAAAAGTCATGCATGTTCTATACAAGATAATGCTTTATACATTATTATAAATGGCAATCCCTAAAAAAAGTTCAGTACTTTCACCATGGAGTTAAAGTACATGATTGAATTACATGTTCTGGGGGGTCACATAATTGGGGTAAGAAAGTGCTTAACTTTAACTGGATTTTGTGGATAATAATTGATACCTGCAAGAACAATAACCAGAAACATGTTTCTCTCCCATGTCTACCATCTGTAAGTAAAAAAGTACACTATTCTCCTAGGGCATTAGAGAACAAATACTTCCTTTCAAATAAAAAGTGCTTCTTGGAACACAAATCATTTTGAACTAATCTAATCCAAACTACTTTCAACAGAAGTTCTTTTTCAAGTGAATTTTAAAAATTAATTGCATGGTATGTCATCAATTTGTACTGATTTAAATATAAACTTTGGGGCTATTCAATTAATTTGGAGTAAAACCAGGATAGAAGGAAACAGTTTCACTGTGCAGATGATTACATTGGAAGTCCTGGAAGTAAATTGAGGGCCGGGTGGTACTTACACTCACAGCAGAGGCTGGTCACAAACTGCTTCCAAGTTCCCGAGGATCTGTGTTTTGACATTAGTGGACAATATGAATTGCAGGCTCTATTTCAGAGTATCCCCTGATTTTGCTTACTTTGGTTAAAGGTAAGCACACTACACCATGCATTTGTGACATGTGTTATATAAACACCACACTCCCAAGCTGCTTTCAAGCTGCATTAAATGATCAGTGTAGATTTGTCCTCTATTTTTCTATATTTATTTACTTCATTTCATAATATTATTTCAGAATTCTATAGAGTTAAGATTCAGAAATTTTACTCATGTCACAGCAAAATGGAATTTTAGTTTGGGTACTGGCTCACATTCTGTCCTCCCATGGTTAGATTAAACTGCATTGCTTAATAAATATGCTACAGGTCTATCACCTTCTCAAGAATTCCAGTTTTATTTCTTTTTTCATTTTTACAAATGCAGCACCCACCTTGCTAACATGTTTTGTGTGGCACTAGGCACAAGGATTGAAGAAAAAAATGCTGTAACTTTATTCAATACAGGGATTTCTGTGATATGATCATCAATGGGATAGACGTGCATTATTTAAATGTAGAAACCGGGTTAAGCCAAAGTGATTGACTTCTGGCTTCAAATCCCATAGTATCAGTTCCTGTGGTTTGTCCTAACTTGACCCCTTAAAAGGATCAGAGACTCCACAGCATTTCTTTAGATAGCACTGAATGGCACTTTGGTTGACTGGTAAGGAGTATGTTTTGATCCACAAGCTTGTAGCAGTATAATTTTCATTTTCAAAATAAGAAAAAAATGCTTTTTTGGTTACTTTTGTTAAATGACAAGTTTTAAAAACCATCCCTAACAGCTAAACTAGGGAGACAGATATTTGGGAGCCTTTGAGTTTTAGTTCTAGTCTCTTTTTCAAAACTTTGGGCTAAACAGGAAGCCTTGGTTAGAAAAAAAAATTGTTGGAACAAACTAAAACCTATAAATTTCAATGCATCTGTTCTAAGTAATGTTGAGTTTGTGCAAGAGGAGCTGAAGGAATACCTTGGGGCTTCCACAGAAATCCACAAAAAGTGCCCTTTACCTTTTCTTTCAAGTGTGAGAATCTTGTGTCACTGTTCTGAAAAGAAAAACTACATGACATCCAGGGACTTCTTGTCCTTATTTCAAGGTAAATCAGATTAAACTCTGCACTAAGGAAATGTTTATAATGTTCCAGTGTTTGGCTAAAACTCTAGAACAGCCCTTATCAGTCCAGGGAAAATGCAATGGATCACTCTCATTTTACCTTAGTCGCTGCTTCAGATGTGGGAGAGCACCGGGATCACAGTTGGCCATCTCAAGTGCCCCATCCTGACATCAGCAGAGACCTACATGGCCAGAGAGGAAGGAGGATCAGCTTCCTTCTTCCTCTTAGTCATGCAGTTGTCTTTATCAATGTCAACACAGGGCACTTGAGATGGCCAACAGTGATCCCAGAGCCTGCAATGATTCTGAAGCTCTTTAGCTATCCAGTAGCAGTGGTGGTGATAGGGAAGGCAAGGTGATGGTCCAGCAGAGCTGAACCACTTTCATTCTGGCAAGACACCTCCCTATCACTCCATGAGTTGGCCATGGAAAAAGTAGCCAGGTCCAGTCCAGAGTACCACTGATCCAGACTGGTTGCAGATTAAGCAACCAGTGTAGATAAGACTTTGATTTTAAAAGTTCCACAGCATTGTACACCAATCTGCATCAGCAACTGCTAGAAAGGCTTCAGTTATACACTCAGAGTCTGTGCACAAAGCATTCTTCATGGTTTTTGTACAAAGACAAAGCTTTTTTTTAATCTGCAGAAAAGAGTACTCTTTATGGGTACTGACTTCTCCTTTAGGACTTTACAAACCTAGAGAGTAAGTCTGTCATTATACAAACAAAATAAGTATGGAGCACTTTGTTTAATGACATTTTTCCAGCATATAGAAAAGCTTTTTAAATTGTTCTCCCTTTTGAATATATACCCTTAAACATTAGGTCTGCACTAGACTCATCTTTAGATATAGATTGCTCACATGAGTATTTTATTGTCTCCTGGAGAGCCATTTTGAAATCAAGCAATGTACAAAGAAAGACAGAAAATGGAAGAAAAAGATGCCCATTTAGAAGAAAGTTCAACAGTTGGTATTCTTTTGAGAATATACTCTAAAAAGCAGGGTGCTAATTAGACAGATTACAATGCAACTATTCTGTTTTAGCACATCTCTGTATTCCCCAGTAGTATCTAGTTAAAAGCTTCTAGGGTATTTATGTAGCAATACACTCTATGATAACCATGAACATCTGCAATTTTATGGCTGTTACACCATAGACTCTTGGAATTTCACAGAGATTGAACTCATCTCTGCTTTAAAAGCACAATTCTTTCTATGGTGAATCATAGGAATTTTCACCCTCTAATTCCGTTTCACCACCTGAGATCATACTGAAATATTCTGTGAAGTAGAAGCTACAAAATTACTTTGATGTTACTAATTGTTGTTGTTAATATAATGAACAGCAGTTTATTAAAAAGTCAAGGTATTAAATACCAAGACTCATTGTACAACCATTTACTTTGGAAAGCAGATATTTTTGTGTTGGATTATAGGGGGGATGCCATCAAAGAGGATATATTTTTATAAAATGTCAGTAAATTAATTGTAAGCTTTACAAATGGATGGCAGAAACCGTAAGGACAAAGCAATAGAAAAAATAGGCCAAAAAGCTGGGTGAGTCAATGGGAGTTATCAAAATGTTTTGGAGTATACTTTCTGGAAGCTCAAGTTACCTTGCTAATGGTGATTAATAATAGGACTTATACACCAAAGCTTTAGGATACCTGACTACCTAACCTGTGATAATGCCTAGATTTAGACATACTCTTAAAATTGAGAGTGCCAACTGGGACCAGATTCCTCTCACCGGCTAATAATTGTGGTTTATGCTAGGATTTTGAAGAATTGCACAAAGTAATATACAATGCCTCATTTCTCAATAGCCTTCCCTAATGTGTTAGTTGCAGCCAGACAATGCTAGGTGCCGCTCCTTTACAGACACACACAGTGACGATCATTCATTGGTCAGGGAAAACTGTGCCCAAACTGTCATTACACTGCTGGAAGGAGAGAAGAAGCAGGTGTCACTTTCCAAACATTCAGCATCACTGTGGATTTCTGGAGTGAACAGGTTATTGTACACCCCCATTTTTTTGAAATATGAAGTCAATTGGTGAGAGAGAAAACAAGTCATGACTTGCTCATTTGTTTTTAAAGTGTAGAGGAGATTGTCTAATTCTTTCACCTTCTCTCTGTTTCCCATGTGCTAAGGGGTTGTCAATAGATTTGCATGGTCTGCTGTAACCTGTCTATTTTTCAGGACAGCTGAACAAGAGGTTCAGCATATAATACTCACATGTTCAAATTCACTATAATTGTGTGAGGATATAAATACATATGACTTATTGAGGAAAGGGACACTATCAGTAATAGCGTCATTTGAGTTACTGAATTTAAGTTGTTTGACTGAGCAGCAAGTACCATAACAATGTTTTTTTAAAGTATATTTTATTAGCAGTTTTCAAGAATAAAAAGAACAAACAACATTCAACTTGACTGACACATGACTACCCTTCCCCTACAATACAAACACCCACATTCACTAACACACAAAGTATCTTAGACTTCCCCCTCTGAATCCCACCCTCTAGGACCTTCACATGGTCCCTCTGTATCTTTATTTTTAATAGTAAAAAGCAAATCCTCCTAGCCGAACCTGGCGTTGTTTCAATACAAGTAAACATTTTCATTAATTTTCATATTTCCTTGTTTTTTCAAATATTAATGACCAATCTGTAGTTTCCATATTTTGGGACATTGCCCTCGTCAGGCCGTCCATATTCATAATGTCCATTAACTTGAGCACCCATTCATCCGTCTTGGGTAGGATCTTTTCCTTCCAATGTTTTGCCATCACCAGTCTCGCTGCTGTGATACAATAAATAAAAAGTTTTTCTTTATTCTTATCAATTGAAAAATCTAGTAGGCCTAACAGCATATATTCTGCTTTGAAAGTAAACTCTATTTTTAACGCTTTTTTCATTTCCCTGTACACGCTTTTCCAAAAGCTTCTTACCCGGTTGCACCCCCACCACATGTGGAAAAATTTCCCTTCAACTGCTCCACATTTCCAGCATTTATTACAATATCTGGGATTATATTTGGCGATTTTACTTGGTGTCAAGTACCACCTGTAAAATATTTTAATACCATTCTCCTTTAAATCATTAGCGTACGTATATTTATGGTGCTTTTTCCAGATCCTTTCCCATTGTCTTAGAGGGATTTCGTGGCCTAGGTCCTGAGCCCACCTCACCATACACACTTTTATGGTTTCTTCCTTTGTGTTCCACTGCAATAGTTTTTTTTATAGAGGACTGAGATTTTCCCTTTCTTTTTTTGGATTAATCCATCCCAAAAATGTTTGGAGTTATCGAAACCTCGGGCTTTATCTTTTCGATATATTTCAAAAATTTGCCTATACTGGAGCCAGTCCATAGTACTGTCCAGCTCTCTTAAGTACCATAACAATATTGACTTTACAGTAATGTGCAATACCAACACAAAACACAACCCAAGACAAATTAATGGTGTCTTGGTTTTTAGGTCTGTTCCTAGGGCTATTTGGGATGCTGATTGAGAAAATTGACCACATCCATTCAAGTTTCTAAGATATGGTTATCAGGATTTTCTACGGACAAGCAGATGGCTACCGGTATATGGCATATTTTCTGTATCTCAAAAACTAGAGCCGATACAGGGAAACTAGTGCCATTTTTTGAATCGGCAGGTGAAATATACACAGAAACAGGTTTAAAATTTAAGGCACCAAAGTGTGTATTGACCACTGCACTTTGTGAAGACAAATACTTTGTGAGGACAACTGAACTTCTTTTAATGCACACATACACATAGAATTCTATTATGATAAAGTTATTCTGTAATGCCTTTAGTGATGAAAAAACTGTTCATTGGCACATATATACATCTAGAATAGCTGTTGTTCCTTCACTGACAGGCAACATGAGCAAAGAAAGGAATGAAACACATTATCTCTGTGATGACGCAGCAAGCGCCACTTGTATGTAAAACTTTAAGTTGCTAAGGTTTGCACTGTTATATTGTGTTTCTGCAAGCCTGCTCAATTTTGCTAAGGTTTGATGTTGCATTGATTGGTTCTTAAACCTGTCAATCATCATTTGGCAGAGCCCAATTGAGTTTGTTCAGCCCCTTTTCCCAGGGACTTGGAAATCTAGCCGTTTTCTTTACAGAGTTTTCCTGGATCCCTCCAGAAGAGGACATATCTGAAGGTTTGCCAGGGTCAACCTTAGTCAAGCCATCTCTCAACACAAGATAAATACTTTCCTTGGATCTCATACAACAAGCCCAACATACTGGATAGTTGTGTAGCTTTGAGGAGATCCAGGCGCCTTCGAACTAGTTGGCTGGCACCCAAAGGAAGGTCCCATACCTTCAGTATAGGCCAACTGTCTAGGGTCTCAAGTGTCCTTACCTCGAGACCATAAAGACAGAGCGGACTTGGAGAGCCATCCAGCTGAAGCTTCCAGGACCCAAGCAACCAAGAGACTGTAAAGTATATTTCTTTTATCCTTTTGGGAAACAAAGTAAAGTGCTTGAGTGCAAATAACTCATGATTTAAGTAATAAAGCCTGTTTGAATTATTAAAAGTGTCCAGCTTGGTCCTTGGGAGCCCCAAACCTCTAAAGGAAGGCAAGAAGCAATCTCCCGGTAGAGAGAGCCTATGTCCTCACCCTTCCTGAATATATAGACCGGGTGCGATGGCACAATCTCTTTCTTGGTAAAAAAAGTAAGAGAGTCTATTGCTCTCCTCTCTTCCCAGGACAGAAACCTTTCTTCATATTCTAGCCCCTAGCCTTCCATTGCTGCATCTTAGGGAGTATAGGTATGTAAGAAATTCCCCGAGTCAAGCTTAAAGAAATGTATTTGAGCTTTTCCTTCATGGGCCGAAGGAAATGGTCACAACTGACATTTAGAAATCCTTACATTTGCAGGGGACAATGCATTCAATGTGCACATTTGGAAATATGAACAAAACTGTGCATATTTTAAAGTGTGCAAAAATGTGTTATGTTTTCTTCATTGGGGCATGAATCTGTTAATAGATTCATACAAAAAATATACAGTCATACCAAAATACATACAGTTTTTAATGGGGAAATATATCACATAAGATAGGCATGAAGATGAGCAAAGAAAAAGGTCAATGTAAACAGCCCCAATGTGTCTGTCTACCCTTCTTATTTGGGGTGGGACTTCTGGTGAGTGGATTACTCATTAATGATAACTAGAAATAATAACAGCAGTTATCCCTTTGACAAGAAATTGAGAATGTGAAGGGAAGGAAGGGAGAAGGAGACAGATTTCAAAAAGAAAAGCGAGTGGAGGTCAGGCTATAACTTGCAAGGATCACAGATAAGGGAAGGAAGGAAGAAGGTGACAGTAAGCAGGCAAAGGATTATAACAAAATATATGTGCATATTCTAGGTAGCTTTTGAATACATCTCTGAGGACAATGGTGATAGACTCCTTCAGCTCTGACATGTTTAATCATGTGTGTACATGGGCCTTCAAGCTGCTCATCGGCTAATAGTGAACCAATGAGTTTTACAATTTTTAAAGCAAATAATACTCAGAGGTCTTTTCTCTAATTTCTTTCTATTAAAACACCACACCACCTGATATTCATTGGCAGTCTGTCATCCAAGTAGTAACCAGAGCTGACTCTGCTTGGCTTCATAGATCAGACAGGATCTGGTGCCTTTAGGGCATTTAGGCATATAATGTTTCCCCTTTTGTTGATATATATGTTTGATACTACAAGCCAGAAATAAGGGGGAAATTTCCCAAAAAGAATCAAAAGAGAATTAAAAATTACTGGATATATGAAAATCAATTTCTTTTATTACCTTGCTTCTTAGCTGTTTTTATAGACCTGAATACTTGTACAGAGATGCATTAACTTTCATCATGTTTGACATTTGGATTATGATTTTCTCCTAATCATGATCTTATATCCATATAAATGCTAAGTCATCATTGGTACTTAAATCCAATATTTCAGAAATTGCATTTTTACATCTGCTGATTTAAACAATGATTGTGCCATGTATTTTGTGTCTTACGCACTGGTTTTTGAGATGATTTTGTTGATGTGCATTGATTGTGTTTCAATACAAAAATATTGAGAAAACTACAGGTAATCAATAAATTCTTACATAGATACTCATCTTGGTATACTTGTTAAATTACTTTGCAATAGTGCCTCATGAAGGACTGCAAAAGTATATGGGAAAACATTATAGCAGGAGGAAAATGCATATTATGTCAACATTCTTCTTTGTAGGAATATGAAAGAAATATAAATTAAGATTGTGCCCTAAAAGGCCACTATGAGTTTCATGAAAAAAGCATTATACAGAAAGAAATAACAAACAAACAAAGATTGTCAGTTTACCAGGATCTCTTAGAATTTGATCAAGAACAATATCTAATTAAGTCAAATAAAGTATTGACAGAGGGCCATAATTTGAAAGATAGAAAATGGATGAAAACACTGCATGATTTTGAATTGAATTTTGGTGAGACTGTGAAAAGTTTCAAACTTTCTACAAAAAGTTAAAGGATGAAATGGAAGAATTATTAGGGAGAAAAACTGAATTAAACAAAAAACAATTCTTCACCCAACAAATTGAAGGTAATGGCAAGAATAAAGACCAGATTGAAATTGCAAAATATATGATAGCAGCCACCCAAGCAACAGTCACCTTAGGATGGAAAGATGAAGAGAAATGGGAATTTTAAAAATGGCTTGGATATTTATCAGAGTATATGCTCCAAAAGGAGAACTGGAAGTTGAAGTGGAAAGAGCGAAAGAAAAAGGAAAATATAAGGAACTGAACCAAAAAAATCTTCATGATTGAACAAATAGTATAAATCAATGAGTAGAGTTACATCTATTCCCAGAGGGAGGGTGGTGGGAGGAAGGAGGGGGGAAATGGATAGGCATAAGTAATACATGTATAGAACTGTAAAAGATAAAATGTAAGCAACATAATGTGCTATATGAAGTAATAATAATATATTGTTGTGTATATGCAATTGTGACAATGTTACAAATTGCTTACATATAAAAATAATATTTTTTTAAAAAAACTCCTAGACTATCTGGATGGTAAACAATGAGAAGAAGAAAAAGAAAAGAAAAGATAACCACATGATAGGTTTGTTTTAGGGTCACTGTAAGTCAGATATGACTTGAAAGAGCACAGCAAGAAACAGCATGTTTTATTCTAACTGTGTAGTTACATTGTGCAGGCATTGTACAGCTTTCAACCTAATGGAATGGTCTGTACTTTTTCCTTCTTGCCAAGAAGAAAATACTTGGGATCCTCATTCCCCCATTTTCTACATTTTGAAGCTTGGGCAACAAATGAAAAATATGTTACTCTTCTAAAGTGTATCTCCCAAGTGTGGGTGACGATTACTGTATATTCTGTCCACGAAAAGAGTTTAATATCAGACAGTTTGTCAACATTTCTGACTTAATAAAATAATGCCTGAAATAATGAAATTTCTTTACCTAGAATACTGACATCCATTAGAATACCTGACCAGGGGAAAGGAATAAGACTTTAGTGATTTACAAGTTGCCTTTTCTTAAGCTATTAAGTTTTTGTCTTCATAAAATAATTTATAATTTTATTATTTTGTATGTGTGTGTGTCTTAAGGGATGTGCCTACACAGTAGAATTAATGCAGTTTGACACCTTTTTAACTGCTTGACTAGATGATATGAAATCATGTGAGGTGTGACACATGATTTCTCATGCCCCATATGGGGTAGTATTTGGCAAAGAAGGCTGCAGTACTATTTGGCAGAGAAGGCTTCAGAATTAGAATTCCAAAAAGCCATGGCATTGAGCCATGGCAGTTAAGGCACCAAACTGCATCAATTCTACAGTGTAGACCAGGGCTGGGCAATTACCGGCCCTCCAGGTGTTTTGGACTTCAACTCCCAGAAATCCTAGCCAGTTTACCAGCTGTTAGGATTTCTGGGAGTTGAAGTCCAAAACACCTGGAGGGCCAGTAATTGCCCACCCCTGGTGTAGACACACCCCAGGATGTCAAAAAAGTCAAAGTTCCACCAAAATGGATAGTATGGAACAGCAGGTTGAACAAGATCTACCCTAAAGTGTAAGCTGCTGCTACCAGCTTTCCAGGACACCTGCAATGATGCCTATATTTTTCTTATTTCTCATCTAAAAGGTATACATTAGGTATTCTCCATGTGGAATTTGAGTGTGCTCTGAGCAGATCAATGAGCCTGACATTTCAATGGAAGTCTTTGCTGTGTTTTGCAGATTTGAAAATAATTGGAAACCATACCAAATCCTGATGCATATGGGAATACGTGATTTCTGACAGGATCTCTAGGTCTTCCATTCATTGGGAAGGAGACAGGAAGACAAGGGAAAGTAAATACCCTTGAGCTTTCTCAGAGCTCTTCAATTACCGCAGAAATTTCACAGGATAAATGCTCCAAGTATGAATGTGCAGGTATATTCAGGATTTATACATGCAAAATTTGACAATACACATTTCCTCTATATAGTGCAGAAACCATTCCCTGAGTCTCCAACAGTAACTGAGATGAAAATAGAAATTATCTTAAATGAAGAGATTCTGTTCTGACAGAATCAGTGAAACCAGAAAAGGACTAAAGCTGATATACTTTAGAGCAAAAGTATTATCATATTGTTTAAAAGTTATTGCAAGGAGTTTCTCCTTAAAAATCATAAAGATCCAGTAAGCCATTTCAGCTGATGCCACTTAACCCAAGCAGCAATCCCCTTCTGTTTCAATTGGTTCAGAATGCCCTGCTGCTTTTTCCAAGAAAGCTAATCCATGATACTGCCACAACCAAGTCTTTCCTGTTCCACCTTCATTGCTTCCACCCACAACTACTGTGAAAAATCTACGAAAAAATTATCCTGAAAGTATAAACTAGAGATCAACCCTGGATAATAGCCTCACAAAATTCCAAATCAAGACTCGTAAGAGACAGTTAAAATCTGTAGCCACATGTGGAAATTGTGTGACCCTCCAGATATTGTTGGACTGCAGTTCCCAGCATTCCTTGCCACTTTCTATGCTGTCTAAGGCTGCTGGGAGTTGCACACGAGCAATATCAGTGGGTGTATGCACTATCCCTATCCTGAATTACAGAACTCAACTGGGAGCATAATACCATTACGGTGTCTTATACTAACTTTCTTCTCTTAAGCTTTACTTTACCATGAAATAATTTAGCATCTATCGACATACATTATTAGCAAAATGCCTGAGATTAGTATTTGAATTGAAATCACCTGAACTCCTTCAGTTGAATTCTTAAACATTTTCTAACTTTTTTGACTTTGTCATGGTGTCATTTAGTTGCAGAAAGGTTTGCCTTTGATAATGCCTTTGAAAGGTTTGCCTTTGCAACCAAGCCCAATTTAAAGTGCTGATCTCAGCCAATAAAGCCCTATATAGTTCTGGTCCAATTTAACTGTCTGAATGCATCTCCTTCTATGATCCTACGAGAGCTTTAAGATCAGCTGGGGAGGCCCTTCTCTCTGTCCCAACCTCTTTGTAAGCATAATTGGTTGGGACGAGAGAAAGGGCCTTCTCAGTGGTTACCCCTCGGCTGTAGAACTACCTCCGCAACAACATCAGGCAGACCCCATCCCTCATAGTTTTTAGAAAAAAACCTTAAGATCTGGCTTTTTATGCAGGCCTTTGATGAATAGGAAACTATGGAATGAGACCTCGACAGCTTGAATAATGAACTATGGATTTGGAAAACAATATGGACATGAGATCATGACTCAGTATTTTATATGTTTTAATCAGTTTGATTGATTGATATATGTTTTAATTGTTTATATATTTAGATTGTTAATATTTTGATGAGATGTGTTTTATGAGTTTTATCGTTTACCTGTGCAGCATTGAATTTTTGCCAGACGTGTAAGCTGCCTTGAGTCTCTTTCGGGTTCAAGGAAGGCGGGGTAGAAATGAAGTAAATAAATAAATGAATAAATAAAGGTCAAACACAAAACAGGGACAAATGCTGTTATGCCTGTAGTTTTCCAAATTTGCCTTCTTAAGCATTGCTTGACTTTATTTCCAGTAATCTGGTATTTTTGTATCTTGGTTCACTTTCAATCCAGAGTGAGTCATTCTGGAGGATTTTCAATCTTAAACAGAGGGTAAAATATTCCCTTCATAAATATTAATAAAGAAAAGGTAGCTTCTCTCTGCTGAGCTTGGAAAACTGACCTTTAAAAAAGGTAAATACTATAGCATTATATTAGATATAATCTGATAAAGTCATCTTTTAGAAATGTGTCTGTGTATGCAGTGGCTCTATGTACTTCACAAGCTGCTTGTGCAGGACAGTCAAATGCACCACACTAAGTATGAATTCAGGACTTTCTTATAGACTTGTCATAATCTCCGATTCTTTCCATGCACATTGATATCATCATGAGCATGGCGTCATGTGAACTCTTGGTTCTATTTTCAAGGTTTTTTGCCACAAAGTTTGGACTGCCATGCATTGAATGGAGAATATTTCTAGTCTTTTTAATATTCCTGAGCACTGGCTAGGGTTGATGTATGTCATGTATTTTGATCATTTTGATCCTATATCACTTTTCAGCAAATGTCTATATCACACAGTGGATGTTACTTACTTCTGAGCAATACAGATCTACAGCTCAGATACTGAAGCTTCACAGACACATTTATTTTCTTGGGGTGATACTCTGAAGCTACAGTAAATAGCAGTGAATCAGTCAGTCTCAGAAAAGTTTTCCTCTCTTGACGCAATAATAATGAACAGAGTAGATGCAAACATAATGACAAATTCTATAACTAGCATAGCAGAAAAGTTGCTATGGAGCAGTAATTTTCTAATTTCTCTATAACAATGTTGCCACATCATTTTTAAAATGTACAACCCATAAATAATTTTAATTTACAAAATAAGCCAAAAGGACATGGTCAAAATTGCTTGTTTGTTATTCAGAAATATTCAGAAATAATTTATTAATAAGCAAAAGATGGATTTTGCAGAATATTGGGAAGCTGCGGCAACAGGAATACTGATAGATAAGAATTTTTACCATTCAGGAATCTTACTGGATAAAAAATGCATTTGGGGTTTTTGAACAGAAAATTGCATTTCCCTGCACAAAAAGTCATATTTTCCTATACAAGAAGTGCTCTATTCTGTCTTTAAAAATCGTTCAATGTGTAGGGCTTTTGAATACATTCTGAAGTGTAAATATTGTTCAAAATTGTTAGCTTTCAAAGCTTTTTCTTCAAAATTTTGAAATTCCTCTCCACATGGGTGAAATTAAGAAAAATTATATTTCTAGTGTAGCATAGTAGTTACGGCGTTGGATTGGGACTTTGCAGATCCAAGGTCAAGTCTTTTGTGAATAAACTCAGTAGGTACTTAGGCCAATCACTCTTTTTCAACTGGTTTTAACTCATAAGGTTGCCCTGAAGATAAAATAAGGAGGAGCAAGCACACTAGCCTGAGCTCACTGGAAGGGATAATAAATAATTGAACAGATATCCATATAAACATGCTCAATTTTGTCAAGGATGAATATAGTTCAGGGTCAAGCCAAAGGTTTCAGGCTCAGTCCCTGCTTCCACCATCCAATGTTAGAAATGATTCCTGTCTGAAACCATGGAGAAAAGAGAGCTATTGGCAGCCGCTGCAAACAATATTGAGCTAGAGATACCATTGCTCTGAGTTGGCAGCTTCCTATATTCATATTTCAGAATACAAATGAAAGCAAGCAACCATCTGGCAAAAATGACATCACCTGGAATACATTGGGGCAATCGTTTTCCTAATTATCAAAGGAACACGGGAAACAGCTTTATTTTGAGATAGGCTATTGATCTATCTCAGTGTAGTCTAAACTGATTTGTCTGTAGCTTTCCAAGGTCTCTCAAGAAATCTTTCTCATCTCATCCTTGAAATGCTAGTGACTGAACCAGGAAAACATACGTTTCAGGCTGTTGCTCCCTATGTGAATATTGAATACTTTAGCACTGTTACGTTTGTCTAAGCCTTAATTTCCTCTGCTGTTAAATATAATTTTGATTTTGTCTTTTAATGGTTTCTTGTGTTTTTGGAATCATAAAGTAAAATTACACTATGTGCAAGATTCCTCATTTTGTCACTGTTTCTGTATATTACGTAGGGGCTTCGTTTTTTCTGACTTTCACAAAAGAATACCATTGTTCTTTTGCCTTAAGAAGACAAAGCCTACAATTAACATTGTATCCAAAGAATGTTGTGCTACATAAAATAGCATTGAAAAGAAACTGGTAATTCCATAACTAGGTGCAACCACCAAAGTCCTCAGCTTATGTGCTTGGAATGTGGTAAGACTGAGATAAAGTCTTTTCCCCATAGATCTTAGACCACAGGGAGTGTCACATAAGAAGATACCAATCCTCAGATAATATGGAGCCAAGTCATGTAGGGCTTTAAGGGTCATAGCCAGCATTTTTAATTATTCAGATGTTGTGCTAGTAGTATCAAAGGGTAAGCATGCTATGAACTAGTAAGCAGATATCAACACATCAGCTAAACACAGCCTATATATATGGAATAAGAATAGCTACATTCCCAGGATTGCTTAAGGTTCAACACCCCACCCAATTGTTACTATTTCATTGAGAGCTTAAGCACTGTACTGCTAAATCGGACCAAAGTTCATATAGTCCAACTTTCTGCTTCCAGGAGTGGGGAGGGGCACTATTACGTGATTACTGCAAGCCCACAAGTAAGATCTGTAGGCAATGCAATTGTAATTTTCCTTATCATTTGTGTTTGTTTTAAAAGTACTCCTGGAGCTCATAATACTTTCATTATAATTACTTTTTTTGGGAATGTGTTTGTTTAACAACATTTATTTTCTTATGAATATTTGCTTTCCCCCCTTGTTTCTTCCTTTGATGATTCTTTTTATTGTGCCCTACAGTCAACAGCAGAATTTTTTCCCAGTGGTCTTTCCGATTTACTCCCAACCTGACAATGTTATTTATCCCAAGCACATGAAATGTAATATAGCTTTGGAACATTGTGAATTAAAATAAATGTGATCGGTCATTTGAAAGGGCCAAAAAATTCAACAGAGGTCAAATCTATTACAAAATCAGCTGGCATTACACTTCAGTCTCACCTGCTTCAATTTGATCCATGTATTCCTGGTTGCAATTCCATTCCTAAGCTCTGTCAAGACTTATTAAATTAATTCAGCAAGTTTTAGACAGTCAAACTGTACTTGTAGCATACCAAACATCACAGTACATTTCCTGAATATTGTAGTCCATCAATTATAATGCCACACTAAAGATAGAGTTACCAAATATATGTAATTATAGTCAAGCCGGAATGTTAATTAAACGCTTCTCTGGTCTGCTTAGAAGACCAAATGTGAAATAGATAATTAAAGTATTAGAATATGGAATGATGAGAATAAATGTAGATTTTATGTCAGTGGAGGCTTCAAGCCACTAAAGACATCTGGTACAATTTTCAAAAGTATTTTACATTCATCAAAGAGCTGACTATGTGAGTGATTTTCTGACACATTGCTAAGATATATACATTATCTTATATATGCACACAGTGTGGAATGCTTTTGCACTCAAAAACTGCTTTAAAATTCCAAGAATCATTAAATTACTGCCCCCCCCCCATATTCATATGCTCAGCCTAATAATATGTAGAATAATGGTCACAGCTTCTTCCTGTGATCCGTTGATGGCATGGTTAAAGTATAGTTTTTGAAGAATCTTCTTACATTTAAAATACTACTATTTAGAGCTTCACAATTTTAAGTTAACACCAAAGAAATCCATTATTAATTCAAACATATCCTTTGTGAGACATTTCATGTGAGTACCTGATCCTGATTGAAAGTGATGTTTTTATACAGCTCCCGGCCATGAAAGACAAAGCTCTTCTACTCTCTCTCTCTCTCTCTCTCTCTCTCTCTCTCTCTCTATATATATATATATATATATATATATATATTAGGCATGGTTTAGAACCCAAAAATAGGGAATCGAAAATCTAATGGGGGGAGGGGGATTTTTTTAAAATTAGTAATAGAAAGACTTCCAAAAATTTTGCCAAAAATTACTAAAATGTAACGTAATTACTAACGAAATTCGTTAGTAGTTCGTGTGCCAGCGCATGCGCATTCCAGATGGTTTTGGCCTACAACTCCCAGAAATCCTAACAGCTGGTAAATTGGCTGGGATTTCTGGGAGTTGTAGGCCAAAACTTGAATAAATCACACTGAATTCTAGATGGGACTCTCCAAATAGGAAGGAGGGAGGGGGTATTCTATTCTTGGAAGCAGCAAAAAAAGGAGGAGGAGGGCCCCCCCTCGCTCCTCGCTGCTTCTCTCTCACCCCGATCCTGAGGGAGCGAGGGCCCAAGTTTGCCCAGGCTGAGTGTAGCACAGCAGTTCTCGTTTGTGCCTGGGGACCTGGGAACAGCACCGGGAGTTCCATTAGCATTAGGGCCTGCACAGGCAGAGAGAGATTCTGAAGAGGATCTGGAAGGGTTACCTGAAGATGCGTTTCCCCTCACGGGGCCCCCTTCTCCCACCGAAAGCTTGGCTTGGGATGAAGGTTGGCCTGACCCCTATGAAGAGATAGATAACCAGGTGCAGATGGAGTCTAGTGATAGCGGAAGTTATGAACACCCGGGGGGGAGAGGTTCGCAGGAGTTTCTAAGTGAAAACATGGAAGAAAGCGGCTGGGAAGATTCTAGGGAGGAAAGCTCTCATGCAGATAGGGGCCCAGCTGCTGAGAGGCAAGGTCGAACCTTTGATAGGAGAAGTAGCATTGAGTCCAGGAGAAGGGGATGGCACTGCAGCCTAGACAGGACGAGGTACGTCAGCAAGGATTGGAGAAGACAAGGCCTAGAGCGTCGGGGACCTCGGCCGAAAGATTAAGTATAGCATCCGTGGGAACCAATCCCCAGTGCTTCGGCCACTTCTCTTCTGAGCAGACGTGTTAGGAAAGTGGGTCCACGGAGCTAAGTTGGCTAGTGGCCGCCAAGTCTTGCCTTGCTTTGTTTTGCCTTGTTCCTGAATCCGCATTGCTGCGCGGAGCCTTGCTTAAGCCTTTTGGATTATTTTGCCAAGCCGTTTTGGACATTGATTGCTTCAAGCCTTTTTGGATGACATTGCTATTCTTATGGACAAAATACATTTTGAACTGTTTTATATTCAATAAAGTAGTTAGCCTTCAGTCCGTCTCTGTGTGTGTGATTAAGGGGCCGGTCAAGTCCGTGCATCATGACAGTTGGCCGAAGCACTCCAAGAACCCCTTACTCACACCACGGGACGCCGCAGGAAGCGCACAAAGAACGTTGCTGCCATGGTTCAGCTGACGGATGCCCAAGTGGCCGCGATACAGCAAGAACTGGGGGAGCTGAGAACCAGGGCAGGACGGCACCCCGGAGTATCCACGCCGGCCCGATTCGGAGGCAATCCGGCGCAAGTCGAGGTGTTCATCTGCCAAGTGGACATGTACCTGGAGCTGCGGCCCAACGAGTTTGCCAACGATCGGGCCCAGGTGGGCTTTGTCTACAACTTGTTGGAAGGAACGGCTGCATCGTGGGCGACTACGTTGATCTGGGCCAGATCCCCCCAGGTGGCCACGTTGAGAGACTTCCTGAACGCCATCAAGGCGACTTGGGGAGCCCCAGTGAATGCGGAGTTAGCCGAGCGTGATTTGGACCGGCTATCCATGAGGGACATGTCTTTGTCCCAGTATATTTCCCGTTTCCGTGTGCTGGCTGCCCAGGTGGATTGGAACCCCTCTGCCTTGCGGTACCAATACATCAAAGGGTTGCCATCAGAGCTGCAACAGGAGATGTTGAGAGGGCATGGCCGCCCCGCGGACCTGGAGGCGGCAATCACCTTGAGCTTACAGGTGGAAGCAGGATTGCAGACCCGTAGGCGCTGGGACAAGGGGGCAGTGGAAAAACCGGTGGCGAGGAAGGAGTCAGGGGCCAGCCAGTTCTTGCCCCGTCAGTTTGCCCCGACTCCCCAACCCATGGATGAGCCGGAGCCCATGCAGCTTGGGACGGTGCACCCCAAGGTGGATTCGGCAGAAAAAGGACGCCGCCAACGTTTAAATCTGTGCTGGTATTGCGGAGGAGCTGGACATTTTTCTAGAGAATGCCCCCAGAAGCCGTGGGGGAAGACTCCTCGAGCTTCAGCCACCCTCAGAGGGGCTCCAGAGGCTGAAGAGGTAATCCAGGCGACGGGGGAAGGGCCCGGCCGGGTGTAAGAGGGTTCGCTCACTTGGCCGACGTCGCTCATCTTCCCCCTGAACCCAAGACTGGACAATTGTTCTTAGTGATGGTCAGCCTCTGGTCGCCAGAGAAGGGGCCGCTGATGGTCCATGCCATGATCAACTCAGGGGCTACCAATAACTTCATTGATGCAGACTATGCCAAGTCTGCTGGATTATAATTTCTTGAACTCTGATGGTCCATGATGATCAGACTATGATGCAGACTAAGTCTGCTGGATTACAATTTCTTGAACTCCAAGAGCCAAAGGGTGTGCAGACTATTGATGGGAGAACTTTTAAGACTGGGGCGGTGACTCACTATACGGCCCCTACCAAGATATGGACCAGTTCCCACAAAGAGGACATTTCCTTTCTTTTGACCAAGTTGCCAGATTTCCCTATCGTCTTGGACATTGTGTGCCTCTCCCTCCATGATCCACAGATCTCCTGGGCCAAGAGACAGTTAATTTTTTCTTCCGACCATTGCCAGAGCCACTGCATGACGACCCGGGCTTGCCAGGCCCAGGAGGTGGAAAACATTGCCACATTGCCCAAGAAGTATGCCGGGTTTTGGGATGTCTTCAGTGAGAAGGAGGCGGAACGCTTGCCTCCGCACCGGCCCTACGATTGTGCCATCGAATTGGAACCGGGGGCCCCTATTCCGCGGGGGAGACTCTACCCTCTCTCGGAACCAGAGCAACAGGCCCTCCGAGAGTTCCTAGATGAAAATCTGCGGAAGGGCTTCATTCGGCCTTCTCAGTCCCCGGCCGGGGCACCCATTCTTTTTGTTAAGACGAAATCGGCGGAGCTGCGGCTCTGTAATGACTATCGGGAGCTTAACAAGATCACAATTCGGAACCGCTACCCCCTCCCCCTGATCCCCGAGCTGTTGGAGCGGATGCGGGGAGCCAAGGTGTTCACTAAACTGGACATGAGAGGTGCTTATAATCTTGTGCGGATTCATCAGGGCGACGAGTGGAAGATGGCTTTTCAGACCAAGTGGGGAAGTTTCGAATACCTGGTGATGGGATTCGGTTTGTGCAACGTCCCAGCCTGTTTCCAACATTTCATGAATGACATTTTCCGAGACCTGTTGGATCGTTATCTGGCAGTCTACCTAGACGACCTGCTGATTTTTTCTCCGGATCAGGCGACCCACGACCTCCATGTCAAGGAAGTGCTCCAGAGACTGAGAGCCCACGGGCTCTATGCTAAGCTGGAGAAATGTGCTTTTGATCTGTGTGAGGTCGACTTTCTGGGCTATCGTATCTCACCTACGGTCATCGCCATGGATGACACCAAGGTCCAAGCTGTGGCTGACTGGACGGCTCCAGCCAGCAAGAAAGACATTCAAAGATTCCTGGGCTTTGCCAACTACTACAGAAAGTTCATTCCTGACTTTGCCAAGTGGGCTGATCCTATCACCCAGTGCCTGCGGGGAAAGGTGCCGTTCCGGTGGACACCAGAGGCGGACGTGGGTTTCCGCAAGTTAAAGCAGCTGTTCACCACCCAGCCGCTTCTGCAGCACCCCAACCCCGCACCCCTTTCATTGTGCAGGCTGACGCTCGGATGTAGCGGTGGGAGCGATCCTGCTACAGCCACAGGGGACGGACTTGTTGCCCTGTGCCTATTACTCCCGGCAGCTCACGGCTCCGGAAAAGAACTATACCATTTGGGAGAAGGAGCTCCTGGCCATCAAGGTCACCTTTGAAGTCTGGCGACACCTCCTTGAAGGGGCCAAATTCCCGGTGGAAATTCACACTGACCACCGGAATTTGGAGCACTTGAAGACCCAGCGCAAATTGAACCAGAGGCAACAGCAATGGTCCCTGTTCTTTGAGAGATTCAATTTCCGCATCCACTATGTGACCCCTAAGCAGACCAAGCAAGCTGATGCTCTGTCTCGGAAGCCGGAGTACGTTCGTGGCGGAGAGAGGCTTTCCGAGGCCCGTCTGCTGAAAGCGGAGAACTTTGCGGCTGCTCGGGCGGCTCCTGTGAACCCTCCAGTGGCCCCTCCGGCCCCGAGGGACAAGAGCCCTCTGAGTGACCAGGTCCAGGCACGCCAACGGACTGACCCTTGGGTGCAAGAGCAGCTGACCAAGGGGGTGCAGGCCCCTTTCCAGGTAAAGAACGGGGTGCTCTACCACCGCGACTCTGTCTATGTTTCCCCTGGGTCCGAGCGGGAGGACATTCTCAAACTTTGCCATGATAGTCGGGCTGCAGGACACTTTGGGCTATTCAAGACCCTTCAGTTAGTGCTCCAGGATTTCTGGTGGCTTAAAGTGCGGCGGGATGTGGAGGACTACGTGGGCTCTTGCCCTGTGTGTCAGCGGGCAAAGAACCAAGGGGCAAGCCAGCCGGTTTGCTCCAGCCACTTCCGACCCCTTCCGCTCCCTGGAAGATGATTTCGGCCGATTTCATCACTGACCTGCCCAAGTCCAAGGGTTTCACCACGATCCTGGTTGTGGTGGACTGTTTCACCACTTCATTCCCTGTGTGGGGGTGCCTACTGCCAAAGAGACTGCTGATATGTTTGTGCAACATGTGTTTCGGTTGCATGGACTTCCACAGAGTTTGGTGACGGACCGCGGCACCCAATTCACTTCCCAGTTCTGGAAGGCTGTCCAGAAGCTGCTGGGGGTCGACGTGCGGATGTCCACGGCCCATCACCCCCAGTCCGACGGGCAAACCGAAAGGGTTAATGCTACCTTGGAACAGTATCTGCGGTGCTATGTCAACTATCAGCAAAACAAAGAGACTCCTTTCTTTGCTAACTATGGACACCATCCTCGGTTCTACCCTCCAGTAGACCCATCTGGGGACGTGCCGGAGGCAGAAGATTGGCTTCGGGAGCTCACGGCGCTCCAAGACTTGCTACGTACTCAATTGGACCAGGCTAAAGCGGATTACAAGCGGATGGCTGATTCCATTGCATGTGCATGGAATGTAGGTATATGACCAGTTGGATTACTTATACATGTTGTGTGCAACTACCCCAATACTCTTTGATGCTTTAGATCCTGGCAGGCAGGAGGGGCAGGGAAGCCTGGAAAAATGTAAACAGAGAGGTTTACTCAGAAGTAAATCCACAAAGGAGGGCACTTCATCCAAAGTGCCCTCCTTTGCGGATTTACTCATGAGTAAACCTCTCTGTTTACTTCCTTTGCAGATTTACTTCTGAGTAAACCTCTCTGTTTACATTTTTCCAGGCTTCCAGCCAAAAGAAGGAGCGAGTTTAGGGCTTGCCTTGCCATAATACTGATTGGCAAGGGAGGCGGGAGGGTGGTGAGAGAGAAGGAGGGTGCCCCCCCCCTTACGACCTAATAACGACACTTAAAAAAATCCTGGCCCTCGAAGTTCTATAAAGAAAGTCCACTTCCTGGTTGGCGTTCCAGATGCGGAAATACTCAAAAGTACCATTTCTTACGAATTTCTTCCGAATCATTTAATTTTCATAACTTTTTTCTCATGTCTAATATATATATATATATATATATATAGATAGAGAGAGAGAGAGAGAGAGAGAGAGAGAGAGAGAGAGAGAGAGAGAGAGAGACTGCAAAAGAAAATCATTATTTTGAGAAAAGGTGGCATGGATTTACATACGGGCAACTTTATTTTTGATGTGTGAAGCTTAATATTAACATTTTAATTTTAATTGCACAGTGCATGGGCACAAGTTCTGGGGTTTTATGCATGCATCATATTAAAAGAAACCAGAATTATATCTGTCAGCTTTGGAGAAACAAGGAAGGAAAACTGGATCAAGTGGTCACCTATTCATCCTAAACACCAGATCACTTGAAATCTAGCATCATCTAAAGAGCTAACCACACACTATTCAAATTGCAGACTAGACCAGGGAATAATGAGATAGAGCATCTATTTTAACATACATTTTTTCCTCCTGCTTAAATGTACAAGTAGAATCAGAGTTTTGTATGTATGTTTCTTAGCTGGATTGTAGCATAAAATTGTCTGAATAAATTTTTAAATAAATGTAGGATCACTCCTCCCTTTCTTAGTTCTGTGAAGAGAATATCAAATAGGTTGTAGGTTTGCAGTGAAAAAAACGTATCTAAGATCTAAGACCTGAGGATTGCCTGTTCTGAGCTCAGTGATCACACTGAAAATGTCCTTTAAAATAGAGGTAATTAAGCTGATGCACACAGAGCACGGATCTCAGTAGTAGGACATTTCCACAGTTAGTGGATGGCTGGTTACATATGAGCACAGGTTTAAAGCTTGTCTTATGAGTCACAAAGATGCCCCTTTCAACATTTCACCGAGGAAAATTGGGACATATGTCTTCAAGCAATATTAAGGTATGGTCAAGATAGCAAAAACAAGCTCTGAGTTGCTGCAGCAGTTTGTTTTTGCCCAAGCCTCTCGCTTCTTTTCTTCACTTCTATTGAGTTAATTCAGTGTAAATTATTTATACACTAAGTTCAGAGTGCAGTGAGTGAAGGCAGCTAAGGACAAAAGGGGAAAATGGAAAGGTTTGGGGATGGGGTGAAAAACTGGGACAATTTAAAAGCAGCTGAAATAGTGGTATGGCAGAGGATTAGGATTCTTCCATCCAAATCAGAATAGGAAGTTATAGGATCAATAGACAATGGTAGATGTGGAAGTATCTCCCATCCTGCAGCAATTTCCAATGATATGTTTGATTTGTGTCCCTATTAATGGAAAAATTGCAGTCATGGAAGTCAATGAAAGCATTCCTCTGATACAGGAAAAGGCAAATAAATTATTTCCAGGTTCAAAGGCCATACAGCAGGACCCTGGACTATCTACAGCTCTTTTGTCACAGGTTGTGTACTCCTGACTTAAACAATTCATTCAAAGCCTAGACCTAAGTATCTTGTTTACAGACTGGTTAATAATATGTTTAGGTGTAAGGGATCAAACAATATATAATCTGCCAATAATCTAATCCTTCAAAGCAGGACACTGCATATCTATGCTTCATGGTGCATGTACCTTGGTTCTCAAATGCTGTACTGGATAAGATAAGCTCTTTGCCATACTCCACAATGGACATTGTATGAAGTATTATTGCTTTCATTTTTATGGATGCTTTATGAACCCCTATAGCCTTGATAAAGCTCATTTTCCTGAACGAAACAAGTGGAGGGCCCCCGGCAATTTACTCTCTCATCAGTGGTTTCTTAGTTGAAAGGACTACTCATCGCATTGCTTGGGATATTGTCCCCAACACAGCTAGCGTTCATCTATGAAATTGTTGCTCTCCTACAACACAGTTTGTGGGGAATATAGAACTTCACTTACTAGTATACTTACCTGTAGAATTATTATTATTAAAACACATTTTTATTGACTATTTACTGTATCCCCTTTATGACTTTTGACTGCAATTACGAGGCTTCCCCTTGGGCATAATATGGGAATTAACCACGCCCACACTTCAGAACGTTTGGGAGTCATCTGTGCTGTAGCATCCAGGCTTCTCCTTACTTCCCTGGGAAGCTTGCCGATTTCAGCCACGCCTACTGTGTATACTTTGACAGAGATTCAGGCCTTAGCGTGGGGCGGTGCTTTCTACTACCTCCCTTGCGGATTTCCCCTTTATTGATGTGCTTGTCATCCACAAGTCTCCTCTGCTCCATCTGGGAACCTTACAGCGCTATCCCATTCATACAACCAAGAAGTTGATATCGCCAGCTCTGCAGCCTTTGGGCTTCCCAGTTTCTACCAGGGAAGCTCACTGGAGCTAGCCACTCCCCCCGACAGAGACTCCACCCGCGGCGTTGGATCCTCTATGCCCAGTCTACCAGGAAGTGGTTTGTGCCGTCAAGGGGAGTGCTATCTTCGCGAAGTCCTGGATGAACTGCCGGTAGAAGTTGGCGAACCCCAGGAAGCCCTGCAGTTGCCTCCGGGTTCGGGGCGCCTCCCACGCTAACACATCCCGCACCTTACTGGGGTCCATGGCCAGGCCTTTAGTGGAAATCCGATACCCCAAATAGTCCAGTTCCTGCTTGTGGAACTCGCACTTGGACAGCTTGACGAAAAGCTGGTTGTCCCGTAGGCGGCGGAGTACTTCCCGGGTCAGTTCGATGTGTTCTGCCTCCGACGTTGAGTAGATCAGCACGTCGTCCAGATAGACTAGAACTCCCATGTAAAGCAAGTCCCGGAAGATTTCGTTGATGAACTGCTGGAATATCTTTGGGGCTTCTTTGAGTCCGAACGGGGTGATCCGGAATTGGTACTGGCCCAAATGACAGTTAAACGCTGTTTTCCAACAATCCTCATCTTTCACCCTTATCCTATAAAAGGCTTCACGAATGTCCAACTTGGTAAATAGCCGCGCCCCTCCCAGCTGGGCCAGTATCTCCGACATCAGGGGCAGCGGGTAAGGGCTAGCAGCGCTGATGGCGTTGAGGCCGCGATAGTCCACACACAGACGTAAGGATCCATCCGCCTTGGGGCGGAACAGGACTGGGGCCGCCAGCGGGCTTGTGGATTTCTCAATAAATCCTCTATCCATGTTTTTGTCAATAAAGTCTCTCAATGCCTTCCTTTCTGGCTCCGATAGGGCATACAGCTTTGGCCTGGGTAGTATGGTGCCTTTGTCAATTTCAATTGCGCAGTCGGACTTCCGGTGGGGGGGGGGGGTAGCTGGTCACTTTCCCGCTCGCTAAAGACCTCCTCCAAGTCCCTGTATTCTCGCGGGACATCGCTGGGTTGGCTCTCTGCTGCCCCCACTCCAGCTCCCTCGTGCTCTGAGGCTCCACTTTCTCTTGGGTCATCTACTCTCGCCCGTGCTTCTCCGTCCCAGAATTTCACGGCCCCCGACTCCCAGTCGACCTGTGGGTTCTGGGCGCGCAGCCAGGGGGCCCCTAGGATGATAGGCTGGTGGGCCATCGCGGAAATCACGAACCTCAGCGCCTCATGGTGGGACCCAATCTGGACTTTTATCTCTCCTGTCTTGTGGGTGGCTGGTTTCCCGTTAGCGGGGGACCCATCCAGCTGGGAGAAGAGGATCTGTTCGATCAGGACCTGGGGCTTTATCCCCAACTGCTTCGCCAACTGGGGGGACATTAGGCACCTAGTGCACCCGCTGTCCAGCATGGCCACTGTCTCTAGGGGCTGGGGCGCCCCGGGCCCCCACACTTTAACATCAAACTTGTATGTGTCACACCCAAGGGGATCAGACTCACCGCCCGGAAGGGTTTGGATCTGCCGCCGGGAGTCTACAGCAGATCGTTGTCGTTTCCAGCCATCCATTCAGGGTTGCTCTCCTCCGTCTCTGGCTCCAGCTCCTCCGCCTCTCGTAGGCTCCGGGGCGCCCGCGCAGTCTCCGCAGCGGCGGCCGCCTTTCCTCGGACTGGAGTCTTGGCTTGGGGGGTTAGCTTGGCCTCCGGCACCTTTTCCGGCTTCGGTGAGGGGGGCTTCTTGCGGCAATCCGCTGCTCGGTGGCCCTCTCGCCCGCACGAGAAGCAGGCTCCCCTCCTTCCCCTTTGTCCTTCCCGGCTGCCGGACCGGGCCCTCGGCGATGGCGTCCGCCCCGATCCCGGCCTCCCCGACGGGGCCGACCCCACTCCTCTGGTTCTCCCGCCATCTCTGTAGCGTCGCGGCATCTGCTCCATGTCGCACTCCACTCTCCCTGCTGAGACAATCTAGTCCTCTAAAGTCTCGGGGTTTCCCCGGTGCATGGCCCACTCAAGGATGTCCTGCCTCAGGCCTGCCTTGAAACATTCTAATATGGTGGTCGCCGACCAGCCCCGGATCTTCCCTGCCAGGGCCTTGAAGCTTAAGGCATATTCAGACACGGACCTCTGGCCTTGATAAATCTTCCTCAACTGGGCCTTGGCCTTCTCACCGGCCAAGGGGTCCCCGAACCGGGTTTGTAGGGCATCTAGGAAGGCGTCTAACCACCTCAGCTGCGGTGCTTGGGTGTCCGTCATCTGTACCAGCCAATCAGCTGCGGCCTCCTTCAGGTTGGCCCCCACAGCCCGCACCTTGGCCCCTTCCGAAGGGAACGAATCCCCATAGTCCAGCATATAGTTCTGTACATTGGTGACAAAGTAGGATAGTTGGCGGGGGTCCCCGTCGAACTTTACCTTCAGGTCCCTCCGGCTTCCCGCCGCCTCTTGGCTCTGATCGGCCTGGCCCAGGTTGAAGGTGGAGGCTCCCCTGGGTGGGATGAAGTCGTCTCCGCTGACCCGGAAAGTCACTCTCCCCGACGGCCTGGCCGGCCGCTCCATGGCTTGGCTCACCGATCTCTCCCGGTGTCGGGCATCCGGTGCGGCCCACGGCGACTCCTCCGGTCTGGCCAGTAATAATTCCATCTGGGACTGCAGCTTCTGCACCGCCTCCGTCAGCTGGAATACTTGCACCTCCAGCCGTAGTTCTGCGGTGCTAGGGAACCCGCCGCCCCTGGCTGGGTTCCGGCCTCCGGAGCGCGCCGGCACCTTGCGCCGGGTCCCGTCCTTCGCCGCGGGGGTGAGGAGCGGCGGCGCCTCTGCCCCCATCTCCGCACCTCCGGCCTGAGCTGCTGCCGCGGGGGCTCCGGCTTCGTCTCCATCCCCGTCCTCCTCAATGTCCTCTTCCTCACCCAAGTCCTCGGGGAGCAGGTTGTCGAGGGGATCCATCTTCGCTTGAGACATCTTACGAAGGTGGCTACGGTCGGAAGGCTTTCACGGCCGTAGAAGTTGGTGAGTCTATCTTTATGTAAGCTCCGGCAAGGGGGGTCTAGTAAATCAAACTCACTCCAAGCGTGGTTGAAGGAAAGATGGTTTAATAGGTCCTTAATCCAAAGTAGGCAAAGATAGACAAAAGCCCTCCCTGGCCCGCCCCCCTGCTGTGCCCCTCCTTCCTCAGGGATGACCATCCGGCTCTCCGCATATCAAAGTTCAGGAAAAGGAGCCTGGCACTTCAAAGGGCGGTTCCAGTTCAAAGCCCGCCAGATGCTGTTCTTATCTGATGGCGCGCGAGGCTTGGCCCGTTAGGACAACAACCGGGCCAAGCGGCGCTGACACAAGCCTATACGCTGTTGCTATCTAGCTCTTGACTCATTCATTTAACATGGGTATAGCCTCCCATGTATTCTATTATTGTTTATATAGTGCTTGTCTATTGGTGTTTGGGGAGCTTATATAGGTTATGGTTATTACACATTGATGAATCTAGTCAACAGAGGAACTGAGTATGATTTTCTTGTTTATAGATGATTGACACAGAAACATTTTTAGCAACTCAATGTTTATTTCCTATTGCAGTGTCCTGCTTTGAAGGATTAGATTATTGGCAGATTACTGCATATATTGTTTGATCCCTTACATGCAAGTTTTCATATTGATAGCGTTATTTTATATAGTACGGTTTGTCCGTTTAAGGGCACTTGAGTTGTGTCTCAATTAGTGTAGGTAGTCCCTTATTTATTTATTTATTTAGTATATTTCCACCCCACCCTTCTCAACCCCCTGGGGGGGGGGGGGACTCAGGTTGGCTTACAAGGCACAATTAGATGCCAGCAATAATAATATGTTTAGACCTTACAAACAGTTTGTGTCCCATTAAAGACCCTCTCTTAATAACCTAAAGATTCCCTAAATATTCAAATATTATTAGAAACACAATTTGGGAAATTATCATTTTGAAAGAAAATTTCAGGCTGAAACATTTTACTCCACAGACACACACCAACCTTTAGAAACAAAAAGACATTAAAGCCACTCATTATTCTTCTCACATTTTAAATGCAGAAATCCTATATTGCAGATGCAATCTCAATGATATCATGACAGGCTTTATATTTTTCACAAATATAATGCCTAATATCACCTATTCATTAGACAGTCTCCCATTATTAAGGTCAAAGAAGCAGCACCACAATGCAGCTTATCTCAACACCACAATGGAGAATGATGGAAATTGTATTTCATTTCCCATCTTGTTATCTTTATCATATGCAAATGAATTCTGAGTCACAAGAGAAGAACACTGTATTACCATATTTTTGACTATTCCATATGACACATTTTGTTTCAGTATTCTATACTTTGTCCCTGCTTTTATAACTTATCCTCTGATGAGAGACTTCCATTTATAGAGACCAATTAATGCAAAACTTCAGGAAAAATGTTGCATGAAATAAAAAATGCTGCCAATGGTGAAATGAGTGAGGGTGACTGTTTTTAATGCCTGCTTTTTGGCTATCTGTTCCCCAAAGGATAATAAAGCAGTTAAAAGCCAGGGTACTGGAATGGCTACTCAAATTAAACCAGGTAGAAAAGGTCAAAGCAATACAGCATGGCAATATAATTCATGGTGCCTTCAAGACATTAAAAAGCCTGATACTGCATTCTCTAGGAAAAGTTCATAAAAAGAAAGTAAGATTGCAGAACATTAGCTGTGCTTCTTGTTAGCATTTTTACAAAATAAACATGACTCAGAATATCAGCTGTATCCTTTGTCATGTTATATCTAACATTTGTGTGATTATTATAGCCATAGGGTATTGACAGTGCTAAAGCTATGCCTATGTTTTCACATTCATAATGATCAGATTACATTACATGAATTGTCATTTAAGGAAGAGTGATAGGACTTCTTTGCTTACTGATCCAGCATGCATCTAGACTGAAATGCTAAGCTTTTTGTAGAAATTCCTACCTTAGCTATCCCTAACTCAATGTCCTCTAGACTACAAAACCCATTTTGACATGAACATTGAGAAGAAGGGAATTTAAGTGCCTCATCACTGGGCTGGGAGAGGGAATGGGGGGTCTGCCCAAATACGGAAGGGGAGGCCAAAGCAGATGGCGGCTGGGGTGAAGAGCTCAAATGGCCACATCTCGCCCATGGAGCTGGGTTTGCCCATGCCAGTACTATATCATGGATCCAGAATTCTGAAATTTGTAGTTTAGGTAGGCCCAGAACCTGCCTGGCTGAGCATTTTAAAGGCCCCTCCCCTAAAGTACAAGCCCCAGAATTCTGCAGGAGACAGAAACTGGATTTAAGGTGGATCCATCCTCCTAGTGCGAGGACGTCCTAGTACAACACACCTGGAAAGCATCAGGCAGGATAAGGTTGTTCTGCAAATACAGGAGCATTATGATTCAGATAAGGAAATGCTCTGTATTTTTGTTATTTTTTAAGATCTCCAGTTTGTCTTCAGCAATGTTAATTAAATAAAAACAATGTTATAAATACAGGATGAAGTTATGGTATGTTGATAATTGTGACGGCCCCTGCGAGGACATGATTGCATTGCTCTGATTTAATAATATTGCACGCCTGCTACCCTTTCTTGTATTTGATGCAGCTGCAAATATGTGTGTGCCCTTTTGTGTGGGAGGAGCTCAGGCTTGCTTTGGATTTTTGACGCCAAAACTGCTCCCAGGGACCTAAGCTCCGCCCCCTTTGAAGCTGTCCTGAGGAGAAAGGCTTAGAAAAAAGGACGTGCTGGCTGGGTTTCTGGGCTTTGGCTCCGACCAGCCAACCTTGCCATCTAAACCCATCCGAGGTCAATTTCCAAGAATATCAAGCATATTGGAAGGCTTTGGCGTGCCTTGTGTGACTTCGGCGTCTTCGGCCAGTCTGCGAACTGTAAAGGAAGACTCTGCTTTCATCTAAAGGGTTCACTTGACTCGGGGCCCTGAGATTTTCGTAATCTTGAGAGCCATCGAAGGGGAAAGGGACAGTTTGGCAACCTCCAAAGGACTGCAGCTTCACAAAAAGCTTTGAGGCAAGTAACCAGTTGTTTAAGAGACTTTAAACCAATCTTTATTGTTCAAGGAAGAACTTGGCCACCAGGAAACTGGTTGTATGACAATAAAACTGTTTGCATTCTACAATACAGACTCTTTAAAGTTTATACCAATCCCCTTTCTCAAAAGAAGACACCCCATAGTCCCTGAGACCAATAGCGACCACATGTCCCTCTTTAAATTACTTAAAGGGTCTCAGCGTGATGGCACAATAATATTCTTAATACACTTCACCATCCAACTTGTTGGCTGGTGGAGCATTTTGTCTCCTCCCCTCGGAGAAGAGATTGGTTAATTTTACAGAATCTGCTGGAAGGGAGGAGGGGCTGGCATGGTGGTGCCAGCCCCCTTTTTCCCTCAGTCTGCATCAAGACATCGCCCACCACTCCCGCCCATGGATAGTATAATAATGATCGCTCAAATGGTTTAACATTTGGGGGTCGGATAGGAATTCGCCCACTGGGTTTTGCCTATCCTATACTGTCTATTAGGGGCTTAGATGGAATGGTCGGCTAGTAAACTAGCTAAGCGTAAATAGTTGAGTTATTCAAAGGTTGTAGACACTTAAGGCACCCCTTAAGGGATGTGGGGCATTATGCAAACACTCACCTAGACTGTTAATTTTAGGGGTGAGGTGATGAGGAATGTCCCAGGAACGGGGAGAGTCTAGTCTCAAAAGTTGAGAGAGATTTCTCCTGATGTTTCCCTTCCGGGTTGCCCGGGTTGAAATCTACAGGGGACCCAGGCAGTACGCCTGAAGAGCTGAGGGGTAGACGTTAAGTGACGGTACCTCAGCTTACGCACACCAAGTTGAACTGACACCAAAAAGTTAGTTGAGTTACAAGTTAAATAGGTAACTATTCAATAAAAGTTGCCCAAATTTGAAACCATATATATCTGTGTCTGTCTCGTTATTTCGAGGGGTTGGAAGACAATTGGTGTTGCAACTGTTATCACACCCTATAGTACTGACCAAATTGTATCTGTCTGCAGCATATTGGGAGAAAATCATTCAGTAATTCTACCAGCAGTGTTCATAGGTGTCTTTGTAAGCAATTCTCAAGTGTAATCATTTACAAGTCCTCTTTACATCTTGCCCTCCCCCCTTTCTGGCATGCTGAGCATATCCTTGTGCCACCTCCTCCTGCATCTCTTCATGTATTGGCAAAAAAGGCAGCAGGTGGGCTTCTAATGCTTGAAAAAGTTTGCTATATCTCCCCTTTCTTTCTGGATATACTGTAACTGTAGAAGGAAAGAGATGAGATTCTTTGACAAGGTCCACATGGCAAATCTAGATTTGGGCCACTCAGCTTTACACACACACACACAAATTTCTCACACCTTTTTGTACTTTGGCAGAGCAGAGAGCACAGAGAGTAGCCAAAACAGGTGCTGTAAAGAATACACACACATTTTCTGACTTTTCTATTGCACCAAACTCACATAACTATCCAGATAAGGATCAATGTTGTGCAAAGGATTAACCTTTCATTTAGCCAGATAATGTCATTGGGAAGAGAAATGTTATGAGTTACAGTAGTTATAATAGGAAAGTGAGAATAAGAGAAACTATGTTGAAAATCTTTTCCTTCAATCAGTATAACCACTACAGATATCATGGCATTTTCTGCACATCTAATGGCCTGTATCTAACAAACAGCAACCTCATTTGTAATTGCTTTGTATTCAATATTACTACTTAGTCATGATTTTTATCCAATTGCCACAATCATAATACACACACCCAATACTCATCAGCAACACAGGGAGAAGGAAGCCCAATTAGCACTGGCACCTGAACGGACGGGAGTTAACCCGTCTCTGCTTTCCCTCGCTGCTTATCAGCTCGGCATGAAACTAGGCTGATTTTGTCCTTGAACGCTGACTGAACTGGAGGCCTCTGCAGCCTTTTGCCTTCAGGCTTTACAGGCCTCTCTGAGGCTTTGGATCTAACATGGCATTGGTCTTGCTGAGGCCAGAACAGGCTGGGGCATGACATGAAATGAGAGAATAGGTGATGTTTCTATCAGAGTTGAGGGCTGAGGCAGGGTGGTGGTCAGGCCTACAGTGGCTACTGAATTAAGTATATGTAACATAGTAGTTGATAGAGAATACTAGATATTATTTTTTAGAGTTGCATTGCCTTTTGTAGCTTTGATGTATATCTGGAGGCACGATTCAATTATTTCTTGCACCATTACTTACTTACCTTGTTCTGTACAGTACAGTCAGTGCCGGCCTTTGCCATTCCGCCGAGTAAGCGGCCGCGTAGGGCGCCGGGTCCTGGGAGGGGCATTGCCGCCTGGGAGGGGCGCCGCCACGCTGGCCGCCCGCCTCCGCCACGCCTCGTACCGGGAGCCAGTGCTGCCCGTGCCTCCGCGCCGCCGGCGCAGCCGGTAGTGCAGCCGCGCCGGACGCACTCACACAGCTGCGCGTGACGTCACCGCGCATGCGCAGCCATGCGTGATGTCACAGCGCATGCGCAACCACATGTGACGCAGCCGCGCAGCTGCACGTGACGTCACCGCGCATGCGCAGGCGCGCGTGATGCAGCCGCACAGCTGCGTGTGACATCGCTGTGCGGGCCGCCGCGGCGTCCAGCAGCCATGGGGGGGCGCAAAAATAAGGCTCGCCTACCCCCCCCCCGGGAGAGGTGAGACCGCCCCTGAGTACAGTGTTCATGCAATCTAGCATTTCATTAGCTTTATTTTTTCAATTTATTTATGTTTAGTTTTGGTCTATTCACATTGATTACTGACAAGTTATGTGTTACCTATATAATGGAATAGAAAGTGCAGTTATTACTATGAAGTCCCTGCCTCAGTAATTTGCTGCTGCTCACATTATATGATTCCACCTCATTCTCATGTGAGCTGAAAAAGGGTAGGTGGTCAAAGTAGTCTGCACATTTGGCAGTCATGCACATTTGGCTTTCATCCAAAATGAAATGTATTTTTTAAAGGCCTATTTGGAAAAAATAAGTCCCCAATTGCTAAATTTCAGTTTTCTAGATGCCGTTTGTATGTATGTATGTATGTATGTATCTATCTATCTATCTATCTATCTATCTATATCTAACAGAGGTGTCATTAGTAAAGAAAATGAATAGCGTCAACATAACCAAAAGTCATAGAATAGAATAATAGAATCATGCTAAATTAGTAGCTGCAGAGATCATATACAGAATATTGTAGAATGCATTGGCTAAATAGCCTTTGAAAGGATTTTAGAGGGAAAGCAAAGTGTTCATTTTGAGTAACACCAAGTATAATATTTACAGTTGATGCTAGCTATTATTCCTGAAGGGGAATGGATAACAGTTGCAATATTAGGTCTGATTGCAATGTAATTAAGAGTCTTGGTGGGAATTTCGGATTCAGAATAGTGCGTGCAATTATTAAGTTAATATTGTAATATATGTGTTCACTCAATATTATATGAGCATTTGTATGAGCCTCTAGGGCTTAACAGCAAACCCCTCCCCCCAAAAAAACCTTAGGACAGTAGGTATCCTCAGAAGCAAATTAATTTTTTTAATTCTATTCCACAGACAAAATTGGCCCTGATATTAAAATATCTACACTTGAGCCTAATTGGGTTGATTAATTGCTAGATGCTTTCAGAAGCAATTTGTGAAGTTATACTTTGGGTCTAGTAAAATACAACAAAATGCAAAATCCAGCAGACAGTGTTATCTTTATTGGCCTAACTAAAAAGCACAAAATACATCTTGCAATACAGGTATCTGTTTTGCCTTAAGATCGTGTTTCTTAAATGACAATGGTCTAGAAGGCAGAGGCCACAGTGGAAGGTGATGCTAGTCACAGTTATTTAATTGTCAACAGTTTCTCAAAAAATGTGGCTGAGACTTCTTTCTGGTTCAGTTGGCTCTTAGATAAGAAAAACCAGCTTTTGTATGTATGATTCTTAAGTTTGGACAATGGTTCAACATCTCTTCTGCATAGTTGACATTGCTGGGTTTTTTGCTCAATTTTTGATGTCAATTTCCAATTGCTTCTTTGGATCATGATATAGGACAACTGACGTGCATTGAGATACAACATAGTGAAGAACATTATTTCTGCTTGATGGCACAGCTTCTAATGTGGAAATTGGGAGGTGAAGGAAGACACTTATTTTTCTTCATCAAACAACTATCTTGGGCTCACCCTGTAGTGAACACATGCCTCTCAATTGCAGAGAACATAAGAACATAAGAACATAAGAAGAGCCATGCTGAATCGGGCCTCAGCCCATCTAGTCCAGCATTCTGTGTCACACAGTGGCCCACTAGTTGTACACAGGGATCTCTAGCAGAAAGGAGGGCAAAACCCTCACCTGCTCCCGACCCCCCACAACCAGTACCCGGGGAAATCCTGCCTGCCTCCATCAACACAGAGGTGGCACTTGGATGTCCATTTCAGTAGCTACTGATTCCCTTGGTATCCATGAATCTGTCTAATCCTGCCTTGAAGCTGTCCAGGCTGACAGCTGTCACAACCTCCTCTGGAAGTGAGTTCCATAACCCAATGACCCTCTGGGTGAAGAAATATTTCCCTTTATTAGTCCTAACTTTCCTACCTTGGAGCTTTAGGAGTGCCCCTAGTCCGAGTATTGTGTGACAGAGAAAATAATTTTTCTTTATTCACCTTTTCTATCCCATGCATGATTTTATACACTTCGATCAAGTCACCTCTTAAACGCCGTCTTTCAAGGCTGAAAAGACCAAGGCGTTGCAACCTGGTTTCATAAGGGAGCTGCTCCATCCCTTGGATCATATTTGTTGCCCTTCTTTGTACCTTTTCCAGTTCCGTTATATCCTTCTTGAGGTGCGGTGACCAGAATTGTACACAGTACTCCAGATGTGGCCTCACCATAGATTTGTAGAGAGGCAATACAACATTTGCCGACCTATTTTCGATTCCCTTCCTGATCATGCCAAGCATAGAATTTGCTTTTTTCACTGCTGCAGCGCACTGGGTTGACACCTTCATTGAGCTGTCCACCAAAACCCCAAGATCCCTTTCCTGGTTTGTCTCAGAAAGCTTTGATCCCATCAGTTGATAAGTGTATTTGGGGTTCTTTTCCCGATGTGCATGACTTTACACTTGTTTAGGTTAAAATGCATTTGCCACTTTGTTGCCCATTCACTCAATTTCGAGAGATCTTTCTGGAGCTCTTTACAGTCAGTTTCATTTTTAACTACCCTGAACAGTTTAGTGTCATCTGCAAACTTTGCTACCTCACAATTTACATCTACATCCAGATCGTTTATGAATAAATTAAAAAGTAACGGTCCTAAAACTGAACCTTGGGGTACGCCACTTCTCACCTCTTTCCACCCAGAGAAGTGTCCATTTATTACCACCCTTTGTTTCCTACAGTTTAGCCAGGTTCCAATCCAGGACAAGACCTGTCCCCTGATTCCATGGCTGAAGAGCTTATTTAGGAGCCTTTGGTGAGGGACTTTGTCAAAAGCCTTTTGAAAGTCAAGGTAAACAATATCGACTGGGTCCCCTTTATCTATGTGTTTATTTACACCCTCAAAGAATTCTATCAAGTTAGTAAGACATGATTTGCCTTTGCAGAAACCATGTTGATTTTCCTTCAGCAATGCCTGTTCTTCTATGTGCTTAGTAATTTTTCTTTAATAATGGTTTCCATCACTTTGCCTGGAACTGAGGTTAGACTAACTGGCCTATAATTTCCTGGATCACCCCTGGATCCTTTCTTGAAGATCGGAGTTACATTTGCCTCCTTCCAGTCCTCGGTACAGTGCCTGATCTTAGAGAAAGGTTATATATTTTGGCTAGAATTCCAGCAATTTCACACTTGAGTTCCTTAAGAACTCTGGGGTGGATGCCATCTGGCCCTGGTGATTTGTTGACATTTAGTTTAGTAAGGCATGTGAGAACATCTTCCTTGTTTATCTCTATCTGGTTTAATTCATTTAATTCCCTCCCTGAAAAAACTGACTCATTTAGAAGTTGCTTCTAAATCCATTGAACAGTTTGGACACAAAGAATTCAATAACCTAGAGGCTGACAAGAATTACTGATCACCAGTACATTCTGGATCTACCTGAAAATGACATCAAAAATTAATGTTACTCATTAACTGCAGTTCTGAAACTTCAAGCATATTGCAGACACTATAATTTCAGAGTCATTTATGCCAGAAGAATTCCTAAAGGTTATTGAAACAGCTTCATAGTCAATATATTACTGATTTTTGACACCTAGTTCAAATGTTATTCAGAACTTCAAGTTCTGGGACATTCTAACATTTCTACCTTTAAAAAAATTGCCTTTGTATGAATAAAAAAAGAAATAAAGCCCTAAATTATATATTTTTAGATTCCCACTTGTTGGGTAGCAGCCACCATAATTCACAGAGATCTGTTCCTATGTCCAGTCAGAATAAGCTGACTAAATATTCCACTACCACCCTCACACAAGTGATCTCTGGCATAAGATGCCTGTTGCACCAGAATTTTCCAGTTCAGACCTCCATAGTTTATAGTAGACGCTACCTGTTAAATTGGAATTATGGGGATGCGGATGGGGTTCACTGTGTAGCATTGTAACTATGGTACTTAAGCATTCAAAATTCTGCAACAACTTTCTGGTTAGTTTTTCCTCTTGAAATTAAGTTATAATTAATTATAAGGCTTACTATACTGAAGATCTGGTACATTTTATATTATCCAGTTGGATCTTTACCCAAAATCTAATTGTTTTACATTTGTAGCAAATTCTTATTTTTTTAAAAAAAAAACCTCAGTTGGAAACCTGCAGAATTTAGATAGCTACCTAAAAGGGTTTGGTGGACTTCTTTGCATCCAGATGATCATCCCTTGTTCTTCATTCATTCCAGAAAAGTGAATTTTGAAGCGCTTAACCCAGGATATTTTGTTGGACTTCATGCAGAAATTAGAAAACTAATAAAAGGGAGTAGAGTAAGGGGATGAGATTGTAAAGGAAGGAGAAACGGGAAGCCAAAGAAGTCTTTTGATGGGATAGGTGAGAAATTGAGGTTTTCAAAAATATATACAATAATTTCCTTCTTTCTAAAATTCATACAGAATAGGATGTGTATGTATAAGTAAAATAACGAGGTTGATTTTTCAACTGAATTATGATAAGGATAAGCAAAAAAAAAATTCCACACATTTTAAAACCATCTGAAAATGTATTCAAATATCTATCAACATTTGATGTAATTGTAATTGACAGCTTATCTTTAGCACAGATTAATTTACTTTCCCCCACTAATTTTCCCTTTTCTGTCCTAACTTTCTGTATCTATTAATGTATTAGTCAACTTCATGTATAAACTGAGGGCAGTTTTGAGGTCAAAATTACATGTCAGATTATCCTTTTACACATGGAAACGTTGAGAGTAAAAGGTAAAGGCATGTAATAAATATCCAATGTTGAAGGTGCACATTACCAAAATTGCATTTGCCCTCAAATGTAATGTATTAAACAGCACAGGCATAGCATGTGAAGGAAGCAGGGAGCTTGAATGAGGCAGTTTGGCAAGTTATGCCCCTCCAACAAGCCAAGATTTGCAAACTCATCAGCCTCACACAATTCCCATCTGTCCTCATTCATGAGGCCTTCAAAACTGAGTGGGAGGTTTTGAAGGCTTTGTGAATGAGGCTGGCTGGGCACTGCATGGGACTGAGCCTGGTGTGGATGGATGAGAGACTCTGATGGCTGCCTGGGAGGCAGAATCCACAGCTAAGCGGCAGGAACACTGGGTCACCAGCCTAGCACTCCAGCTTCTCCAAGTGTCACGGAGTCCTGAGGTTGCTGCCAACACCAAGAACAGCTCAATTTTGGCAATCGTATTTAGCCAAAAATTATTAGCATTAGACCCAAGTAAATTTTTTCTTTTTTAAATGCATAAAAACATACATAGGAAAAGCGAAAGAGGAGAGGAACTATATTTGAGGAATCAAAACAGGAGGCAGGGAATTGTATTGTTGGTCTTAAATTGTCCACATTTATGTTAATATGGAACTGAAAGGAATATAAATGGGGGGAAAGAGTGAGAATGTAGCCTGACAAAAGGGGGGGGGGAGAAAAGCAAGGAAAAAATGCCTCCATTGGGGACCCAGCAATGGCAAAGGGCAGAGGAGAAAAGTACTTCCATCTGATTATTCCTCCATTGCCAAATCACAGAAAAAGGCATCCCTCCCTCCTTCCCTTTTCCCCCCATCTTTTTTGGGCACCTAAGGTAGAGCAGATTAGTGGCAACCATTTTAGGATGGGCTTATTTTTGGTTGCAAAAACCTCTTTGTAGAGTCACCAGCATGGAAGGGCTAATGCGGCGGAAGCATTTCTTATCTCTCCCTCTTGTCACTTCTTTAATGATGGGTCCCTATTCCAACACTTATAATAATAATAAACTTTATTTATAAGCCGCTTCCCTCTCCCCAAAGGGGACTCGGAGCGGCTTACATGGGGCCATGCCCAAACCACAAAATATCAGACATCAAAAAACAATAAACACAATAAAAACAGTAAACACAGTAAAATGAATACATCTAACAAAAATACATGTATAAATCATCACAGGTTTTCTTTGCTGGGGGTTAATTAAGCATTCCTCTCATACTTCCTTTCTCTTCTACAGAATTTTCTCCATAAGAAAGTAACCAGGCATAGGCAATTCTGAACATAAAGACTGCCATCAGAAAAGGTGCATCCCTTCCTTTCCCCTCATATGGGGTTTTTATCTGCATTTAATTTGCTCAAATCCACTACTTTGGAATGAACAAAGTCAAGAGGAAGATACACATGACTGCATGCCAGGATTATTTAGGACTCAATACCACTGAAGTACAGCTTCTTGTGTTTTTAAGTAAAAAAGAATAGAAGATCAGAGAGCAAAAGCAGCTGGCTAAAATTGTTAAAGTCACCTTCTTCAACTCATCCAATAGATGTGCCTTGGAAGCTGCTCAACCAAGACAGATAATGACACTGCATCAGCACAAGGTGACAGAAATGCTCTGGGAAGGCATGCTGACGTGAATGCACTATGCCTAATGCCAACTAAAATATAGCTTACCACAAAATGGAAAGGAAACTCCAAGTAAACCAGATGTCCAACTCATGAGCAGTGATCCAGATATAAGGTTTTTTCTCTGATGAGGTAAATTTAGATCTATTCAGGGCATGGGAGGACTGCAGGCTTGTTTTATCCAAGCATGGCCCCAAACTACCTTCTTATAGTTGGTATTGCAGTAAGAGATCATTACATTACCTAGTCATAATTTTGTGACATGGTTTAAGGTTCCAGAATTGTGTTAACAGTGTCTTCCAGACATTGGGTATTGATAAGGTTCCTTGTCGAGGACTCGGGTTATGCCAAATAAAGGCACTTATTGATAGCTGTGGAGCCACACTGGGGTCCCATCTGGCTGGACCATTGCATGCACTCCCAAGGGATTCAACATCATGGGCTCATTTGTCAACAAACAGTTTTGTCAGTGCCTGAATGTGGACCTATATGCCTGACAAACCGATATACAGTTGTAACCAAATAAAGTTATTACCTATTACTTTCTAATTAATGCATCTGTGTGATTTATGTTTTTGCATGTATAGCTGCCCTCACCACTGAACATACACTCCACAATCCACTTCTAGTTCAACTTTTTTCTTCTTGTTGTGCCATCAAGTATAGATACAACCTTCTCAGCTCTTCTCTATGGTATACATACAAAATTCTCAACATTCTGTATGGTGCTCTAACCCGCAATCTTTCCTTTTTATTCCCTATCAAAAATACAGGGAGTAGGAAAGAAGGCAGTCAGACAAACTAAAGATTAGAAATTAGATGTGCAATTGTGAAAATAGGGAATATAATACACAACTATCAGAAGAGTTGGAGACAAATTTATAATCAGTGCAAAGCATTTTTCTATTTTATGCTCATTTCTGAGGTGTACATTTAGACCATCACAGGTGGGATTCTATGCATGTGATACGTGTTAATCAGAACCAGTGGAATGGAGTGTTGAACTACAACTCTAGAAGACTACGTTCAAAACTCTGCACAACAATGGGAATCTATTAGGCTTGTTTGATCAAAAAAATGGTTCAAAACCCATTTCGGATGTAGGGGGCACTGGTGGTTCGGATCTAACGTCAATTCCGATTTTCACAGAAAAGTTTGAAACTTACCCAAACTTTTGAGACTTCCAAATCCTTCGTTAATGGTTTCAAAGTGTTATTTCCTGTTTCATTGGGTGATATTTACTTTGAAAGTAGTTGTTTTACTCCAGAGGGGGAGAAGCAAAGGGAGGAAATTCATCCACTGGGTTTTAAACTGCTTCCCAGGCTCACGAGGGGAGATGAGAGGGAGGAAAGCCATCCACTGGGTTTTAAATCGCTTCCCAGGCTCATGAGGGGAGACAGGAGGGAGGAAAGCCATCCACTGGGTTTTAAATTGCTTCCCCGGGGTCACGAGGGGAGATGGGAGGGAGGAAAGCCATCCACTGGGTTTTAAATCGCTTCCCAGGCTCATGAGGGGAGACAGGAGGGAGGAAAGCCATCCACTGGGTTTTAAATTGCTTCCCGGGCTCACGAGGGGAGATGGGAGGGAGGAAAGCCATCCACTGGGTTTTAAATTGCTTCCCGGGCTCATGAGGGGAGACGGGAGTCCCATAGGACTGGCTGGTGGAAGGGATTGGAAATGACATTCACCTGTGTCCCCTTCTCTTCATGCAGCTGATACCTAATACAGTAGAGTCAGTGGGGTTGGTTAAATAAATACTATGTAAGTAGCTTATGTAGACTGCTGGTTCATATTTTTAGCTCAACTTTGGTTTGATATTAGTCGAATATCACATTAGACTTTGATATTAGTCTAATATCACATTAGACTAAAGATTTGCCACATGGCAAATCCATGGGGGTTCTGGCAGGGGCATGGAGAACCAGTCACTCCATGCTCCGCAGCATCCGCCTTACCTGGGCCCCCATCCCATTGGGGGAAGCGTCACCACATGGCTTCCCCCCATTGCTCTAAGTTGTAAATCAGACAGACGGATTTACCCATTGTGCACCACTTATTTTACATGGATCCAGGCTAGAAGTTGATGTGCATCGTGGGAAGGCCTCCATGATGAAAGAGGAGAAGAAGTGGCATATGAGGAGGAAAAATAGCCTATCTGATGAGGTTGTAAACTTGGATTGCATGTCAGGGGATCCTATGTCAGTAGGAAATAAATTACAGAGACTAACATTGGTGGTGATGATGGTATTGAAAAAACATCAAACCTTTTTTCTATACTTTGAATCTCATCCATTCCATTCTAGAGCTCAAAGATTAGTTAACTGACTGAATGCCAGCTCTTTGGAAGGATAGATGCCTTCCTACTTGGCATATCTCAGACTCTACACACGAGGAACCCTTTGTGCAACCCATAGATTCTATATTTTCTTCTAAGGTTATCAGGGATCTGCATTCTTTGAATTCCATCATAGCATCTCCTACACACATTTTTTGGGGAGAAACACATCTTAGAGAGGGTTGGTGTTATTACAGAAAATGCCCTTTCAGTCACAGAGGTGTAAATGAAAACAGTCCTGCTACCAGTCACTTGTTCTTTCTCCAGTCATGACCAGTTTTCCCAAAATGTTAAATGACTCACTATAAACTAGATTGGTCTATTCTCCTGTCACAGAGCAAGGCAGGGCTGAGGACAGGGCTAGTAACAAAATAATTATCCACAAGAAATAACAAACAAATGATACAATCTCATCTTCACTATGCCAAATTACAGAATTAACCAAGTGTGACATGAGAATTAGATTCAAGTCTCCATGCATGTTATACTATAAAGGCTTTCTTGTTTTGCTATCTATTCAGCCTGAAAGTTTGCAAATGCAGAGCAATTTAGAGATCAGCTTTACTTTAGCTCTAGCAGCACATATTTCTAAATAGTAAATGCAGATGTTGCTTTGCTACAAACTTGAAAAGTGTCAACATTGTTTTAAAAGTACCAGTGTCATCACAGACCCCCACCGGAAGTAGCCTGCGTCATGTGATGGATTAAATCAAGCTCTGTCCTGGCTGCATCTTGGCAGTGTTCTAGGGCAGGGCTAAAAGCCCATGTGATGAGGTTCTGACACATTTTGGATATATCACAAGAAGACATGACTCACTAGAAAAGACAATACCAGTGGAGTGCAGTTGAAAAGAGGACCTCATTGCGGAAGGAAGCAACACACCTCACTTTTCAAAACCAGAGCAGAGCTGGTGAGGATAAGGTGACTTGGAAGTCCCTGACTCATAGAATCACTATAGGTTGAAGCAAAAAGAATGCACTTAAAAACAACAACAATGCTCAAATTTACTGCAGTGTTTCATGATAAGCAGTGCTCTTTTAAATATTTAAACTCTCATGATGGACTGTTTATTAGGGAAAATAATGGAAATTTACAGTAGTTCTTATCTCAAGTTTGAAAATGCACCACAAAAAGATAAACAGAAAAATAGAAAGAGTTAGAAAGAATGAGGGAACAGTTATAGTACAAGCTTTTGGGGAGATTATCTCAGTAAGCAGATTCTCCTTTTCTCCTCTTTTTCTCTCCTGCCACCCCAGGGATAATTTTTAAACTTCAAAGGAGTCTGCCCTGCTACATTTCTCAAGGCATTGACCTTTTGTCTTGCACAGCAAAATCCCTGGATCAAATAATCACAACAGAGATATCTAGACATTAATAGATCTTTTTACAGTAATTTAAAATCCATCTAGAATCAAAGAAATCTCTCCGACTGTCTCCCACTCTCTCCGTCACCCTCTGTGCAAGAATGATTTCACAGTGCTGATGGTATGACAGCCTGGACTATTTAAAAAAAGTCATTTTCTAGTTATTGTACTGGAAGACAGTAATTACTTTTTCAATAAGCAACTGTAGACTGTTAAGAAGAGGGATAGGGGAAAAGAACATAAATTAGCATCATGGATTATATTAAATGAAATCACCACAGAAATGTATTTATTTTTATTTCCAGCATTTCTACCCCATCCTTCTCAACCCCCCGAGGGAGAGGTTACACTCAGCAACAATTCAATGCCGCAACATATAGACAAATACAACAATATAAAACCAATTTAAAACAATAGATAGAACATGAAATTAAAAGCAATTAAAAGGATTATTGTCAACCAGAAAGAAAGTAATCCTGCAAAGTGGGTCTCTTGAAATTTCCTGGGACATCCCCTGCCTCCCCCCAAAAGAAACCAACTCCATACTCGGTTTCAGAGCAGGCATAACCAGCACATACATAGAGAATGCACACATAGATATCCCTCCACATTTGTGGTTGACTTTTGCAGATTTTATTATTCACATATTTGATTTAAAATACTATCTCTAGAAATCTTTAAGTTTTCCAGTGTGACTGTATGGTCAACTTTGTCATGTCAAGCTGGAGAACCGTTTGGAAACAGTGAGTTCTTAAAAGGAGAAAGAAGAGGGTACGAATAAGAGCCCTTCCAAACAGGCCCTTTATCTCAGGATCTGATCCCAGGTTTTCTGTTTATCCCAGATTATCTGGCAGTGCAGACACATATAATCCAGTTTAAAGTGGAAAACCTGAGGTCAGATCCTGGGATATAGGGCCTGTCTGGAAGGGCTCTAACATAGTGCTCTTTCTAAACTCTACTGCACTCTCATGTAGTTCTAACAGACAAAGGGGCGACATTAAATTAGATTGCAGAAACTTCCACAATAAAAAGGGGGCTGTCCAGATGATGTTCTGGGCAGTCACGCATTAATTCGCTACAAACTAGGAAAGCCTTGGTTTGTAGCGAATTAATTTGTTAGTGCATTTATTCCATGCCTTCTTGTAAGGCATGGGATAAATGCACTATTTCCAATGTCTGGATTTACAGTCCAGACACCATTCCCACAGTTTACCGGTCTAAATAAGCCCAGTAACCTGTGAGAATACCCACCCCATCTCCCCAATCCCCCAGACCTCCTAGAAAAGAAAAAAAGCTTACCAGCCTGCAGTATTAACTCAGTGAAGCTCTCCCGGCATGTAAAATGACACCCACCCCCCTGCTGTCCTGGTGTGTCATTTGTACACACTGGGAGAGCTTCACAGAGGGAATACTGCAGGCTGGTAAGCTTGTTTTACTTTTCTAAAATGTCCGAGGGCTTGGGGGGAGGGGGAGGGCCTTGGGGGGAGGGGGGACAACCCACCCCAGCGGATGCTTTTAGGGCTGTTTAGATCCTTCCTTAGAGACCTGACACACACAAAAAACATTGGATGGGAGGAAAGGAGGGGAAGGGGGTCTGCTCTTTGTTGCAGATTTCTTATTATTGATTTTCCACCTTTGGCAGAGAACAGTGAAACAGTATTTCTGAAAGATGTATTTACATTGGCCAATCTAGGTTGGTCTCCTTCTTGCCTTGACATTCTTCCTGGGAGCCAAGGAAGGCAGCCTCCTAGGGCTGTTGGTCCACTGGTTGATGAATGAGGCCAAAGTATACTGCTTTCTCAGGGCAAATATCAAATGAAACAAAGTGTTCCTTATAACATGGATGAGGGGAAGATTCCTGCAGCCAATCTTTCTCTGATCAATTTATAGGGCCAAGTCTGTATCTTCTTTTCTGGGGTGTTCTGGAAAGGAAGGAATAACACATAAATTTTCCAAATGCAAAATGGGACCGTCCATTGCTGTACACAAGATGAAGTTATTCAGAAATTGGAAAAGTTATATTTAAGTTAGAACTTTGGACTTTAGCTATGGCCCTCTATCAATTCTAATTGTCATTGTTCTGGGTTCTGGGGAGAAAAGAACAGCCAGTGTCTGCAGGACAAAATCCCCTTCCCCAGCCTCATTCACGATTCTTATGTGTCATCTCTTATTTAGATTGTAAGCTTGAGGGCAGGGAGCTGTCAAATTAATATTTTGGAAGCCACCCTGGGTGCCTCTTTGACTGAAGGGCAAGATATAAATTCTCTCTCTCTCTCTCTCTCTCTCTCTCTCTCTCTCTCTCTCTCTCTATATATATATATATATATATATAAATAGAGTATATGATAAATAGAGATAGACAGACAGATGTTAGCTGCCTTGAGTCCCCTCGAGGAGAAAGATATGGTATAAATAAAGTAAATACATAATAATAGATACATCGATAAAAATCCTGGATATTGTCAATGTGGTACTTATGATACCCCTGGCAGCAGTGTGTCTCATTTATTGAACACATAGCTCCTCCTTTACATTAACTAGTATTAACTATGGTGACTAATGGGTCCTTTTTAAAGAGAACAGTCAATGTACTCACAGTTTTAAAGCTGTTCTAACTATAGCTCCTCTTGATTGTACAGAAGCCATCCAGCTGCTGGGCCCGATTCCTGTCATCTGGAGAGCTCTGGAGCAGCTGTAGTGCCTGGAGCACTTGTGGGCAGACTGACTATAAAGCTGGGAATGGATTCACCTTCACAGAGTTCTGGTAGCATCCTAGTATACTGTCAGGATGCTTCCTCCACAGAGGCTTTTAAAGATGAAGGTGTTTAAGATCTAGTCAGGGGGTGCTGTCGTTTCTAACTTTGAATATGTTTTGAGATTTTAATTGTGATTTTTTTAGTGCTGTCAGTGTTTAATTCTGTTTTAATGTTTTCATATTTATATATTTTAAATTGTACACTAATGCTTTTATGTCAAGCTGCTTTGAGTCCCCTTTGGGAGAGGTAAAGCAGGACATAAAATATAATAATAATAATAATAATAACTTCTGGTGAGGCTCTATAGAGCAGGGGTGCCCACACTTTTTCATCATGCGAGCTACTATATGAACAATCAAGTTGAAAAGATCACTTGTTGTGTATGTGAGCGTGCGCACGCACGTGCGCGCGCACGCTTCTACTGCAGCCTTCCGTCCCCGCGGGGCTTCTTTCTTGCCTGCCCAAGAACTCGCCGCTGCGCACACCGGGGAAGGGGATCCTCCTTGCCTGCGTGCACGCTCTCTCTTAATGTCTTCGTTGCCTTCCTCCTTCCTGCTGCGTGCTTTCGCGAAGCAGGAAGTCCCCATCCTGTCCTGCTTCTTGCGTGCACAGCAGGCCCCTTCCATGCACGCAGCAGGAGGGTATTTATAGGTGCACCCACCAGCGCTCCGGCCAGATATGGTTTCGGCGGCGGCTCGGAAGGCGCAGGGCTGGGAAGAGGGGCCGTCTGGCTGCTGCCTGGGCCGGGAAACTCAACCGAGAGAGGGACCCATGTGAGGCTGGAGCCTCCCCACAGCAGCCTCCCCCCTCCCTCGAGGCTTCCTTACCTGGGCAGGAGAAGGAAGAGAGGAAGAGGTGCTTCCCCAAAGTGACAGATGCAGCGGGGGGGGGGGGCGCCCTTCCTTCTTTCCTTTCGAAGGTGTCACTCAGAAAGGACGCCCAAGTGGACGGCTGGCAGGAAGGGGGACCCTTCCCACTGGTGGCAGTCCATGCCCACGGGGAGAGAGAGAGAGAGAGAGAGAGAGGCTTTTCCTAGCTGACTCTGAAGAGCCACCCTCTCTCTCTCTCTCTCTCTCTCTCTCCCCTCCCCCGTGGGCCCTCGCCGCCTTTCTCCTTCGAGGGTGAGGGAGGGCGAGGCAGAGAAAGGCAGCGAGGGCACAAGCAGTAGCAGCAAGTGGAGTCTCCATCCCCGCAGCCCTCTCCTCCTTGGGTTCAGCCCCAGGAACACAGCGGAGCCCTCCCTCCTCGCCCCCAACCAAGGAAAGAAAGCAGCCCCACACAGCTCGCTCGCCCAGGTCTCGGCTTGGAATGGGAGTCCCGAGGGCAGCAGGGTTTGCGGCGCGGCTTGCTTGGCTTTGCCCCACTTTGCCCGGCCTCCTTCACCTCTTTCTCTCTCCCTCTCTCCTTCCAGCGCCTGCCTGCCTGCCAAAAGGATCCGAATAAGTTCTCCGGATTTCTTTCTTCTCTCCTTGGCTCTCTCTCTCTCTCTCTCTCTCACACACACACACATTCCCTCCATCCCTCCCACAGCCTTGCATCCTATCCGTGCACGTGCCTTTGCCTTGCTCCCGCCCACCCCCTAGCAGCAACCAATGGGCGGTCATGTCAGCACACCGTGCGTGGCAAGACGAGCACCAGGGCCCGGCCACTAAAGCCTCATTTTGGCATAAGAAGCCCCGCAAAGGCAGCGGCGGGAGCGCACGTGCGCACGCAAGGCAGGAGCGCGCCATCCTGCTGGTGAGGCCCAAAGATCACCTGGAAGAGGCCCAAAGATCACCTAGGTGCTCCCGATCACCGTAATAAGCACCCCTGCTATAGAGGAAATATGGGATGCTTCCCATGTTCCATAGGGAAGAATGGGGGAAGCCTAGCAGCAATGCTTCCTCCTATGAGATGAAGTAAGGTGTACAGCGGTCAATGCGGGGCATGGGGGAACAGTCTTCCCCCCACACTGCCACATGGATTCAGACCTCAATGTGATTAGGTCCATAGTTCTTTGAGGGTTGGACTATGACTCTGGATAGGTAAAGGTTTCCCCCTGACATTAAGTCTAGTTGTATTCAACTCTGGGGTGTGGTGCTCTTCTCCATTTCTAAGCTGAAGAGCTGGCATTGTCCATAGACACCTTCAATGTCATGTGGCCAGCATGACTGCATGGAGCACTGTTACCTTCCCACTAGAGTGGTACCTATTGATCTGCTCACATTTGCATGTTTTTGAACTGCTAGGTTGGCAGAAGCTGGGGCTGATAGCAGAAGCTCATGCCGCTCCCCAGATTTGAACCTGTGACCTTTCAGTCAACAAGCTCAGCAGCTCAGTGCTTTAACCCACTGAGCCACTGAGGGACTATGACAGGGTGCAATTTCCCACTTGCCATGAAAATCCACTTGATTATCTTAAGTTATCTTTAAGACCCATGATAGGTCCACATTAAGGTCCTCATAAGTTATGAAAGACTTGAATGCACACAACAACAATAACATCAACAACTAACAAGAATCAGAGAATGGCATGCCTGGAATCCTGATCAGGAACTCTCCAAACAGTGACATAATTTGGTTCTATTAATATTCTAGTTTAAGCATCAGTGACAATTTAAAGCAAACTTTTGTCATAGTCCTGAAAATCACCTACTGCTTCCAGTAAACAATTATATGTTGGATGCCTCATTCTGATCTATTTAGCATTCATTTTTGACACATTTTATGGGTGGATCTATTATTTTTGTCCACCTTATATTGTTACTTGTTCAGTTGTTGTAATTTTTTACCCCATGAGTAGCTTCTTCAGTAAATGGAAGATGGCACTGAAATATTTGTGCTAATGATTCCTGACTGCATTACCTTCTTGTAGTCATTGTATAGCTGAATATTTCATACACTGGCATGACTAAGAGTAGCGTGACATTTTATGATAATCATTTCACTGAAATGTTGCTCAATATTTAAATATCATTTATTGAAGTAAGGCAGGCAAATAAGTGTGTTGCCAGTTCCCATGGGAATGTGAGGGAAATTGACTCTAACTTTACGAAAAAGGTTTGAGCTTGGTACATATTGCGTAATTAAACCAACCTTCTAGTTTCTCTATGGAGAAACTCAATAAACTGTGGAACAACTCTACAAACCTAACTTGGTAATTCATCAAATTCCTTGTTTTTGTAAGGGCACTATAAAATATGCACTGACTTAGTTCAAATTAAATTTCACTGATTTGTTATTTTAATACTTGAAATACATATTGGAGTTTATTTTTTGACTGTACATCATATTTTCTTTTACCATTTGCCCTTAGAGGTTTGTAGAGAAAGATTTTTTTAGCTCTCTATGTAACTTGCTATATTTCTGTGAGTTAATGTGTGTAGGAGTTTTAACATTACAACTCTGTGCATACTCATTTTAAAATAAGTCTCGCTGCATACAGTGAAACTGCCTTCCAGATAATTGTGTATATGCCAATTGTCTTAATGTCTCAGTCTTCTCTATATTTCTACTTTTTAGCCCGCTGTTTGAAGAATATGCCCTTCAGAATAGTTAATCACACCAAACTTACATGAAATATGTCAAAGTGTGTTTAGAACTTGTAGAATGACAAAGTATACAATCGCACACAAGGCTGAGGAGTAGCTAGAGGCTCATATCTAATGCTGTGAATTCCCTCTGGGCTTTATTCAATACATTAAAGGAATTATTCAAACAGCTCAATCTATTTCCAAGATAGAGTTCAGCATGATGAATGGTTCTTTTAAAATTTTGAATTAAACCCAGAAGGAATTTAGCACCACATTGATAACAGAAGCCTTAGCCTGCCATTATTGGATTGAACTTGTAACTGGAGGAGCAGATGTCCACAGGATGGCTACTGGAATTGAAGGTCTTTTCTATATAATCCTTCCTTTTTTCTTTCATTTTACCCATATATGCTCCAGAAGGTCCCAACTCTACCTTTAGTGCTTCACAGACTATATAATTATGTGCCAAAGGGGGCCTATGTATAAGAAACTGAAGCTAGTAGATTCATGCATCCCAGATGCAGGAAGAGAAAGAAAACACTGGAGAACAGTTCCATCCAGATCTTCATGATCATTATTTTAATTCACTAAGAAAATTGTGTGCAGAATGGGAGACGTACACGTAAATAAGTGAAGACACTGGATGGAAAAGTATATTCCTTGGGGCAAGATTTTTTTTATTTATATTGTAGGCCTGCAAGTCAGAGCAAATAATTTAAGATTAATTTTTATAAAATGCACATGGATTTATGTCTTTTATGATTATAATTAATTTTACTATTGTTATATTTCTGGTTTCCTCTCTTTTTGGTATTAAAACATGTGAAATCATTGCCTTGAAATAAAAATAATCTACTCATCTGTTGTGGTACTGAGAAGTCTGCTGGAAATCTTGACACATGAGCAACTTGGTTGAACCTCCTTGACTCCCTCTCCCATCACTTCCCATGGAAATGGCATCATGTAATATCAAGTCACATCAATGTGTTATAATCACAAGCACCAAGTCTAATTTTCATGCCACAAAAAGGTATGTTGGAGAGAAATAATTATTTTAAAATTTCTTACCACATACCAGTGGAACTTACTGCAGTACATGCAGGAGATACCAAATTGTATTTGCAAATGTTGTGAAAGGGCTTTGACACACATTTTGACACACATTTTGCTTTCGGGATGCTTGCTGGTATTGTCCATCTGGAAAATGGTAATGCAGAATGGAAATTCTACCCAAATTAGAGGGGTTTGGGTTATTCAGGAGAAGTCCTTTGATTAAAAAAATGATGAGATATGTGAGTCTAATACATGCTGTGTTCATTGCTCAACATGTGATATGGCTCAGCTTCAGATGTTTTGGGGACAATCTGGATTCACTTTGCACCAGCTGAATTAGCATCTTGAAATTTGAGCAAGAAATAAATAAAAACGAATGCCCATCATTGCTTTCTTTAACAAAGGGGTAATAAATCTATCTTGTAAGCCACTTTGGGTGCTGTGCCTATAGAAAGATGGAAGATAGCTAGATAATCAGTGCACAATATAAAAGGAGGCTCTAAGGTAGATCTTGTTGGTTATTCCAGATAAATCAGACCCATCAAATTAATGAGATTTACATAATGGTTTGTTGCCCATTCAACCATTCATTCAATGTATCTACTTAGGTGGGGTGTCCTATAGGATCTAGGCTAGAGAGTCCTGCGTACCCCATTTTGTTTCCTACTGAACAAGCTCCTACTGTTACACTTGAAAATTGCAAAAATTCTTCAGCATGGCACAATGATATAAAACTGAAAGTAGTCAAAATGTGGGGGAGGTTCCTAAGCACTGGCAATTGTGTCGTCGTAATGTACCCAAACTTTAGGAAATACTGAACCATGCTTTAAAGAGCAGGATTGCTGTGTAATTAATGTAACATAAAATATCTTCTACTTTCCTAAGGATCCATCCAGGCTTGTATTATCTCTCTTGGACTGGAACAGATTGCTTTGATTTACTGTATGTTCTACTGAAAAGTGACAGTTTGAACACTTAACCTGCTATGGTTGGAGGATGATATAAATTCCTTAAGTGAAACATTTCAGGAACACACATTAAGGGCTTAGCCAAATCTATTTTTCCCTAAATGATATCATACTATGTACCCGGTGTTCCATGCTACATTAATAAATTATAGAAAATCCAATTAAGCATTTATGGTTTCTTAGTGCATATTTGTTGCTTTTTACTAAAATCTAATATGGTGAATGCTGAATGTAAAGACTCAATTCCATCCATGTGCACTGAAAATACTAATCTGTATTCATCTCATTGTGAAACAGTTTCTTATAGAAATAATATAGAAACATTCCCCAGGTTACTTACATAGACATTAACCCTGGAATTCCTATCACTTTGCCCCACAACCTTTAAGACACTACCTAGCTTTAATATTTGAAGTCTTACAGTGACTAAAATACTGGACAAATATTATTTTGCTTTTGAATATGGGTTTATATTTGTCTGACTGACTTACCTTCCCTATAAAACCTCATATGAATGATGTTTTTATAAAGATGCAAAATAAAACAAGGAAAAAAGAAGAGCAAAAGGCTCAAAATCAAGAATTCTGTGTAGACTATACTTATTTCAGTGTATCAACTTATTTTAGTATCATTGCAAATACTTTACTTGAATTCTTCCCTGTTCTCTATCTGCCCATTTGCACTATCTGAATGGACCCTTTTGATAGTTTACATTATTATCCCAAGGGCTGTAATTGACTGCCTCTTAATATACACAATAGCATATTTTTATGTTCTTCTTTGCAAATAGTCCTCAAATTCACAGATTCTGTATCCACTGATTCCACTATCCATGCTTTGAAAATATTCACACACCCATACACAAACATTCCAAAAGCAAACTTAGGCTTTTCCAGTTTAAATAAGGACACCATATTACTTTGCTATTGTATGTAATGGGACTTGAGCATCCACAGGTTTTTGTTTCCATGGAATTAAACCCCAGAGTATACGATGTATATTAAATCATATATAGTAGACTGAGTCCCCTTCTGCACTGCAATATATACGTAAAATACAGTTCATCTGTTTTGAACTGAATTATATGAAAGAATAGACTCATATAATCCTGCTCAAAGCAGATAATGTGGAGTATCTGGATTATATGTCAGTGTAGAAGGGGCCTCAGTTAACTGGCACCCACAGAGATTGGTAAATGCTGGATAAATGTAGTTTCTGAGTGCTTGGGAATCACGTTTTAAAATAGCCCTAATGCAATACTCTATGCCATAAACTCTGAATTGACCTCATATTAATTTTAAAGTACAGTAATTAAAAGCAAATAAAGACAAATAAAGCACAAACCTAACTTAATGTAATACAGTTTTGCTTTATTTATTTCCAACATTTCTACCCCGCTCTTCTCAACCCCCGAAGTGGGCCTCAGAGCGGCCTAACTGTTGTAAATGAGCCTCCAGTTACTACAGGTAGTAGCATGGAGGAAGGTGCTGAGGCAGTAACATCAAGCAGTAGCTCAGTTTGGGGCGCGGCTCTGGATGATCAGGCTCCTACAGCTGGGGTAAAGAGAGTGGCTAGTGCCTCAAGCCTTGACTCAGACAGAGAACAGAGAAGAAAGATTCAGCATCTACTTAGGGAACCTTCTGAGTGTGATACATTTGAAGGGTTTCCAGGGAATGCAGAATTCCAGTCAGAAGAAAGTGATACAGACCTAGATTCAGCATTGGTGCAGGAAGTGAGAGATGTATGCAATGCGGACTCGGGGGACAGTACATTTCTGGGGTTCCAGACAGATCAGGACTGGCCATCTTCTCATTCAGAAACTGAGTGGGGCCCTTTAAGTCAAGAAGAGCTGTGGCTGGGTTGGAGATCTGGACATGGTACAACAGCTGCAGGGATTGGGAATGCTGGTGCTTTGGAGCAGGGCGGGTTCTCTGATGAATCTGATTGATAGTGCTATATAAGAAGTGAGTATTTGGCTTGACCCTCACGGTGGTCAAGGAGTTGTTATTCTGGTTCGTGTATCCTGTGTTCCTGTGTCTTGGTTCCTGGTTTCCAGATTACTTGTGAGTTATTGGGTTCTTTATCCACTTTGTTCCTTGGGAGAGCTGCTATGGCAGCTCTAGCTGATATTGGGAAAAAGTGGGGGGGTTTGGGATTCATGTCTGCTTTTTGTGTTTAGCTGCTGCCGTGTACCTCTTGACCTTCACTGTGACTGCTGTGAGTTTCCTGCTACAGAGTGTTTGGTATAGTATTACATGGAGGGAGGAAGATGCTGTGTTTTTATGGGGGGCTGTGAATTATGTGTTTTCTGTATACTTAGCTCCTGTCGACTCTGGAACGTCTCCTCCTTTCCTATATGTTTTTCTCCTGTCCTATGACCCCTGGGTTGATGTTGGACTACGCCTTATGGACATCCCTTTGACTGAACGCCGCAGAAGGACGTCTGCTGTTTGTCTTTGAGTTCTTTTCTTCTCAGCATTTTTGGTTTTGGGGTTTCCTGGGATTATTGGGGTTTTTGTACAGCCGAAGATAGGCTATTTTTTGTTATTCAAACACCCATTTGATGTTTAAACAATCTTTTGTTATCTTTTAACTCCTGGACTCAGCCACGGCCGTCTCTGTACCACAACACTAACAGAAGGCAACAATTCGATGCCGAAACACAGTATAAATACAATATAAAACCAAAAACACTGAGCATTAATATACATTAAAATACAATTAACATTGTAAATGCAGTATTATTCCTTCAATTGTTATGCTTGAAAGTTATGGTTGTCTGGGTTCAGTTTGTCTATTGTATCTTCATTATAATCCCTCCATTCCTATTGCTACTGCTAGAAAACATCAATTTTGGACCAACAGTGCACTGTGTAATGTAAATAATAGCTGAAATCTCTGATTTTTAAATAATTCAGCAATGCTAATCTGTGTATCATTAGTGAGCAATCATTTTTTTTTGTAGAACTACACCCCTCCCCCTTTGTTTTGAAAGGTTTCTCCATTTTTTCTGCTGAAAACTTGGGAGATCACAATAAACTTTAGAGATCACATGCAGCCTAAAAGTTATATTAATAGAAATCCATCCCAAGATATATGTGTGACCATTTGCCATCCTTCCTTTCCAAATGCACAAGTCGACTGGGGTTGGGAGATGAATCTTACTTCAACTCTGATGATGGGAGAACATAAACTATTGTACATGAAGACATAAAGCTAATGTAGTGGATTCAGGATAAGCTGAATAGGCCAATTGGCTTTGTTTTCCAAGACTTCATTGACTGTTTTGCCATTCACTATCTGTTTTCCTGGGACATCTACTTCGCTCTGCACATGGTTAAGGCACAGTTAAGACAAATTCTAGAACTGAAGCACAGGTCTTACACAGAAACTATAGTTTATCCATGGTGCTTTTCCTTTCCATCCATGTGCTCTCTCTAGAGTTCTGCTTCAATTCAGAACTCTCAGAATGGTTGCAAAAGTATCTAAAAATTCTGTTCATGGGACTTTTAAATATGATGAGAAGAGCACGAATTGTTGCTTGCATTGTAATTTGATGAAGTCGTGCAGAAAGTTAAATACATTCTCTTTTGAGATTGGTATTCTATATATAACACCGGAATGGTTACATCACAAACATTTCTATAACACTGTTCTGAAACAAAAGGTCAATGTTAGCTTATTGATGCTGGAAAGTGAAAGACTAGGATGTCTATCATTTTTCAAAGATCAAGGTGAAATGATCTTAGTTACTGTTATTTAATATGGGGAAATTGTGATTCTTGATTTTAATTTTAGATATATTTATTGCTTGGTGAGGTGTACTTTTTACTTTTCTTTGGTAGAGATGGTTAAAGACCTTTTAAAAATGCAACTCCATTGAATCCACAGCATTGTACCTCACAGTTAAAGTGCCATCAAACTGCATTGATTATACAGTGTACAATAGGTCAGTGGTTCTCAAGCCAGTTTACCAGCTGTTAGGATTTCTGGGAGTTGAAGACCAAAATGCCTGGGGATCCACAGATTGAGAATCACTGGTGTAGGTGCATGCATAGATGCAGACATCCTCCACTTACAACAGGGCAACAAGATAATTTGTCCAGAGGAGTGACCATTGAGTGACTACAAATGTTTAGTTCACTTTCAAAGCATTTCAAGGCATTTCAAAGTGGGGTATACATCTGCATCCCCTGGAAAATGTAATAAAATATAAAGAATTGCCACCAAAAAAACCCCCAAACATTCTCTAGGGGTCAGGGAGTCATTTTTACCAAGTGTTTGAGGGCCTGCCAAACCGTTTTAGCCCCACAAAGGGGCTAACAAGAGGGATGGGTAGAAGTATCCTCTTGATGCAGAAAGGAAGGCGCAACAACGCTCCAACAGCTCATTTGGAGTAAATAAAATACTCCTTGAGTGTCACAAAATGATCCTTAGGAAAGTGTGAAGCCCACAAGCTATATTTTACTCACTTATGATCTCTAAGCTAAGGGCATTTATCATGACTGAATGAGAATCGGAATCTTCACATCAGACAAGTGAGTCAGATGTTATTATTCAATACATAACAAACTCATTTATCTTTATTAATAGTAAGAGGAGGATTGAGGAACCCAGTTGTTTCCTAACTATAGTTCCCATCATTCCTAATTACTGGCTGGCTTGACTGAGGCTCCTTTTAAACTGCCATATAAAATCCAGATTATCTGATTTGAACTGGATTGTATAGCAGTGTAGTCTCAGTGCCTATCCAGACAGGCCTTTAACTCAAGAACTGTCTTGGTTTTACTAAATTAATTCCGAACGAATGATTGTTCTCAATTAATTAGATGCCTGTAAGAGTCAGATCTTAGGTAAGATCCAGACATTACGAGGTATGGGCCCTGTGTGGAGCCACACATCCTCCACCAAAATCCCAAAACAAGCTTTGAAGTTAAAAGAAACTCACCAGGCTACCAATAAGGTGGTCCCGGGCATGTAGAAATTATGTGCCCATAGTGGGCCAAGTGATGCCCCCCCAGTCTCCTGGTGCATCATTTCTATGAAGGACCACATTAACATTGGGCTGGTAAGGTTTTTTTTTAATCTTAAGGCTTGTTTTTGAGGAGGCAGGGCTCTGAAGGGGCTGGATGCCATTCCGGTAGTTACCGGGGGCATCTAGACATTGCCCAGGAAAGCCCCAGGGTTTTTTTTGGTGGGGGGGGGATGATGCTCATTCCTGTCATATTTGGAAGCACTCTCAGACAATAAAATTCAAAGCAGATAGTGTGGAATATCTGCTTTGATAATCTGGATTATATGGTAGTGTAAAAAGGTCTTGAGACAGATGAAAGTCAAAATCAAATAATTCCTGGAAGGCAATAAGTCTTCTACCCCAGAGGGAAGCCTTTGATACAAATGATAGCATCTGATACAAAATATTTAAAGCTTTCTCTTGCTTGGGAATCAAAGAAAAGAAACATAAAAGCTCATAGTGCACTAAACTTCCTGCAGCCTATATGACGGAAATGACAAAGGTCTGGGGGACTGGCTATCTTCATGTTCGACATTAAGAATGGATCAAAGTCCCTGTAGCTGAACTATTGAAACTATGGCCCCTGCTACATTGCCATATAATCCAGATTATCAAAACAGATAATCCACATTATTTGCTTTGAGCTGGATTATATGAGTCTACACTCATAGAAGGGCCCAAAGATATGGCCCACTTTTCCTCTGTGAAATGTTGAAATGGGCAGATTCCTTTCTACACTGCCAAAAGAATCCAGATTATCTGTTTTGAATTGGATTATAATGCAGATTATCTGCTTTGATAATCTGGATTATATGGCAGTGTAGAAGGGGTTTTATGTAGCTGACGTGAATCTATTTATCTACTCACTACATTAAATTAAAATCCTCAAATTATTTTTATTACTTTTAAATTAAAAATGCTAATCAAATAACTAATTGGCAAAGTTTTTAAAAAGCCTCTTCCTTTTAAGAAACAAAAACCTGGCAATTTTCAACCTGGTACTTATGACTTCTCTGACAACAGTGTGCCTCATTTGTTTAACACTTATTTTACATTAACTAGCATTAACCAGAGTGATTAAATGATCCTTTATAAAAGGAGCAATTAATCTCCTCACAGTTTTACAGCTGTTTTACCTATAGCTCCTCTTGATTGTACAGGAGACATCCAAGTGCTGGGCCCTATCCCTGACATCTGGGGATCTGTAGTAACAATCTGGAACAGCTGCATGTCCTGGGGAACTGGCTATAAAGCTGGGAATTGATTCACCTTCCTCATCAACATCATTATTATTAATGATTATTAATAATTCAAATTACTATTTTACAATCAATAAGTGTTAATTATATATTTGTTGCCTACTTTTGGAACTAAATAACCAGAGAACCGTCTTCTTCCATATTATTGTGCCAGGGAACTGAGATCTTCCCCATGTGTCTCACCAACCCTCCAAGAATTTGTAATGTGGTAGAATACACATGAAAGGGCTTTTTGTGTGAGAGCTCACTCACCTCTGTAATCCCTTCTTTCTCCTCCTATTTCTGCACTACTTTTGTTTACAAGGACATTTTAACCAGATCTTTCAGTTTTATGTATTTTCACTCCCTAGCTGTTCTTAATGCTTGTGTATGTACCTTCTATTCACCCATTGATGTTTGGTGACCCCATGAATTTTGAAAACTATTCTTAGGCAAGGTCTACTCAAAGATGTTTTGTCAGTTCCTTCTATTGCTACAGCAACTGCTATTCAATAGCAGTCATTCATCCAAATACTAACCAGATCTTACCTTGCTTAACTTCCAAGATCAGGTGTTGTCCTTTAGAGTTTTTTAGACCTGAATTTGTTTTAGTATATCCCACTTTAATTTTCTTGGATAAGAAAAGAAGTGTATACATCATTTATAGGTAAATGAATGAATGAAAGAAGGAAAGGAATAACTGTTGGTGCTTTAGGACCTTATCACACAAACAAAACTCTTCTGTTGCTGAAAACCCTATGCAATTGGGACCAAACCTTAAGAATCTTTCCAGAATTGTATTCTTCATTTGCACTAAAAGATAATCTCTTTTATATACATTAAAGGATTGGGACTGCTCATCTAGCAGCACTCATTTTCTGTGTTTGACATACATCCATGCAGGCACACATTCAGATCTTCCCTCCCAAAATATAAAATAAAATTAAAACATTTTAAAAGTCTTTTTCTTCTTCTAGATTACAGCTTTCTGATTTGGGTTGGACTAGATTAATTGTTGTCAGATTAATCACTAGATGTGGCATTCATTTGCTAGTAATTAATCTGCCAGCAATTAATCAACTCTGGTATTTAGCAACAGAACTACCCAAAAAGGTTTATACATAAATAAAACCCTTTTCAAGGTGTGTGTATGTGTATGATTCTGGAACTGTGATGCTCAGCTGCCAAAAGAGATAAGGGGCAATGAGCAACGGCTTTCCTTCTCAGTTCGGTTACCCCCCCCCCCCCCTCCGATGGGGAAACCATTGCCAATAGATATTTTTGTAGAGGAAAAAGTGTAAAATGTTTGTAAAGGAAATAAAACGCAAATGTCAATCCCTTCTCCACTGATCACTAATAAACAAAGCACACCTAAACCACAGTTCTGGCCCAGCTTATCTGTCTGAATGTATCTCCTCCTATAAACCATCTTGGAGATTAAGATTGTCTGGAGAGGCCCTGCTCTCTGTCCCACCACCTTCGCAGGCCTGGTTGGTGGGGATGAGGGTTAGAGACATCTCAGTGGTGGCCCCTTGGTTATGGAACTACTTCCCTAGTGAGATCAGGTCATCCCCCTCCCTCCTGAGTTTTAGAAAGAAATTGAAGACCTGGCTCAGGGACCAAGCCTTTGGGTAAAAATACAGTGCAATAAGAGAAGAGGGAATGCATGAAATCATGACTGGAGCAGCCTTGACTATGGTTATGGATTATGCTGTTTTAATAATTTTTTAATGTTTATATTGTTTTAATTTTATGTTTTAATGTGTATGCTTATTTTATTTTTGTTGTTTGACAAGGCATTGAGTGCCCATCGGGGTGAGAAAGGTGAGGTACAAATGCGGTAAATAAATAAAAAATCTAAAGCCTACCTAAAATTGGCATCACAGCAGAATTGAATTATAGCATTACAAATGGTAGCAGAATTCTTACAAGAAAGGAGGTCATTCACTGAAGTTTTGCATTAATGAAAAGAAACACTTTCTAATGAAATGATGTCTCACTGGGAGAACAACATGTGATAAGGCTCACCCAAATATGTAATTATTATGCTCCAATTACGAATTACTGCCTTGTGCAATAAAGTCCTTAGAGCAAATTGTCTTACAGCTAAGCATGGCAACTATTATTGTTTCTTCCTGAATCCCCACTGCTCTTCCTCTGCATGAAGAGATGTCTTTTTGAAGGTGTTGTCAAAATGATGGCATATGACATCTGTATTTTCTGTAGCTGGAGTCATCTTTCAGCTACAGAATACCGGTAACATCCTACCTTGGCAACAGTTAGTACTGAAGCACAGAAGATGCTGGAATGTTAAATTCTTGAGATGATTGAGTTTCTTGGGACAAAGTGTGATGTTCCTCTGTATATAATACACAAAGCAGTTTGATACCATAATATGCCAATCTTGTTTGTTTTCAGCATTTTAATGTGAATCTGACCCTTCTAGATGTGGCTGAGTATGAATAGCTTAGCTGCCTTTGTGTTTCAAATCAAGTCATTTCTTATTATGATGATGGGGCATCCTAGAAGAGTTTTGCCTGAAAATTGAAAGCAGTAGCTGCTACAGCAGCAGAGAAGCTAATGAGTAAAGCAATGAGAAACCATCAGATTCCCTTCACTGCCAGATATCTCCCTAGGGAGTTGAGCATCTCCTTACTGAATGTGACTGATGCCCACATTGGAATACAGCCTACATCAAGCTGCTCACATTTCACAAGTGTTCATATTTATTTGAGATGTTATTATCATCTTATCTGACAAAACAATTTTCCTAAGGTATTCAGGATTGCCAGCGCTCACCCAGTTAACATAAATTTCATATGGAGCTAAAACTGTTTATGAAAGTTCAGTAGTTCAATATTCCACTGTTATTGCTTTTTCGTCAAAATATTCTAAATGAATTAGCTCTGGAAAATGGGATTTACTGGCTATAATCTCAGTGTGTTTTGTAAGAAAAAGTGCAAAGGCTTTTTCTTTACCTAGCTCTCATATCTGGGCAATTTGGTCTATTTGAATTGGTATAAGAACTGCCCCTGAAATCATATATTTTCATTTTATTTTGTAACTATTCAAGTATTGCTAGAGGCAATTCACATATAGAGCTCAGGGAACACAAAGTTTGAACTTCCTTATAGAAGAGTGAGATGAAATTCAGCCTGTTAGTTTAAAGGTATATTCTTTAAACATCAGGGACTCATTCACACTAGAGAACTACAGTGTTATTATTCCACTTTAATTACCAATTCTATGGAATATTTGGATTGACAGTTTAGGAAAGAGCACTCAGGATTTCCATCCAGAGAATTCCAATGTACACCAAGTTGCAAACCTCAAGATTTTCATAGTATGGAACCATGGCAATTAAAGTGGATGCTTTGACTGTGCTTTTCCTGCATGGCAAGGGGTTGGACTAGATGGGCCATGTGTTCTCTTCCAATTCTGTTATTCTATGATTTCATAAAGTGGACTAACAGCATCATAATTCTGTAGTGAGAATGGGTCCTTAGTAAAGATCTCCCAAAGAAAGAAAGATTGTCTTATGAAGAAAAGCCATGCACCTACCTACAAATACTGCTCTGGTGGGCTCTAGTTGTGGGGCATTACAAGAAGCTGCATGGAAGGAAAATATCACCATGCTAGCTGTCAAGTGCTGGTTTAACATTAGATGTGGCTCAATTTCCCCCCTTTTTTTTACATGTATCACCATCTAGCTATGGAAGCAAGTGTCCACCTACTTCTATGTGACAAATGTGAAGTGACTAATGGGGTGAGAATGATATTGTTTTGGTATACTGCATTCAGGGGTTTCAGCTGCCAAAACCTTGGCAGGGGGGGGGGCACCCAAAGCCTTAGCTGATACGATTCACAGCAACTGGGTCTTTTTGGTTAATGCGGGACTAATGGGGCTGAGCGCCACTCTACCTGAGGCTGAGGTGGTGTGTGGGCAGTCTTGTAAATCAAGCAAGCTGTGACTCCTCCTCTTCTTTCTTCCCTGGCAGTCTCCTCCATCCCTTCTCGATGGCCCCCCCCCCCCCGGTGCCCACTTGAGGCAAGTGGGAACTCACTTTCCCAGCAGCACTTTGTGTCATGGTGGTTAAAGTGGCATCAAACTGCATTAATTCTTTAATGTAAATTAATCCTGTTCTAACATCCCCCACAGAGTTATCTAATATAACAGCTCGCATAGGCCAAGAAACATCAGGAAGCCCACAAGCATATTGAACAGAGACTGTACACAATGCTTTACAGCAGGTGGCCTTTTGAAAACCTATTAGCAATTAATATATTATTATTTTTTATTAACACAAAAACACAGTATGTCACAGCAGATCTACAGTATATCCTTGATTTCATATCACAAAATCACAAATCAAACACTTCCCAAGCATCTATGATTGTGATGTATTTTTTAAAGATGTGCGCAGATCCAAGTAAGGTGGCCTTTTGCAGTTGGCAGATCATGATTTTGTCAATGTTTACTGTTTCCAAATGCCGGCTGAGATCTTTTGGCATGGCACCCAGTGTGCCAATGACCACTGGGACCACCTGTACTGGTTTATGCCAGAGCCTTTGCAGTTCGATTTTGAGGTCCTAATAATGGCTGAGTTTTTCCTGTTGTTTATCCTCAATGCAACTTTCACCTGATATTATTATTATTATTATTATTATTATTATTATGCCCAAGACATAAATCAGACATATGCAAGTAGAAAATATCTGATCTCAGGGACAACCCTACTATGACACAGACTGAGGCTACAAACTTAGGCAACAGTTGTTTGGGGGTGCCACCAGTAGCCTTTGGACTATTCCTTCTAAGGGCCCCTGGCACTTTCTTTTCTTGGATGAGAGAACATTGTGCATACCACAAAACCTACTTTGTTCTTATAAAATTATCTTGCTGTTTTGTATGTGATTAAGGGTTTTGCTTGTCGCCAGTGCTAAAGGTGTAACAATGATAATCTTTGGTGCAGAGGCAGGAACCATATTGTTTTCTGCTCTTTTTAGTAAAATGTTGTGGATCAGTTCTGTTTTGTGAAGCCCTGGGGAAGGCTTAATGTCTTAAGAGCAAGCTTATGCTTTTCAATATTTTATATTTTACGTATTTTGTATGGGGTGTTTTTTCAAAAGTAATACATAGAAAAGTGCAAATCTACCTTCCCATCCAATTACCTACATCCCATGATAAATATCCACTCAACACCATTACCCAAAAGCATATAACCAAGCTGTAATTGAAAAATTTCTACTGTGATATTAGAGTAAATGTTACTTAAAAAGGCTGTCCTCTTCTGATGTATTGCATTGGTTTATTACTTACATACCCACAGGCAAACATGATGAAAGCTAATACATACACTCCATCTTGATCCATATTGTATGAACCAGCTATGAACCAAGTTCAAAAACTGTATAGTTGACAGTGTACTGCACTAAGTTTTCAATGTATCTTCAAAATGTACATAAAATCATAGAATCATAGAGTTGGAAGAGACCTCATGGGCCATCCAGTCCAACCCCTTGCCAAGAAGCAGGAAAATTGCATTCAAAGCACCCCCAACAGATGGCCATCCAGCCTCTGTTTAAAACCTTCCAAAGAAGGAGCCTCCACCATACTCTGGGGCATAGAATTCTAGTGCTGAACAGCTCTCATGGTCAGGAAGTTTTTCCTAATGTTCACATGGAATCTTCTTTCCTGCAGTTTGAAGCCATTGTTCCACATTCTAGTCTCCAGGGCAGCAGAAAACAAGCTTGCTCCCTCCTACCTATGACTTCCGCTCACATATTTATCTATGGCCCTCATCATGTCTCCTTTCAGTCTTCTCTTCTGAAGGCTCAACATGCCCAGCTCTTTAGGCCACTCCACGTAGGGCTTGTTCTCCAGACCCTTGATCATTTTAGTCACCATCCTCTGGACACATTCCAGCTTGTCAATATCTCTCTTAAATTGTGGTGCCCAGAATTGGACACAATATTCCAGGTGTGGTCTAACCAAGGCAGAATAGAGGGGTAGCATGACTTCCCTGGACCTAGACACTATACTCCTATTGATGCAGGCCAAAATCCCATTGGCTTTTTTTTTGCTGCCGCATCACATTGTTGGCTCATGTTTAACTTGTTGTGCACAAGGACGCTCATGAGTCATTTATTTGTCATAAACCACAATCTAAGCTCCAAGTGAAGACCTAGCACCATCTAGACAGTACTTTTATTCCAGAAGCTCCTGCAGCAAAAATGGAGGGTGGTCAAATGATGTCGCCAATAAAAGAAAAATAATTTGAGAGAAAGCAGGAAACCCTGCTTTATCCCGAAATAATTAGATAGCCTATTAGATCTGCACCTTTGCGAAAGGCCTGGGTCTGATGGGCTAAAGGGCCTGTATGGACAGGCCTATGAGGAGTCCTGGAACTTCCTAGGGGTCTGTCCATATATCCATCTCGCATCTTCTGGGCTCCTAAAGCCCCAAAAGTGCTAGATGGCCCCCAGCTCTGTCCCACCTCACCCAATTCCCAAGAGCCCTAAAAATGGTGAAGAACTTACCAGGTCACCATGAGGCCTTGGAGCACAGTTCCTGGGATTTACCATTATGTGTGAGAAAGCGAGGGGGGGGGCAAATCACTCCTGACCACCCCCTCACTTTCTTGTGTGTAATGGTACATTCCAGGAATTCTGCTCCAAGGCCTAATAGTGGCCTGGAAAGTTCTTCACCATTTTTAGGGCTTTTCTGGTGGGTTTTCTTAGTCTGGGTGCCCTGCTGAAAAGCTTGGCAGGACATGTGGAACCCCCCCCCCCCTGAAAACACGTGCTTTCTTGGATGTGTGTGGATTAGAACTTCGGAACAATTGTGTTTTTAAAACACAATAGCTCTCAAGTTAAAGGGCTGTGTGAAACCATCCTTAAACTCACTTACCACTTCACCACACTGGGAGTTTTGGGCTCTTTGCTTCTTTTTGGCCATGGAGCCCACCGAGCACTATCACATGATACAGGCTGTGGCCCCACCCCATTCATGGCCAAAGTGGCAAGTTAGCGTCACGAGAGGCTTTCTTACCAACAACTAAAGGAAAGGTGTCTTTTAAGTAGCTCTGATGGAGCTACCTGCTGTTTTGAAGGAGGGAGGGCATACAGATTGAGGCACCCTGTGAGGCACCATGCGAGCCTGTAATTGCTGGCAAAATGGAACTAAACAGGGAGAACAGCAGTATGATGAGGTCCCTAATGGAACATGGACTAGCATCTACCTTTATGTCTAGGTATTATATAATGAACTATTTTAGACTGAGTGAAGGAAGCATGGATTTGGGTTTCTCAAATATTATTCACCCCTGTGAAGCAGCAAGGACAACAATGTGATTTTGAAAGTGAGGATTTTTTTCCAAAGACATTTGGAAATATAAACATTGGTGGATAGGATGTTCATTCTTTAAGGGAAAAATATTGTCAGATTTAGCTTAGCTAAACAAACTAGACAGTTTAGTTTCTCCTCCAAAACACTGATTCAAAGGGTTATATTATAAGATGCTTTTGCAAGTCTATGGTTGAAAGATGGGTGTTAAAAATAAATATAAAGGTTACCATTTGGAGATCTGAACATAGACGGATCTCCCTGAGTGACTGCCCTCTTCACATCTGAGGTCTGCATCATCTCATCAGTCTGAACATCTGTTCCAATACTGGTACACTTGCCTAAACACTTTCAAATTACTTTCCTACTTGTTCTCCACTGTGGAAGTAATACAGGCAAATTGGTTGAGGGAGCCTTCTCAAACTGCGTAACTGATGGATTTTTGATCAGCTCAGCTGGACATGGTATTTGCAGAAAGGTCACTATGTTGTATCTATCAAGACCCACACTGAATACAAAATCTGAGACAGAGTTCCAGTCTTAAACATTAGACAAAAAATATTTTCATCTGGACACTTCATTCCAATCTAAGCACTATAACTGAACAATTGAACAACAGCTTTTATTTTTTATATTAAATCCATAACTCCAACTATTTCTCACAAAAAAGACTGACATTTCAAGTCACAATACTTTGACTCTCATCTTTTAAAAACTCTTCCAGGGAAAGTTAAAAAAATGAAGGAACAAACTGAGCAGAAACATGAGAATCTATTACTAGCTGCAGTTGGTTATCAAACTATAAAGGAAAAAATTGTCTAGAATCTGTGCAACAATAAAATACTTTGCCCCATTCAGAAAACTGTCAGTGGTGTTCTGCTTGTAACAAAAGACATGTTGTGGCCTCTAAACAGAGTTGTCGTAAGAGCTTAAAACAATGAACACCAGTATTTCAGATAGGCCCCATTTTCATTTGATATTATAGTTATATATTTAAAAAAAACATATAGACTTTAAAAACTGCTTTCTAGTTATCACAGATTCAGTAATGTGTATGGAGATTGGCCATTGGTTAAAGGAGATAACGCATTTAAAAACAAATATGGTGGTGGTGTGGGGGAGAGAATTGTTTCATCTTTTTGTTTTTCTATGTAATAAGGATGGCTGGACAGTAGTGCTGAACTGCATTTGATACCACTGGATGGTCAGGACTCCTTCCTGCCTCTGCAACAGCCTTGGACTGGCTACCCTCCTGCTTCTGCAGCAGTTTGAGAGATCATGGTAAGAACCATCTTGGGATTGATCAGGCGTTCAACACCCCTATCAGTTCTGGGATATTGTGTCCATGTAGCACCTTAAGGCTGCTTCTTCAGATCATAGAGTTAAGTGCCCACAATCTATATTCATTGTAGGTTTGTATGTATGGAAATGTTTCAAATTACATCATGTTTTCTATTAAAGCTATGGCTTGGATATACTAGGTTTAAGACAAATTTTATGCAAACAAGGCCTTAAGCTTAGAATATACTGTTATATCTTCAGAGCCTAATTTTTGTTTCATTTGATAACAAACCACTTTTCATCACATTTTTTTGAGAGTTCTAAAAATTATTCTCTGAGGAATGTCAGATAACTACAGCCACTTCCAAATGACCACCCAGAACACAATCTGGGAATCACTGAAAAGTTTACTATAGTATACCAACATGAACAAAGTCAAGAGTGGCCACCCATTGTCCACCTCCCCCTTATATACACTCCCCCCACATTTGAACATTTATTTCCCACTTTCCCTGATTCCCACGCAGCCATTCCTGTTAAGGCTGTGGGCCGTTGATTCCCACACTCCAGGCTATGTGGGAGCCTTATCTTTATTATGGCTGTCAGTAATCCAGATTTCGGGTGCCAAATTCCAGGCCCCGAATATCGGTTCCTGACAGGGAATATATATTTTATTCCACTTAATTCTCTTGTTTGAGAATTTGGGGTTAATTGGGGTCATGTATTCAAGTTTCTCTAGAGCCAGAATGCTAGAAACCTATCAGTTTTAAATTAAATTGAGGGCCTTCTTCATATCCATATGACTTTAGGAGCTGCAGATGGAATAGAAAAGAAAGAAATTATTCCTTACTGTGAAACTCTTGATAGAAAATCATTGGCAATGGTTCAATTGTTGACAGACATGGTCTTCATATGCATAGATTAATCGATATGGCATTGGTATTGCAAACACACACACACATCTATATCTATATCTATATCTATATCTATATAGGCATTGCTTACCTTATTTCAATCAACATATAAAGAAAGGAATTCCTAGCCCTCCACCATCCCATTGGCACTTTCCTCACATCAACATCTGCTAAATATAGCAGAGTCAGTCTAAAGCAGAATTGCTCCAGACTGGACTGGAGACCATGGTGGTATTCAGAAGCTCCAACTTCAATCTATGGCAGTGGTAGGTGGAGCTCTCAAAGTCCAGTTGGGGCAAAACTGATTTGGCCCAGCTAAACTGTCAACCTTACCTTTCACCACTGCTAGACAGTCACAAGGCTCTGAGAGAGCTCCTAGCTGATATTAGCAAAGGCACCTATGTGGCCAGGGAGAAAGGGGGGGGGGGTAGTCCTCTTTCCTTTTCCTTGGTTGTGCAGGTGCCCTTGCTGGTGTTAGCAAAAGTGCCCAATGATAGCCAGGGGCTCTCCAAAGTTCTGTGACCATCCATTACAATGGCAGAGAGGCATGAGTCCAATATGTCCTATTCCCCATGCAAATGAACACAGGGAAAAGAAGGCACAGGTTGGTCCATGTGGACAGCCAACCAGTTCACTTTTGAATTGGTCAGCTGTCCACATTCTGCCCAAAATGTGGGGATGCATTGAAGTTTTTGTGACTTTCCCTGACTTTCCTCATGAGGGGTCAAACTGATTCATGCTAGTTTACTGAGTGTCAATGAATGAATGTCCACCTTGGATTTGGGGCCATATGTAGACAATGCCATAGAAAGGCCCAAGCCTGAAAAGAAACACTTGTTTGTGTGCTAACTCTCAATGCAAGGATGATGTTGGAAAACAGATCTATTGCTTTCTCTCCATGGATAGAATGGTCTCTTTTTCACATAACAAAAATGATGTTGGGGTTAGTAGTAGAGCTGTTCTGAATTTCATATCAAACTTCGTTTCAAAATTCGGGTGGCCCCTGTTTCATTTTGAAAAGATTTTGAAAAGGAGAGGGGGTGTTTCAAATCCAAATTTTTGAAGTTTTGTTTTGTTTCATTCATTTTGTTCCATTGGTGGCAATGGGAAAACCACAAGAAGGGAGTAGAATTGAGAGGAAAAGCAGCCATGTGATTGGCTGAGAAGCATGATGTAGCTGGCTGGATTTGGGAACTTTTTTGGGGGGGGGGTCATTTTTCTGACATTTTGGGGGTTATCAAGATGAAACTTTCTACACTTGTAGGACACATCAACAACTGTAAGTTTCAAATAATTGTTCTCAACCACTATATTTATTTATTTATTTATTGTGTCAGAAGCGAGTTGAGGGTACAGTTTAAAAATCAATGGATGAGCATGCAACTTGCAGCATGCTCATCCACTGAATTTTTGACAATTTTAAAGTTTTACCAATCACATTTTAAAAAACACTTACAACAGAGCACGTGAGTTTCATGGGGGAACCTTTATGTCCTATCTAGACCTCCATATCCTCAGTTTCTAGTCTGGACATTTTTTGATTGTTCACTCTCTTAGCTTTTAATGCTTTTGTAGTCTAATTGTTAAGAGTTTATTATGTTGTAAATGTTTGTGATGTGTTATGTTTAAAGTTTAAGTTTTGGTTATTTTCTCACTTAGTTTTTATAATTTTATATTGGGATTGCTTTACCCACTGTGTTATTTTTGGTGTTCATATTTGCCACCTCATTACTTCTTCTGGAAACTGCTCTGAGTCTCCTCAGGGATATAGGGCTAGTTATACAATTATTATTATTATTATTATTATTATTTGAAACACAACAAGATGAGTCCACAGCAGACACTATGCTGGCTGTTGTATTGGCTCACAAGTTGGACACTTCCCAAGTGTCTAGGACAGTGTGATGTATTGGCAAATAATGCGTGCAGATCCCAGTAAGGTGGCCTTCTGCAGATGACAGATGGTAATTTTGTGAGCGCTGATTGTGTTTAAGTGCAGACCAAGTTCTTTAGGCACTGCACCAGTGTGCTGATCCCTACTGGGGCCACCTTTACTGGCTTGTGCCAGAGTCTTTGCAGTTTGATATTTAAGTCCTCATATCATGTCAGCTTTTCCAGTTGTTTCTCTGCAATCCTGCTGTCACCTGGGATTGCGACATCAATAATCCATACTTTGTTTTTTAACATGATTGTGAGGTCAGGAGTATTCTGCTCCAAAACTCTACGTCTGAATATGGAAGTCCCAGAGGAGTTTGGTGTGTTCATTCTCTGTAACTTTTTCCGGCTTATGATCCCACCAGTTCTTTGTCGCAGGCAGATGGTATTTGTGGCAAAGGTTCCAATGAATCATCTGAGCAACTGTGTTATGCCTCTGCTTGTAGTCTGTCTGCACGATCTTCTTGCAGCAGCTGAGGATGTGATCTATTGTTTCATCTGCTTCCTTGCAGCGTCTCCCCGGAGTATTCTTAGCCCGGGTTGCAAGCCATGTGGACACTGCATCTGCTGCTCACAGGTATACAGGGAAAAGGTGTTAGTGACTCCTGGCAGATCCAAGCCCTTTGAAATAAGGCAACATTCTACCTGCACCACGGGAAATTGCGTGTATGCGCTAATCTGTGACCCTTGTGGTCTTGTTTATGTTGGCCAGACTTCTCGCCCTTTGAAGTATAGATTAGCGGAGCATCGTTCCAGAATACGTTCTAGGGCAGACAATTCTATTTTATATAAACATTTTCTTTCAGCCAATCACTTACCTGACTCCTTTAAATTCACAGTTTTGGAGAAGGTGGTACAGCATCCCCATGGCAACAATCAAAACAACCTCATTAGGGCTGAAAGCCGGCTAATTACCCTCTTAAAAACAGAGCATCCGGCTGGGCTCAATGATTTTCTAAGCTCTAATTTGCTTTTAGTCTAATTTGATCCTCACCTGTTTGCCTTTCCAAATGACTTAAAAATGGTTACTTTGCTCTATTGTTCACCTTCGGGTCCATGGAACTACCCATGATGGGGCCATGCTATTGCACGGTATGTTGTAATATGTTGATTGTACTTTCCATGACTCTACTTACTGTAAACCCTAGATTTGTACTATAATTATGATGTTGTTACAGATAATGTATGTTCTGTGAAATGTCTGTGATCTTCACCGCACCCTGGCCACTTGAAAAGCCATTATTTGGCAAAATGGATAGGGCCCCCTGCAGCTGAAACTGTTGTGGCATGCCTGGTGTTTCTGAGTGGGCTGCAACGCTGACACAGCCCCCGTGGTCCCCTCTTTGGGTCACCTCCAAGGTCGGCGCATCTCGTTCCGGCAACAGAGCACAAAGCGCATTTGCGCAGCATTGCTCCCGGCTATCAGCCGCTTTAGAAGCTTGGATTACAAACAAAGGCATTTAGCCTCTATCGCCGATTACAGCTAATTGGGATCACTGCGGAGTTTACTCCTGGATGAATCTTTCCTCTCCGCCTGTGTAACTGATCCCCTTCCCTCGTTGTTCATCCTGTTTCCCCTTCGAACTTGTTTGCGCCGCTGCCTGGAACTTCGCCCAGGGACCACGCCGCGCTTTCTTTGATATGGCATTTATGCCACTGATATCGCTTATGTAAGCGCCAGAGAACTGTTATTGTTATTGTTCTCTGCCAGCGTCTCTCACCTCATTTGTATGCTAATATATACACTTTATTTTTGATAATATACTGTCTCCCTGTGTGTTTTACATTTGGGATCCGTCATCAACTTTTCAATTCTGGCTTTGATGGCATTTGTTCTAATGGCTTGTTCTTGGGCTGCCAGAATCAGGCCCTCCGTCTTCTTTTTCAAAGTTCCTTTTGTGAGCCACAACCATGTTTTTTCTTTGTCAATTTGGCTCTCAATGTTTCCCAGGAACTGTCCATGGAAAGCCTTATTTTGCCAGTTTTCTCTTCTGCTCTGGATTGTGTTTTTACGGTATTCACTCTTTTGTCTTTTGCACTTTAAGCAGTTTACTACTATTGACTTCCCTCAATGTTGGTTCTTGACTGCCTTTCACATAATCCGCCAGTGTATGCTTCTCTTCTTCTACCATTTGTTTCACTTGCAGAAGCCCTCTGCCTCCTGATTTTCAGGACAATATTATTATTATTATTATTATTGGGTCCCCTTTGTTTAGAATAAAGCAGACTGCTCACCATTCAGCCCCATTGCCCTTACCACAGAGAGAGTGCTTGTTTTGCAAAACACATGGTCAGAATAATAATGATACTTACAAACCTTTCTGGGACTGTTTTGTTCTGTCTGGATTTCTGGGGGGGGGGGGGAAGCTAAAATTAGGCTTTGTAAGTTGAGTCATAAATACGAATCTTGTCAAAATTAAAATTATTATGACTTACAAACCCCGTCCAAAATTTTGCACAGCTCTAGTGCGTAGGGGTACCATTTTCAGATGCTAATCAGACCAGGTAAGTCACGTTGAATCAAACTTGTACATTAAATTTGTATTGTCATTTAGCCTTTAGTCTCTCTATACTAAGCGGAATTAGGAACAGACTTGGACCTGTCATTAGGCAGAGTGAGACAGTTGCCTTAGGTGCCAGGTGCTAGGTGGCAGCAGTAATATGGTGGAGGAGCAAGCCTTTGGCTACATAACTTGGTCTGTGCCCCCAGGGCCTGGCTGCTGCCTTCAGGTACTATGGAGGATGTTGTTAATGTATCAGCAGTGTTGAAGAAACATTAAGTCACCAGCCTAGTTGAGTGTTCTACATTGAATGGAATTATTATTATCTTGTTCTTCATTACAGGCAGAAAAATGAAAAATTAAGCCAACTTTGTTTAGGGAAAAAACCAGTATCAGTCTTTTGTAATGGTAATGACCCACACTGACACAAATATAATTCACTTAGACTGTAAAGGCTCTCATAAATTTAAACTGTGCTCTCAGACACAAATCCTTTTTAGATAGAATCAATGTCATAGACAGAAATGCCATTTAATGTATTTCTGACAACAATTACTCAAAGGAAAAAAGTCAAATAATACTGCAACAAAGTGTTGCAAAGGCCAGTTTGTTGGCGCTTCTTCGGTTGATGCAGTGTAATAAAGAGACAATGTTATTCCAGAATTTCTAGGAGTAGAGTCTGATAGTTGTATCAACGGAAGAGCACATCTACTATATGTTTTTGTGTGGACTTTAAAGGAAACTCAGCAAAGACCTTTTGAGGTCTTGTATTCAGTAAATTGAATTGCCACTTGAGAGTCTGGACTAAAAACTAGAGTTGATTCATTGCTCTATTGATAAAAAAGCCACGCCCACCAAAATAACATTCCCATATCTACTCAGATCTTTGATCCATTGAGTTCAACATTACTGATTCAACTTGACAAGCAACTTTTAGGGAGGAGCCTTTTGTGCTCCTATCCAAGATACTTATTATCTTACATAACAGGGGTCAACATACAGACAATATACCTGAAGAGAAGTGGTAAATGTACAATCACACCTGCCAACTATTCCTGTACTGAGTTTCTTCCTAACCCTATGTGCAGGGTTGGCAATGCCCCATCATTGTGGAAGTAGAGTTATATGCTCTAACACCATCATTCCCAAAATGGGCGCTACCACCCCCCGGTGGGCGGTGGAGCAATTCAGGGGGGCGGGGAAGGCTGCCAGCCCTCGTTGCTTTTTGTGCTGCTTTTGGCGCCTAACTGGCCCCGCAGCTTGTGGGGAAAGGGAGGGGAGGCAGCGGGCCCTCCATTCTCTCCCCGTTGCCTTTTTTGCACCCTGTGGCCAGTGGGGAGGGAGGGGGAGAGAGAACAAAGGGCTCGCTTCCACCCTCTCCCTCCCCACTGACCAGAGGGCACAAAAAAGGCAGTGAGGAGAGAATGGAGGGCCTGTTGCTTCCCCTCCCTTTCCTTGCAAGCTGCGGGGCCAGAAAGAGGCAACATGCAGGGGGCAAGCGAAGGCCCTCCTCCGCCCCCCCCCCCTGCGCACCATCCTGGCAGTCTCCCCAATAGCGTGAATAGAAAAACGCAGGGGGACACGTGAGGTGCCCTCTGCTGCTCTCCCATGCCATACATGCAGGTCAGAGGGGGCACAGAACGTCATTTCAACTTTAAAGTAAGTGCTTACCACTACTATATATCAAGGGCTATTTTCTCAAAACTCCACCAGTGTATTTTCAGGTCATGGGAGTTTGTGTGCCAAGTTTGGCTCAATTCCATTGTTGCTGGAGAGGGGAAACTATAAATCCCAGTAACTACAACTCCCAAATGAGAAGGGCTATTTTCTCAAAACTCCACCAGTGTTCAAATTTTGACATATTGAGTATTTGTGCCAAGTTTCATCCAAATCCATGGTTGTTTGGGTTCAGAGTGCTCTCCAAATATAGGTGAACTACATCTCCCCTAAATCACTGTGAATTCCTTCCAAAGCCCTCCAGTATTTTCTGTTGGTCATGAGAGTTTGTGTGCCAAGTTTGGCTCAATTCCATTGTTGGTGGAGTTCAAAATGGTCTCTGATTGTAGGTGAACTATAAATCCCAGCAGCTACAACTCCCAAATGACAAAATCAATCCCCCAACCCCACCAGTGTTCAACTTTGGGTATATTGAGTATTTGTGCCAAATTTGGTCCAGATCCAGGGTTGTTTGGGTTCAGAGTGCTCTCCAAATGTAGGTGAACTACATCTCCCCTAAATCACTGTGAATTCCTTCCAAAGCCCTCCAGTATTTTCTGTTGGTTGTGGGGGTTCTGTGTGTCAAGTTTGGTCCAGATCTGCCCTTCATGGGGTCTTGGCTGTGGAAGTCCAAGCTAAATTGGTCGAAGGTACTGCAAATCCCATTATCCGTTGTCTATACTCCCTCAAACATATTGTTTCTGTGATTAATCACTATACTTTAATTATATTCAATTTGTAACAATGAAAATACATACTACATCTTAGATATTTGCATTAGAAATCATAAGAGTAGCAAAATTATTTATGAAGTGGCAATGAAAATATGGTTGGGGGTCACCACAACATGAGGAACCTTATTTAGGGGTCACGGCATTAGAAAGGTTGAGAACCACTGCATTAATACATATACCTTTCTGTTTAATTGCGATTAAAATTTAAAAAAATAATTTCTAGAAGTGCGGTGAGTAAAAAAATTTCTAGAAAAGGGGCGGTAGGCCAAAAATGTTTGGGAACCACTGCTCTAACACATCGGCCAGAAAGACAAAGTGGTCTTTCTTCTAAAAAAACTTAAGCAAACAGCAAGCACATTGCTGAAAACTAAGTCACAGATTTAACAAGAAACAACACAAATACCAATAAGAAAGAAAGAACTATCTACAATAGCACCATCTGTTGACCTTTGCTACAAAAGTACACTGAAACATGGAATGCCCAATTTGTCACAACTAAATTTGACAGCAGTGATTTGTAAACGTGTAAGGCTTCCTCTCTCTTGATATTTCTGAAGTGAGGAAACATGGACTCTGTTTTTGACTGCCAAGATTGCAGTAAAGGATGGACAAAAGGTATTTACTTGTAGCAGAATGTTTGGCAAATAGTTGTTCAAGAGATGTGACTGAACACTCAGCAGGAAATGAAAACTGCAGGGACATGCTTCAAACATCAAACCAAAAGAGGATGAATCACTTACAGCACCATGTGGGGCCCATCATACAGATATGTACACAACTCACACGCACACTTAGTGAAGCTCACCTAAGCACTTTTTAAAATAAGATGCTCTCACACTATTTTTAGAAAATACAAAGACTTCTAAAAACAGAAATGGGCTGAGACCAAATAACCATGTTTGTGGAGTGTGAACAGTGCCTCCTTTTAATGATAGTTCGATGAACCTATAATCAGAGGATGTTTGTACCTTGTTTGTTCCTTTGTATTTGTTAGCTAAAAAGAAGAGAAAGTGAGAAGAAGCAGCATTTAATTTTAAGAAGTTCTTCCTAAGTTTGCAGACACTAATTTCAAGGACTATGGGTAGGAAATGAAAGGTTTTGAATAACCATGGCAATTTTATAATAATGGATGTTGGGTTAAATGATGACAAAGAATACTACAGTTCCAACATGGGGAGAATATCGAGTTACATTACTTTGAATTGCGACTGGAATGCTCTCACGATTGCTAGGCAAAAGTAACAACAAGGCAATAGTTCTATGCTTCTATTGTCCATGTTTCTTCATACAAATACTTGACATAGGTCTTCCCCAGTGAGCACCATCCTGTATGTTATACTTCAGGCTTGAGAAATTGTTCTACAGCCTTTATCCAAGAAAAAAGGTTCCAATTTCCATTTTAATGAGCAAATCTTACAACTAGATTTGAAAACCAGTAAGGTGTGATATTGATCTGGTGTATAAAATGAATACAAAACTATCAACTCCTTGCTGTGTTTAATGGGGCAGTTTCTGTAAAACATAGTCTAATTGCTATGTGCTCCCAGCATCTGACACAGAAAATTTTGATCATAAGATTGTTGAGCCCACCAAGGCCCTCTGATACTATTATTTTACTTCCTGCCCCCCCATTGATATATCCATCAAATCTTAAAACTGCTTGATTAATCCAGTTTTATTTGTTGCTTTTCATTAAGCATAATACACGTGTGTTTATGTGTGTTACTATGGTAAGTTAAAAGCAACCGCTGAATAGGAAACCAACAAAGAAACTTCATCACACAGACATACATACAATGCTCAGACATTTTGTGTTGCCATTCATGATGAAGCTACCAGCATTTGCACTTGACTCTGTAACTCTTGAATTCAAATTTCATTTACTCATATCTCAATTCTCCTTACAACACAGCATGATAATAAGACAAAAATGTGATGTTGTTTGACCGTACAGGTACAATCTTATGTGATATATTTTCATTCCAGCTCTCTTGTGTATTAATATGTGGCTTTTTATCTATTAGGAGATTCACACTTATGTACAGATAGGGGTTCTGGTTTTATGAGAAACCTTTGTTCAAAAGTTAAATATTTTAATGAGTTAACAATGACTGCTTGTTTTTTTAAAAAAACGGAATAAAAGAAGGTCAGGTAGCAACTACTTGCTCTGTAACTAGCAAAAAAATCAAGTACATATTTGGCATTTAAGAGAACCTTCAGGCTTAGTGTGATGAGTTATTAAAATTACGGTTGGCCTATGGGGAGAATCACAATAATTGGTAGAGGTCATAGATAATCAAAAGTGTCTCTCCCAGTGGGATGAAACCTATTAAAATCAGATATTTAAATCTCTTTACACTTAAGTATTCAAGTCATGTACAAAATGACTTGTCCCAAATCTTAGTCTCAAAGGGAGAATGCAGACATTTTTCATTGTTCTTTATTTGGTGCTAATTAACATTTTCATGAGGTTTAGCTATGGAGTGTGTTCACTATGCCCAAAAGAAATAATTCTTTGTAGCTGCCAGATCCTTGCATTATCTTGTTAGAAGAATTCATTTTTCATGTTCTGAATGTTTACTTTACATGACATCCTGTAGGGTAATGGCACACAAAAAGGATACAAAATATAGCCCATTATTACTATTGTGAGTGACAGCATTTGAGAATCATGTTAATCAAATCAGTTTCAGGAATCCCACATTGTAACCGGAATGATAACAAAGATAATGATTGCCTTTTGATTATTAGTGTAAATGTAGGTTTTCCTCAGTGCACCAGTTGTCTTTTTAAAAGGGACTGGACTACAATAATAAACATTTCAGTTGTGATTTACTTATTCATTATTGACACATTTGGATTCCTATCGCATTCCTTCCATCTGTAGTTTCTGTAAAAATGTAAGGCATTTTAAAAGCAATGTCCAATTAAAGGAATATTAGTGAACTGGTTTGTTATAGTCGTTTCAGTGTGATTGAGGACCCACCTTCAGATATCCCCAAAGCTAGGGTCAGTCCAGAGCATTTTGCTCCAGTGTAGTCCTGGCTTCCATGGAGCAGTTCAGACAGTCTGCTCCCAACCCGCAGCAGCAAAAGGAGCAGAGTCCAGAAAATCTGTTTGCACCAAAACTGGTTCCTGCCTTCCATTCGTATATCCATCAAATCTTAAAACTACTTGGATACCCTTTCCTCACTTGTTGCTTCTATTGCTATGACAGCTGGCTGGAGATACCCAGACAGGAGATGGCAGTGCCAGGCTATGTGGACAGTTGATTGGTTCAGATCAGACTAAGTCCAATTGCTTCCACTAACTCAGAAGTGTAGGACTGCTCCAGAGTTAGCCAGTTTCAGAAGTCCTGGGATGTTGCCTGGTCATCCAGGATTATCTTTTGATCTGATTCAGAACACAGGGCCAGTGTAGAAAAGGCCTAGGATTCTTGTAGACAAGGGTTCAAATCTGAACTTGCTCATAGAAGCCCACTTGCAATGTTATCACACCAGGTCTTTAAAGTGGGCAGCCCCACATTTCCGCCACCTGCAGAATTCTGGGAAATGTACTGTAGTTTGGGATGGCAAGGGCCTCTGCAGCTAAGAATTCAAAAGTGCTTCATTTCTCAGAATTCTGCAGGCAGCAGAAATGTGGGCCTGCCTGCTTTAGAGCCCTGGTGTGATATAGTGGTGGGTGACCTTGAATATGGCACAACTCCCTCAAAGGCAAATCTTCTCAGAATAAATATTGTCAAGAAAATACTGCAATAGGTTCACATTAGAGTTTCCATAAATCAGAAATATCTTGAAGTTACACAACAACAACAACGGAAGCAGTAGGAGTCCTTATGTGCTCTGGTTCTCCTTACTTATTGGTAAGGAAACCTTTTGCCAAATACCTGTTACTTGTTCCCAAAGCACATCTTCTGCAGAACAATTTGTTCCCACCAAAAGCAGTTTTAGGTGGCAACTCATTTTTGACATGTTAATTCTGTAACTATATACTTTTTGTAGTAATGAACTATAGTTGAGTTACATGGCTGCATTTTAAAATGTGGCGAGGGCTTTATGCAAAAAATATTTTTGGTCTTTATGGATACTTTGAGTATTTGAGAATTCAAAGTACTGAGTATCCACAGAACTTTGTATTTTACTTGAAAATGTATCACTATGGAGGAAAAACACACAACAGTGAATGGAAAGTTTTAAACTTCTGAAGCAATCTTGCAGACATGACAATATCCTTGAAAAATGGCAAAATGGATGATGTCAAAATGTTCCTAGGCAATAAAATATGTTTGCATTGGATCTATTGTATATCCATTCTTTAGAGAATTCTGTATGGTAATCTTTAAATATGACTCTTCAGCATCAGCTTTCAGACTGGGGAAGGCATTGGTGCCATTTAGACTTCATAATGACATTCTAAAGTTAGATATTGTCAGAACTGCTTGGGCGATTATAAAATATTGTTTGTAACTCATTCATTATTCATACACATAGACATTCAGTCACTGGTAACACTGTGCTATGTACCTCTCCTCTTGAGATGTAAGAATAATTTATCTCCTGGAGCTTATAGCATTTATCCACCAAAATGAGGGAAAGACAAATCCATGGTTACTTGCCAATCAAGTCAATGTAGGAAAACAAGTTCCACACAACTTGACTGAATTCCAACATTAATATTGCAGTCAAACCATGCCTGTCTGAAACAATTCCTCTTTTTATCAACAGCACGAAAAATATCATGAAAGAGCATTCAATCCTTGCCATTTGAAATAAATCAAGCCTGGATGTGTATTCCATATGTGCCATAATAAAATGCAAATAAGTACTAGGAAAATTTTATAAGTGGTAATTTGTGGCACAGTTTTCTAATCTACCTGGAGTGAAATGTTCTGCTGTCAAAGCCTAATTTAACATTTTAGTTGTTGCCCTGGGAATACCTTTTATATGTCTTTATAAGATCCTTTTTAAAAACTATACATTGACTAGATTAATCTTCAACAGTCAAGGGAAAAGCATATTAATGAGGTCAGGTCAAGAGAGTGACTTATCTAAAGGCACAGAGAACACCAATGGAATGAGCCAGGCTTGGTGTGTCTTTAACTAATAAATGGCCTGTGCTCTTCTAACCACAGTGACTCCTATTAAGAAAATATATTTCTATGGCTCTCTGTGTGGGCTCTCAAAAGCAATTCATGCAGAACCAGCATGGTCTTCTACCCTGAAGCTCACATCTAGCCAGATTTAAAGAAAAGGTTAGCCAATAATACGTTGGCTATTGTCCTTTTTCCCAGCGACAGATTCTTCCACTATTGTCACAGAAATAAAAGATTTACCATCTATCATACAAAACTTAAAATAAGGTTATTTTATTAAAGTACAAAAAGATATATTTGGCAATATGCAAACATTTTGAGAGGGATAGAATGGATATTACTGCATTAGGCACACAAAATGAAGAAAATAAATGAACAAGTAGAAGTGTAAAAATACAAAAGTATAGAAGTTCCCTGTGGAGGCAGATGTAGCGAATCTAATAATATAGCAATTGTGTATGGGAAAAGGGGAAGTTAGACCAAATACACAGTCATGAAAACTGAAATTGAAACCGCAATTTGTTCTATGGCATTTGGCTTCAGCAGGAGTGAGCATAACACATGGTTAGGTCTAGTCGGAATCTTCGTAATTCAGATTAAATTCAAATCAAATTCCTTTTTGAAGCGATTTCGAAGCAATTTGGGAACCCAGAAGTATCCTTGCCATTTCAAAGCCACTGTCACCATCTTTGTTCCGATTCAGGAAGTGATTCAGAAAAGACCCGGCGTTTGGAGACAAGCAGCTGCTGAGATGCTTGCCTCCAGCCAATGAGGGGAAACCACCTCGGGAGGGATGGTGTTTCGGCATGGCAGCCATTGTCCTTTAAAAAGGGCTGCATGTGCCTCGCGGGCTAATTGCGAGACAGAGACGTGAAGGCCGAGGGAGTAGGGCAGGCTGCTTGGGTGGGAAAGGTGCCATGCCACCGCTTTGCAAGGGAACAACATACCTGGGGAACCTAGTAAAATGCCCCCCCCCCAATGTTTTCCTGAATGGGCTGGGAAAAGGAAAGGGAAAAGGAAGAGAGATAAGGAAAAAGGAGGAGGGAAGGGAGAAAAAACAGCAGGAATTTTTTTAGTTTAAACCAGTGTGGATGGATTTCTTTCCTTTTTCTCCCGCATCAGGTTAAACCAGTGTGGATGGGATGAATCCATGCCAGTTTAAACCAGTGTGGATGGATTCCTTTGCTTTGCCCCCCCCCTTTCTGGAGTAAAACAACTACTTTCGAAGTAAAGACCACCCAATGAAACAGGAAATAACACTTTGAAATCATTAACTAAGGATTCGGAAGTCTTGGAAATTTTGAAAAGTTTTGAACTTTTTTTCTGTGAAAATCGGAATTGACTTTAGATCTGAACTACCAGTGACCCCTACACCCGAAACAAGTTTTGAACCATTTTTTTAAAATCAAACAAGCCTAGTGAGCATCATGGACCTTTCCCGATCTCAAATAACTAGACCCACCAAAGCCAATGAGGGGGAATGCTGAGAGTTGTAGTCCAGCAACATCTAGAAAGTCAGATAATTCCCTCCCTTGAGATATGGAGAGTCACACTACTCTAACACCTGAGACATTACAAGCCACATGGGAGTATAGTACTGAATTCCCATAGTGGCCCAGCATCATTATTTGAGAGGAAAGAACAATGGTTATATAGGAAATAATGACAGCATGAATTCACTTACAAGACCCCTGGCCCCAAGTCATGTCTATTATAGGAAGATGTTCCACTGGTATGGAGTCTAAAATATCATATCCTTCCACATTAGTTATCAGAAATCCTCTCCATTGGCGCCCCCTTGTCATGGGGGAGAAGCTTGTGTACCCTAATGAAATTGTGAGCTATGCTGGCGGTGGCATAATAGCCACCGGTAGGGCCTCCCATGCCAGACAGGTCACAACCGAAGGGTCTGACAAAGAGCGTCAAAGGGCAGGATGGGCTCCCTAGCCTTTGGCAACCATCCTAGGAGAAGGAAAACTCTGATTTCAAACCCGGGCAAATGGTGCTCGTCTAACCCTGTAAGGTCAACCATCTAGAGAAGGAAACTCAAATCAAACCTACGACCTGAGGACCTCGCTGCCACCATCCAAGTTTGCTAGGCCCCGGCAGACGAACCTTTGGTTTAAAGCAGTGGTTCTCAACCTGGGGGTCCCCTGGTGTTTTGGCCTACAACTCCCAGAAACCCCAGCCAGTTTACCAGCTGTTAGGAATTCTGGGAGTTGAAGGCCAAAACATCTGGGGACCCACAGGTTGAGAACCATTGGTTTAAAGGGTGATGCCAGTTCTGTGCATGCTGCGCTCCACTAGAAAAGTCTATTTCACAGGCTCGAAGGACTCATACAACCTCCATCATCAGCGCGCTTGTAGAAAGCGTGGGATGAGTCCTTCCTACCGTGTTTCCCCGAAAGTATGACACCCCCGATTGTAAGACGTATCGGGGGTGTCAGGGGGGTCGGCTAATGTAAGCCGTACCCGAATGTAAGCCGTACCCCGGCCGCGCGTCACTCAGTCCCGCCTCCTCCTCGGTCCCGCCTCCTCCGCCTCCTCCTCCTCCTCCGCTTCCCCCGCCGCCGCTTGCCTCGCCGCTGCTGCTTGCCCGCCACCTCCCCCCGCTGCCGCCTCCCCCGCCGCCACTTGCCGCTGCCGCCGCCTCCCTCCGCCTCGGTGCCGCCTCCCCCACCGCCGCCTCCCCCGCCGCCACTTGCCGCTGCCGCCGCCTCCCTCCGCCTCCGGTGCCGCCTCCCCCGCCGCCCGGCTCCCCGCCGCCACTTGCCGCTGCCGCCGCCTCCCTCCGCCTCCCGGCGCCGCTTGCCTCCGGTTCCGCTTGCCTCCGGTTCGCTTGCCTCCGCCGCCGCTTGCCTCCACCGCCACTTGGCACCGCCTCCATAGCGGCCCCACGCCTGCGCCAGCGCGCTGCGCCAGGCGCGCCTCAGGCCTTCTGCCCATGCGCGTCTGCGTCAGCGCGCCTGCGTCAGCGCGCCTGCGTCAGATGCGCTCAGTACCTTCACCCATGCGCAGACATTCGCGCATGGGCAGAAGGCCTGGGTGCACCTGGCGCAGCCGCGCCTGGCGCAGGCGTGGGGCCGCTGTGCCGGTGCCAATCGGGCGCGGAGGCAAGCGGCGGCGGAGGCAAGCGGAACCGGAGGCAAGCGGAACCGAGGGAGGCAGCGGCAAGTGGCGGCGGGGAGCCGGGCGGCGGGGGGAGGTGGCACCGAGGCGGAGGAGGCGGCGGCAGCGCAAGTGGCGGCGGGGGGGGCGGCGGGGGGAGGCGGCACCGGAGGCGGAGGGAGGAGGGAGGCAGCGGCGGCGGCGGGGGACTGGAGGAGGAGGAGGAGGGCAAGCGGCCAAGGAGGCGGAGGAGGAGGCGGCCAAGGGGAAAGGCTTACTTGGGTACGGTAATGTAAGCCGTAAGTAAGCCGTAAAATGGGGGGGATTTGGGGGTTCAAAAGAAAGTAAGACGCTGTCTTACTTTCGGGAAACACGGTAAGAATCTTCGTTCGCGTAATGCCAGAGAGAGAGAGAGAGAGAGAGAGAGAGAGAGAGTTATCAGAAATAACCTATATTTTCTTCTATATTTCTCCTTGCTAATCTTTAAAATGTATACCCTGTCTTTGAATGTCCAGTTGGCATTCCCAGGGTGGCAAAAGTCACTTGAGATATTGGGACTACTTGAGACTTCAGTGATAATGATAGATCTATGAACACCTCCAGATTATGCACTCTGCCTCTCTGACTATGAATTCAAGACTTTATCTAGAAGGACATCACAACCCATTATATTGTGAAGTACCAAAAAATCAGATCAGGTATGTCAGAAAATGGTTATTTGAAAACTATATGAAAATGTGTAGCTTTTCATAGCATCTCCTCAGAAGACCTGGAAGAGTCAGATAATGTGTACTGTATCTAGCCAGTGTTACTCTGCTGGCAGAAAGCAGTCCCCCACCACCAAAAAATAGTCCAGAGCCAGGCATGTAGCTGAGGGGCTTCAGGGTGGTCCGCGAAAAGGCCTTACTGGTACATTATTTAAACTTTTATGTTTATTCATATCATGATCTGATCACCATGCTCAGTGCATCCCATATGCATGGGGATATTGGGATAATGATACAAAAGGTTTGCTAGAGTAGACCCTCACTCAGTCTCAGCCCCCTCCCCCTGAATCAAACTCAGCCCCCCTCCCCCGAATCAAAATCCTGGCTACGGCCCTGTTCAGAGCAGTGGGAGAACTTTCAGAACATACAGAAGGTTATGTGGAAGAAGTAAGAAAGAGTGAAATCACCTCAAATTGTAACACACACACACCCCTTCGTTATGCTCACAGATGTCTTCTGTCAGCAGAATGATGCCAGTTGGGTCCCACCCATAATCGTCTGTTTATTCAACATCTTATTTGATGAGTTAAAAGCAAACTATATACTTAGAATGAAATAATAAGGTGGCATCATTTGCCTTATGTTTTCATGGTTGACACACTGACAGGGCTTCTTTGTTTTTAACATCCTATATATCCCTTTCTAGTTAGATGGAGAAAACTTCTCTGTACAAAGCTCAAAGCAGGTGTTCAGTATAACCCTACCCTACTCTGGTGACTTTTAAATAATTTTGGCCACTGTTTTCAGAATTTCTGGCCATTCCAGCTGATGGAAAGAGGAGTGCATCTGAAGATCATTACAATGACCACTTTCGTCAGTTCGGAACTGGTTTTGCTGTGTGGTTGTTTAGATTGTCATTTCTAGAATGGGTTGTGGCCAGGACTGCAACTGCATTAACCACTGAAGATGGCCTCCAATGAGGTCCAGAATATACAGTATCTTCTTGCCTAAGTTACTTCAGAAGTTGTAAACAGCAAATTCAACCCTAGTTGAAACTGACAAACTTCCATTCCATCCCTGACATGGATAAGATTCCATTTCAAACTATTCAGCAGTAGAGTGTTTGCCAATGTTGTGGATTCAATTTGTTTTATAACAAAACTAAAACAGGGTGCATGGCACATTTTAATATTTTAATATCTAATTCTACAAATAAACATATTTCCTAATAGAAAACTACAGTATAAACTTCAATCCATAGAACTGCACTGAAGATCTCAACCCAATTCCACGTAAATAATATTATCCGGACAGTGTTATCGAGCCTCTCACAGTAACTTTCCCTCCTAGCTTTATGCATAACAAAAGAATTCACGTTTATGCAATTGACACCTTGCAAAAGCATACGGTCTGACAGGGATTTCAGTTTGAACTCTGAAGAACCATGGCAGAGAAATGTAGTCAAATATAAAATTAGACAGTTGTCCTATAAAATCTTGCCAAGCCTTGATGCCTAATGTATTTTCAACAAATACCGTGTGTGCTGCATCTTCAAATGCTTTTGAACTGAAATTATAAATTATTTACTAAGCATACCATATAGTCAATGAAATACGCAATTAAAGTGCATCACCTTTATAATTCAGGCTCTTCTTATCTGCATTGATAAAATTGCAAACAGCATGTTTGAATTTCAACAAGCTTTCCTAACATCTGCTTAAAAGCAAGCACTACTGCCACCTCCTGGTGATCTCCTGTATACCTTTTTGATGACTGAAAGGAATCAAAATTTGTTGGAATAAGAAAAAAAATTGAGATGACCTGATCGTACATTTTAACATCTTGCTTTTTTTAAAAATCATATAGCTCAACCATTATGAATATAAAATACCACAAGATCTAAAAATTGACAATTTATTGGAATATGTTGGTATTTTAATTGTAATTTGTCATGATGAGCCCCACATTCCAGAGAATATTAAAAAAATCCAGACCAAAAACAGCTTTTATTTTTCCTGCATAAAAATGCCACTTTCTTTGCAAAACTTCTATGTTTATTTTTCATGCAAAGGAAATCCTAACCTATAAAGCTTCTTGTCATATGAAATGTATCTTGACTGTCTTTTTGACATCCAAGAAACCAACATTTTTATAATTTGTGATAAATACCATATAATAATATCTACATCTCTACCCTATACAGTGGTTTATTTTTAAATGTCCGTTTTACATGTAGCATGAATTCTACCAAACGAGAAAACCCTGAGTTATAGAAATCTTGCATTTGTCAGATCCTTCAGCTCTCTTAACTCATTTCCTCAGATAATGATACATCGCTTGTTCCCAACTGAAACTGTTGCCATGCTTCTCTCAAAAGAAGTTACCTGTGTCCTAGCCTGCTTTTTCTGACAGTCGATAGAGAATCTTCTATAAAATATCTAGCAGAATAACTTGACTTTTGGTTCTCTCTTGGGAACACCTGTCCAAAATTGCTTCCATGGAGACCCATAAAAATACAGATTGAAGAACCTATGAAATCTTCCTTTTACAATTATGATCTATGTAGTAAATCCAACTTTCTAATCAATAAACATTCCATTTTTCTGGATCAAATCCTCAGATTAGCCCACCCCCTTTCCTCGCCAATTTCTCAAAATCTTGCACAGAGATTTCTGTCTGGTTTTTTGACTGAATGAGAAAAAGAGAAGAAAGCATGGGTGTGGTAATAGATGAAACTTCACCCTGTTTACTTTTTTGAACGTGGCAGGGCAGGTTATCCTTCAATCCCACCGCTGCCACCAAATGTAATGATGTCTGAATGCACACCGACTACTTCTTGACTTTTAAAACTGTGTGGCAGGACTGCCACCAATTCTCAATGTTTTGCTTCCTCTTTATTATTATTAACTTGCTGCCACCATTTGTCAAGGCTTGACCACTAGATGTGAGGGTCTTTGTGAATAAATGACTTCCACAGATGTTTTGTTGAAAGTGTTTAACAGTTTCTTTTACACAAATGGGCTCAAAGCTTAGGTGGTTTCTAAAAGGCTCCGAAGAGGTACAAACTTGTAATTTTAAACAATGTAACACCAGGGTTTTAACTTCCCCTTACACAGTTACTATCACAAGTAACTACTTTATGCTGGGTTATTCTCAACCCTAGGACTACACTTGTCCTTATCCTGGGTTTTTCTAAACCCACACTCTTGGGTTTCCCTAAACCCACACACAGAACTGAACTGCACACTGCAGCTCCTATAGACAGCTTGCAGCTTCAGCAACTGCTAATTCCCCAACTAACTCTGGTCACAGCTGCTGGCCAACTGACATTCTCCAACTGTCATATTCAAACTGAACATTCTAAAGCCAGAGTGGCCTCTGTTGTCATGGCAACAGCCTCTGCTTACAGCTTGCGGTTGCAAACATTCTATTGCTCACTCTGCAGCTTTTATAGAATGTCACTTCTAAATACATAAACAAACATGTGATTAACAGATAAATAACCACCTCATCACAATGGGATATCCATACTAAATGGTATAGTGATCTCAAATGGATTTATTCTGGCACAATTCAAGTGAGATGCTGGACCTATTTTAGCCTTTCTCTTAAGCAGTTTTTATACAGGAAAGAAAAAATCCTACAGGGAAAACTGCAACTATATATATATATATATATATTTGTCACGAGCGACTTGAGAAACTGCTGCCCATGGCACAATGGGTTAAACCATTGTGTTGGCAGGACTGAAGACTGACAGGTTGGAGGTTCGAATCTGGGGAGAGCACTATGAGCTCCCCCTTTCAGCTCCAGCTCCCCATGCGGGGATATGAAATACATTTCCCACAAAGTTGGTAAAACATCAAAACATCAGGGCATCCCCTGGACAACATCCTTGAAGATGGCTAATTCTCGCACACCAGAAATGACTTGCAGTATATCACAACATTAACTACACATTTTTTCAAGAGAGAAAGAAAGAGCACCCATAATGTAGAAGCACCCAGATGTCACAATCTAAATTATTTATCTAACTTCCTTTTACTTGCAAAGAGAGAGAGAAAGTAACCACAACAACAATATCCCAAAGTTATAACTTCATATCTGATGCAGTTTGAGCCAATTTATGGCACCTCACTGTTCAGATTTTATCCAGCCCATTGTGACATTTAGCTATGGCTTTGCTAGACAATCCTGTATGTAGCAACAGGTACATCCAGAGAATTTTACAGTACATCTATCAGACTTTTGCTTTAGGCCACTTATGATTGAGTGCTAAATCCAGAGCCATGCAAGCACCTGTGTTTGCCCCTAGTAATCTCCTGGCCACTTCAGTCATAGCAGCAAATCCTGCTAATCAGTCACCAAGAATTATAAATAAAATTGCTGCCTTCAGTTTTGTAAATCTGATATACTTAAGATGGAACGAGACCTGCTAATCGGTTTATTGTTCATAAATGCACTTAGCACCATGCACTGTTATTAACGAGATGCTAAATAAGCATTTGAGAATACTCATTCACTCTAATTACTTAAAATGCTAATGACCTGGAGGGATTTAATACTCTCAGTCAAATTCTCGCAGGAAGCAGGTCTTAAACAGGCTATGGAAACATGCCATTTGGGAAGTACCTGAGTATATTTTTAAATAAGAGTGGTTTTATGAAGCTATTTCTTCATACCTGCCTTCCTCAGATTGATTTTTAACACTTTTTTACTACATTAAAGAAAGCAATAAAATTTCTTCTCAAACTCAAGAGGATTGAAGGTTAGTTAGGGTGAAAAGGCAAGGGGCAAGAGGTAACTTTGAATTTGCTGGCACCTTTCTCTTGCATGGCTGTTGCCATTTTAGCTACATAAAATCCGGCATTAAATGAATGTAATCAGAAATGGAATGCAGGCTTAGAAAACTGAAAATACAACATCAAGCATTTATATCCAGAAAGTTATTTATAGAATTTATATCCAGAAAACCATTTATAATAACTGGACACACATTTTCCAAACATTTTGTTTTCTAGCACTTAAGCCCCCCCCCCCCTTTTCTGTCACATTTAACAGTTAAGACCTGCATATGACCCTTGGGATCTGCCCTTTCATTCTTGGTGTTTTAAGCACCCAGTAAAATGGACAAGTTGATCCACTGAAGCAGATGGCCTTGAGGACTTAGCTCTTTAAACATTGCCTTTGAAGACCTGTGTATTCATCCATATGCTAACAGTCATGCACAACCTCCTGTCAGACTCCTCATCCTTCACATGGTTATTTTCAGGCAGGTAAAACATGTCCTTCTCACTTCGGTGAACCTATCGATGTAGAGAGGTGAGAGTTTCCTTTGGTTTATTTTTGGACATGATTTCCCAACATGCAATTTTTTTTGTCAATTGGGAAGCAAGAATTTACAATCTTTTTTTTTTTAAAAAAAGGATTATGTGAGAAACCAGAACAGAAAGATCTGATTAGATTACTATACAACTGCTTTGTTTTGAGTCCTAGGGAATCCATTGCACCTACTTATTTCAGTAAGTTACCTTTCTAGTTAGGGCAGCTGGTAAGTGAGGATATTGTAGTAACCTTCATCAAAAGAACAGCACTGTGAATTGCTTTCTGAAGAAACCCATTTTTCAGATTTGTTAGCTTGTTTGTTTATCTAAGACTGCAGTCCTTTAAAGACCTCCCTTGAGTAACCCCTTTGCAAAGCTAGAATCCCAAAGAAACAAAGAAGGAATTAAATTTTCTGCCTCTCTTGAATCCATGGTTTTCTGTAAAGCAATTTACTTGGAGATAGCAATGTTAGCAAACTAGAAAGAAGAAAAATGTTAGCATTTTCTAAGTGGAAGTAGCAAAGGTGGGACACACCCCATATTTTACATCCACTTAGGAAAGATAGCTATTTCACTGCAAAACACATTGTAATTACTAAATAATATTTTGGCTTGTATGTATATTTCAGTAGCAACTGATATATCTACTAAATGATTTTCCCTCTATTAATGCAGTTGGTTTTAATGATTTTGCCTTCTCCACTCTTTCGTGATTAAAACTTCATTGTCCAACTGGAAAAAGTTGTTAATGTGCTTTTATGTTGATGCAGGGCCGGATTAGTGGCCTGTGCCGCCCGAGGCCACCCGGTCTAAATGCCGCCGCCCCCGGGGGTGGGGCCTCTTGCAGGGGCGGGGCCGGCGTGACGCACAAGGCATCGCCGGAATTCCCGCCCTTATGGAAACTCACACGGCTTCCCCCACTACCTTCTCCCTCAGTGAAGGGAGGGGGGCGGAACTGGCGAGAAGGAGAAGGCGCCGCTGGAAGTCCTGCCGCCGCTACGGCGATTCACGCGGCTTTCCCCACCACCGCCCGCTCGTGTTTGGGGCACGAGCGAGCGGCGGTGGGGGAAGTGGCGTGAGTCTTCCTAAGGGTGGGACTTCTGGCGCCTTGTGTGTCACACCGGTTCTGCCCCCTCCCTTCACTGAAGGGAGGAGGGGCGGAGCCACTGCCGGCGTGCCGCACAAAGCGCCGCTGGAAGTCCCGCCCTTAGGGAGACTCACGCCACTTCCCCCGCCGCCGCGCTTGCACCGGCGCACCTCCTCTTCTCACTGAGGGAAGGAGTGGCACCCGCCACGTCAATGGCCCTAGGGGCGGAGGGACTTTCCCCCGGCTCCTTGTCCCACGGGCGGGCGCCACTCCTTCCTTCACCCCTTCCTTCAGGGCCGGAAATGCCACCCCCAAAATCCGCCGCCCAAGGCCATGGCCTCGTCTGGCCTTATGGGTAATCCGGCCATGCGTTGATGGCAACATATGGTGAATCTATCACAGAATTTATTGGCAAGATTTATTCAGATGAGGTTTGCCATTGTCTTCCTCTAAGACTGAGAAAAAGGTGACTTGCCCATGATTATCCATTGGCTTTCTGAGTGGAATTTGAATCCCACTTTCTTGGAGTCTTTGTCCAACACTCAAACTATTAGATACATTAAATGGCCTGTTTGAGATCAAAGTGAAATGATGGGATTATTCCTTACTGTTAATTCTCACTTATTTACTGCCCCTAGTGGCACAGTGAGTTAAACCACTGAGCTGCTGAACTTGCTTACTAAAAGGTTGCAAGTTCGAATCCAGGGAGCAGCATGAGCTCCTGCTGTTAGCCCTAGCTTCTGTCAACCTAGCAGTTTGAAAACATGCAAATCTGAGTAGATCAATAGGTATCACTCCAGTGTGAAGGTAATGGCGCTCCATGCAGTCATGCCGGTCACATGACCTTGGAGGTGTCTACAGACAACACCGACTCTTCGGCTTAGAAATGGAGATGAGCACCAACAACTAGAGTCAGACACAATTGGACTTTATGTCAGGGGGAAACCTTTACCTACTTACTTCTAGCTAGAAGGCAAATGCAGACAGGGGGGAGGGTGTGCCTTTGTACCACAATCATTGAGAGAAAATGAAGAAGCAAACTAAATAAATAAATACATAGACCACCCTTTTGCTAGTTGCAGAAGCTATCAATTAATTATTGTAAGTTGTGGGAAGCAAATGTTCCACTTACTATGTTGGAGAGTTGTACATTGTCCTTTTCACACTTTGAGCCCACAAAACTGGAAACATTTCACCTTCACCTCCTGTGTGGCCATAGATATGACTCCTGAATTCAGGGCCAGGTCCTGAGATCTGGCAAAACTATTTTTATTTATTAAATTTCAATGTGTTGAAAAATGGACGCTACCATAGCTATCATGATTACCCATAATCTGAGTAGAAAAGTGGTGGCCAGACCTAGTCTCCTTGGATTTTTCTGTGGCCTGAACTTCTTGAAGTTGTCTATCACCTCTCCAAAACCTGAATATTATATATTTGCCTAATAGAAGTTTTGTATTCAAATCTGCTGTGGGGTGGATTAGTAAGAGGTAACAATCCACTTCCTTTGAAAAGCCAAAAATTATCACTGGAAATCACTGTCATTTTGGGTTTAGTCATCTTTTTCTTCTGTTTCCATATTTGAAGAATTGTTTTGTACTGACAGTAAAATGATGGGCCTTACAAAGCTGCCTATGTCTGTAGCAGCTAACATATGCCATTGATTTCGTTGAGTCTACTCAAAGTATGATGAAGATGAATTCTGTGCATTACCATTTATGCTTGTTGTTATTTTTATAAACCAGCCATGAATTGAAATTTATTCTTTTCAGTGAAAAATGGTTCATTTGAAAAGAGGCATTTTAATTATTTCTTTTTGGTATATCAGTTTGCTACTACTCCAGATAATACAAATTGACTTAGGAGAGAGAATGCTTTGCATTTTGATGAGGATTCAGTTCCCTGCTGCAATTATGGGCCTTGAAGCAAATTCTATTTGGAACAGTAAAAGAATTAGAGCAGAGACACCCTGTTAAGAATAGAGCAGGATAAAAAGAAGCAGGTTCAAAGACCCCTTTTATACTGTTGATGCCTGGTGCCATGTTGTATTCTAGCTGCAGTTGTGTTACAGTAAGTGAAAGGACAATGTGAAAAGTCAGGAGGAAAAAAGAATTCTTTCTCTCTTGCTTAGCATTTCAAATACCTTGATCCAAAGAAAACCCTCAGTTGTTTTCCTTACAACTTAATTAGAATTCTGCACTTGGGCAACTTTGGATGCAATGTTTACCCTCCTAAGATGTTTACAGAATAACCTCTTGTGAGGCATGAATAGTTATTACAGTAAGTACCTAGAGAGGAGGTGCATCCCACAATATGATAATAAAAATATGAGGAGTGTGCACCCGATGAAATGGTCATCCGTATATGTGGTTCTGTTTTCCATGTAAAACTGTCTTTAACACAAAAATAAGAAGGCTAAAGAAGACTCAAGATTCCTGCTAAAAGTTATTAGCAGCCTCCGGGCTGAGAAAGGCGGTATACAAATGCGATAAATCAATCAATAAATTCCTGTTGTGTATTTCAACTAAGTTTGTAAGAAGGACAGTTAACTGATCAAACATTCACTAAGTAGTTTTTAAATAACGCATGCACCAAGATTCCTAAAAGCCTTCCAGTCTTAGTATTTGTATTAAATGAAACCACTGCATTTTTTAACAGAACACATATTTTAATCTTTTCAATGATATTTTAAAAGCTGGGTTTTACTTTTGATTCTGCTTTGACCAATTTCACTCATGGGGATTATCATTTATTCTTCTTTAAAAGCTGCCCATTTCATTAACCCTTTTCCTCACCAGTTCAAGAAAAGATTCTCATAGCTAAGCCAACCATCCCTAGAAGTCAAATTGCTTTGATCCAAGCAAGCATTTGATAAAGCTCCATTCCTGACACATGGCATTTCTACTAATTCTTATCAAGTCCATATCTTTTCTACTGCTTGACAGATATCTTCACAATTATAATATGTAGTTATATCCTTGGTTCCTACACTGTCACACCCCAGCCAGGTTTCCCTAGCAGGCCAGAGCGGCGCCATGTTCAGGCCCGGATCTTAGAGAGGCTTGAAAAAGCAGGCCTTCACTGCAACCTTTAGATGAACCCGAAGCGGTCAAGGAGCAGCGCAGCCCTGAGGTTTCTCAAGCCGATAAGAACACCTGGCATCAAGAAGCGAGCACTCCTCTTCCCAGCACAGCTGGACCCGCTAATAAGTTGACATTCCATAGAGAGTCAGATACGGTGGGAAGGGAGAGCTCTCTGCCTGTTCCCATGGGAGCCCTTCGGCGAAGTAAGCGCCTGTTGGATCAATGCAGCCGAAACCTATAAAGGTTTCGTCCAGATCCCATTCTGGATCTCGTGCCAACTTTTCAGCTACCTTGCCAAGCTCCAAGAAGCCTCGCCTCGACCTGGAGGTCCCTCTTGCTAGAGACTTAAGCCTTGCCAAAACTGGAATCCAAGGCCCAGTGGATTAGCCTTTGTGGCACCAAGCTTCCTGCTTTCTTTTGAAACCTTTTTAAGGACTCAGTTTTGCTATTTTTTGATGCTGAGAGCATTATTGGACTATATTCATTGGCTTTCCTTTACCTCTTACTTATTCTAAATAAAGCATTTAACCGCAGCAGCTGTGTGTTGGTTTACTAAGGGTTCAGTCTTGTTCAGGCCGCAACATACACAGTCTAACCTGCATGTCTCCCAAAGCCCATTGTTTTAAGGATGGATTGACTTTCCAAAACCACTTGCAAAGTAGGCATGATAGTAGCTGACCACTCATGTAATAATCATACAAGACACAGAAAATTAGGTTGAATATGGCTACTTTACTTAACCTAGAATCTATTTAAACTGAATTGAACCTGGAAAGGTGGAAGTGGGGGAGCAATCTAGCTCAGAATGAGCTGCTAGGTGTCACATCTTGACAGCCTCCTCAGCATTCCCCCAAGTGAACCATCAGAACTCTAATGTCAACCTAGTTCCTGGGTTTCCTTTATCTAGTCATCTACTGGAAAGCAGACCTGAAGAACCCTGCCTCCAAACTGCAGGAATTAATGTCAAAGTCCCTGAAGCCCACCCAAATGGTAGTCTGCCTCCTTCTCCTACCTTGGACTCTGGATCGAAATATGTAGTTCCAGATCCCTACCTTTACAAATGGGTACCAAGGTATTCACCATATCTCCTTCCCCCTCCCACTACCTACCAAGTGGCCATCTAAAAACATAAAAACATAATCCCAAACCAATGGTATAACCCCCTCCCCTGATATAGCTTAGAGCAGTGTTTCCCAACCTTTTTTGAGCCGTGGCACACTTTTAACATTAAAAAAATCCAGGGGCACACCACCAACCAAAATGACACAAAATGACACTCTAACACAGTAAAGAATGGCTGGGGGTTGCTGGGAGCAGCTGCTGGGAGTGCCGAAGCCAGGGAGGGGTGGAGCCAGGCTGCACCATGCTCCGCCCCCTACCCCCGGCTTCACCTCTCCTATCAGCTGCTCCAGCCTTGAGGGGGCTGTGCCAAGCCAGCCGTGCCACAGCCAGCACAATGCTGGCTTGGCACTGTCCCCTCAAGGCTGGAGCAGCTGCTGGGAGTGCTGAAGCGGGAGGAGGGGCAGAGCCAGGCCGCGCCATGCCCCCCCCTACCCCCAGCTTCAGCTCTCCTACAGGCATGCTTCCCCAGCTTCAGCTCTCCTACAGAGGAGGAGCATGAACGGTGGACAGGCTTCAGTGGGCGGGGCTCGTCCTCCACGCGGCTTCAGCGAGCGAGGAGTGAGAGTCATGGTGGGAGTCATGGCGGATTGGAGGCTGGCTAGGGAAACGGCCGAAGGAGGCGGTGCCCCGGTCCCTTCTTTTTTTTCGCTACTGCCCGGCCCTTCCTCCTCCCCCAAGCAGCAGGAGTTCGGCAGGAGGGGGGGGAGGAAGGGGGCAGAGAGCTTTTCTCGCGGTACAGCAGGAGGTCCGTCATGGCACACTAGTGTGCCACGGCACGCTGGTTGAGAAAGACTGGCTTAGAGTAAAGAGGGGGGAAACAGATAAAGGGAGGGAAAAATCACTATCCAAATCCAACCGAACCAGTAATGTTCACACTGTAAATCAAATATCATAAAAAGGAAGTGAATAGAGGCATTCATAACTATAAACCTACTAACTCCACATCCAAATGCCTGGCATCTCGACATAATGCACCTCATGTCATCAATGCTGGCCTCTCCTGATCCAAATTTAGTTAATGGGTGGGATAAGAAATGGGTGGGATAAGAAACAATGCAGGTTCTTCCCAATGGTTGCCCCTTGTAATGAAACCCCCTTCAAAGAGAAGCCTTGCTATCTTAATATCCCAGTTTGTATTTGGTTTGCCAAGCATCTTCATGCAGCATCCTTTGGCACTGCCAGGGTCCCATCCCCCCAGTAAAATTTAATTGATTCTGGGTTTGCCTCATTCAATAAAAGAGCAGGGTGTGGAGGACAGTATTTTAATTTTTTGACCATGTTATCACTGGGTTGCTTTAAGTTTTTTAGGCTGTATGGCCATGTTCCAGAAGCATTCTCTCCTGATGTTTTGCATGCATCTGTGGCAGGCATCCTCAGAGCAATCCAGTGATTCCAGTCATGAAAGCCTTTGTTAGTACATGTAGAATTGTTGTATGAGGTTTAGACAATCAAGAAATAAAATTACACATCTTTGTGGTAGTAGATAATTCATTGAGCACTGTGTGGAGTATGACCTCATACATATTATTATGTCATTTGCTGAATATCAAAAATTTTAGGCTTCTTAAAAGGCTAATATTGTTAGTGATTTAGCTGATTTTTGGTAAAATGATGCCATCGTTTTATGCGGCCTAAAGTGTCTAGAAAGGGCTACTGAAACTAACAATGGGACAGAAAGCACAAAAATTATTTCCCAAGAACAGCTGCTTTCAGATGTCCTTATTGTGTTCTGTCTATTATTTTAAGTGAGAGTTTATTTAGCTGTTGTAAAGTTAGGTTGTAATGTTTTTTAAATGAACTGGCTTTTGTAGGAGGTGACTCCGGCAGCTACTAATGCTATAAAGTAGTTGGGCAGTACTAAAATTGAGCCCAGCCCAAACACGAGCCATTGGCATGGCATAGCAACCACTGGGTTCCACACAAGATCAGCTGTTGCCACACTAATTGGGGGCTTGTTAATATACACACAGCCTTGAAAAGTTTCTAACCATACTCCATACTTTGAATGAGAAAGAATAGTTTAACCTTGGAAAACAAAGAAGAGGTGAAACAGAACACAATTGGCTCTTGTGCATGCAACACTTCTTCCTGAGTGAAATATCCAGCGGTTAGGGTCTCTTCTCACAAAAGGGGTGGGTGTCATAATCTTCTTTATCTTGTGTTACATGGCATTCTGTCTATAAAAGAACTGGCTAATTTATTCATCCCCATCATGCTGTATCACCTTCCATTTCACAAAAGGGAAAGATGGAGAAATATAGGACTTGTCCATGTTACATTGCCCTTTTTAAAATGGCAGTTTCTATGCACAGGAGGCCATTGCCCATTTTTATAACCTTCCATTGCTATACATTTCAAAAAACAGAGTAATATGCGGAACCCACAGAATACTCTTGCATTGAACTCAGTGGGACTCTGTTTTTTAGGTGTACCGAAGCAGAGAAGACACGGGCTACTCCTCACATTGTGCCTTTTTGTGCGGGATCGCTTGCTATAGAAGGAAACCTGATTCTTTTTCTAAGCCCATCTCCTCTTCCATTTGCATAATTGTGACAAAATGTACTGTTTTGGGCTTCATGTTCCAGGGCCATTGCCACTAGGTTGGCCACCTGGTGGGGCTCTGCCATGACCATCCTGCACCCAATAAACCTTTCCTGGGTAAAGCTAAGTGCCCTCAATCATTTTTATTATTTTTCCTGTTGGATAAAGGGAAACCCATTCACCGCCACACAATGCCCTTTGTCTCTTCACAGGCCAACTGCTCAGCAAAGCCCCTTTTCTGTGATTGGTCAGAATTGGAAGACTCGTCCAATGGGCTTCACTACAGCTGCTGTTGCTGCAGTGAGAAATTTGAAATGACCGTGTATAAAAGAGGCTGTATTTCTATATTTGTTATTCTAGTTTCCTTGTGAATGTATCACAAGCTAGGATCTTATCTACAGATAATAAAATCTTCCTTGGCTGAAATTGCCTTCTCACCTTGCTGCTGGGTGATTTTAATTGGGGCTGATCTGTATGCTTGCCACGGCAGGGACTCACAGGAAAGGGGCAGCTCAGACTTATCATTTGTCTGGGTTTCTGCGAACAGGCTTCTTCCTGGTCTCACTGCCAGGGGTTGCCTCCTAAATTGGGGACAACAGCTCTAAATTAGGACCATTCAAGAATTCAGACATGACTGGTTTCTTGAAAAGGCTCCTTTTTTTCCTAATCTCGGGGACTTTCCAGACAGGGCCCAAAATGTGGATCCTGTTGGACTTTTATCTGAGGCATTCAAACAACGCCTGAGGTAAAAGAGGATTCATTTGGGACAAAGCTGCCTTAAATCTCTAGGACAGGCTCATCATAAGTTGGAGTAGATTTTGAAGGCAGATACTAACAGAACATCATCAAATTGGCTTTGTGTTGTTGAAGGCTTTCATAGCCAGAATTACTGACTTTTAGTTCTGTGACAGAAACTGCCAGAATTCATCATTCACATGAGTGTTTTTAAAAAAATACTTTTGGAGGCGACAACACTCAGAATTCCAAGTAAGCACAGTAGCACTAACTGGAGGATTCTGGAAGATGTAACATAAGAAGTGACCTTTCCTAAGCCCTATAATGTTTTGATGCTTCCTTGATGTTTGTGATGCTTCCCTGAAGATTATTGCTATGCTAGTGGAAGGCCTGTGGTATGTACAATGTCATCTTGAATTAGTATAAATGCAGAATCACTTTAACCTGAGTTTTAGCTATATAGAATTATTCCCTGAGCTTAATCTTCTCCAAAACCAATATGTCTGTAAGGTTACAGATAGTCAGATCCCTCTGAGTTTAGCTATACTTTCTTGCAAATGCCCACTTTTGTTCAATGCATAACACATCTATAAGTGTATTGAACAACTGGGGGATTTGAGTGATATTGAAAGAAGATTCAGTCTTTCACAGCAGAGGAAGAGGTGCACAAGTGCCTTTTAGGTTTCTTTGTTTTGTTTGGTTGTGTTTTTTTTAAAAAAAGAAATCAATTATGTCTGCTTTTAGCCTGGAACTCTGTAGCTTCATGCACTCTTCACTATATTAGTATAAGTCTATATTAGTATTTCTCTTGTTCTAATACAGCATTTATGGACCTTGGTCCTGTATTAAGGGCCATATTAAAGGGCTTCAAATGAAAGACCCAAAGTACCACTGATCCGTCAGTTGCCATAGTCTCTCCTTTTACATCTAGTAACAGTAGAATATTGAAAAGATGTTAATCTCAATAAAAAAATAAAATAACTAACAGGAGATTAAAAACAAGAAATTAAATACTGTACATATATTATTACAGAGCTCAGATTGTTCAGAAATATTTACATACAATCCAGATAACAGAAAGGATTCCTGGACTTTGTGTGGATAATAGCAAATCATACTGAAAGTATGTACATCTGACCTAAGAATACTGTAGAGACATGCTGGGGGACTAGAAAAAGCTAGAAATAACATATTTTGTCAGGCACGGATAAACAAAACTGCAGATACTGGTCCAGCATATATGGGGTGTTGTACTGTGCATTAATCCTATTTATAACATCCCTCTTAATTAAATCATCACTACCCTACAACACAAATGTAGTACTTTACCAAGGGGGAAGACCATTCTCAATGTTGTTTTTCATCTATCAAAACTCATATAGTTGGTAGAATTTCTGGCATTGTTCCAAACTGGCATGCCACTGCATATCTATCTTTAATCTGCTACTGTGTCAGTTTTTCCCTCAACTACATGAACAATGAACCTGGAATTTCCATGGAACTTTTCAGCAAGACAGCATGCCTATTTCCTATGATTATCTATGTTGGTACAAATGTAATCATCTTTGGTTTCACTGTCACAAAATTAACACTAAAATAGCTGCCATTTTTATGAAACAGCACCTCGAATCTATTTTTAAGAAATATTTCAGAAGTCTTTAACTTATCCAACAAGTTATTTTATATGATTCTATGATTCTAAGTTATTGCTTGTTTCTTATTCTCCAGATTTCAGAAAGGTAATCATGTCTGCTGAAAAACAGAGTTGCAATTATCCTAAAGTAGGTATATTTCAAAGCCTTTAGAGCTACTTTCAGCAACCAAGATAGCAACAAATAAAAAATTGATGTAGATAGAACCATAAAAAAATCTTTGATTTGCTTGATAAAACAGCAGCATTTCATTTTTCAGTTAGAACCGATTTGAGAAAGCAGAATGTTTAAAATGCTTGACATGGAACAAGGAAGTGCAAGACCAAATGTCTGCTTCATTTTATAATTTACGATGTGAATGTGGGTCATCACCATCTCTCAGCAACCATACCTTATAGATTTTCTATAGGCATTAATGGGGAGAGGAAAACCATGGAAAGAGAACATGCACATTCCTGGTGAAGTACAGCTGGGACAATAAAAAGTGATGCCAATATATTATCAGGCACAGGAACTTCCAGGGTTTCTCATCAATTTTAGTCATCAAACATACGTATTCATAAATATATCAGACAAGGACCTTATGTGTGATTTTTCTCTGATGCACAAATAAAGAGTGTAATGAGGACAAATGGCAGCAACGGAAGGAAAAAAATATAGTCTGATTTTCTTCAGAGATACAGAATATTTTGTTATAACTAAAAACAATATCAATCAGCTTTCTTTCAACTATTTGACTTCTCATCAAAATCTACATGTTAAACAGTTTGCCTAAGCTAGGACGTATGTTCTCCCACACAATTGTTGTTTGTTAATGTCAGCTAAGCTAAAGATGAGTGTCTCTAGATTTTGCATTTCCATTCCCTCTCAACTCAGAAATTAAATTCTGTCACCTCAAACATGTATATAAATATCCACCAACTGATGTCTCTATCCATGTTATCTGGGCTGCAGCGGCATATGCCAAACCACACAATATTAGATACTGTTGTGTACATAAAAGTAGATACAAGACCCTGTTGTTTTTGCTGTAAAAGACAAATGCCGCTATAGCCTATACATTTTTGAATGAGATTTCTTGATGCAAAAAAGATATTTCAGAACAAGTCAATTTGATGTGGTAGATGTGTTTCAGCCCTTAACATCATTCTCAACATAAACCCTTTCTACATTCATGATACATCATAGAGGTAAATGGTATTCACCTTCCATGCATATTTAACCTAATGGCATTGTTCAGCCCCCATGCTATCTCAACTACTTGGAAGGTGAACTAGCTGTGCAGGGAACAGATTTGAGACTATATAGTTGAATCAAAGAAGAATTTATTAACTGACAAGAATTTTAGACTTTCTCTCCTATTGAGTCTCACTATAAAGTCTGTATGAGGAGAGACAAACTCTTTGAGAGATAGGCACAGTTCTGGCTGAACCGAGGCTCTTGGATCTTTATTTCTTCTTATTGTCTCTTTCTTGTATGGTGTTCAACTGTCTCTAAGATGGTCTCAATATTTAACTCTGAATGGACTCAAATATAGCTCCAATTGGATGTGCCATACCTGAAGCTCTGCCCCTGAGGGGATTCTTAAAGGGGCAGGGCAATGGAGGGTTCAAAAGCAAAGAGGATGTCTAGACTGACTCCCCAGGAACTGTACATAAAATATCAATCCCTCTAACTAAAAAGGGCTTAACTTGGGGTAAAGAGTGAGGGTCTTCATGGGGCACGACAGGCATATATGGGTGAATAAACAATTTCAATGCCCATACTGTACTCACAAGGAAAATAAGTATGGAGCTAGTCTATTTAAAAATGACTTTTTCTTTATTATTGTTTGAATCCACATCTCTAAAGATTGACAGCAAGCACCTGCTTCAATTCTCTTCTATTTATCCTCTCTTCTTGCCTTTCCCTGGCTCCTCCTTTCTTCAGTGTAGTAGCTGCCCAAAAAAAGCAGAGAATGGAGTAAAGCAATGCACAACTCTCCTCCTCCTAAAGAACCCATACTTGCTTCTTAGGCTCAGCTCCTAACTTGCCTCAACCCCACTCTCCCCCTCCATGCTTCTGTTGTGCCCTCATTTCTTGTTCTTTGCACTCAGCTGGTGCCTGCTTGTTTCCCTCACTTTGTGACATCCTCTCATGTAACTTTGTCCTCATCTATACCATCTTTTACTTCTTTTGCCCTGCCACTACACCTCTAACTTCCCCACCCACATATCCTTTTCTCCCTTACCGCACTGTTGCCTCCCTTCTGCTCACAGCCAGGCTTCACTTTTTTGCAATGCATCCCTTCCTTACTTTCTGCTCCTACTGCTCACTCTCATGCCACTCCTGCCTCCCTCCCCTTTCATCATGCCTTCAGAGGGTTCTTCCTTTCCCACTCATGCTCAGCTGCTTTCCAATCTTTCCTGTTCTCTCTCTTGACTTAACATCTTTGTTATTGCAATCCACTGTTCACATTGTTTTCTCTCTCTTCTTTCATACTCACTCCCCCACCTCACTTTGTGTCCTCTCAGTGACCTTCTATAAAGGAGAGAACGTTCGTCCACAGTGGCAGGGCAGATCTTACTTTTCCAAACCTTCACCTGTGCCACCAATATAAGAGAGTGGACTGAATAGTCCACAGTGGCAGGGCAGATCTTTCTTTTAAAAATCCCACCTGCCTACAATATGAAGGATATGACTGAATAGGCTGAGTTCTTAATTAGAATCCCAAGCGCTTGTCACCAATATAACGTATAGGATGTTACATATCAGTGGCAGGGCAGTGCTTGCCACTAGATCTTTGTGGAGAATTTTATTAAATAGCTTGAGCCCTTATAAGATCTTCTTTGAAATATAATGCTGCCACCAACCTAAATGATATAGGATTTTCAGGATGTAAAGTTAGCTAAGCTCCAACACTGCTGTAAGCACTTTTAACAAACCCTGGCTCCCAAACAAATATTAACTGTGAGGATTTCTGAGGTAAATTAGCCTTTTAAAATACAGGAACTGCTGAATGACTTCTTGACTGAATGAGGCACACTTGAGGCTTGACTTTAAAACTGAACAAATAATGTTTATTGATGCCACTAACAACTGAGAAGGCACATGTATGTATTGGTTATAAAAGATAGTACAGCTTGGTGGTTTCTTCAAATGGTAATCTTAGAACTTAGTTACAATACTAGCCAGATAGTTTATCTTTCACAACGTATCTGTCTATTAATTCCCTCACCCTAATCAAATAGCAGTGAGTTTCCCCTAACTGAAACAGTTAGTCACCTGAGATCACTCAGGCCTCTTGACTATGCTAACTCTGTCTTAGAGCTTCCCTAGTTAGCTAACCAATCTTTGAGCCAATCTCTCTCACTAAGCCACAAGAGAGCTCAAAGTTGCTGTCTGACTTTCCTGTCAGCTTTCTCAGACTGACTGTCTTCTCTGACAGATTTCTTCAATGGACTCTAAAAGCTACACTTTTCCTCCTTACTAGTTTGGCTCCTCCCCTCTGCTCCTAGCCAATCCCGGGCAGCTCTGTCTCTACCCTGAGGTGTTCCAAACCACTCCCCCTTTCCTAGCAACACCTTCCTAATATGGCTGCCTCACTGACACTCTCCTCTCAAAATGGAGGCCCAAATTGTTTACAGGCCTGCCTCACAGGCTTCAACCATGCCTACCAGGGTAAGGATTCATTACATCTTCCTTCTGGCTGCTCACGGTACTTGCTTGTCTGCCACTCCTATTCCCTCCTTGCCTCATTTTGCCATCTCTGCCCCACACACTTTTTTACTTGCACCCACGCCTCTTGCTTTCCCATGCTTCACATCAACTCTCATGGTTTCAGCACACTACTTTGTTTCTTGCATTCTGCTAACACCACCTGCTCTCATACTTCCTACTTCTACCCCTTACAATGTGTTTCTTCTCACATGCTTGAAATTCCAAAGTGAACTTGTTTCTCATAGTGAAGCAGTAACTCGGAGTCCCAGAACTCCCAAGGCAATCTGGCTGCAAGTTGCGTGCGAGCACAGGGAAGAGATGACGCGACAATCTTTACTGCGTTTCAGGAAACCAGCTTTATTGCAACACATCAGCTGATGGGTCCGTCCACCCCGTGCGGAAACGTAGCCGCCGGCGGACAGGAACCCAGAACTTTCACAACAGACAGGTTTTATACCAACAATGGAGTCGACATTTAGTCCCTCCCTCCTTCATGCATTGTTACTGGCTAGCATTCATGAAACCATTTCACTCTATCCAATTAAACAAAGCATTCTAGCCTCTGGATCCTATTTGCTAATGACTATGGCGCAGTGTGAATTTCCATCATTGTTCTATGTTATGGCTTTATGAGCAAAGTGTTCTCAAATTGTTACATTACTACTGAGCTTTCACCTGGTGGCCTGCCAAGTGAAAGCTTCATTTGCCATGCGCGTCCCCTAACCATTCACTTGCTTTGTAAACAAACGCACATGGGAACTACTAGGCCAATCAGGACCGTGTTCTTATCTAGAGGCACATGATGTTCTGTGGCTAATCACAGCCTGTGCTTGTGCACCAATCAGAGTGAATTATTCTTGTCACTATTGCTGGCAAGCTATTTCTGTACTCTGCTACTCCAACTCTAGTCTACTGCATCACCTCTCTCTGACATTTCTTCTGCTAAGATGTCAATTTCTCCTTTAATAGAACAATTTGATGTGTGCCTCATAATTTTGCCCCATATGTTATCTTTTACAAAGGCTAGAGACTTGCTCTTTTAAAAAATTAAAAAATAAACACCTGCTATGAAACCGGGGATATCGCAATCCTATCTTTTCCTCCATAGTTTATTCCTTGCTACTTAAAATGGTCCTGGGATTGCACCTGATATTACCCATGGACCACTCAAAAATCTGACACTTCTCATTTGCCTTTTCTCTCTTGTGCACATTCATGAACTTCACTACAACAGTAGATGACAGTGAGAGAAAAGGCAGCAATAAATCAGGCAGAAATTTTGAAATTGGAGCCATGCTTACTTTCTGACAGTGAAAGCATGACTATTATTGCCAAAATCTCTTTGCAGCAATTACAGCCTTTCCTTCCAAGGCTTACTTGATTTCACAAATGGGTTTTTTTCCCCACAAGACTAGATTGTGAAGTTATCTTTTAAAAACTTGATTCAAAGAATCAGGGATTAGAGAGGAGATGGAAGAAAATTTCATAACACAGAGTACTGTTATCAGTTATGTTAGTTGTCTACTCAGCATTTCAGCTGTTGAGGTTAACAGCTGAACATCTGAAAGGATTTCCAGTTTATCCCTTTTCTGATTTCCTTCAGGACTTCCTTTCTCTTTGCTAAGATACTGTGAACTTTTAAAATGCTGTGTAGAAGAAAATTCTGTAGAATAAGAAAATTCATAATATCAAGGAAAAGTATTTTCACATCTATATACACAAATGGAAGTTCATGAAGTGTACTTCAACTTTCTTAACTGGTGTAATTGTTTTCTGCATTCAGCTCACCAAATCAGCACTGTTGATGTAATTGTGACACTTCTTCTCTTACCTGGCCAGCAAGTTCAGCAGCTCAGCGATTGAACCCACTGCATCACCAGGGGGCCCTTTGTAGCATTAATGTAAGCACCCTTACATTGGCGGTTTCTGGTTTTCATAGAAACTCTTGAAATGGATGTGTCTGACATACTGAAAATGATACATTGAAGGTAAATTCAGTTTGTGACAGATATTAACTAAATTCTTGATGCTTCATTGTATTTCATTACATAAACAGAAATTATAATGCAGAATGTATAAGAAATTTTCTTTTGCCCATAAATTGCATAGGAAGCTTGACTCCATTTACTAATTGTGTAACTATAGGGCCTTCTGGACCATCATTTAAAAAATCTTTTTCGCAGTGCACTAAACTTTGAGAGACAGATTTTCTGTTGATCATCACGGAGGCTGCCACTTTATACACATTGGTTGCACCATTCAAATGCAATTGAAACCCATAGATAAGGCTAATTTTATTAGACCTGCTATGTTAATAATAACTTTCTAGGATGGCCATAGAAATACATGGTAGGGTAGCAGTCTTTTGCATCAACACAACTAATAAGGAATTCCTGATCATTGCTTTACATGATTTCTAAAGACATGTGGATGTGTGAGAATTCTCCTTAACAAGATGTTAAGTTGCTATGCTTAGAAAGTTTTTCTTGAATGGCAACTTTCATAAACATTCTGGCCATGCTAGCTTTGGAACAAAATAAGGTCTAGTTGCCCTCCTTCTTCCATTAAAAACTTTCAAAAAGTTTCTATGATGTACATTTTGTATACCACTGAAAGCCAGAGAAGTAAAGGTATTTGAGTATTAAACTTGAAAACAAGGATACTGAATCCCAGTTCAGTCGTGGAAATCCACTGGGTAACTAAGGAAAAGTCACACACTCTCAGCCATGGAGAAAAGTAATAGAAAGCCTTCTCTGAAAACAAAATGTCCAAGAAAATATATGATAGGGTTACCATATGTCAGAGAATACTTGAAGGCACATAACAATATCAAGTAGCACTCTACATCCTCCACTATTTCATCCTCATATTTAAGGACAAATAATTATCTTAGTTTCCCCCCCCAAATTCTAGAGAAAGCAAATATTTCCTTTAGCATTCTTCCTACATGTGAACAAAATATTCCAGGGAAAATATTATGTGGAGACCTTTGGAGGTGGGGAAATGGCACATATAAACCAGCTTACCAGGCACGAAAGACATGTTTTAACGAAAACAATTCTGTATTCCTCTGTAGAATCATTTCCCTGATTTTTTAAAATCACTCCGTTAAATATTGAACCATATATGTGCGTTTGTGAATATCTTAATATAAATATAAGCAGATTCGCATGTATGCATATCAGATTCAGCACATAATAGAGAGATTTTTTTAAAAAAACTTCCACCAGATTTTTCATTTTCCCTAATTGTTTGTTCAAGCTTTGTTTAATATTATGTAGTTTAAAATAAAGAGTTCCAGAGAGTTCTAATTGCTCCTTTAAATCAGCGGTGTGCCCGTTTCACAGCCCAATCAGCTGATCAGCTGTTTCAGGCATTTAAAAAGTGAACATGTGCTGGAGCAATCTCCACAGGAGGAGGGAAGGAAATCAAGTGTTTTCGGTGAGTGCAGGGATATACCGTGATGTGAATACGCATATTTTTGGGGCAGAATCAGGATAAAAGGGGAACTTTTTATCCTGTGTTTTTTTTGCCATTGCAGCAAATCACTGGTAAAACACATGGGCCACTGCTAGTTCACCAAATTTCATAACCTTTGACTTATCAATGTTTTTTTGGGAGGGGGTTCATTTTTTTTTAATAATAAAACACATTTTTTATAATAAAGAAAATCTGTTCCTAGTTTGTAAGTGTTATTTCCTGTTTCATTGGGTCATCTTTACTTTGAAAGTAGTTGTTCTACTCCAGAAACTTTGCTTGTGTGACACAAAAGGTGTTAAATTGGTGAAGAACAGAAATCATAGTACAGACCCCATCAAGGGACTGACCTCCTTTTTCTGGGCAGAAAGGCACCATCCAAACTCTCCTGACATCCATTTGCTTCCTCTACTGAGTTGGAGGGGACCCACAAGACACATCCATCTGCTTATTCCTTTTGGAGATGCAATCAAACATTTTTTTTTAAAAAAAATAATTACTTACTGACGTAAAGGGCTGTCTACCCCAGTGCCTTGTTCATGGCAATCAGGCCAAAGTGAAATGATTGGATTTTAAGCAGTTTATGTTCTCTTGGCTTTGCAAAAGTTGCTTATTGCTTTGCTGCCTTTTTTACACACTTTTATAAATTCAATCAGTTTATTTTATATTTAGACAAAGAGTGCTACAGACAGCCATAATATTTTTGGGTCCTTCAGCCATTTTGGATAATGAGCAGCAAGGCATTGTGGGAAATGTAATTTAGCAGCAGGGCCTGTTGCAATCTTTATCATTGGGGGCCTGGGCTTCACAAACTACAATGGCTGTGCTTAGCCACTCCCATCTCATCCCTCCCTTGCATCACCAGGGGAGGGAAAGCATGAGATTATAAAACTTTTTAGGCTTTACCAAAGTTGCTTAATGGTTGTGAAAACTTGGGAGACATCTGAACATTATGGATTATTTCCCCCCAAAAAAGGTAAGTGGTTCAAATTTGGATTCCCCCAACCTTTCCTGCATGGTTCAAAACTGCTTTTGAAGTCAAAAATTAGAAGTTTTTCCCGACTTTCAACCAGGCCCGGATTACCCATAAGGCCACTCAGGTGGCAGAATTGGGGGGCGGCTGATTTGGACCACCCAAAATAAAATAAAACTTTTTTTAAAAAAAGTTTGATCTTTGGCGCTTCTGCGCCTACGCGCAGGGCGCCATAGACTCTCAGAGGCAGTTCCGCTGCCTCTGTGAATCTATGGCACCCCCCTGCGCACAGGCGCAGAAGCGCCAATGATCGTCCCTTCCTTCTAAAGCCCTCCCTCCTAAACCCTCCCTCCCAAAGCCACTTCTGAGGTGGCCGGCATGTCACGGCCCTGGGAGGGAGGGGCAAACTGCGGGGGAGATGCTCCCTCACAGCTCATCCCTTCCTCCCAAGGCCGCGGCATGCCGCCCACCTCAGGAGTGGAGAAATCTGAGGCGACCGGCATGTCACGGCCCCGGGAGGGAGGGGCGAACCGCGGGGGAGATTCTCCCTCACAGCTCGTCCCTTCCTCCCAAGGCCAAGGCATGCCGCCCGTCTCAGAAGGGCGATTTTGCCACTTCTGAGGAAGCCGGCATGTCACGGCCCCATGAGGGAGGGGCGAGCTGCAGGGAGGCCCCGCCCTTGGGGTGACTGCCGTGCATGCGCAGCAACGGCTCCAGGGGTGGGGCTTTCCTTCCTTCTCCTCCTCACGCCAGCGGGGGCGGACCCGAGGGAGGGGCGGGGAGGAGGCGGAGCTGGTGGCTGGGCGGAGCTGGGGGTGGGGGCAGTGCCTTTGGCCCTGGGCAACCAAAGGCCATGATCTGGGCCTGCTTTCAGCCTTTTCCAAACGAACCTATCCAACTCTACTAACCAGGTCATGTGACACTCCACAGTAGATGTCAGAATATATTTCTCAGTGTAGAAATATCTGTCCTTATTGGGCTCGTACATCACACAGTTTGGGTTCATATCCCCTGCAGTTCACATGTCATATGTGCCAATTCACATATGGCTGCCAAGATAAGAACAACCGAAATGCTAATGGGTCATGGTGCTCCACTTTCTTCCTTACTTGGAGTGGCATAATGGCCTGAAAGACATACACCCAACCACTGGCTTTCTCCTCAGTTTCTTCTCCATGCTGCTGACTTTTTGGGGTTTTAATGTAAGTACAACCCAAAAACACTTATATGTTGAGCCACTGAAGCATGATGGGAATGGGTGGAAAAAGATGTCTGACTTTAGAAACATGTCACACAAAAATAAGACTTTGTTCTCCTGCAACACCATTCATCCTGTGAGTAGTCTCACTGACTGGAGATTTCATTTGATTTGTAGTCATCTGGCAAACATAGCTCAGGAACTGTTCACTCATTTGTTGAATATGAAAGAGGGGTGTGTTAACTATTAACTGCATCATGATTTTCTTTGGCTCCTCTGAGGATATTACAATCTGTTGCAAAGCTATTGTAAATGGCAGCTGGAAATACAAAAGCCAGCAGGTGCCTAGTTATTCTTTTGCATCTCCATAATATGCTCTGAAAGCATAGTGATATAGTTTCGTGGAATTGTATCCATGTTGGGTGCTGATGTGTCTCTCCAATGAATTTAATGTAATTTTGGAATAAAGTTTTAAAAAGAGAACATAAAAAACTATGGAAAATATCACATTAGTATTATAAAACAAAGACACTCGTTTCTGTATTGCCTGGTTTGATCCTACAGAATTCTGGGAAATGTAGTTTAGGTAAGGGTCTTTGGAATTCTCAATAAGAGGTACTTGGCTTCCCTTAATTATGTTTCCCAGAAGTCTGCAGGCCAATCAGGAAATGAGCACCTCCACCTTATAATGCTAATATGATATCATCCTATGTGATACTATTTCTCACTGAAGAAATAAAGAAACTGGCTGATTATAATTTTCACTACACCATGGGAGTCTGGATTAGCCAAATAAAAGTACTCACTATTTTCTCCCTTTTAATATTATTATAATGGCAAAGAAATAGACACTGAATGATACTGACACACAGAGATGTGTGAGGCAGGATGACTGCTATTTTTTATTTCTTCCAAACCCTATTTCACTTTTCAGCTTGGAGAGACAGAAAAGGAAGGCGCTCAAGTGCCTCTGACCAAACTACGAACCCCTGTGTTAAATGCTAAAATTGCTAGAACTATGCAATGTGAAATGGTCTTTTGAAGAGAAATGTGAAAAATACAGCACAGAAAATCACTATTAGAACTTTTTATTATAAAAATGGTCCTTTTATTATAAAAGTGGAAACAAAAGTCCTGATGTCTTTGTTGGGAATGGAGAACCCGTGAGCACATTTACATAGTGCAAAGCTATACTTTAATGTTCCACTCAGAGAGGTCCATTGATAAATGTTTCCTTTTCATTCCTTTGGAATGAAATACTGGCAGTCTTTAAAAGCCATAACCTTGGTGGATGGCTTCAATAATGATTATTCTAATTCAGTAGAGGGAAAGGCTTTGAAACTAAACAAAACTGCTTAATATTAAGCTTCAGGGTCTGATTGAGAAACAACTGCTGGTATCATTCATCACTTAACATTTCCAATAGCAAGCCGTTAGACATTTCTGCTTTAGTCCCTTTATCTTCATTGTTACCAGATGTTGATTGAAGGGGATATGTCCCCACATTCTAATTAAACCATTTTTAACCTCATGCTCTGCAGGCATGAAAACCTGGAAAGCAAAATGATTACTGGCTGCTGTGGAGTTCTAATCGATAAACTGTTATTCATTTATCATGTGTTTTTAAATAATTCAAATGAAATGCTCATTACAGATACTACAAAGCAAACAAAACATCCAGTATGCAAAGCTGCCAAGGTACAAGGCTCAAAGCACTTCACTGTTCCTGTCATGTACATGAAAGATGGAGGCTAGTCAAGATATGAACTTCTATGATTTCAGAGCAATGTTACCTCATTAAAATGTTAGAAATGGAAATATAGTCTCAATTATTCGTGTCTCAATTGAAAAATAAGCAGTGAGACTTTATGCAATTCCTCCATATATTTGAATGACCTGCTCTCAGGTCCTCAGTGTTTTTATCCTCCCTCTGAAACCTGCATTTTGTACTGTCTGGAAGCATCCTTAGCTCCTACTCCCTCCTTCACTGTCCAGAAATAAGGAAGACAAAAATCAGATTCTATTAGCATACATCTCTAAAGCAGAACATTTTGAGGAAAAATACTTGAGTGGCCTAGTGGTTCCCTAATATAAACAAAGAAAAAACCCTGTATTTGTTGTGTATTCATTCAGTTGCTTCTGACTCTTTGTGACCTCACAGACCAGCCCACACCAGAGCCCCCTGTTGGCCGTCCCCACCCCCAGCTCCTTCAAGGTCAAGCCAGTCACTTCAAGGATACCATCCATCCATCTTCCCTTAGTCTGTCCCTTTTCCTTTTTCCTTCCATGTTCCCCAACATCATTATCTTCTCCAAGCTTTCCTGTCGTCTCACTATGTGGCTAAAGTACTTCAGCTTTTCCTCTAATATCCTTCACTACAATGAGCAGTCGGGCATTATTTCCTGGAGTATGGACTGGTTTCATCTTCTTGAGGTCCAAGGCATTCTTAGAATTTTCTTCCAACACCACAGTCCAAAAGCATCTATCTTCCTTCCACAAAATTTCAAACCTGTTTCCCACTATGTTTTGAAATTTGCCCATTCTTATGCTGTGAACCACACACAATTTTTTTTAAAAATCACTTTTTTTGTATTATCTCATCTGAACTTGTACTGGAAAGTTAATTAGAGCCCTAGATCAATTGGGTGGTTTCATTTGACTTTACCACAAAAAGACATTTTCACTACTCTGTTCCTGCAGAAATGGCCTCTCTAATGATAATAGATTGCAGGACTTGTAAAACATGGATTCCCATTGTATATGATTATACAGTATGTCTCTGCAGCAACATTCAGTTCTAACTCTGGATTATTACTACATGTTTGGCTGCAGTGTGTTGTACAAAGGTACTCAGCTGGAGCAGATCAGTTGGACAAAAGCAAAAGGTAGACACCCTAAAAAAAAGAGGCCAAAATGCTATCTATTGGAATTCAGTGATCTCAGCCCTCAGTCCCCTGTGTATTCCTACAAAAAATTGAAACTCACCCATCAACAGGAGGGTGTCAGAGACCAGACCTTTAAGTAATCAATGTGCAATGGCATTTTCGAGACAAGGAATAGAAATGATGTACAATTCCAGTCTGTGTGATAGGACACAGAATTGAGGTGGGATTCTTATTCTCCTGCATTCATCGCAGTCTATGTTGCACCTCATTTTCATTCTGAAAGATAGATACATCTTTCACACACTGAACTCCTGTCAAGTTTGGAAGTCAGGGTACAACAGGGGAATAGTGCCAAGAATGTCTGCTGATTCAGCTAGCACAAAGAAATCAGTTTCAGCTGAAGCCAAGTCAATAACTCTACTAGACAGAGGACAACATCCTGTGCAACATTAACTGGTGAAAAAGTCATTATCTAGTAGGCAGGATAAAGTTTGCCTTATTTATTTTAGTTACTCTTCCATTCTGTCTAACAGCTGAAACTCATTGGGAACTTCAGGAAGCCATGTCCAAAGGCATAAAATATTAAGAATAGAACAAAAAACTAAAAAAAAATTAAACAGCTGCTGAAAGAAATGTGCAGCAACATTAAAAGTTGGTAAAATCTCTAAAATGTGTGAGAGAAGACTAAAAGGGCTGGATTTTTTTTTTAAAAAAATGCCTTAGTTGCCAGCAAAAACAATATGACTTTACACAATATAGGCAGGAAATGAGTTTACCCAGTACAGGTGCAACCCCTGCTTAGGCCCCAAGCTTAATATCTTTTGCTTGGGGATATCCTAAAAGTGATGGATTCCCATACACCCCAACTATGATTTTAAGGTCTTGCCAGGTAAATGGAAAGGAACAATCATGATCTCTCGCAGAACCCCTAGCAAACCCTTGTGGAACCATAAGCTTCTAGTGAACCCTGGGGCACATGCAGACAGCCCATTTATTGCAGTAACTCCTGCAATAAAGAAGGGGTTGTCCAGATGACATCCTGGATAGTCCTGAATTAATTTGCTACAAACCAGAAAACCCTGGTTTGTAGCAAATTAATTAGATAGTGGATTTATTCAACACATTCTTGAAAGGCGTGGGATAAACCCACTATTTCCGGTATCTAGGCTATAGTCCAGACCCACAGTTTTCTAGACTAAATTAGTTTGATTTTCCTCCCCCCTCTCCCCGCTCTCCTGGCGCTTCATTTCTACATGCCGAGAGACCAGCTGCAATAGTGTACTGGAGGCCGGATAGGGTTTTTTTACTTTTCAAAGGGCTTTGGGGGAGGGTCCCCAGATGTTCTGCAGGGCTAGTCAAAGCCAAACATATGGACACCCACCCCATTAAATGCATGCTTTCTGGGGTGGGTGTAGACAGCCCCTCAGGAACATCCACATTTTTAAAACGTGAATGATCCTGGGCTGTCTGGAACAACCCCTGATTGAGAGAATCAGATAGTTAAAATGAAACAGCTACCCTTCTTTATCACATTTTTGACATCATCAGATGGGGGAATTTAGCATCCCAGGATACTTTCACCCTGTCTTCTGGATGGAACCCCATGCCAGCCATCACACAACATCATGTGACCTTGCCCCCAATTGGAGTGAAAACATCACCAGAAGCTTTCCCCACAACATTTTCCATGTTGTGCTGACTCCAACGGAGACAGCATGGATTCTGTCCTGGAGGACAATGCTTCCCCTGTGTGATGAGGAAAGTGTCACTGACAGGGAAGTGTGTGTGGTGTGACAGATTTGCCCCACTGCCACTCTCCTTCCACCATGATGTAAGGTGAAGCAGGATGCTTTGCCTGGTCTTTGTGATGAGGCCCATTGGCAGAGTATTCCCTAGTCAAAGTGCTTGGGGCCAGAAATGTTTTGAAATTCAGCAGTCATCTGCCACGCCGCTCTGCCCCCTGGATCTTAAAAGCTAAACTAACCACATGTATTAAAGATGATGAACTAAAAGAATAAGAAAGAGGGGCAACCCTGTTTTCCAAAAGAAAATGGTCACATACACAGGAATTCAAATCTATATTTTTAAAAGTTGAAAAATGAAATATCACTTTTGGTTTCTTCCAAATTCTTCAAGATTTGAAATTTTTAGAACCCCTGTGTTGTATCCACCCTAAAATTAAGGAACTACCTGTATTCTTATTCAAAACTAATTGAAATTAAATTCCCCATGGTTACATGAAACACTAGACAAAGATTCAGTGATATGAGAAACATTTTAATTATTCTATAGCTTAAGGTCAATTGTCTCAAACTGTTTGTGCTTTACCTGGCATTTGCTGCAGTTAAATATTTGAATTTTTTAATTCAACTTACCATGTACTTTTTTTGGGAAGTATTTACATTTGCAGGAGCCTCTCTAATTTTATATTGAACTTTACTCTCTATCTTGAAATGCTGCTTTGAGCAATTCCAGGAGAGTTGTGCCCCAAGCAGCGAAGTCAAATTTAAAAAGAGAATCTTGATTTTATGGACTCTAGCCAATATGCTCAAGGTTTTCAAAATAGTGTCTGCTGGATAACTATGTGGTATATTATTACAGAATAAATGCTTTTATTCACTCTGGAAGGAAAGAAAATGATGCTCCCATGACCTGTTATTAAGGTTGAAGACCAAATCCAGGGGAAATCAAGAAGAACCTGCTTGTTTACCCCGTTGGCAAATCCATTACTCAAATAGTAGCCCATTACATCTAGATAGAAATGTACTAAAGGGCAGGATAAGCAACAAAGTACAAAACAGGGGCATTAGTAAGAATCCATTATACACAATCTCTGACTGATCATTACCTGCCAAAGTGGAATTACTATTTTTAAAGGAATGATGACTTCTACGATAAAAAAATGTGTTGATAAATTGTGAAGATACAGTTATTTAATCTGGCTAATGAATTAAAGAAAGTGCACATTGATGTCAGAATATAAGGACCTTTCGGGAAATTTAACTTCATCGTTTGTACAAAGTGTAGTCCTTTTGGAAGGCTGTACAATACATGATTGTAGGGAGAGAAATTGTAAATAGGAGGATTAAATGATTACAAAAGAGCCTATAGCAGCATTGCTCCCTTATGTGAAACTCCCTTGCCCCATTGCTACAACTATTTGCAGTGTAAAAACAATGAATATTTTATTTATTTATTTATTTATTTGGTTTTATATTCCACTCCTCCCTGCAGGCTCGGGGCAGATCACAACATACAATAAAAACACCAAAGTGTAACAATGATTAAAATAACAGGAATTACAAATTCCTTAAAACTTATAGACATGATCATGCAAGTACATTTCCGATTTAACTAAAAGCAAGTCTAAAAAGGGCGGTCTTGCACACCCTCCGGAAAGGGACAAGCTCTGAGATCGCATGGGTGTCGTCTGGAAGTGAATTCCATAACACAGGGGCCGCAGCAGAGAAGGCTCGTTGCCTAGTTGTGGACAAATGGCAGGAGCGGATCGATGGAATAACTAACAGGTTCTGCTCCTCTGAGCGTAGTGATCTCGGGGGCACGTACGGGGTAAGGCGGTCCCTCAGGTACACAGACCCTAGACCGTGTAAGGCCTTAAAGGTTAAAACCAGCACCTTGAAGGCAATTCGGTACTCAATAGGAAGCCAGTGCAGTTGCCGTAAGATGGGAGTAATGTGGTCTCTCACGGTGCTCCCACCAGCAAGCGAGCAGCGGCATTCTGCACTAGCTTGAGTTTCCGGATTGTCGACAAGGGAAGGCCGACGTAGAGGATGTTACAGTAGTCCAGCCTCGAGATGACCGTTGCTTGGATCACCGTGGCCAAGTCATCCCTGGACAGGTAGGGTGCCAGTCGCCTAGCCTGTCATAGATGGAAAAATGATGTTTTGCTGACCATGGAGACCATGGAGACCTTTCAATATGAAAGTGCATTTATTAACTGTTATGTCTTCATTAGATCCTTATTGTGCTGATGCATCTAATAATTGTTACTTGATATACAATAATAGCATTTAGTACAGTTGCCACAGTTCTGAAAATGATTATTATTTAGAAGGTATTCAGATTTGTAGGCAGGCTTTGCAAATGGATGCTTTTACCATTACTTTAAACTGAAATCCGATTTGTATGTGAAAAGACACTGATAAATGAAACACACAACAGCGAGGGGAGGAGAGAGACTGAAATGTGCCTAAGAGACAGGCATATTTATCTCAATGTCTTTTCATTTTAGAATATGTAAGAATGAGAAAGGCACCACCACTTCACCCAAATGATTGAGAGACAGAATGTGTATTTAGTGCCTGAACAATTAATACTGAAAGAGTGAAAAGCATCCGATGCACAGCCTAACCCTGTGTTTCTTTGTTCAAATGTAAATTCCATTTCAAGGATAAACTCTCTACTGAATAGCTTTGTAGAACTGTAAACTTAAAAGCTTATAAAGAGAGGCGGAAGATTGCTAACATTTTAAAGTGCTATAAAGATGAGTTGACCTTTAATTACTACCCTGTAGTGGTTTTTCCATCCTCCCTTTCTTTGTCTTCTGGGAGATCAATATATTTGTCTGGATATTTGTGGATGTGAGATCATTTTTAGGTGTCCAAAAGACAGCTGAGTCTGTTGACCTTTTCATCAGGTAAGTAGATATTTACCCTCAATGAAAGATTATTTTACATTTCCTTTACTTCTTTTTCCTGAGTTGGAGGTCATTGAGTAAATAGAAGTTTACTTTTGAGTTTCATCGTCATTTTGCTGTTTTTCTTGGACATACGATGGTTTAAACACTTAGGATATACTTATTAACATTGCTAGAGTTCTAAAAGTGCTCTGAATAATATACAGAGCTTGAAAAAAACCACAATTGAACTAAACAGCACAATTTTCCAACCATTAATGCTCACTAGAGGATTCTTGCTAAGCAGGAAATATTCCAATACATGACTAGAATGATGCATTGAGAGATGGAAGTGTAGCATGCTGCTACCTTTTTGTAGCTATGTCAGTATCTCCCACAACCATCACCAACTTTTATGTGGTGCAGTCCTCTTCCAACATTGCCATTTCCATATCCTTGGAGAGCAGGAAGAGTCACAGAGATATATCCAGTTATTTTCCTGTAGTGAACATGCTGCAACAGACATCTGCAAAAAGGTCTTGAGGGTCCTTATGAAGTAACTGTAGATAACCTTACATGTTTGATTTTCTAACTCACATTGCATGCAAATTTACATGTTTATCACTAGATTTGGAAAAGAGAAAAGACGAGGAACGTTTGTGAGATTGTCTGTTACTTCAATGATTACCCAAAAAGAAAAATGATCATTTTCATTGATAACACAAGAAAAAAAACCAAAAAGAAAGAAAATATACTCTGAAAGATTACATAGTTTAACTTAACCATTGTGTGGCTTTGCCTCAATGTAGTGATTAGACCTAAAAATCCTATGAAGAGAGCTCTGTTCACAAAAGCATGCTCCCAAAAACCACTACTGGAAATGACAGCTAGGCAGTTTTCTTCTTCCCCTTTTCCGCATGAAATCCATTCTGGAGGTTAGGGGAATGCTCTGTGGTGATGCACATAAGGCTAACTGTAGGAAGAAAAACAGCCTGTTCTCCTTTTGCCAGGAGGAGCAAAGGAGTCATTATGCTTCAAGTGTACCATGTCTACCACGACATAATCATATCCATTATCCCATGATTATATAACCTTAAGAGATATACATATAGAAACCATACCTAACTTCATCTCCAGAAATGAACTCTTCCTCTCTGGACAGTTATTGAATCCTTCCAAGCATTTTAACTGATAAGAGTCTTCTGCAACATGGTTTGGGATATGAGAGAGCCATATATATCTTCTAAAATGCAATGTTTGTTAAAAAAAATATTAATCAGAGATAACTTCTTCCCTCTATAGAAATCGATTGCTCTTTCTTCAGCATGATCTATCCATACAAAAAATGTTTTGCTTCGCACCATGGGAAATAATTGTAAATAAATGGTTTCGCGTTCCAGGCTCAGATATTTCAGAAGTTTCAATTCCAAGTAGGTATATATGGGCTATAGGCAATGTACAAATACAAAATGTTTTTATGCAGTGTGCAGTATTTATGTGTTCTCCTTTTATGATTTTATACAGCCTCCTGAAAAAAAATCTTAAGAATGGCCACAGGCCAAAACACATTGGGTTTTTGAAGTAATAAACAGAATAGCTTTTGAGCATTTTGAACCAAATATCTTGTTTATTTTGTGGATTTTAATGGCCGCTCCCCAGTTTTTGCTTTCTTTATACGAAATGTGCCTTATAAGAAAACATGTGTTTACATTATGAAAAGTCCATGAAACATAATGTGTCAACATGGGGAAAGCCTATGGGATGGGGTGATTCCCCACAACAGGTGAAGCTGCATGATGCAACATTCTTTTATAAAGCCAGTAAAAGTAGGCAACAATTCATTGCATCAATTGGGATTGATTGTAGAGGGGATGAGGATACATGAGGATCAAATAGAAGGTTATACATGCCAGGATATTTGACTAAAAGAATCAGTAAGGTAGAGATGACAGGAGAATATTTGCTACTTCACCATGGAAAGGCTGTTTAATGTACTGCTGCACATTATGGAACCTTGATTTTATTGACAAACAGTCCCCCAAAAGTACTTGGGTACCAGAACAGTATACCTGGACATTTGTTCTTACCCTGTCTCTCATCAGAGCCTTATTGGATGCAAAGAGCAATTTTAATACCTTGTAAATTACTCAAATGCATCCTTAATTATTTATTTTTCCTGACAGTTCCTTTATTTAAACACACTATTGGAAGAACACCTAATAGATATGAACAAGAATGTAAGTTTAAACATGTGTATTAATTAATTATCATTAATGTGTATTAATTAATTATCATGGTGATGCAGATAGCTTTTGACTTTCTGGAAGTACGAGAGGTGTGGGCATCAAATGAAATTAATGTTCAGACAGAGCAGGAAGAGATTCCATAGAAATGATATCTGATTGAGAAGGGACCAGCAATTTGTTGGGGTTTTTTTTACCAGCATGACCTTTTATTTTCATTCTATTAAATGTATTTGATGGGGCCATAAAATCCACAGCTGTCACTCCAAGTTCCCATTTAGTATGTAGACCAAAGGGACTAGCATTCATTAGATGGCATGGGGGTTGTCTGATTGCTAGGCCAACCTTATGGACCTGCAATTGATAAAATCATGCCTTCACTTCCTGCATCCAGCCCATTAACACTGGCCCTGAAATGCTGTGATGCATTAAAATGTATATTCTGAAGATGCATCTTTTTGCCCAAGCTATTCCATGATGCTTTATGTCAAATCCTGGCCTTGACATTTATTGATGTTTTTTTAACTGGGTTGTATTAGTTGCTATATTGTACGTTAGGTTTATATTGTTTCCTAATTAAGAAAATATTTTAAATAAGATTTTGAATAAGATTTTAAACAAACAAATATATGTGACATTCAGTCTTATGCAAATCTTCAACATTTATGCACCTGTCATTATTTCCATAAATTCCTCCTATAGAAGTTGCATTCCTTTGAATGTAACTGCACTTAAAAATCCTGTTCATTTCATTGTAAAGGTCAGGGCTGTATAATTCCGAGTTTTGCAAATAGGGATATTTTCAAAAAGATCATGTCTAATTCCAGTTGGTATATTAAATATTCATAACTCTGTGTGATGCAGAAGAAGTTTGTAATTCAAATCGTAAAATACTTATTTTTCTCTTTACAAGCAAGGCCAGGCACAGATGAGTGATAGTTCACTTGCAACAAATTAAAAATTCAACAACAAGCAACTTATGTGACTTAACAGAACTAACTCTTCAGTGACATGTCTAATCTAGATGATGCAGCTTAGCAGGTATTATTTATCTTATAATGGCTAATATAAATAAATGTTCACTCAAACATTGGTATTATAGTTCACCATGAGGTGAAAAATAAATAATATTTAGCTTTTTGAAAATATGGTTCCTGGTGTGTCTGACCCAGCCTCTTATCTCTCATAGACTGGACTTCTGTTGTGATAAAGAAATAAATGTTCCTTTTCATATGCAGAAAAACAGTCCCCCAAAAGTTTTGCCCTTTAAATGCAATACAAAACCTCGTGCCTGCTGACAATACTTTGAAAAAAAGGAGATAGATCAGTAATGCTAAATTCATATTTACTTGGTTTAACATTTCCCTACACATGTTGAGCACCTTTTGCCCTCCAACCCCCTGAATAAAGAGACGACACAACAGTATATTGGGTTCAAATTGGGCAACTTTTATTTAAATGTTACCTATTTAAATTTCCTTAACTTTAACTCAGGGATGCCAGGAATCAAGGTGTATCCAAGCCGAGGTAGCATCTCAACTCAGCTTATCATAGCAATTTGCGGGCGAAACACCTGGAGTCCCTGATTATCCAACCAGGGCAACCCTTTTAGGGAAATGAATGAGAGGTCTGTTCTCAAGATATTGAGATCAGTCTCTTCCCATTCCAGGGCCATTTAACTTTACTCACCCATCAACTTGAACATTAAGGTGAGTGTTTAACTTAATGGCCCTCACCCCTGAAGGAGGTGCCTTAGGTGCACACCGACTATGGGATTTCCCTAGCTATTTACCACTAAGGCCTATTAAGTGCACTCCACCACCCTTTCTAGCCCCTAAACAGTAAAGGGGCAGACAAAAACCCCTCCTCAAAAATTAGGGTGAAAGGGGAAAAAATTCCTACCTGATTCCTGAAGGCAACAAAAAATCTCCACTGTTAATGGGCGGGAGTGGTGGGTCGGCGTCCAAGCTCAGAATGAGCTTGAGGGGGCTGGCCTTCCAACAGAAAGGCCATGCCCCTTGCTTCCAGAAGGTTCCAGAGGAACCCAGCCTCTTTTCCCCAGGGGAGGGGGCAAATTCCTCTCCTTCCTAGCTTCACTAGGTAGGAAAGGCTGGTCTGTCAAAACTAACATAGTAGGAATGACCTGGACCACTCTCCACAGTTGAATGTTCTCAAAAACGTCCTCCTTCCCCACCATTGATGACACCCTTTTAAATTAGGAAATGGGAGAGATATCTCAAGCAAATTACTTGTTCATAATCATACATATGTTCTTATGGATGATAGACAGGAAAAACATTGCTTCGGGATAGACTAATGCAGTAAGTGATTGAGTGTTTTAAGGTAAGAAAACAACAAGTTTGGAAACATGCAAATTAGTAATTAATGAATACAGACATGTAAAGGTTGCTATTACTACTTTTTCTCTTCATTGGAAATAAAGGCCTAACAAAGCCAAAGGGAACATAGTTGCACCCAATTTAAAACAAGATTCATAGATTCTTTTGCATTTCTTAAGATAGTGGCTTCAAGACATTCAAAATTGGATATTTTGCTATTGCTAACCCATTGACTATTTTGGCTAGGGTTTCCAAATCCTGAAAATCAACACCATGAAGGTGCCCATGTTTGAGGGCCACTTTTTTCCATTATTCTGTATTTCTTTAGTAACACCGGCCAAAATGGAGCCTAGTTTTGAAGCCAAGACTGCAACGAGACTCTATAGGAGTCTCGGATGCTTTTTGTCACATCACACCTTACTGCTAGGAGTGTGCTGGACACTTCACTGCTCTGAGATCCATGCATAGAAATGAGGAATATGTTGGCATGAACCAACTTAATATTATATATATATATATATATATATATATATATATATATATACTTCAAGATCTTATCTATTCCAGATACTTCCTGAAATCATCATTTCCTAATTCTCCATTCAGTCCCATTCCTTCTTTACTGTTATTTGTTTTTTCCCCAATAATTTTTATTTTGGTTTTTTTAAGTATAGATTTAAAAAGATTTTTAAAAAAAGAAAAAAGGAAAGAAATGAAAAACAGAAAAAAAGATTTTTTTAAAAAAAATGTGTTGATCTTTCCAATCTTCATCTTTGTGTATACTGTTTCTTCTAATATTATTTATCCATTTACTGTTACTTGTGAATTATTTGAATGAGCTTGTGCTACCCTCACTATTGTTTTAACATTAGTTTTATAATGCAATCACTTTAACCCTTTACACCCTCCCATCCAACTTACCTCCTTTCCTTCTTTATCCTATCTTTCTACCTGGAATTGGAATTCAGGTCAGCTTATGAAATTCAGACAAATGCAATATACAAAATAATGTCAAAAAATTTAAATGAGCCATCTTTAAAATCTTTTAAGCCATTAAAACTTCTGATTATTTTTATTTTTAAAAAACCAGAGCTACACAGCAGTGTGCAGTATCAGCATCCTTTTCTTTAAAAGAGTAACTCCCACAAATAAATTAGAATAGTAACAAAAAGTCCTTTCCAGATTACAAGAACTGCCAAGAGGAGTAGCATCCACACTCCAAAATTTACCAGTCATGCTGCACATTACAATTGTTCATCGTAGCCATTGTCAATTAATGGGCCTAACCCCCTCTTTGAAGTCACCTTAAGGTTGTGTTTTCTATCAGACCTTAGGAAGTAAATTCCATAAATTAATGTTGTGTTATTGCAGAAGCATTGTTCTTTTTTTCTATTCTAAATTGAGTGGTCCATTTCATTGGGTGATCCCCTTATCCAATGGTTCTCAACCTGTGTGTCCCCAGGTTTATTGGCCTACAACTCCCAGAAATCACAGCCAGCTTAACAGCTGTTAAGAGTTGAATGCCAAAACATCTGAGGGCCCACCGGTTGAGAGCCACTGCTCTAATCTCTCAAATTATGAGAGAGTGGATTTATGCTCTCCCCCACTCCCCCAGTTCTTATGCATTACTGCAATTGAGCCCTCTCCCCTCTACACTATCCCAGGATCTGATCCCAGATTATCTGCTTTAGACTGGATTATATCAGTTTCTATTGCTAGATAATATGGGATATACAGATAATCTGGGATCAGATCCTGGGATATAGGGGAAGCGTGGAAAGGGCCTGAGATACAGGTCATTGGCACTGAAATGATAACATATCCTTCCCTTGCTTACTCATGTCTCTATCTCCTTCCTTCAGTTTTCCCTTGCTTCTTCATTAGATGAGCTATTTGACACGAGGACCTATCACATCTGTCCTTTGTAAACCACCATGTATTTTTTTATGAAAGAGATGCAACATGTGAACACTCCTGTGTCATGGAGTAGCTTAGAGGGCTGCCATCCTTTGACAAGGGAGAATGGATTCTAAGGACCAGAGGCTTGCCTGAGGCACATCACTGAAATGAATACTGCTCTCACAGAGGATCAGTGCAGTGAAATCAGTGGTCCCCTAGGACTGCTACATTGCTCACTTGCCCAAGGCTGCTTCTATCAACAGACGGGATCTTCAGCATTCTCCCCTGACATCCCTTTATTGCGTATACAGGGACCCACAAGCTTCTCATTAGTTCAATCGAATGAGTAAGTAAATGCTAAAACCGTTCAGGAAGATTGTTTTTTTCTCCTTTCCTGGCCAGGAATGCTCATTTAGCTGCCCCCAAAAATAAATTCACTGTTAGTGAACTTTTATAAGATTAAAACTATTACCAACCACATAGTAAAGCATATTTCATAATGGTAAAATAAATGTAAATATCAGGTTAACGGGTCCCCTGCATTGTCCACTAGAAAAGCAGATGATTGCAAAAGTAATTTCTGCAACCTTTATACATAAATCTATCTGTAAGTATCATATGGATTGCTATCTCACTGTAACCAGAATATCTTCACAAAGACTTCCACTCTATAGGATACCAAGGTCTGTTATTGGAATTGCTCCCTGGGATTGTGATATAAGTGAAAATACAGCATAATATGATAGACAGCAGCAGATTCTCTCCTCTACATTCCATAAATACAGAACCATAAACCTTGTTGAGAAATAGTGCAAAATTGTATAGTTCAAAATGGATTCATGAATATTCTTTCTGTCTTCCATGTTTTAGAGTCAAACATCTCTTGCTGGGAAAGTACTGTGTTTTGAGTAGTTATATAAACAATGTGTTAAGCTTCCTTTCTCATGGGAGTGCAGGTGCAGTACAGAATTGTTTATTCCTGTCTCATGGGAATCAAGGTTAAAGTAGTCTAAACAATGTATAATAGTAGGTGTGTTTCTTTCTGCTTAGTTCAGCCCATTACTTATGACTATTCAATTGCATTTGAGAAGAAGGGAGGAGTTTTACCTTGTTTGAATGCTATAAAAGTTCTTCATCTTCTGATTTTACTTCTTTCTATTGTTTCTGTTGTGTGTTAATTTTACTTTATACTTAATAAAGTTTGATGCCTGCTTTTTGGCATGTTTACGATATACTGAGATGTCTCCTTTCCTTTTTTAATCCACTTTGAGTCCTCAATCCACATTGCTTTCAGATGCTCTGCAGAAACTTGTTTAAGTTTCAAAATATATATTTCATTTTCTGGACAGTTATTCAACAAACCTTTTGGAACATGCCTGTCTCTTCCATCCAAAAATAATGCAGGCATGGTTTGTAAATGTAATTCTGTAATTGCCATTCTCAGAGAGGAGAAACGTAAGGACTAAGCTCTTTAAATTAAAAATGTGGCTGTGAGATCAAGCCTTTGGACACTAAATTCAGTGCAATAAGTGATATGGAATAAGTGCAATTACAACCGGAAAGGTTCCTGGACTATTATTTTGTATTGTATGGTCTTAATAATTGGTTTTAATGTTTAGATGTTTTTTACCTTTATGGTTTTTAATGTACAGTATATGTTTATTTTATTTATATGTCTGTTTATGCCATATTGAATTGTTGCCTACTTGTAAGTCACTCTGAGTTTCCTTCGGGGTGAGAGAGAATTGTAATAATTTCAGTAGCAATAACAGTAGAAAAAGTTTGAAGATTTGATTAAATCTACATGCTTATTGTTGTCCATCTTGCATACTTACAAGATGTTTTTAACTCTCATGAAAGGCTTTTAGTAAACCTTCACATAGCTTAGCTCAAGCACCCTTATTGCAATAGTCTCTTAAGCAAACCTTTGGAAAGTAGTTTTCTATTAGTTCACTATTAGCATATCATTTCCTTATGCCATATTGCTGATGCCACCATAGTTAAATCTATACCAGTTGTAGGAGCAATGCAATCTTCCTTGCCCTGCATATTGCATTAGCATGATTTCCCTGAACTGCTAAAGAAAATGTGTTCAACAACTCTATAGTTGGATTTTTCACAGGCAGCATTTCTACACTGCTAAGAATGGAGGAAGGAAACAATAAATGTGATTCCTCAGTCATAGAAGGCATTGTCAAAATCAGTACACAAAGAGCATGATAATTGTTGCTAGCATTTAATTTTCCATTTAATTTATCTAAATACCACTAACAAGGCAAATAAAAATAATGAGAAAAGCCATGGGGGGAAAAGAAGAGATAATGGCTGTGGTGCATATTACTTGCAAATCCAATAGGCAAACAGCACATTTCCATTTACCATGGCTAATGCATAAGTTTTTTAGGATAGAAATATTGATAATTAGGCATCCACATTCAAATGCAATTTGTTCACTTCTAAGGAATGGTTGTTTACTGAGTGTAAAACAGGAATGAAGAAAGTAGAATCAAATATCCATATTGAGTATAAATGCTAGTGCTGTTTTTCCTGGCTCTGTTTATTTATGACAAAATTAAGAACAGACTGATGATTGAATAACAATAAGTGCAATAATGTGTGATTGTTTTTGCGCATTTATCGTTCCATGCAAGTCAGATCTGCATTCTTCTAGCTTTAGAGTTTACTGTTGCTTTAATTCACCATATTGCAACACCTTATATTATTTCCCAGCCAAAAAAATGGCAATTATTTATATGAAGGAAGAATTATTAAATGAATAAGGAATGAACATTAGAATCTTTTTGAATTAAAGGGGTGATTTTTATACTGGATAATAACATTTTTGTACTATCTTCTATCCAGGTAGTGGAATGGCATGAATCCATAGAACAGCAGTATTTATCCTCAAATGTGATTGTAGTGAATTCCATCATAACCTTTAAAATGTAGTGGTTTACATCAGTGATCCTTAAAGTACCTTTTGTGCTGGTCTGGGGCTGCCATTCCCCCCCCCCCCCCTCATGTGCAATGGACCAAGAACGTATCAATTCCATATTATTATTGTATTAAAATATTTTCCTGGAAATTCACCCTGGACTAATTTCTTGTGGACCAGAACTGATCGACAGACTTCATATTGAATAGCGCTGGTCTAGACAATATCTCTAGGTCAGTTGTTCTTAACCTGTGGGCCATGGACCACCAGTGGGCCATAAGGACAAAAATCTGGTCCATGAGCCTCCTTCCTCTTCATTTTATTTCTGCTTCTGTGGAGCCACCTGCCACTCCTTCCCTATCACTGACCATGGCATATGTTCTGTATCAGAAACTAGAGCTAATGTGGTCTATCCAATGCAGTTTTCCGAATCCACGCCCCAAACCAAATCTAAAGTTGACAAAAAACTTATTCGTAACCCTTTTGGTACTAATATTGGAGCGTGGTCCCTGGTCAAAAAAAGGTTGGGAACCACTGCTCTAGGTAAACAAATACATGGAGCACATTCCTTATTGAGCATCATTGTAATACATAAATATCACTTGTTATGATCCTTCCTATATATAAAAAGTCCAAATCCCAAATACGTCATACATATTTAGTAATATAGAACAACTCATTGACACAGCAGTTAACTAACAATCAAGACACTGATTGCTACCTCAAAAATATGTTAGAAAATGGAAGACAATATGAAGACCAATAGAGGAAAGACGTGATGTTATTTCATTTGCAGTAACAAGTAAAACTATAGTTTAAAGGTGTGCTTCTATTTTGTGTCTTGCATACTTGGAAAAAACCCTCTAGATTTTTCCATCCTGCTTACAAACATGTTTCCAAATTTTGGCAAGTCTATTAAAAATGAAAAACATTACTGATCTCCTCACACTTCTACACCAGGTATTGAGTGTGGTTTTTTCTAACATGCAGAAGATTGGTTTTACCTTCGTTCAAAGGGGGTGTTAGCAATGAAAATCTGCCAGATTAACAAAAGTTAGCCACCCTAATCAGCACCTTAAACCTGGTTCAACACATAGGGATTGGATTCAAACCCCAACCTTTTAAGCTTAATGATAAACAATAGGTGCACAAAATCTGACTTTCTCCCCCATTGATTTTTTAAAAACATCTTGAGTTTCTTCAGTCAATAAAGAAATCTGTGAAGTTTGATCATTTCTCATCAAAGAATCAAACCAAATGAAAGTATTACTCACATGTATTATAAGTATTGTCAAAAGTGTCAGAGAAAAGCAGGCATTGAAAGAAGTCTCCAAAGAAATTAATAAAATCTTAATGCTCTATTTGTTCATCCTCTTGAAACAATAATGCAGACTTCACATGTATTATATTCTTCATTTACTTATCTTGCTTTCCTTTATTATTGAAAATAGCATCATGTCTTTATTCATATATATATATATATATATATATATATATATATATATATTCATTTTCACACATGTATTCAAATACTTGGCTCTTTTTTAATCATGCAGTGAAATGCACAATATATTATACAAAATGCTAATTCAATGTGACTGATGACTTAGTTGACAAAGTTTAAGAGTTAATAATACATGTTTTGTTTTACCACAGATATTTACAGGAAAAATGAATTTATACAAACCCCCAATCTTGGACTAGCACACAGAGTATGAAAAGCAAGAGACATAGATCAGGAAAAGAAAGAGATGTTCCTTGCAGAACCATCCAGGGAAGGGGAACAATACTCTAGAAACAGTGAGGCCGAATTTAAGTAAGATTGCCTAGGTTTTATCCAATTTCTAGACATGCCACTCACTGAGGTTTGGACCATTATCCGGTCTGGATTGCAAGCATTCTTTATTTAAAAATTACATTCCTAGCCCTTTAGGAGTAGAATTAAGGGGTACAAAAGTTGGTCATTATCCCATCCAATTGTTTTGTGAAAAACAAATCAGTTTCTGCCTTTTGAGTGTTTTCTTAATGAATGTTATTCCTCAGGGACTGATATCTGCAACATATTCTTTCTCATTTCAAATTACGAGTTCCCTGGGTCAATATTACAACTCTTCAGGAAAGTGTACCCTTTGAACGAAAGTCTAAATAGCCTATCTTGCAAAATTATTTGCAGTAGGCCACAAAACTACAATTTTTTATATAATTGTAGATGGTGTGCTTGCAAATAAGAAAACCCATGAAAGTTAAAGCTGCAAAGGTTGAGGTCCATGTGTACTTTTGACTCTCTGTTGTAGGAGGGCAAAGGCCTTAACTAGTCAAAGCCTATCACCAACAACCTCCTCTGAACTTCATTATCTCTCAGCATCTATGTATCTCCTAGCAGGTGGCCCTGCACTTGGCAGACACAAAATGACACTGATACAAAACGTCACATTTGAGATGAGGATGACTGATACAATACTTCTGTCATGTGTTACAAGAGTGATGGCTAATGGTCATGTGGTAAATTCTATGGCCAAGGATGCATCTACATGGTATATCTAATGCACTTTGACACCCCTTTAACTGCCATGGCTCTAATGCTATTGAACCCAGGGAGTTATAGATTTATAAAGTCTTTATCCTTCTGTGTCAAAGAGTTCTGGTGTTTCGCCAAACTACAAGTCCCAGGGTTCCAGAGCATTGAGCCAGGAAGTTAAATTATATTGTGTAGATAAATGCAGCCCAAGAAGGGATTTGTACTTGGGCCACTCCTTATTACTTTTATTGCAAGTGAAATACACTAATCATTATTTTATACCAGTTCCCATATAAAAATGTATATCAATGCTTGGAAATGGTAATAGGAAAAAATGACTTACAGTTTTTAACATTTTAACATTTTATAATCAAAATGCAACTAATGCAAAATTGCAATCATCTATAAATTAGGGGTTTTTTTGTTTCTAAGGGTTGAACTCTGACACCCTATTATCAGGAGACCTAAGTACCAATGTATTTGCACACAGGGAGCCACACAATGTATAGGTTTTGAGTAATTTACAGGTCCAGCACCAGAGTGGAAAAAAGATAAGAAACACAGAGTGAGTGATGGATGACTTTGTGCTGAGTTCCATGAAGAAAGTTCTCTAGGATCTCTGGAGTGTTTCAAGAATAATTAAGGATGCTCAAAGAACTGACAGTTCAGGGACAAATTTTGGTACAGGTAAAAACTTCAAAGGGGACAACTTTGGCCATAATCAGGATGAAACAAATCAAAGGAAAGGGAGCTTAATTTAGGGCAGGGCTGTCCAACTGGCGGCCCGGGGGCCGTACATCTAAAAAAAATTTTTTAAGGCGGCCGGGGGGGGAGGCGGGGCAGGGAGGAGGAAGAGAGCTAGCTCCTCCTCACTGCACCACCTCCTCCGTCCCTCTCTCCGCGCCGCCGCTGCGAGATCGCAGCGACGGGCGGGAGGGAGGGGAGGAGGAGGAGGAGGCGGGGCAGGGAGAAGGAAGGGAGCCAGCTCCCTCCTCCTCCTTCCTTTGCCCCCTCCATCCCTCTCTCCGCCCCACCGCTGCGATCCAGTTCGCAGCGGCGGGCGGGAGGGAGGGGAGGAGGAGGAATCCTCCCTTCCTCCTCCTCCTCCTCCTTCCTGGTGCCGCTGGTGTCCCGATCGCCGTGGCGCCGGAGAAGGAGGAGGAATCCTCCCTCCCTCCTTCTCCTTCCCCGGAGCCGTGGCGATTGGGACACCGGCGGCGTCGGGAAGGGCGGGAGGGAGGAAGCGAGGGGGCAGGCCTTCCAGGGAGGCCTGCGAGACAGTTTTCGCCCAGCTCTCACGTCCCTCTGACCAGGTCAGAGAGACGCGAGAGCTGGGCGAATCTTCCAAAGCCTGGATGGCTCGCGGGGGAAGCGGCGCCCGGTTCTCGCTTCCCCCACGAGCCATCCAGGCTTGCGGGAGGCCCCGGCTCTCGTGTCCCTCTGGTCAGAGGGACGCGAGAGCCGGGCGAAACTCTCCCGCAGGCCTGGATGGCTCGTGGGGAAGCGAGAACCGGGCGCTCGCTCCCGCGAGCCATCCAGGCCTGCGGGTGAGGGGGCGGAGCTACGGAAACTTCCTCGCGGCTTCTCCCTCTCCCCCAAAGTGTCACAACAGCTGTTGTGATGCTTTTGGCGAGGGGGCGGAGCCACGGAAGGCTCCCCATGGTTCCTCCCTCTCTCCCAAAGCATCACAACAGTCTCGGAAGTGGGCAAAATCGCCCGCTTCCAAGGCTATTGTGATGCTTTGGGAGAGGGGGCGGAGCCACGTGGCCAGAGGCGTGGCCGGGGGCATGGCCGGGGGCGTGTCCACTCGGCCCCCAGGTGATCGGCCCCCAGAAAGTCTGGCCCTTGGGTCGGCAGAAGTTGGACAGCACTGATTTAGGGTATTCAAAAATTCATAGCTTCCTGACTGCACTGAAGCCAACTAGCTAAGCATTACAAAGCCAAGCTTTCAAATAGCAATGTCTTAGGATAAAAGAGACACCATGAGGTTACCGAAGTGATTTATTAATCTGCTGTTCTGTTCAAGGATGAGGACCATTCAGGACTGAAGCATTTGTTTTTGACCATGGCTTTAGACTTGATTAAAATGGTAAATCTAGAAGCCTATTTATTTACCTGTTCTCATGTTGCATGTAGAATAAGGACAACTCCTCCTAACCCCGATCGAGGTTAAATGCATACAACCAAGAACTTTGTACATAATAAAGGTACCTAAACTAGTATATTTACATCAGTTTCCTTTTCCTCTCCATTGCCACAGGCCTATTGCTTATTCAGCCTGTACAATGCAACATGTAATATACATTTTAAAAGGTGCTGAGATAATGGTGACAAAATTACAAAATAAGAGGTATACAGAAACCATAACAACTGGGATTTTTGTAATGATGCCCACATACTCTATTCTGGTTTTTTTCTTGCCATATGGAGATCACAGATTTTAATTTTGAGACATAGGATATGCACAGCCCTGATTGCAGTTTACAGTTGTGAATTATGATAATGAGTATTTTCTTATGGGAGTGAGAATGCATGAAGAAAGGGGAAACAATAAATAGCTATATTTCCATATTTGCATGCCATCCAGATAGTCCCAGTTGTGTAGTTGATCAGCATGATTCCTTCTTTTATGGGATGCATACTTGGCAAGACACAAGTTCAAGCAACCTGTTTTCTCTTACTGTGACTAGGCTGCTGCTGAAGCCTACACTCTCTGCAGCTGATATATTCAGCTCTGGATAATACTTTGTTCTCCCTGCTGTGCATCCCATAAACCCCTTCCAGGATCAAGGTTTGATTTTAAATTAATGATAAATATGGCTTGGAAAACCTGAGCTTTACATATTCCCCCAAGAACAATCTTGCAATATGCAATTTTATGTAGCCGTGAGCTAATTCTGAGATCCAAGAGCAAAATTCAGCATTTGGGATCATTCTCTAGATTTGTAACTCTCCCAGGGTTCAGTAGCTTTGCAGGATGAGAAATAATAATACAATTTTCATACCAGTTCCTTTGATGTCAGGCGTTTCCACCATTATGGTTGACTTGCATGAAATTTCTAGGCAATTTGTTTTCTAACAAAGATCATTAAGGAGGACAAATATCCAAGTCTTTCATGGCATACTAAATATTGAAACAAAAGTCTGCATTGCAAGACTGGGAGGCTGATTCAGACTTTATGGCTGTAGTAGGAATAATAAATACAGAAATATGAACAAGACATTTCTAGAGATTAATCCAGTAGTATAACAGCAAATTTCAAATTGCGGTTACTCATCATAACAGTCCCTGTAGCTATGGCCCAAAGACACAGCAGTTTCCCTCTTCATCAGGGATATGTCATCTGTAAAGCTTATAGCTTTTAATTCTCCATAGCTCATGACTAGGAATGTGATTATTTAAATTACTGATTCTTGCAGGAGCAAATGATTAGCCATCTTTCCTAACACTGTAGGAACATCTTCAAAAATTGCAGTTTTTGAGCATGTTCTCATGGGAGGAAAACTTCTCCCCACGCTCCGCATGTAGCAATATAGTAGGCATAGGGAGGGAGAGGAGGAAGCTGAGATTGTTTTGGCTATCTTCTGGTAACTGGTGAATTATGACAATGTCTTGCTTTTGAACCTTTGAAAAATGCCTACACTATAGCTTGTTCAAGGGAGTGAGAGGGGAATATCAATCAGCTTCTTTGCTAGACCCTTATTGTTTGCACATACGAATCAAATACAAACCAGCTATGTTAGCAAATTCTGTCTCTACTTATTATTTGTTATTTTATTTAAATATTTCTATTTTGTCTTTTATCATGAGATCTCAGAGTGGTACACAAATCCAATTAAAACTGATCTCAATATATATATTTGTGGAAGTCCCAGACATATGCCCTCTAACAGATTAAAACATATTTGGTAGAGAAATTAATTGACCCAAAAGGCTTTCATGTCATTCTTTTATATGAAGTATAACAAAGCCAGCATGGTACCAATGGAATCTACAGGGAGAAGGTATTTCACAGGGTGCCTAATACCCCAAAGGCAGTGGATCCCACCTGATCTTGGAAGCCTGGTTGGCACTTGCATGGGAAACCAACAATGAATACCTGATACTGTAGATTATATTTCTGAGGAAGAAACAATAAACATCAGCTTTTAGGATTCCTTGCCTAATAAAATGCTATGAAATTTATGGGACAGACATATACACATAAAAACACAGAGCAGAGAAGGTCTCTTGCATTTCCTTCCACAGTGTGTTGCTCCCAATGTAGGCTTCTCTCACTGAATTCAGTCCCTGATTAGGCAAGTATAGAGAGAGGTACTTCATCAAGCACTAATGAACTTTTCAGTTGTGGTTTAGTTATCAATGGGATTGTTTGAGTGTGTGGTGCCTGCTCATTGGTGGATGGTATTGCTCAGTGGCAGGGAAAATTCTTGGCCTAAAAGACTCTACCTCTAGATTTCCTAGTCTCCACTAGGCTCCATCATCTGAGTTAACAGCATGTGCTGGCAGAAATGTCTTAGCAGGATGTACAATAAATCCAGATAGTTGCTTTGACAACATAATTGCCTCCATTTTATTTCTGAAAAAGTTGTCATAGTTACAAAACTTCAAAAACAACTCCTTGCTTTCTTTGTTATTAAGACTAACTGAACTTTTAACTATTTTATTTATGTAAAAAAAATTCTGAATGCCACAGGCTGTAGTGTTGTACAAAATGTGCTCCCCCCCCCCCCCCAATTGACCTCATCATTGCTTCAATATCAACCTCAGAGCACAAGGAAGCAACAAAAAGCACAATGCAAGCCAGCACTTGAACTTTGTGATATTGTTCTTGCCCTTTTTCGAGAACTCGATACACCCATCCCAATAAAGTCATTGAAATGTTACAATTATCATAGTATGTAGAATACCTTCATTAAACCTTTTGTTATTGGGGAAAGAATTTCAGAAAACTTATTATTGGTAACTAATTACCTCCAGATTCTGGTAACTCAGTTTCTAGAGACTGCTGGTTACAGACAGCATCACTGCATGTCAGAATTGACTGTGCAAAGAAGACTAGAGTGGCACTCCAACCAAAGAGCTATGGGTGGTCCAAACCAAAATTAGTACAAATAAAGCAGCAGGTAGCATTGGAGGAGTAAGCATTTTAATTCATTAAAAGAGACTGCCACAAAAAAGTTATCCTCTCTCTTTTATAATATTTAATCTAGACTTAATACCCTAGAAATCCTATAAGGTAATTTATTTGACCCTATCATCAGTGCTGCCAAATTTCGACTGGTAGTCATTTGTGTCTGGCCACTGAAGTTTAACAAGACTTTCTGCACTGACAGAATGATATCTTTTTCTTCTTCTTCTCACTAGAATCAAATTCTGTATAATGAAGGCACTCATTAAAAATAATGAGATGCTGTAGTAATGAGCCCTTATCTACTGCATCTATCTGGGAAATATCATCTTTTCAATTGAAAAATAATTAGATTCAATTGAGGTCCTCAAGCTGGGATACAAAAGGTAACCACAGAATCCTACTTAATTATAATAACGGGATACTTTGAACTTTCATATGTGCACAGATGATAAGTTACAAATAAGCACTTTCAATTTTGAAATGAAGCAAGCTGGTAGATATCTAGACAAAACACTTGTGCCAATACTACGCAATATCTCGGTGTCAGTTATTTTGAAACACATATCCCACAGCCTATCCAAATGCTTGCTTTAGCTCAACCAGTTCATTTATGTAGGATAGTCTGTGAATAATAAGCACTTCTTAAACTAATACAATTTCAGTTGTTGGGGAATCTGAACAAATTAAAATCTTATCACTTTGGAAAGAGTTTGCTACTGGCAAAAAGTACAAATTGCATTGGTTTTACTTTTTCTAATTCTTATGTTTTTCAGAGCATACTTCTTTAGTATCCAACTCTGGAGCTAACCAAATAAAAATTATCCAGGTTCAAGCAAGAACAATAAAGCTGCAATGATGTGATCACCTTTTCTACAGAATGATGTTCCCAGTTTCTCTCCACTCGCTTTCCCCCTTTACCCTCAGCTTACTCCAATTTCTGAAAACTAAATTCAAAGGGCAGTAGTGGTTTGTATTCAATTTACTCAGTGTGGGGGTGTGAGGGGAGATTGGGTGGAGTCTTGAGGTCCACCCAATCACCTCTGAAGGCTCTAAAAATACATTGCTGCAACCTCTTCTAGCTTGTGTGTTTTTCCTCAATCATAAATTTTCAAAATATTACGATATTGTTTGGCCATACATATTTAAGTTTTCATCTGAGAAATGTCAGAAGGTATGGTGCTCTGTGGATGGGATGAGCAAAATATCCAGGAAGTCTTTGAAACCACTCAAACCTTGGACTATCATCCTCATTTTCTCTGCAGCCAGGACCGCTACAAAAGGAGTAGTGGTAATGGAAATAGTGCATTTTACCTTTTGCTGGATGTCCAGAACCACACAACCAATGCACAATCCCCATTATGAGATTTTTTGCAACCAATCAGAAGTAATAGTAGAAAAATCTCAAGCAACATTTTGCATTTCTGGACTTCCTGTACCAGCTCTAGCCTAAGACCCTTCTCTATAATGCAGAGAGAATGTTTGTGCACTTTGTGTTTGTAACAAAGACATAGAAATTTCCTTTGAACTACTCTACCATATGAAGGGCAGGTCCCACTGTTCTTTGTGCATAGGCAGGATGGGGAGACACCTGATGGGATGGGCAAACAAAACAGGAGGTGTCTCCCCTCCTCCCTACACAAATACCTGTGAGATTTCTCAGGTTGCAGGTGTCTGAGTGTGTAATTCATAGATGCATATGGTACCACAATGTTTTGTAGTGGATATAAATCAGAGAATTCAATATATATGGAGATAAAAGAAATTACAAGTTAAAAGAGAACAATCTATGCTCCACTTTTTTTCATTCTAGTTGGAAAAAAACAAGACAGAAATAATTTCAGTTGCATTAAAAAATAATGATATAGAAAAGCTGCCAGAAAATGGGACACTTAATTCTAGTATAATGCTTGATTTTATTTACACCACTAGGTGTTGGATATTTTATTAACTCTAGCAATTTATTTATTTTTCAAATATTTCTTTTAAATATAAAATCTACAATAAAGTGTAAAATTATCAAGATGTTAGCTGATTTTAAGTGGTACCATCAGATAATGTCTGATTTTCATATTGAATGCTTCCTGAACACAAAATAGGCCATGCTGGCATTCACCATTAATTTATTTTTTTAAAAAAATGAGGTAAATTATATGCTTAAATTCCTACATGTGGAAACATAAAACTTATTACAGTTTGAACATTCCTTAGCTGGAATTCTGAATTCCAAAATACTCCAAAAACCAAAAATACCCACATGAATAGCTCAGATAATTTTCTTTGTTTTCTGATTGTTCAACCTTTGTTTCATATATATAAACAAACGTTTATGCATAAAATTATTTTAAAATATTATGTAGAAATTTATCTTCAGGTTATATATACAAGTTGTATATGAAACATCAAGTGAATTTCATGTTTAGATTTGGATTTCATCTCCAAGATATCTCATTATGTGTGTGTGTGTGTGTGTGTGTGTGTATATATATATATATATATATATATATATATATATATATATATATATATATACATACACATGTAACAACCGCTATTCCGAAAACAAAACAAAAATCTGATCCAAAACATTTCTGGTATCAAACATTTTGGATAACAGATACTCTATTTGTACTGTCAGTGGAAGCACTTACATCAGTCTCTTATGAATAAATGTGGAGTAAAATGTAAATATATGAGTCATCCCCTACATTCTTTAATGAACCAGATGACACCTTGATCTGAAGGCATATTTTCAGTGAAGCTTTGTATAAAAGTTAGCTGCACAGTAAAAGACAGATTGAAAGCAAATGTTTATATTACATTCTGTATAGTCCAATCTCCAGAATGACCAGCTCCTCAAAACTACCTTTTAATAATGCAAATCTCCACTTCCACAACACAGTCATGTTGGTGGAGAGAAAGAGGAAAAACAGAGACATGTCCACTTATTTTTCTATATATGTATGTACTGCACTGTAGAATTAATGTAGTTTGACACCACATTAACTGTCATGGCTCAATGCTATGGAATCATGGTAGTTGTAGCTTAACAATACCTTTAGCTTTGTCTGCAAAAGAGTCCTGGTGCCTAAACAAAGTAGAAAGCCCAGGGGTCAATAGCATTGAGCCATGACAGTTAGAGTGGTGTCAAACTGAATTAATATATGGTATAATTAACTAGGGGTACATCTGTAGTGTGTGCCAGATATATGTTTCTCAGTGCAGGATTCCAACCTTTATAGTATTTATCATTTGAAATCATATTGGTGACATGTATGCATAGATTCTTTTACGAAAGCAGTTTTTCAATGTGTAATGACTATTCCATTCAAGAGTGATGCCATTGGAAATAGTTGTGCATTAACGTACCACTGTTGCATATATTTGCCTATTATGTTTTGCACATTAATGCACAATGTACATTTAGTCATATAACATTACAGTTCTCTAATAAAGTATAGTTGTACAACTGAGACCCCCTTCCACGGAGCTCAATAAAATCCCACGTTTTCTGCTTTGAACTGGAATATATGGCAGTGTGGACTCAGATCAGGCATGTAGCCAGGGGGGGGGGCTAAGGGGGCTTCAGCCCCCCCCCCAAATTCTCAGGGTGGTCCGCGAAAAGGCCTTACTGGTACATTATTTAAACTGTTATGTTAATTCATATCATGATCTGATCACCATGCTCATTATATCCCACATTAATGGGGTTATTGGGATAACAATACAAAAGGTTTGCTAGGGTAGACCCTCTTCCACCCAGTCTCAGCCCCCCCCCAAACCAAACTCAGCCGCCCCCCCTGAATCAAAATCCTGGCTATGGCCCTGACTCAGATAACTTGATATTCTGGGCTATATGGCTGTGTGGAAGGGCTCTGAGTGTAACTCCACGAGTATACCATTATCTTACATCTCTTCAGTATGGTATGTTAGCTTGTCTCTTCAGTATGGTATGTTAGCTTGTGTCAGTGGATGGAGAGAGAGATAATTGGGACTATATCCCCCCCCCCACACACACACACACACACCCCTGTTACTAAACAGTTAGAATCAATTGAGGGTAGAATCCATTGTCAGCTCCATCATGCTTTGTTAGGGAAATGTCTGAAAGAGTTCAAAAAAGGGGGTGGGGGGTAAGAAGACAGTCAGAGATCACCTTCTGTACTCAGGAACCAGGACAGGACGTCACTGGATAAAACATCCCAAAACACGTGGGATAAGAACTGTCAAATTTGAGCAGTTTAATCGCTTCAGTGAAGTTGAGTAAGGGGTGTTCCTGTGAGTGGTTCATTATCAAGCATTAGAATTTATCTCCCAAAAACCTGCTTCATGAGCCTGGCATAGTATTTTTTAAAAAATTAATGTAATCATTCAAAATACTGACATTTCAAAATATTTTTCCCTGTCACTACTATAAGCTTTTTAAGTTGCATTGGAGAGTACTGAGATTAGAGTGCTGTCTCTTTAGAACAGTGATCCCATTCTCCTCCAGAGCAGCAGAATGGCAGGGAGGGGAAAGCCCCAGTATACCCAGAGCATTTCCCCCCAAGGTTTCCTTTCTAAAAAAATGGAGAGGACAGGAACTGCACTCACTAGTACAATAAATCTGAAAATGGATTCTTTTGGGAGAAAAAGTATGTGTGATAAGGAATGACAAACAGAACTATGTGCTTTGTAAATCTATGGGAATTAATGCCATAGTAATCCGAACACCCCCCCCCCCGAATTCATGAGAAAACCAGGTGTTTTTTTTAACCTGACACATTTTGAGGGGAGGGGGTTGAACCCTTCCCCACTCCACCACAGCTGCGGGCCTGCACACCCGACCCAATGGGATAAGATCCTTGGTCAATAGCTAGGACATAAATGCAATATGGTGTTCACAGTGATCCTCCAGAAAATATCTATATTCTCTGCAGATGTAAGTTCGTTTAATATATCTTCATATTGTACTTCATCCACACATCTTCACATTGGTTGATAGCTGCTCAGAGACTATAAGAAAGGAATGGTAGGATGAAAATGTTCCTTCACCAGAAATATCATCCTACAAATTAATGAGGGAGAGAGAAAAAACTCAGTACTGGGATACCAATTTATGCATCACGTCCATGTCAAATCCATTGTGCACTTTTGGCCTTCGTTTGCTGGCAAAGAAATTACGGTGCTGCTCAGAGGTCAGAGCTTTCCAAAAGTAGAAGCTTTAGTCAGTTTAGCTTGTATAGGAGATGAGATCTTGTAAGGCCAGCTTTGATCCGGTTGTTGAGTTTTGCTAGTCTCATTTTAATTATATAGGGATCTCAAGAGCACTTGGAAGCAATTTTCATTGATGTCAGCAAGACATACTTCCAAGCAAATACTAAAGATTCAGAAATCACTGGGGGGGAATTGCAGGAGCAGCTGTATTTTGGTGATAATAGGAGGGGGCTAATACAGAATTAACGATGAATCATTTCAATACTTTTCTAGCCAGCAGATTTTACCCCAGCTTCAAGCATACTATCCGATTAAATGTTTCCAGTGCAGGCACTATGCATTTGTTAAGCAAATACATTTTTTTTAAAACAATTCTTTATTGGGAGTTTCAAATAGTTTACAAATAGTTAAAGCAGTGTAGACAAAACAATATGTAGTGGCTCTCCCAGAGTCGCGTACCTTGGGGGCCGAAAACGAAACGGAAAGTCCATGTCCAGAGGGACAAAACAGAAGAAAGCAAGATTTAGAGTGTCCAGGGTGTGGAAGTTAGCTTGGGACTGATATTTCCCGAGCTATAACTGTGTGCAGAGCTAGTGGGGGTTTGACGTTGATCTTCTTCTCCTCTCCATCTGCGACTGATTTTCCATTCTTATGTATTACTACAACTTCCATATTTTTGAATGGTGACATCTACATGAAAAGAATTAACACACATAACCCTATTTATCTTAGCTTAAATAATAACATATTCCTCCTTCTCAAATCCCTTTCTCTTTCTAATCTATATACATTTCACTTTGAGGTCTATATTTTTTTCTTTCTTAAAGTATTCTATCAACTCCGACCAGTCCCACTTATTTTTCTCTTCCCCTTTCTTGTATAGTTCTTCCCCTTCCCGGAGGGCTTCTGTCATTGCTTCCATTTGGACCGTCTCCATAATTTTCAAAAGCCATTCCTCCTTCGTTGGATCCTCCTGGGATTTCCAATGGCTAGCATAAACCATTTTGGCCGCTGTGGTAATCAAAATAAATAATCTTCTGTCCTTCTTTTCCCAGGAGGGATCCACGATTCCTAAGAGGAATGCCTCTGGGCTTCTCGTAATCGGTTTCTTTAATATTTTCTCAATTTCCGTGTGTATCTCACCCCAAAATTTGTTCGCCTTGGGGCATAACCACCAAAGGTGGAAATATGTCCCGATGTTTTTCTTTTTACAGTTCCAGCAATCTGGGTTTTGATTTTTATATATTTTTGCTAGTTTATTTGGGGTGAGGTACCACCTATATATTAATTTAATCCAGTTTTCTCTATATTTGTGGCAGTAAGAGATGTTGACATTATATCTCCATATAGATCTCCAGGTGTCCTCTCTAATCCTATATCCTATATTTCTTGACCATTGTAATTTATGGTTTTTTCCATTCTTACCCCCCTGGTTCCAATCTAGCAGGACTTTATATATCCGTCCTACTTTTTTTTTTTGTCATCAAAAATTATCTCTTCTATTTCATTATTGGTGTCTTCAAAGCCTAATTTTGAATCCTCCTTGTATTTTTCTCTTAATTGTAGGTAAGTAAACCAATCTATTCCCCCTTCTGTCGGAGATGTCCATAGTGGTATTTTTTTGTCCCAAATTTTTTTTTATATTTAGTCCAGGTCTTTAGAAGACTATATCTTGTACTATGGTTTTTAAAATTTGAGTCTACCTTTAGTTTGTTGTAGAGGAGATATCCGTGTAGGCCAAACCTTAGGTCAAAGCCTTCCAGATCGAGGAGTCTATCATTTTTTAGTGTACACCAGTCCCCTATCCAATTTAAGCAATTAGCTTCATGATATAATTTTAGGCTTGGTGTACCAATTCCTCCTCTTTCTTTCGTTTGTTGTAAGATCTTCCATCTGACCCTGGGTTTCTTTCCTCCCCAGATAAATTTTGACAAATCTTTATCCCAGCTGTTAAATTGAGCCTCTTTCTTAACTATGGGGAGGGTTGCGAAAAGAAAGTTTAATTTGGGTAGTACCATCATTTTGACTGATGCCACTCTACCTAAAAAAGATAGATTGAGCTTAGTCCAGCTGTTTAGATCCTTCCTAATCTCTTCCCATTTTGGTTTATAATTGTTTTTGAATAGGTTGGAATTTTTTGGAGTTATACTTACCCCCAGGTATTTCACCTTATTTGTAACCATCATTCCTGTCCTTAGTTGCAATTGAACTTTTGCTTCCTCTGAGATATTTTTCACCAGAATTTGGGTTTTTTCTTTATTTATCTTGAAGCCAGCTACTGCCCCAAACTTTTCTATTTTATCAATCCACTGTATGATGCGATCTCTTGGGTCTTCAACAATTAGTGCCAGATCGTCCGCGAATGCCAGCACTTTTGTTGTATTTTTTTTAATTGTGGCCCCTTTTAGGTTCTTGTCTTTCCTTATTTCCTCCAGCAATGTTTCTAACAAAAAGATAAAGAGTAAGGGAGAGAGGGGACATCCCTGTCTCACTCCCTTGTTTATGCTTATTTTCTTTGTTTTACTCTGGTTCACTATAATTTTGCTTGATTGTTCCGAATATATTGCTTGGATAGCCCTCATGAAGTTGAATCCAATATCTATCTCCCTCAGTAGTCGTTTTAGATAGTCCCAGTTTATTTTATCAAAAGCTTTTTCAGCATCTACAAATACCATCGCAATCTCCCTGTTACTATTTGTGTCATAATAATCTATAAGATCTAATATAATTCTAATATTTGTAGCCAATTGTCTTTTTGGCAAAAAGCCATTTTGGTCTTCTTTTACCCAATTATTTAAGAATATTTTGAATCTATTTGCTATGATGTGTGAGAAAATTTTGTAATCTACATTTAACAGGGAGATTGGTCTGTAATTTGCTGGGTTTGTTGGGTCTTTTCCTTCTGTTGTCGTTTAATTTTTGTTTCTCCTTTAGCTCTGTATTCTCCTTCTTGAGGTCTTTGATTTCTATAGCCATGTCTTTCATTCTTTGGTTCATTTCCTGTAACTCCTTCTTTGTTTCTCGGATGTCTTTTTTGAGGTCTGCTTTCATATCTTTCAGGTCTTCTTTCAGTTCTTTGTTTCTTTCCCTTTCTTCTTCTCCCCTTTGCAAGAATCTCCTGATATCTTGAAATTCTGCCAGCATCTCTCTCATTCCGAACTCGCCTGTTCCAGCTCCTGAGCCTCTTCTCTTATCGTCTATCTTTTTTTCTCTTTCTCCTTTCCGGGTCGCCATCAGGGCCATGAAGAGAGGTCACCTCTTTACTTTGGGTTATTGCTGTTTTATTGTCCTCCTTTTCTTACTCTTAGTATATACCCTTGGTCCTACTTCGGGCCTCTCTCTGCTAGGGGAGGTGTTCCCTCTGTAATCTTTTTGTCTTTGGCTCTTTTATTGGTCGGAGCAGCCTTTCTTCCTTCTGTCCACTCCTTCTCTGTGTTGCCCTCCGGTACCGCTGTTTTTATATCTCTTCCAGGGGTTTTTTAAACATGGATTCTATGCTTTCCTTTCCCTTAGTAGCTCTAATGGTCTCCGTCTCCGTCCTGCTTCAGGTTACTTCCGCCTGGGCTACCCGATTCTCAGAAGTGCCTTGTGTTGTCTATGAGTGTATCACTCTGCTGCCGTTCCTTGCTCTATGGGCTCTCTCCTCCCCTGAGGTCTCTCGGCCCCTCCTTTCTTTCTCCCTCTATATGTTTACCCTTTAGAACAACGGCTTATCAGCTTCCCGATCAGGCGCCATCATGTTCCTCCGGAGTTTTCTTTCCCCCTCCTTCACCTCTTCACCTCTTCGTCTTACCGCTTCGAGGGCTCTCCTTCGGTGTTCTTCGGGACTCCTCTCCTGGGGAACAGGCTCTCCGTCGCAGCTCTTGCCCGCTGCTCTCTGGTGCTTTACCTCCTTGCGGGTTGGAAGGTTTTGTTTATTCACCTTGCTATCTTTCCCGACGTCCGAGCTTCTCTGTCTGGGTGCTTTTTTTCCCCTTTCTCAGCCGCAGCGTCTCCTCTTTTCTTCCTTTGTCTCACCTCCCGAAGTGTGTGTGTGTGTGTAGGTGGATCTGGTCGGCGGGGTGTAGTGATCCTTACTTCTCAGGATCTCGCCCGTCAGTTGCCTCTCGGTCTTTCTCCTGCCCTTACCGGTTTCCTCAGGTCCCTTGGGGGGGCCCGGATCCTGCCGATAGGGCTATTTTTAAGACCTAAACTCCAAGCCTATTTTCCAGGCTTGTGTGGGTGCTATATTGCCCCAGCAACCTTTTTTACCGCTTCACTTTGGAAGAGCTCTTCCAAAGTGCATCCACCCCGCCATTGACCAGACCGGAAGAGCAGCAAATACATTTTTAATTAAAAAAAACATTCAAAGTGATTTGGGGGGAGGGCAGGAATATTTTGTGTTGTTTTTGAAGGAGGGTCATTCCCAATCGTGGTGAGGTTGTCTCTACAATTGGGAATGGGCAAAAAAAAGTTTTGATTTTTATAAGAACTTATTCCCAAATCACATGTTTATTCATATTTGGGATAGAAAGAATTTAGGATACTTAAAACAAATAAGAGAAAGAAGCTGCAATTAATAGATTTACATATTGAAATCCAGGACTCTGAACATTTAACTCTGAAAAGCCAGTTGCCATGGCTCAATGCAGTGGAATAGAGTTTTATAAAGACTTTTATTTTCTCTGCCAAGAGTGTAAGTGCATCACCAAATTACAAATCCCAGGATTCCATAGCATGGAGCCATGACCTTTAAAGTGGTGTCAGACTGTGTTAATACTACAGTACAGATGCACCCAAGGTTACTGTGAATTAAGGTTGCAATCCCTTTTGGCAGCTTCAAGTCAGCTCCTAACTGTATTATGTGGTCATAGTAAAAGGGTCCTTAGAGACTGTCTCCTCCTCCCTTATGTGCCTGGCAAAAATTTGAGATCTTCAGGGAAGGTCCTGTTTCATGTCCAAACACACTGTGAACTTAGATTGGTGGGTGCACATTGCAGGATTTTCCTTGTAGCAGCACCTAGACTGTGAAGCAGCCTACCCATGGAAAATATGGTGGACCCATATTTTAAAGCTTCTGGTGGGCAGCTGAACAATGCTGTCTGACTTGCCATCTAATGTTTGAAATTGCTGTTTATACCACTTAGAAACTTTAATCAAGAATTTTTTTCGACCTTTTAAAGGATTTTTTGAAGAATATTTTAATATGTTTTAATATGTTTGTATCTAATATATTGTTTTAATCAGTTTTATATATTTGTCACCTTGGGAATTCTATAGGCTGGGAAGCAATACAAAAATAATTTAAATAACTAACTGCTTGAATAAATGTTTTCCCAGCTTTAACATCTGGACAAGAAGAAGTATATCAAGGTCTTCTCCATTGTGGGTGTTACAATGCCTATTAAACTTTGCCAATGCAAATGCTTGTTTTTGAAACATCCACAAAAATATTAATATGTGAAATGTTTAAAAATTATATTCTGCAACATGGCCTTATCTATTTGATAGGAAATGCTAAATATAACAATTTGGGGGGGGGAGCAGTTGTGTGTGGTTATGAGCTGTTTAAATGTGAAATGTGAGATGATATACTTCACTCACATAGACGATCAGTTCCATAGCTTTCGAGCAGATCACAACATATTCTCTAATAACCTCAATTCGTATCTATTCCAAGCATGAGTCCACCAGTGTATCATTGTACAACCATGTCCGTCTCTCACATTATACACCATACAGAATGAATCAGACTTTAGGATGGAAAGATGACCAAGAGATCTTGTCTGTCCCTGTGGGTATCATGTTACCATGGCATTGCCTCAACACCCATCTATTCTGTGTGTCATGTGGCCTGCAAAGTGATGTTTGAGTTGGGAAACATGGCATAGAAAATCTTTCACTTTTGTTTGTTTTCCCACCGAAAATTCTCATTGTGCAGTCTGCATTCTCTGTGCATTCAGAGAGACATTCCAATGAACAATCTTTCAAGGGAAGCATGTGCAACCCATAGTTGTTTCAAGGGAGCCTTCGTCATTGTCCCTGTCTCTGCACCATAGCATAGGGCAGGTAGCACGGTAGAGTCAAACAATTGAGCTTGTAGATATATATTTCTGGTTGAGTCTACAGTGGCTTTAAGAGAATTATAAGTGGCCCATCCTGCTTTCCTGCATTTGTTCAACTCCAGCTTCAATTTATTCCTTGATGTTAACAGCCTTCCGAGATAAACATACTTGAGAATATATACTCACAAATGTGAAATTGCCATACTTTTCTTTCTTTTGGTTGAACTACTGATGATTTATTTTGTATTAGCTTATTGGTTATTGTGCTTCACTCTTTCTTTGGGGAATTTAGAGGTACTTATATCTACAGGATGAGGATCCCTTATTCAGAATTCAAAAATCCAAAATTGCCCACATGTACGTACACCAACTTTGTTTCATGCACAGATTTAGCAATACTGCATAAAATTACCTTTACGTTATTATGTTTATTATTTATTTATTTATTTATTATTGCGATTTTTGCGCCGCCGACACCCAGGGGCTCGCGGCGGCTTACATACTACTGGCTCAGCGCCAGGAAACAGTACAAGGCATAGAGTACAATTAATAGAACTAAAACAGTAATACAATTAAAACAATTAAAACAGATTAAAAATGGCAGATTAAAACAACAGCTTAACATAGCAGCGATATATGGGCCTACTCCCCAAAGGCCTGCCTAAACAGATGGGTTTTGCAGGCCCGCCTGAAGGGGAGTAGGTCCTTCAGGGCTCTGGTCTCAGCCGGGAGGGCGTTCCATAGCGTAGGAGCTATCACCGAGAACGCCCTCCGGCGAGTAGATGTTAACCGGGCTGATTTGGCCGATGGAACTGCCAACAAGTTGGTCTCTTCTGACCGCAGTGATCTCGGTGGGCGATATAGGGCAAGACGGTCCCTCAGATACGCTGGCCCCAGGCCGTGAATGGCCTTAAAGGTAAGAACCAGCACTTTGAAGGCGACCCGGTGCTCGATAGGCAGCCAGTGCAGATCCCGCAAGACTGGAGTTATTCGGCTACCTGCTGGAGCCCCAGACAGGAGCCGGGCGGCGGTGTTCTGCACCAGCTTGAGCTTCCGGATCGACGACATAGGCAGGCCAACGTAGAGCGCGTTACAGTAGTCCAGCCTCGAGATGACCGTGGCTTGGATCACCGTGGCTAGGTCGTTCCGGGAGAGATAGGGGGCCAACCTCCTCGCCTGGCGGAGGTGGAAAAAGGCAGCCTTGCTGGCCATGGAGACCTGAGTCTCCATGGTCAGCTGAGCGTCCAAATGGACGCCGAGGCTTCTCACTAACGGCGCTGGTTGTAGTGCCGCACCGTCCAGGGTCGGAAGCCGGGCACCCATCCCGCCCGGGTGGCCCAGCCACAAGATCTCCGTCTTCGCGGATTCACCCTCAACCTACTGGCTCGCAGCCATCCAGTAACGGCTTCAAGGCAATGCTGGAAATTATCGGGGGACGGACTCCGGCCTGCCCCCATCCTCAGAATGAGCTGAGTGTCATCAGCATATTGGTGACAGGTCAGCCCATAACTCCGCACCAGCTGTGCAAGCGGCTGCATGTAGATGTTAAATAACAGAGGGGAAAGGATGGCCCCCTGAGGGACCCCACACGTCAGTGGGGAACCCTCGGAGACCACCCCACCCCTCCTCACACGCTGAGACCGCTGGCGGAGGAAGGAGGTCAGCCATTTGAGGGCTGTCCCCTCACTCCGGCCATGGCCAGGCGGTGGATCAAAAGATTGTGGTCGACCGTGTCAAACGCTGCCGTGAGGTCCAATAACACGAGCAGCGCAGACCCGCCTTGGTCAAGCTGGCAGCGGAGTTGATCTGTGATGGAGACCAGGACCGTCTCCGTCCCGTGCCCGGAACGGAAGCCGGACTGGAAGGGGTCGAGCCATGTTGCATCATCCAAGAAGGACTGCAACTGCTCCATTACTGCCCTCTCAACTACCTTGCCCAGGTACGGAAGATTCGACACCGGGCGGTAGTTGGAGGGAACCGCGGGGTCCAATGATGGTTTTTTCAGTAATGGAGCCACCACCGCCTCTTTCAAGCACTCTGGAAAAACCCCTTGCTCAAGGGAGCTATTAATGATCTTCAACAGAGGCCCACGTAGCCCCTCCAGGCAAGATCTAACAAGCCAGGAGGGGCACGGGTCGAGGGAGCAGGTGGTAGGGCGAGCTGCAGTCACTATCTTGTCAACAGCATCTGCGTCCAGTGGCCGAAGCCGGTCGAGGGTGGGCCCGGCGGAGGGCCACGGAGTCTCAAGCTCTTTTGCTGTATCAACTGTGGCGGGGAGGTCCCGGCGGAGGCTCAGTATCTTGTCTGCAAAAAAGCTCTGAAAAACACCGGCAGTGAGGGCCTGATCACTATTTTTTTTAGACAGTAGGGACCGTCGTCAGGGACCGAATTACCTTAAACAATTGGGCCGGGCGTGAGCTTGCAGACGCTATCAAGGCGGAGAAGTATTCATTTTTGGTTGCCTTGACAGCATGCTCATAAGTCTCCTGTAATAGCTTATAAGCTGATGCTGAGGCTTCGTCACGGAGCTTCCGCCACGCGCGCTCAAGTCGTCTCTTTTCCCGCTTCATGGTCCGGAGGTCCCCTGTATACCAGGGGGACCGATGATTGCGGGGTCGGAGAGGACGCCTGGGAGCAATCTCGTCGAGGGCTCTGGCTAGTGAGGTGTTCCAAGCCTGGGCAAGCTCCTCGACTGAAACGCTGGTAGACTCCAGATCCCTTAGAGCATTCAGGAACCTTTCGGGTTCCATAAGTCTCCTTGGGCGAACAAAAATCCGTTCGGCGCCCTTGCATGGAGGGGGCGGTTGCTCAACCCGGATCCTTAGAGCACAGTGGTCCGACCATGGAACCTCTATTACGGAGGCTAGGTCCACTTGAACCCCTGCACCGAACACCAAATCGAGGGTGTGTCCGGCCGAGTGTGTGGGTCCCGAGTTACACAAGGAGAGGCCCAATGTCGCCATGGTCGATATTAGGTCCGTGGCTGCAGGGGAGGCTGCATCGGCGTGGACATTGAAGTCCCCCAGAACAATAAGCCTGGGGAACCTCAATGCCCACTCCGACACAGTCTCCAGCAGCCGCGCCAGGCTCTCCGCTGGTGCGCTAGGCGCACGGTACACCAGCAAGATCGCCAGGCTCTCCGGGACTCCCACACTAGGCCGACACTCTCCAACCCCGAGGTGACAAGTGCAGGGATCGCTCTAAGGTGTAAACCATCTCGGGAGAGTATTGCCACCCCCCCCCCCCGTCCCTCGTTCCTGTTCTGGTGCGTGGCAACGTAGCCAGGGGGGACCACTTCTTGGAGGCAGATGGAATCGCTCTCTTGCAGCCAGGTCTCAGTAATACAGAACAGGTCCGCTTTGAGATCTTCACAGAAATCCCTGACGGTGGCGGTCTTGTTGCGGACAGAGCGAGCATTAACCAGCACCAGAGTGGAAGGTGGGAAAGCTGGATGTCTACCAACAGCGTGTCTGGGGATAGGACGCAGGTCAGAACCGGGCCGAGTCCGTCTGCGACTCGGGCCGGTTCTCGCAGTGGCGTTAGCATTAGGCCTGCGCCTACCGTACTCACCCTGCCCCGAGATCACCGAGATATTCAACGGACCCACTTATTCATATCATGATCTGATCACCATGCTCATTATATCCCACATTAATGGGGTTATTGGGATAACAATACAAAATGTTTGCTAGGGTAGACCCTCTTCCACCCAGTCTCAGCCCCCCCCCACCCGAATCAAAATCCTGGCTACGGCCCTGTTGGAGTATAAATTAATTTTGCGTTAAGAATTCTGTCTAATCTTCAAGATATCTCATATATGAAAATGCAGATATTCCAAAATCTGAAAAATCTGAAATCTGGTCTTAAGATTTTGAGATAAGGGATATGCAAGGCTGGCCACAATTCAAGGTCAGATTTCATGACTACTACAGTAAATGTCACATCCCTTCAGAAAGTTAGTCCAAACAATATAATAAACAAGATGATATTTCATTGAAATGATTCCCTCTTGGTACTATTCTGCTTTAGCTCTGTTGTGTTGCTTGTCATATTACTACAAGGAGACAGCAGATGGCAGCATTTCAAAGCAACTTGGGGTTTCCTGACTCCGTAACATCATTGATCAAGCACATAATAAAAGAAAGGTTTCATGAGAAGCCAAGATCGTTTCAGCTGGCTAGGCTCCTTTCATTTATTTTGAGCTGCTTTTGTGCTTTCATATTTCTTCTGCCTAATAGGTGGCACAACCGGATATCTTAAGGCTAAGCCAGATGTGATTGCATTTGTGTATCAGCATTACATATGTGTCTGTCCCATTCACATTTGAAATGGGAGCAGAAGTTATTTTAATGACTAAAATGATAAAAGAAATGTAATTCCTTGCATACCATGACTGCCAATTCTGTTCCCGCTAGCCTTACTTTGAAATGGGAAGTGGGCCAACCTATGGGAAAAGAGGTTCTTAAGCAAAGGAGCATGGGGAAATGCCAGTGGGGGGGGGGGGGGAGAGTTCAGACCTGTCTCAAATATGGGTATCAAACTCTGAATATTTGGCTGCTAGACCCTACAAATTTCCAGAGGGTAAGAAAAATTAGTAATCAATAGGCACAAATGTCAACCCTGACAAACTGGATTATAAACATTCTACACCCCCCCACACACACACACACACACATCAGATAGCCTAAGATGGCCTCCCTTAAAACATGCAAGAAGACAAACTACACTTCCTAGGAGTTTATGATCTAAAATAGGGGTCCTCAAACGTTTTAAACAGAGGGCCGGGTCACAGTCCCTCAAACTCCTGGAGGGCCAGATTATAATTTGAAAAAAGAGAGAGAATGAATTCCTATGCACACTGCAAATATCTTATTTGTAGTGCAAAAAACTACTTAAAAACAATACAATAATTAAAACGAAGAACAATTTTAAAAAATATAAACTTATTAGTATTTCAGTGGGCCTGAAAGTAGGCCTGCTTTTGGCTGATGAGATAGGTGTGTTGATGCTTTGTGCTTTCAAGTCACTTCAGACTTAAGTTGACCTTGAGCGAGGGCCGAGTAAATGACTTTGGAGGGCCGTATCTGGCTCCGGGCCTTAGTTTGAGGACCCCCTGATCTAAAATCATAAAGAAATTCAACTTCTGGGGAATAACAATGAAGAGGGTGGGAAGCAGAGGTAAGGGTAAAATTTAGAAAGAATATGTAGCTGGGTGAGTTTTATGAGCTAACGCTGAATGAGTTATAATAAAGCAAGGGACTTGGGAGGTTGTGTCAAGGACTTCATAGAAAATAGGGATTGCAATCAGGAACTTTGCAGTAAGAATAAAGCTCCTACACAGGCAGTAGAGGCTAGTATCTCTGATCCCAATGAAATCATGAAGTGATAGGTAACGACGCTCCATTCAGTCATGCTAGCCACATGACTATGTAAGTGTCTATAGACAATACTGGCTCTTCTGCTTAGACATGGAGATGAGCACCACCACCCAGAATCGAACAGAAATGAACTTAATGTCAGGGGAAAACTATTCTGGATTTTACCCTGGACTTTAGTGTCTATCTAAGGCAATGGGATAAACCCTTGTCCTGGCAGGACTGCTGACAAGTCAACAGTGGGTTGAGCTCCCTCTGTCAGCTCCAGCTCCCCATGCGGGGACATGAGAGAAGACACCCACAAGGATGGCAAAATATCAAACATCCAGGTGTCTCTTGGGCAACGTCCTTGCAGATGGCCAATTCTCTCTCACCAGAAGAGACTTGCAGTTTCTCAAGTCACTCCTGACATGAAGGAAAAAAACCCAACTCTATTGGAGATTTATTTATTTATTTATTTACGTATTTACTTCATTTCCATCCTGCTCTTCTCAGCCCGCGGGGACTCAGAGAGGTGTACATCATACATCTAGGCAAAAATTCAGTACCTCATTATGCATAACAAATAAAACAATAAACAGTATACATCACTAAAATCAATAAACATATAGATACACATTAAAAACCCTTAAACATATTAAAACATAATATTTTATATAATATAAATCCCCCAACACAAATAACATACTGCACCATTCCCTTAATCATAATTCGGCTGCTTCATTTCTAACTAAGATATTGGTCTGTACCTTGGACAACTCTTACACAGTTCAGATTGAAACTCAGAATGGTTTTACCACCTCTCTGCCATCAGCCTCTATGGGACATTGGTATTCTATCAACAAATTAAAAGATAGGAAAGAAAGGAAGAATTCCCTTGATGAAGCAGGAGATCTTTGAATGATGGAGGATAACTGATCTGGAAGAGAAAAGATCACAGGGGTGGGGTGCATTGGACTATTAGAAATCAGGGGTCTATGGTCCAAAATGGCTTTATGCTGCTGGTCAAAATTGAGCCCCCCCCCCCCAAAAAAGTCAGAGCAAAAGCCGGCTTTCCAAGCAATAGGTTTTCCTGATCTTTGATATCACTGCCAAGTATTGCTCAATTTCATTGCTAAGTCGAAATTCTCCAAGGCATTGGACACAGAGTAGAATGGGGACATAACACAAACAAGTAGGCACACATACAAACAAACAGTTTAATTTGTGTTGGATTTCTCATCTAAGATTTGATTCCCTGCTTTGCCATGCAAACCTACTTGGCAATTGTGGGCAAGTCCCAGTCCCTCAGTCTCAGAAGAAAGCAAAGGAAGCCCTTCTCTGAACACCACTTGCCAAGAGAACCTCATCATGGGTTCACCTTAGAGTTCTCAAACAAACACATGAATCTCGAGGAGGTGAAGTAATATTATTATTGTAGTAGATTCAAAGTAAATAAGTGTTAATGCACACAAAAAGTAATCATTGGCAAACGTCCATTTGTAATCCAAACGCCGTTGCGTTAAATGTACTTATAATCCACACGTTGATGCGTGGTGATGGGTAACACAGGGTGAGGTGATCGGTGGTGTTCCGAAGTCGTCGAAAGCCAACGAGGACGCAGGTGCGTGGGCCCTTTCCACGTTTCGACCTGGCTGGTCTTTGTCAAGGCTGTGCGACAAGTAGGTGGGGGTATCCACAGTGGTGGGTGACCAAGTAAGTCTGTGAGAAATTCTACATTGTAAGTGGGTGGCATCTCGAAATACATAAAGCATTCCACAAAGCATTCCACAAGGCATAAAAGCATGAACATGGTATCATAGTTATCAATATCAGACTGATACTATGATACCATGTTCATGCTTTTATGCCCCACCTACTTGTCGCACAGCCTTGACAAAGACCAGCCAGGTTGAAACGTGGAAAGGGCCCACGCACCTGCATCCTCGTCGGCTTTCGACGACTTCGGAACACCACCGATCACCTCACCCTGTGTTACCCATCACCACGCATCGGCGTGTGGATTATAAGTACATTTAACGCAACGGCGTTTGGATTACAAATGGACATTTGCCAATGATTACTTTTTGTGTGCATCAACACTTATTTACTTTGAATCTACTACAATAATAATATTACTTCACCTCCTCGAGATTCATGTGTTTGTTTGAGATTACTAAGCACCACGCCCTGTTTGTTACAGTTCACCTTAGAGTTGACAGAAGATGGAAATGACTTGAAGGCACCAAACAACAAGAACAACCCCAAACCCACCCATAGAAAACAGAGATGCAAGTACTGAATTAGATCCAGATATAGACCCTTGACCTCTTTCCCCCCTTATTTTCTGCTCCAGCCTTGAAAATGCTATAGAGATGTTCTCGGATTCCTCCTGAATGAGTTGTCCCATAGTGTGGGTCCCCAATGTCAGGTGAAACTACCTTCTGTGAGCATACTATTTATTTATTTATTTATTTATTTATTTATATTCCGCTCTTCTCACCCTGAAGGGGACTCAGAGCGGATTACAGGTACACATACTTAGCAGACAATCCCTGCTGCTTTTCACAAACACACATATAGATGAACAGAGGCAAACTCTGGCCACCAGGGGGAGCTGACGCACTCCTCATCTCTCAGCGTTCCCAGCGTCCCTTGTTGTTCTTTCCGCATGCCTCAGCGTTCCTCGAGTTCTTTAATGGCCTCATAATTCAGTCAAAATTTGCCTCCCCACTTAATGTGGTACCTTTATCTCCTACTTGACAGATGCAACTGTCTTTCGGGCTGCAAAGGTCGACAGCAGGCTACACTTAAAGGTCGAGCACCCACCTCGACCCAGGCAGACCTCGAACTCATGACTTACTGGTCAGAGAGATCTTATGCAGCTGACACTTAGCCAGCTGTACCACATTCCCGGTGCACATACCCTTCCATTTAAGGAAGACAGATTCTAGAGCCAATACAACAGCTTTATCTTGTTATTACTCAGGTGTATTACTTCAGGCTAGCCTATAAATGAAGTGATAGTGGCAAAACAAGAATATAATCCTGGCTGCACTGGACCTGTGCTTGCATGGTGCCCTTATCTGGGGATTTACAATGGTGCTAGAGAGCCAAGCCCATATCTGCTAAGTATATCGGAACAAGCAACAAATAGGGCTGAAAAGCAGGGAAAAGAATACAGAAAAGCATCCAGTCCCTCAATGCAGCTATGAATACTGTATATCCCAACTACCTAAGAGGATTTAAGGTTAGCTTTAAGTGAGAGTTACTAGAGTTGCCTCTCAAATGGATTAACAGAACCACTGAGGCCCAAAAATGAGAAAGATGGCCTCCTTCAGGAATTTGTCCATCAATGAAGGTGATTAGGCAGCTCTGTGCCCACAATTCTGTCTTATTATGAAAGGGAAATAGTAACAATTGGATTATTTGGGGAAATCGGGGCTGGAGGCAACGTGCATTCACTATTTTGTAGCAAAGCTGATTCTATTGACTGCACATGCCTACGGGTATATTTTAATCTGATTTCTTTTCATGATCAGGAAAAACATCCAGTGGTAGCTCTGGCGATAAACAAAAAAGCTTTCAGTGAAGGATGAACAAAGCAAAAGTGATCAGAAGATTAAAAAAAACTTTCAGGAGATACATTCTTAGCACAGGAAGATAACACGTGTTAGCTGCTAGTCTCCTTTTTTCTGATGCAATGACCTACTCAAGGCAAAGGAAATGAATGAGTCTCTTCTTCCATTAATAAACATCCAAGAGTTATTGCTACTAGAAACTGATTATTCAAAATGCAAGATGCAACTTGTAAAGTTTTATACTACAATTATAATGTTTATGGCTGGCATCCTATTGGTGACATATGCATGCATATTTTCTTCTACAAAAAGAGTTGACCGCTTTTGTCCACTAATATCACCCATATTCAGTTCAAGGTTGTGAAAGTGGAGTTCACATGTGGTACCGCTGTGCATCTTGATGTGTAAATTGATATGCACTGAGGCACATGGTTTCTTTAATAAATAAAGAATAAACTATATAAACAATTTAAAAAGTTCCAGATTAAAATCAATAAATAATTTAAACAAAATAAGAACATATGCTGACATCCAAGACCAGCTACTAACTTTCACCTACATAACTAAGAAATCTCTTCTGGCCCTAACTCCACCACTTCAGCCCACCTTAAGAGCCAGCAATTACATTAGGTGCATGAGGTCCATTCAGCTTCTGATCAAGGAGGAGGATGTTTATTTATCTCTCCCTTCAGTAAGTGAGGGTTGTAGCTTTGGCACAGGACATTCAGAAACATTATGCCCTTTAGGAGAATAGAATAAATGTCTGGGTTTTGTGCATGTAATCTACATACAATATTTTGCACAGATCTTCTTGGATGCAGGCTTGTTGGAATGACTGAATTTGAGGAAGTTATAGATTGATACCCCCAATCTATGATGTAACATGACCTGCTCCATGGGTGGTAAAAATGCATGCAACACATCATTTCCTAAAGCATTAAAAGGGTCAAAGAGCCAGTTGTGTAAGAAGGAACTGCAAACTTATATTAGATGAATGTGCAAAATTTTCCTATGTATTGTTTAAAGCTATCTATAAAGGTGTTTTCACAAGCTCCCAATAAGTGGAAACTTGCTGTAAGGAACATTCAACTCAGATTCACTGGAACAGTTACAGATGGAAAGCCCAAAGGATGTTCACTACAACAAAACACTTTACTGCTATGAGAATGAAAGGCAGAATAAAAAGGAGGAAGTTGGGTGTAGCCAGATGCGGGAAGGATAGAAAGGATAAGAGAGAAAAATAGAGATAGGAAGGAGAACAACATGGAGAAAGAGGGAAAGGGGTGGAGGATTATGAGAGAAGGAGGAACATGGAACCAACTAAGAGTTGTGAGGCTCCACAGGTGACTGGGGCTAGATTGACATGTGTCACTGATTTTAGCCCTGTATAATGAGGTTATTAATCAGTACTTGCCGTATTAGAAAGAGAAAACTGATCAGACATGAGAGAAAAACAAAAAAGCAAGATCAAGGATTAAAGGAGGCAGGATCCAAGTGTCTAAGCAAGACTAAAGAAGAAGATGAAAGACATTAATATCAAGCTTTTTACAAACAATGTGACAACCTTCATGTTCCTGAGTGCAATACACCCTCGGGTGTTTAAAATGTGGTGAAGAAAGTGGCATCAGAGGTGGGAAACTTGACAATAAGATAGGAAAAGCCAATAACTATTCCTCTGGGCTGCCTGATCCTTTCACTGGTGGCAGCCCTGGTGCTGCCTAATGACTGAAAAGAGTTCTGAATGGGGAAATGTGAATGAACAGATAGTAACCTAGAGAGTTGTCAGCAGCTGCCCATTTCTTTTATTTGCAAGACAGATCTGTCACCCTCACCTGGAATCTTCCCTTCACTTGTAAAACATGACAAAAATAGAAAGCAGCCTATTCATGCTACATTGATTTAACACTATTATTCCACTTTAACTACCATCTTATGGAATGCTGGGGTTTGTAGTTTGGTCAGAAGCACCAGAGTTACTCTCTGAGCAAGAATATTTAAGGCCCCTTCTTAAACAGCCATTTCCAGGATGCTATAGGCAGACCTACAAGAAGAAGACGGCATATATATACCATTTCCTCTAAACTATCTAGTCCGTGAGCTACTTTTTGCTGACGATGCTGCCCTTGTCGCCCATTCAGAAGCAGCCCTGCAGCGCTTTGCTCACATCCTGCTTTGCAACAGCTGCAGAGCTGTTTGGGCTGGAAGTCAGGATGCTATAGGCTAAAACCATGTCAGTTCAAGTAAAATCACAGTGCTATCATTGCATATAATTGTCTTAGGGCCCTTCCACACAGCCATATAACCCAGAATATCAAGGCAGATAATCCGCAATATCTGTTTTGAACTGGGTTATCTGAATCCACACTGCCATATAGTCCAGTTCAATGTGGATTTTATAGAGCTGTGTGGAAGGGATATTAGATCTTTAAATTCATAGCTGGTTCTACCATCTGGGAATTCTAATCACACCAAAGACCATTTTTGTGCATATGTATCAGCAGGGATTTGAAAACCCTTAACTGGATAGATTGCATTTCTATTTTTAGTCTCTTACATATATTTTAAAAAGGGAAATGACATAAGATATCTGATAATCCATTACAAAGAACGGAATTTAAGAAATTCCACTGTGTAATGAGAACATACTGAAATACTTCAGAATGACCTATCATTATCTCCTATTTGCCACTATCCATTGTAAGAAATAGTAGGAGGCTGAAATAACCTGGCTCAGGTGGTAAGAGCATTAATGCCTTTTGCTTGTCTTTTCATAAGGTCACTTTTCTGTTTTTGTCACATGAATGTTAATCATACACTAAAAGCTAAAGTAGTACAAAATGCAGTTTTAACAATTTTAATCTTCATTTCTCATTCCTCTTTTTAATCATTTGCTTCATTGACCACTTACTTGCTTAATTTCACTGAATTATTATACTGCATCATAGAATATTGTACTTTCCTCTCTTTGCTTGGAAAGGTGCCTCATTAGAGGACTTTAATAACTTTAAAATAGACCTTGGCTTTGGCCAAGAAACCCTATAAAAATGTTCTACAACATTTGCCATAGATAGGAAACCGAACCTTTGCTTATTTAAGTAATTGAAATGCTAATATACTTGAACAAAGAAAAATATTTATTCCTCTCATGAACACACAGTTGTAAGGCCAGGAGAGAAAAAAAGAAATTGAACTCATGCACACACATAGACATGCATTTCTTAACCTTACATCCAAGGTGTTCACATGGAATAGAATGCATGCTATTGTTACAATACTGATGATGACGCCTCATTTTACACTATCCAAAATTGTTGTTTTGCTGCCTTCATCCCCCAACCGAGATCCTTTAATAGAAAGTAAGATATAAATATTTTAGTTGGCTGGACCCCTTTTGGGGACATACATCTTTACAAGTAGACTTGCATCCACCAAAATTAGAATTGGGCAGTTCTGTAATGTTTGCATCCAGAAAAGGGCTGCTGTTATATTATTATGTGGGAAGCCAGCAAAGTGATGGAAGGTCTAGAATTATTTCACAAGGTTGTATAAAAGCCGTTTAAGTGAAAAATGATGTATTTTAATTTTTATAGCAACCAATTAGTGTGCTGTTTTATTTGGAAAATATATTCGTCATATAATGAGAAAAATTCCTCAATTGTTATTCCGAAGAAACAGTAAAAATGGAAACAAAATTAAATTGTCCTGATTAAAAGCCATCCATTCTGTTAAAAAAATGCAACTGTGCTGAATGAGAGGTTGAGCTTAGAATGAACTTGAGTCCATGAAAGTTATCCCATAGTAAATATGTTCTTCAAATGATTGGCCTCTTTATTGTTCTTGAACATTACAATGTTGTGCTTTGATGCTGGGATTGCATACTTGCAACAGGTCATGGAATACTTAAAATGCCATAACTGCATCTGCTAAAGAATCTGGAGTGTTTTTCTAACTTTATATCTCTCTTCCTTCTTTCCTTTCCCATCTCCCTGAAGTTGAAATCCTCTGCAGAATGGTGACACTCCCCATTTGTGATGGGGAAAGAATCGCCAAGAGAGAGTTGCACACGGGCCAACACATTTGCCCCTCTGACCCTCTCTTTTCACTGCAAAGCCAAGCAAAGCAGAATACTTTGCCTGACCTTTGTGATCAGGCTGTTAATGTGCACCAATGAAGAAGGATAAGTAGGGTGGCAGTCTTGCACCTAAATACAATAATAAATCATCAGTTTACGGTAAACCTATTGAATCGATAGAGCTTATAAATGTGTTGATATTATCAACATTCATTTGGTCTAATATAATATAATCTTTGTAGTTCTTCAATAGACTTCAATGCATCATGTCTATACAAAAATATTGGCCTTCTACCTCTTTTTATAGGAGAGACACCCTACAAGACAGGTCACTAGTCACTAAACATGATTTCTAGAATCTCTTAATGTGGTGTTTTTGTTTACAAGCATGATGAGATCATGTCAAATATCTCCTGATGCCTGATTTAAGAGAGCCCACAATCTAATCTCCAAATGATATCCATCGTTTATAATAAACTTACAACCTAATATTCTCTTCATTATATTTTCCCGAGTAAACAGATGAAACGAGTCCTTTGAGGTAAGTAGAAATTGAGAAAATACCCTATCCAAGAACAAAGCATTGTTACACACAGTTCTATGCACTCATTAGTATGTTCTGTTGTTTCAGACTACAAAGATTTTTAAAAGTCAATACTTTTGAGGCAAGATCGACTAATCTTGCCTCGTACTGGGGAAAATGTCCACATCTTCAGCAATGGGTAGAATTGTGAAACGGCTTACCATTGGATTTATACATGCTACAGGCTGGCTTCAATGTGTAAAACATAATTTTAAAAGTTAATTAATTATGCCTGATAAACAGTGGTAACTTTATATGTTTCTCCATGATGCAGAAACAGAATGGAATTAGCTAGAGTGAAAACTTATCCCCAAAGAGTAAAGCCATGGATTTCTGGGAAAGGGACCTTAGATAACAGAGGTCTTTCCCTTTATGTCAACAATCTTTTGCATGTGCAGATGTTTAATCCAGAAGGCTGTTCTTCTGTACAAGCTTGCTCCAGTGCATAAATTATGCTAACTAGTCCAGGATGCATGATATTGAATTTTATAGACGAAAATACAAAAAAAATAATTTCTCATGTTTTGGTTCAGTTCAGCTAAGCAGAAGTGTATACTCTGCATGGATGCTTTTCTGTTGTTCAGCAAATGCTATTAGCATTTTTAACGAAAAGAAGAAGAAAGGGGTACTATTATAAATAATATATTCTACTACTAAGTGTGCAGCATATTTTAGTCAACATGACTCTAATTTTGCCAACTGTAATCAAATCCAATTTTTATTTATGCAATATATCTTATGATGATATCCAATTAGTGAATTCATTTCATGCTCACAGTGTTAATTTTGTGGGGAGGTAAGGAATTCTACTGTGTTCTGTTTGAAGTTTCTTCCACTTAAATTAATAGAACAAGAACATACGAGAGGATTTCATGCAAATGAAAAACAAACTATGAATATCCACCATTCAGGGCATGAATAAGAAAACCCTAGTTGTTCTAGATAAACGGATTCTGTGTGTGAAGTGTGTGTGTGTGTGTTGAAAACGTTTGTACTGGATTCAGGTAATATAAACTGGAATTAATTTGGCAAATTGGCTCACATTAGACAGAGTGATTTTTCAAAAAAAAATCCTGTGAAGAACAGAGAAAATGCAATAAGTGAAATCATTTTAGCAGCAGGATATGCTGGTCTATTGACTTTTCCTTTTTTGCTACAGGGACCCCCTTCCACCTAGCTGAATAAAATCCCACATTATCTGCTTTGAACTGGAATATATGGCAGTGTGGATAACCCAGTTCAAAGCAGATATTGTGGGATTTTCTGCCTTGATATTCTGGGTTATATGACTAGGGTCATATATTTTGGTGAGTCTTTTAGTACAGCTAATATGTGTAATTTAGCTTTATCTAATTCTCTTGTTTTGTGTAAGAATGGTAACTAAAGTGTTGTTTGAGGCCTAATTTACAATGGCTAATGAAAGCATAATTTTTCTTTCCTATATTTAATAGCATCTTTTTATCCTATCCACTGCTTTTCCTCCTTCTAATTGACCAAATTCAATTAGATTTCGATCATTGCCAGTTTATTAAACGTTCCTGTTGTTAAATTAAAGAACATATTCCTCTGAGATACCAATATCCAACTAGGCTTCCATTTCAACAGATGTGCTTTCAAGTAAAACCAAAGCTCATCAGATCTGGGGGAAAGAGCTTGTCTTAGCTCATTCATGATACGTGAATAAACTCACAGTGCCATCCAATTGGCATTAAAAGTGATAATCGAGCTCATCTGAAAGTTTGATAAGTAAATTCTATTGCAACTGGAGCATAGTCATAAGTGTTTAATTTGGCACAAGAGCACTCCAAATTGTTTAACTTAACACTTCAGTAGCAATTCATGTAGCAAAACATGCTAGCATTTCTTGGACATCACTTCTAAAGCAGCTGCTGAGAATTGTGTATTTACAAGTGTATTTACAACTCCAGGATTGCGGTATTGTGTAGCCCTCTGAATAATGTTGACTGTAGCTACCATAATCCATATTGTGAGTCATGGGGGAATATCAATTCAACAAAAGGGCCACATAGTTCCAACCCCTGTTTGATATTGACTGGCCCATATGATGATAGTGCTTTTTCAACTTACACAAATGTGTAAGACTCAATAGCGTATGTATCTGCATGAATCCATGGAGTTGCATAAGATTCCTTCCAGATTGTAGGATGCCTCATTGTCCATCCCATAGTTATACTAGAAGTGCTGTGCATCATGGTATCTCTGGAAACATAATTTCACTTGTTCTGTTTGGCATTCAGAAACCATGGCAAACCCCCCCCCCCCTCCATTTTATTTTCAAAAACAGAACATAAGAAATGATCTTATATGTATGTGTTTAAAAAATATTTAGAAATAACTTTCCTGCAACAAAATCACAATGTAAAAAGCAAAAGAGAAGTTAAACATACTGTAGTTTAAGGAATGCTTCGGTCATTTTTAAAAGCCTATGACATAACAAAAATAGCACATGTATAATTTTCTCTTGGCATCTTAGTAATATGGGACTAACATGGCTTCCCTTTGGAATGAGTTCTACTACAGAGAAAGCCCTGTCACACACTGTCTAATCTAGGCTTTCAGGTGGCAGGAAATGTGACATGGCCTTTGTTGAATAAATATCTCATAGAGAAGGAGGTGATTTTGCAGTATCCTATCCCCAAGCCATGTAAGGCTTTATAAATCTAAAATAGCACTTTGAAATTGAATTCAGGAGAGAAAAGGAAGCAAGCTTGTTTCCTATCTTTTCTTCACATAAGAGGGAAAAGTTTTATGGCTTATTTGTTGATGCTGCCTTCACATCATTTCAGATTTATGGAACTGACCCTATCATTGGATTTTCACAGCAAGTTTGTTCAGAAGGCCTTTGCCATCAACTTCCTCTGAAGCTGCTCAACGTTACCCAGTGGTTTTACAGTGGAGTAGGGATCTGAACCTTGGCCTCCCAGAGTCCCAGTTCAACACTTAAACCACTGCACCGCTCTGGTTCACACTGACATAAAGAAATTAGGTTGTACATTTGCTTGTGATCTTTATTCCCTCAACTCTCTTTTCTTATGTGGTATTAGGAATGGCATAACAGAACATTCTCATGCACTATTAGAGTAACCTATCAACATACAACAGATAGAGTGGGCCTTTAAAAAATCAGTATATTTTAAACAATGGATTAATAAGATCAACTGAGGCAGTTGAATCATGATTTGATTATATTTTCTCTGAGCACATTCATTACTTAGTTCTTTCCAAAAGAAGTCAACATTGCGCAGGGATGAGCAACCTTTTTTTTTGCTGAGTGACACAAAACACACACCTATGATGTCCAAATGAAGGTACAGAGTGCCTAGAGCCAGTCACATCATTCTGATTGCTGGAGCAAAGACCCCATTGGGCTCTTTCCCTGGCACTAAAAGAAAAAAGAAAAAAATAACAAATGGCTCAATTTACTTGACAGTCAAACATATTCTTTCCTATTGGAATGTAGTTCTAGATCATAGTGATAGCCAAATGCCAGCTGAACCAACACTTGGCCAGATGAAGCTAAAATCCAACCCAAATCACATAATCCAGTATCCAAATCCAAGGCTGTTCCTGTTATAATTTCACCATTTCACATTTTCACATATTGCTAACCCCCTACACTAACTTACAACTGCCTCAATTTCCTTAATGGTAGCACAGTTTAGTAGGTATCAATGAGAATCCAGATCTTGGCTGTTTGAGAAAAGGCATCCACACACTACTGTCCCTATCAATGTACCATCATTTGTGTGGCTTATAAAGCAGTTTGAGGATCAAAGAGCCACATGCACATTTTTCAAAAGATAGCATGGGACTTCATCAGATGGAAGTTTTCTGTTTTAGCACACTGGCAAAATGGAGTCCCACAGAGGCCATCCCATGCTGCACAGTCACTTCTGGTGATCACCCTTGGGAATCTGTCTTGCCAGAAGACTCCAGAAGATTCAAGAAAGTGGGGGGAAATGGGGGTAAGTGAGGAGAAGATGGGGAAAGGACGTGGGATGACCGTCCATAAAGCATCTTGCTTTATTAGAAAATAGTGTTTCCAAGTAATTTCCATTCCTGATCAATTTGCTGTGCAGGTGAGGTACTTGAAGACTTTTACTCTTTTTCGTTGTGTTTAGTATTTTGTTTTGTTATCTATTCTGGTTTTGCATAGGTAACCCTTCTATAGACAACTGGTTTAGACAAATTTATTGGTTTAGACAAATTTATTTATTTGCTATATTTATACCCCGCCCTTCTCACCCTGAAGGGAACTCAGAGTGGCTTACAAGTAGGCAACAATTCAATGCTGCATATACAGAGATACAAATAAAATAAACACATGCATTTAAAAACATACAGTATACTTAAAACCATCTAAACTACAAAGAACTCTTAAAGCAAGACTTATTGTATCTGATCATAAAATAGGTCTTATTATTAATTTCTGAAGAGTTTCTGCTCTAATCGCTTTGGATGCCACTGGGGAGATATTGTACATCCTAGGATATAATTCAAAGTACAAAAGGACAAACAAAAAGATTGCTGTTACTGCAGCTGACTTGAAATGGATCTTAGATCGCTCCTGGAGGACAAGAGATCTGAATAAACATCATCTAACACTGAAGTTGTAAACATGTATTTATGTGATCGGCCCTTTCATATTGAAAAATTTATACCACTGGTATTTATTTATTCCCAAAGAGAGGGTTTTATTGTCCTAATGCACTGTAGTTGTATCTGTCATGAATAATAAATAATCAACGATTCTTTCTTAAGAGGTGGTTCATCCACCACCATGAATTCCAAATGGTTCATGTGGCACATACAAATTATCACAATTGTCTCAGAGCTTTGAGATAAACAAAGCAACAAATAAAACCCGAAACTCAACAGCAGGAACTAGCCTTGGAAGAATATGCTCTATGACACATTCCTTCTACCTCATAAATTTGTGGCTTCATAGTAAAAATAACTTTGTAACTGAAGCACCAAGAAGAAGGAGAGAGAAATAGAGAACAAAATATGAGAGCGCAGTATCTATATTCAGGTCCTGCCTCCATGAATGATGTTTAAACAGAAATGTCCATTGCAGACACAGGAAACAAAAAAGAGGTCTGGGTCTGTTCTTCCCCATAAATCTTCTTATTACTGTTTTCTTGTGTTTGTTTCTTCAGTTTATGGCTTACTTGGCTCGATAGCATTGAACTCAAAAGGGCTTCGGTGTCATTGTATTATGAATGAGAGACTTCTAAGTCACCTTATCATCAACAGCCTGGCTCAGGTCCTGAAGGCGCAAAGATCGGACTTCCTTGATTGAGCCAATCCCAATGGAATGCAGCCTTCCTCTACTGCCTCCCAAGCACTATCCTCTTTTCTAGTGAGTCATGGTTTCTCGTGATATGGCCAAAGTGTGACAGCCTCTGTTTAGTCATCTTGGTTTCTCTCTCATTTTTGCTCATGACACAGTTAAAGCAATCCAGTACTAATTTTAACTGTCATCATAGCTCCATTCTATGGAACCCTGGAAGTTGTAGGCTGTTATAATGCCCTGTTGTTTCTATTTTACAGCCAGGACCCATCCAGACAGGTCCAAAACCGGGACCAATCTCAGTTTTACCCAAGGCGTCCAAACTATATTAATTTAAAAATAATTAAATACCTGGTAAGATCCCAAGGTCTCCTGGTGCATCATTTCCTCATGCCTTCCTGGTCTGAAGAGGAGCATTATGGCAGTCAGGTAAGTTTAGGGGAAATTTTTTTTTTGTAAAATCATCTTTATTAAAGTATTTCATAACAAACATACATGACATACGTACACTAACACGAGGGGTCTACTAATTTCATCAGTTTACAGTTTCCATCTGATGCTTCATTGGTAAAAGAAACAGTACAGACCCCTCGGGCACATAAAACAAAACGGAACAAACATAACATGAGTACTTCCAGCTTAACTGTCGCTCTACATAGCTTCTTGAGCCAGCTATGTCTCCGATCTTAACTATTTCTAAATCAAAAAGCCAGTCTACTACAAACATTAATCATCCTGTTCTTATAAAATCTAATAAAGTCTAAAGGTCTACATCCGGCCACCAATCATAGTTTTTGGTCTTTAAATTTTCAATTAATGAACTCCAGTCTGTTTTTTTTCTATTAGTCTCTTGCGCCCTCTTCTGAGTGAGGATGTCCATTTTCATTATTTCAAATATCTTCGAATACCAGTCATCTATATTCGGTACAGTCTGGTCTTTCCACAACCTCGCCACCGTTAATCTTGCTGCTGTAATGCAGTATATAAGTATTTTTTCATTATTAACATCTATATTGAAGTCTAACAACCCTAATAACAAATACTCTGGCTTCAGAGGGAACTTGATTTTCAAAATACTTTGTAGTTCTCTATGTACCTTCACCCAAAACGGATACACTTTATTACAATTCCACCAACAGTGATAAAAGCTTCCCCTTACCCTTTTACATTTCCAGCACCTGATATCATAATTTTTTGCATATTTTGCAATCCTGGTTGGCGTCAGGTACCATCTATAGAAAATCTTTATATTATTTTCCTTTAATTCGTACGCATACGTATATCTCCAATGCACGTTCCATACCCGTTCCCACCTTTCTAAGGGGATTTCGTGACCGAAATCTTGAGCCCACCTTACCATAGCGATTTTTATAGTCTCCTGCTCAGTTTGAATTTCCAATTTTTTTTATATAGAATTGTAATTTTATTTTGTTTTTTCTCTAGGATTTTATCCCAAAGTGTCTTTTGGCTTTCAAATCCTCTCAGTTTATCTATGTTGTACACATCTCTAATTTGTAGATAATTAAGCCAATTCATTGTCCCATCTAGCTCCTTTAATTCCGTGAAGTCTTTCAAGACCCATTCTTTACCCGCCTTTTTAAGGATGTTCTCGTACCTAAGCCATGTACTCCTCCCATATTTCCTTCTAAAGAAGGCTTCCTGGGGCGAGAGCCATAGGGGTGTTTTATTCATTATAATATCTTTATATTTCAGCCAAACCTTGATGAGTGCTTTTCTTATGCAATGATTCCTAAAATTACTTTCAATTTTTACCCTGTCGTACCAGATGTAACTGTGCCATCCGACCCTAAGGTCGTGGCCCTCCAGCAGTAAAGTACTCTCGTTTTTCAGTGAAGTCCATACTGTTACCCAGTCAAGTGCACACGCCTAAAAATAAAGTTTGAGGTCCGGTACTCCAAGGCCCCCTCTTCTTCCTTCATCTATCATATTGGTCCATCTAATTCTGGGTTTTTTGCCCCTCCATATAAATCGTGATAAGTCTTTCCTCCAGTTTTTAAATAAATTATCGTTTGTGAGGATTGGGAGATTCTGGAATAAAAATAACATTTTTGGCAGGATATTCATTTTAATTAGGGAGATTCTCCCAAGCATTGATAAATTTAAATGTTTCCATTTGTCCAATTTCCTTTTAATCTCTTTCCATTTGTTAGTATAGTTGTTTTTTATTAAATTTGTCGTGTTCGGGGATATTATTATACCTAGGTATTTGACTTTGTTAGGGCATTCTACTCCTGTCATTGTTTTTATCTGTTCTTTCTCATTTCTATCTATGTTTTTTGTTAACATCTTAGTTTTATTTGTGTTCATCCTAAAGCCCATTAGTGCCCCGAATTGATCTATCTTTTTTATCCATTTACTAATGTTCTCTTTCGGATCTTCAATAATGCAAACCAAGTCGTCCGCATATGCTCTAACTTTTAAATTATTTTTCTTGATTCTTAGACCCTTGAGCTCCTCGTCCTCTCTGATGGTAATCAATAACACCTCCAGGGCCAAAATAAACAGTAAGGGTGATAGTGGGCAGCCTTGCCTTGTGCCTTTATTAATGGGGAAGGACCCTGTTTCTTTTCCATTAACCACAATTCTTGCCTCTTGACTGGTATATATTGCTTTTATCGCGTTATGGAAGTTAAACCCCATATCCATTTCTTTAATCATCAACAGGAGAAAGTCCCAGTTTACCCTGTCGAATGCCTTCTCGGCATCGACAAAAAGCAGGGCTGCCTTTTTCTGGATGTTAATACTATAATACTCGATGGCATCGATTAGGGTTCTCACATTTTCTTTAGCCTGCCTGCCCGGTAAAAAACCTGTTTGATCCGGCTTAATCCATTCTGTTAGAAACCCTTTCAACCTATCCGCGAGGATGTTTGCGTATAATTTGTAATCTAAATTTAACAAAGAAATTGGCCGATAATTTTTAAGTTCATTTGTGGGTAGGTCCGGTTTAGGTATCACCGTGATGGTGGCACTTTTCCAAGAATCTGGTATCTCTCCTTTTGTCAACGCCGAATTCATAATATTGCAAAGGTGCGGGGATAGTTCTTCCGCGAATACTTTATAGTATTTGGCAGATAGGCCATCAGGGCCCGGGGCTTTATTGCACTTCATATGTTTTATTGCCTTCAGCACTTCCTGTTTCGTAATTAGTCTATTAAGGTTTTCTCTTTGACTCTCCGTTATTTTTGGTAGTGACCTGTCACTTAAATATTTTTGGACTTTTTCTTTTTTGATATTGTCTGAGGCATATAAAGATTTATAAAATTTTTGAAATTCATTTCTTATTTTCTCATCTTTATTATATGTCTTCCCCTTTTCTAGGATTTGAACAATATAGTTTTGTTGTTTCTTCTCTCTGATTTTGGACGCTAGCCACTTACCCGGTTTATTCGCATTCTGGAAGTGTTGTTGTTTAAGATATTTTAGGTTGTTATTTATTTTTTCCAGGTCTAGTATCTCCTTTTGCTTTAGCAGGGCGTTTAGAGTACTGCTTAGTTCCTTATTATTTGGTGCCAATTTCAGTTGGGTTTCGGCTTTCGCTATTTTTCCCCTCAAGTCTTTATCTGCCTTATCCCTGTTTCTATTTCTAATAATACTTTGCTGAATAAAGTGGCCTCTTATAACAGCCTTAGAGGCATCCCAGACTATTTTTTCAGAGGTACCTTGGTCTAGGTTCAATTGGAAATATTCAACAAGAGTTTCTTTATACCTTTGCACCTGATCTTCCTTTCTTAGGAGCTCTTCATTCAGTCTCCACCTCCTCTGCTGGTTTGTCTGTCCTAATTTAAGTTCAAGAAAAGAGTGGTCAGAATGTATCTTCGGCGTTATATCTATGGATCGTATTTTTGTTATTAGATTTTTGGTGGCCCAAGCCATATCTATACGTGACCACGTCTTGAATCTATTTGAGTAGCAGGTATAATCTCTACAACCTGGGTTTTTCTCCCTCCAGATATCCTTAATATCTAAGTCATTCAGAGTTTCCATTACTTCCTTAGGAAGTTGCCCTGATCCTTTAATTTTCCTGTTTTTACTTGTTTTGGACCTGTCCAACTCGTTCTTCACGACTCCATTAAAATCCCCCAAGATAATCAGATCGTCAAAGGAAACATTAACAATAGCTTTTTTTAGATCTCTAAAAAATTTCACTTTAGGGCCATTTGGCGCATAGATGTTACACAATAAAATAATTTTGCTTTCCCATCGTAATTTGATTCCAATCATTCTGCCCTCCTTATCTTTGAAGGACAAGGAGGGGTTCAGCGAATCCTTAGCATAAATCACTACCCCTCTATGCTTTTTTTGGGGATGATGAATGGAACATCTTGCCCAATCTATCCTGCACCATATGACCTGCATCGCACTCCTTAATGTGGGTCTCTTGTAGGGCCACTACATCCACTCTTTTTGTGTGGAGGTGGTTGAACACTCTTTTTCTCTTAAATTGGCTGTTAAGCCCATTTACATTATTAGAAATAAATTTAATTTCCATAGTCAAATTTTCTTAACTCTTTATCTTTACGCGCCCTTGTCTGCATAGTCCACTCCAAGGGGTCCATCGGTCTCCTCCTCCCGTTTTTTTGGTGAATTTCTCCTTCCTCCTCTTCTTCCTCCTCACCATGTTCTGATGTCTCCTGCCCTTCTTTATTTCCCTGTCTCTCCCTTTTTTCCGGGGAGAACTTTCCTTTCTTTAAGTCACTCAGGAACTGTTTTGCTTTGTCTTCAGACGTGATCCAGTGCCTGTCACCACGCACTGTTAACATCAGGCCCTCTTTTTTTCCCATCTGAACTTAATATTTAATTTCTTTAGTTCATCAGTCAGGAAAAAATATTTTTTCCTTTTCGCTAGAATTGATGATGGGATTTCTTTCATTATTATGATTTTCCTTTTATTGTAGTAGACCGGACTCAGCGCGTTCTCTTTCAAAACCTCATCTCTCGTCTTTTTTCTGTTAAAGAAGACCAGGACATCTCGGATCGCGTTATTCTTTCTGGAGAAGTTTGTGGAAATTCGGAACACCCTGTCCAATTCTTTTTCCGTGTCCTCTGCCGATAGTTGAAGGAGCTTAGCTATAATGTCCGTCATGATGCCTCTTAAGTCCTCCCTCTCGTCTTCGTCCACGTTTCTGAAACGGAGTTGAGACTCCTTCTCTTTGTAATCCGCCAGTTCCTGCTGTTCTACCAGCCTTTTGTTAATTTGTTCCAGGTTCTCGATTTTCTTTTTGAGGGTTTTCTCAAGAAGATCTTGTGAACTTCCGGTCAGCGCTAATGGTGACCAGTCGCACTCACAGCTGCTCTGTGAGTGACATGACGCCCGGAGCCAGATAGAGCCGCTTTAAGGCTCCACCAAGCATCAGGTTTTGATGCAAGGATTGCGAATCCCATAGTCCATCAACTGGAGGACGAAGAGGTGTCCCCCTCGCGAGGGAGGCTCCGAACGAGCCAGGATTGATGACAAGGGGAGAGCAGGCTCCGGACTTGCCCAACAAGCCTCGGCTTGAAGATGGTCACCAGCGCTGGTTTTAAAAAGCAGATGTGAGTACCGAGAACAGATCCTTAAAAGAAAGAAGCTTAACTGGGCTCTAACAGCCGGTCAGAGAAAGATTTAACACAGAAAAGCGTCCTGACGCAAGACCGAGACTCAGAGGCCCCTCCAGTGTTGTGATTATAAATCTAACCTGGAAAGGGGAAATCAGGTCACCAAGAAGGAGGTGAATCGTGTCCTCGGCGTTCCCGGGGGGCGAAAAGAACTTACTGTGCCAGCTGCAGTCGGAAAGGCATCGAGGTGGCCTTGAAAAAGCTGAAGGCGCCATCTTCTCTGAGTGGGGAGGGCGATAAGGAGAGGAAGAAGGAGGAGGAGTAAACGCTTCACGCCTGATAAAACCAAGCGGACAAGCAGGGGAGGAAAGAAGAGAGGCGGAGACAGGCAAAGAAAGCCGGAGCGCTGACGCGGCGACGCGCTGACGCAATGGCGCATTGACGTAGACACACCCGCTGACGCAAGTACAGCCGCGGACGCAAGTACCCCCTCCCCCCCAGGCAACTAACCTGCGCAAAGTACGTATCTTAAGCAATTGACGGAGAGAAGCCAGAATCCCTCTAAGTAACTGACGGAAAGAAGCCAGAAAGCCTGGGTGGATAGCGGAGGAGAAGGGAATAGCAGGGAGAGAGGTGGAAAGAACTATAAGAGTGCTTGGTAACCAAGGAGGCAGTGTGCTTCGACTTACCCCCCCCCCCTCCTCTCTGAGGAAGAAGGTAATAGTGGTCTGGGATAATCTATACCCTTGAAGGACAATTGAAGGACAATTTATAATTTATTTACATCTTATAATTTAAAAGCAAAAATTGCAAAGATAGTGAATGAAATGGCGTATTACAAAGGTAAAGACCAAGGCAAAGAGACAATGAATAATAAAACGAGTATCCCCAGAAGAGAATCTGCGCAGAAGGAGCTATCCCTGCAGGATTTATTTGCAGAGATGCTCAAGATTTCAAAAAAACAAGACGATCTGGGGAACAAGCAGGAGGACCAAGAGCGGCTCTTAAGGAATCAAGAAAAGTTAATAAAAGATGAGATGGCGGACCTCAAAAAAGATCTGAGAACAGATATAGCAAATATGGAAAAGCGCATGGGATCCATGCAGGATGAAATAAAAGTGATACACCAGAAGGAAACAAACCTAGAGTCCAAACAAGATCTTCTTGAGTTTAGGGGAAATTTGAGGGCTTCATGGTGGCTGCATGCCATCTCGATTGTAATTGGGATGGTATGGAGCCACCCCTCCCCGCCTCCTGGGAAAGCCTGGGCATTTTTGTCCTAGTGGGAATGCAGTATGCTTTGGCACAGATTTTTAAAACCAGCTTTGGTACAGATTTTCATCTTACCTGAAAGCACCCTCAGATTTTAAATTGTTTTAATTCTGTTATTTATTATTGTTTTAAGATTAACCTTGTTGTATTTATTTATTTATGTAGTCTATATATGTTTTATCAGACTCTGCCTTTTGGGAAGCCACCTTAGGAGCCAGACCTGGAGAAAGGCAACACACTCAAAGCGACTAACTTCCAAGTAAGCAGGAATAGGATTTCCTCCTTAGCTTTTTAAATGTTTACCTGTATGTGTGTATGTGCCTTCAAGTTGCCAGTGAATTGATGGCAATCCCATGCATTTCATAGGGTTTTCTTAAGCAAGGAATTCTCAGGGGTAATTTTGCCAGTTCCTTCCTTTGAAACATAGTTGACAGCACCTGGTATTCATTGGCTGTCTCACATCCAAGTAATAACCAGGGCTGACCCTGCTTAGCTTCCAAGATAAGACAAGATTTGGTGACTTTGGGGTTCTTAAAGTAAATTCTATTGCTCTTTGTCTAGAAGAATTAATTTCCTGATTACTCTGCATGGGATTTGAATTTAAGAGTCTCTATTGCAGAGAATCTAAGAAATATTATATGTGAGAACTCAGAATTTTGAATGACAGAATAATGAGAAATCATATAAATTTTTAGAGTTGCTCATATTCCACATAGTGTTCTTGCCCCATTCCCCTTCTAAGCACACATCTCAGGCTGGATGTACACTGTCATATGATCCAGTTTTTGGATCTAGATTGTCTGCTTTGATTATATGACTTCAAATTCCATTTGAGGAAGAACTAAATGCATTATAATTGTAGGTTCTGAGTGTGTGAAATGTATGTTTTACAATGCTGGAGCAATGTGGTAATGAATAAATCATTGGACATTTGAGAATATAAAGTAGGAAAAACCACCTTACAATCTTCTTTTCTTCTTAATTTGATTTGGTTCATGGCTTTCTCTTTTCCTGCTCTCTCTTCTGATTACTTAGAGTGGCATGGACAAGCCATAATTTTGTTAAAATAGGCAAGAATCAGATTATATGCAACATGGCTGACCTACATATAGTGTACTAGGCCAAGAACTAGATGTGTCCTTACAATCTTCCTCTATTTTTTAATTTGTGTAAATTGCGATAAATAAGGCATGCTATTCTTTTTGCTCATTTCCATAGGTTTTCTCCAACTCTGTCAGCTTCCAATTAGCGTTGCCTCTGCCACCGAATGTGAGGATCTCCTCAATTCTCTTACTATGCCATCAAATGTGGAGGCCTTTTAGATGTTGCCATGGTTCCTGTCTGATAGTTCATTCCTCTGACATCCCTATCTAACATTACCACCCTCTACTGACTTTATTCCTTTTACATCCCTGACACCAGAGATGCCATATCTGAATTCAATCTTTTCAATCTGCAGTGTTTTCAAAAGCTCAAGTGTATAATTCAAAAATATTGATTTACTCAACAGAAATTGATCAAAATATCACAAATCACTTATGTAAAACATCTAACTTACACAAGCCCACTATTCCACTGTGGTTGTGTTACCATTTATACTGGTTACATACCAGGTTGAGCAGTGCACCTTTGATCCCACACCTGGGGTTGACTAGTGGCTACCCTCTACATGTCCCATACCGTCCCATGAGAACACTTAAATCTGAAGAGCGGAATCTTCTTGCCATGCCCAATGTCAAACAATACCACCTAACATCAACACAGAGAAGGGCATTCTCTATCATCACCCCAGTTCTCTGGAATGCACTACCTCCAGAGGTTCGGGCCTTGCGCAACCTGTTGGCTTTTCGGAAGGCCTGCAAGTCCGTCCTATTCCAGCAGGCTTTTGAGTTGTAATGTGCTACCTCCTAAGACTTGGGTTATCTCTTAGGAATTGTTTTATTCTTGTGGTTTTATTGCTGTTGTAGATTTGTTGTTTTATTGTGGTGCTTGATGTAAGCCACCCCGAGCTGGTTGGGAGTGGCGGCCAATAAATCTAACAAATAATAATAATAATGCGATCCACAGATCATCAACATGGTGATCTTAGTATTAGTGACATCAAATAGAGCCCTGCACATTCCTGAAGTAGATTCCTGGAGGGCCTTCTCTGTGGTGGGCGCCTATTGCAACTAGAGCTTGAACCGGACCCTGAGTAAACCAATACACAGTTTCTGTGGTTAAATGCTTTATTGAGAATAAATGAAAGAAGCAAAAGGCAAAATAGAACTCCGCTAGGCTGTGCCCAATCCCTGATCCAGGCACCCCAAAAGGCTTGAAATAGTTCCAAGTGAAGCAACGTAAAATGCCGCAAATGGCTAGTCCTGAAAAGTCTCTTGATCAAAGCTTAGTAAATATAGGATAGTTCCACTAGAAGACCACCGTGGCCCAACACAGTTCCAAAGACAAGGCAAAGAAATCAAAAGTTGACTCGAGATGCGGAGCCCTCTCTGGACCCAGCTTTTAAGGGCCCCGATGACGCTGCTCCCGAATACGCTGACTGCGGCGCACAACTTTCCCAGGATCGGCTGGGAAGGTTTCGGTTCCCACCGCTTCTTGGCCGCATTGGAATGTGTCCTCATTAGAGCAAACACCTGGAGTTTGGGGAGTATTGCTAGTCTCATGAATCTCAGCTGGCTTATCAGCGCGAGAACTAACAGGGATGCGCCTGGCCTTGGAGGTTTGAAGTTCACTTGGAGTTGACTGCAGAGGCCTGCTTTCAGGCCTCTTTGAATCCAGAGCTGTAACATGGCGTTGCTCAGGTTTGGGCTTGGAAAGTGTCTGGGGTGTGACAACCCCTGACTCTGGAACTCACTCCCTAAGGATATCAGACAGGCCCCCACATTGGCAGTTTTTAGGAGGAGCTTGAAACGTGGCTGTTCAAATGTGCCTTCCTGGAATAAACTTTATTTATACCCCACCCCATCTCCCAGAAGAGAGTCGGGGCGGCTTACATGAAGCCAAGCCCACAACACATAGTAAAATAACACAACAGCAAATAAAACAATACAATCACTATAACTTATAAAAAGCAATAAACAACAACAATACAATTTAAAACCATTATGGCTGGGCAAGATGTAAATTATTAAAATTATTTAAAATAAATAACACTGGGTGTGAACAGGGGTAGAATGTGTAACATAGGAGGGGTTTTTAAAGAAAATAATGTGGAGCAGAACCCAACTGGTGATTAAAGTGCTTCTGAGGACATTTTGCAAAGGTTGATCAGAGCAGGGTGTTATTTACTTTAATAATAATAATAATAATTCAACGGGTTGCACATAATGTAAGATTCCTACTTCTTGCAAGTAGTGTAAGGCTCTCCTGTCACTATTACTAATACCTGGGTGTGAATTGTATCTATTCAGTTACATGTTTTTCTTACAATTGGGGTGCAACATATACTCACCTGCCTACAAAACTGTGGATCCATTTCTTATTTCACAAATTTACTAAGGTCATGACAACTCCATATTTTGCATTCTTATCTTGACTCTAACCTTGCAGCAAACTATTTTTTAAAAAAAGAAGAGGGCTTTCATTTTCCTTTGATATTTGTACTGTCTTGCAAGCCTACTTCTTGCTTCCCTTTCTTCTCCCCTTTGTGGCAAAATAAGGATTCATTTTGCTTTTATCTAAATTAGGTTTTAGTGAAAAGCATGGTATGAAAATATTGGAGCCTTTGGTCTTTTTACAAACCTAGTTAGGATTCTCTTGCTTCAATTTTATTTTTCATAATGTACTGTAAAGCTACAGAACCACCTGAAGTCATAAAAAGCAGCTTAAAAAGGATAAAACAACCACAGTAACATTTCAGGGTATGTATTTCTCCATTTTGTTTTAATGAAGTTCCACACAAAGCATATGCCTTCTTTCCCTCATGCACCCTCTGTCCCTTTTGCAAGTTGATATAAAACTGAAGCAATTGCTAAATTCAAGGTGGGTATAAATGCTTTGTTAGATTTCTATGTCATCTTTCCTCTTTATTGTTCAAATCTGCATAACATATCTACCGATTAGACAGAGAAAAACACACATAGATATTTTTTGTGTGAAAATGTTCTACTTGCAAACCTGATTAACACAAAGCGCCATTTCTCTCACTGAAGTGGGATATTTAAATGACTAGAAATAAGAATAGCTTAACCACAGTGGTATAGTACCAACTGTGAGCAAACAGGACTTACAAAAAAACATTGTCGCATAGGGTATTCTGCTAACCTTTTTTCTGTCAGTCAGAAATCTCATCCTCCATAATGCCTTATTCCAATTCCCCTCCCACTGTTTCCCCATGGCTGCTGATCACCAACAGAATTCATTGGGATGTTGATATTCTCCCTTTAAGCATCTTCCTCACCTATTTTGGATTTTTTCCAAGTTTTCTGATACAGGTTTGGTTTTATTTTCACTTCTGGGCACTTCAACTTAAAAAGGCTATAGACAAGCTTGGGTGGGTTGAGAAAAGGACAAGGTCTGTATCTATACTGATCTATAATCCAGAGCTGATCCATCGTGTCCAACCCTGGATCAGCCCCAGGTATGGTCCAGAGAGTGACTCCCCTAACCCTGTGGAGGTGAGAGGGAGACCCTATTGCATGGAAACCTAACTGTCCCACCCACTCATGTTGCTGAAGTCATTCTAGCTCCTTATTATATTAGAGAAGAGGGGTAGATTACTGAAAAACTTGCCTTCCAGTGGCAGCATCCTGAGTGTTGTGATTGCACAGTGAGTGCCACCTGCATTGAAAACTTTGAGTTCTAAAAGTTTTGCACTGTTAAATTGTGTTTTTGCAGCCTGCAGAGTTTTGCAAAAGGTTTGGTTGCATTCATTGGTTCTTAGCACCTGCCAATCATCATTTGCAGAGCCCAGTTGAGTTTGTTCCATCCCTTTTCCCAGGGATCTGGGGAGCAAGCCATTTTACATTGCAGAGCTTTCCAGGACTTCTGCTGAAAGAACGTGTTTAGGAGGTTTGCCAGACCAAGCCCTTGGTCAGGCCATCTTTCAATACTAATATCTGATTTTCCTTGGAATTCATGCAGAAGGCTCAGCATATGGTCCTTGGAGCCCTGAGCTTTTAAAGGGAGGCAAAAAGCAATCTCCCAGAATAGAGAGACCACATCATTGCCTTCCACAGGCATCCATAGCCAGGGTGCGATGGCACAAGTGGAATTTGGCTAAAGATCTCCTCATCTGAAATACATTAATCTGGATATTGATGCTGAATATTAGTTTTGATTTTTGGAGTCGTGTAGGTCTTCAAAAAATAATCTGAGCTCTGTTTCTCGTTTAGAGATAGTAAGCGGATTCAAAACATTTTGAAAAAAATAGTTTTTGAAATGGCAATTCACATTTCTCATGTGTTGAGAAGCCTTTGCAGGAAGAATACTGGACCAATGACAATCTTGATAGGTCAGGACACATTCTGCACAAAATTAGTACATGGTGTTTGACATAGAAAATAGTGTTCTTGAACAAGAAACTGAAAAATTGTATGCAAATTATTTGTAGAATAATTCACAAACTGTGAATAGTTTTAAAAAATACTTTCTCTTAGTAAGAACAGATTGCTAAAATATTAATGCCTTCCTTTCAGAACAAACATAGAAAATTGTTATTTCTTATACCAATGTGTTGAATATCTCTTGCATGTTTTTGGCCCTTTTATATTCTAAATCTATTTCTTGTGCAACACAAATTTGCCTCTTCCTGTTCCTCCAGGAAATACTATTTTTATGCTCAACATACACACATTTCTACATCTTTAATTTTGTGGCATAGTTCTTGGTAAATCTGTTGATATTACAGGACTTTGCTGTACTATCAAGGAATATTACATTTCTTTTTAGGAAGAGTGTTATTGAAACACACAGGAAGAAGTATCATTTGTAAAGCAGGCTAAGGTAGCTGAAATCAATCAATAAGGTTTCAGGAAAAATTGTATTCTGATGCTTAATACCTAAATGTTACTGCTACAGCTTCCCATATTTTGAGAAAGGAAACGAGACACACTCAAAATAAAATAATAATAACAGGTTGGAAGTCTGTATGTCTGTATGTTTCCCATAACTCCCCATCGTTCGTTGGAATCTGGAGTATTGGATGAAGGATTCAGATTTTGGTGAATACAATTGTGCTGGTTGGAGTTGACTTCCATGGCCTCTCCTATGCCAATTTTACAGAGAGAATTGGAAAAAAACTTACTAAATGAATCAAGCTTGTACTGGACAAATCCTACAAAATAAGGTGAGTAGGATATGAAGGTCTGCTTCAGATGGCCAGCTATTTGTGCTTAAACTGGGAGCAAACAGTGATTCAAGCTTCATAGTGATTCCCATTACAGTCTGGTTCTCATAAAAGAGCAGCTTTGTTTTAGAGGGCTTTGAAATTCAAGGTGATATTTACATGGATGATGTCACTGGAGAGAGAGAGAGAGAGAGAGAGAGAGAGACGCATGCATGCTCTGGTATTTCCTAGTGAACATTCCTCAGTTTTGTTTAAGCATTAATTCAGATTTCAGAAGTTCAACTCTCCCTCCATCTTCTTGCTTCCTTTATAGAATAATGATTAATTTCAGGTTACCATAGTGCACTGTAATGTCTGCAGAATGAATATAAATGTGATCCCTTTAAAATTCAACAGCCTGTTTGTACAACCTAGTGGGAAGAAATGAGAAATGCAGCCTCTCTTACCCCAGTAGAATATATATATATATATATATATATATATATATATATATATATATATATAAAAATTTGCTCATTTGCATTCAACAGCAGATTTTTGCAAATACCGTAAGGGAATATCTTCTCTGGATTATTGTGAATCATGGATCAATTTTGGAAAATAAATTTAAGAAATTAAAATATTTTATATTTGAAAAACAATATAGGCTTCCTTATTTAGCTCAGAAAACATACAGCATAGATCAAAAGCAATGTCTGTGTTTATTCTAATATTTAAAATCTCTTACTGATAGAAGTGAAGCAATGATGAAGTGTTAAGTTGACTTCCTGTTTTTCCTAGATGTATACAATCCATTTAAATAAGGCTTCAAAAGGAAACTGGTCTTTATGAATTCTGAGATTGATACATTCCATACACCCCAATCTAACAACTGGAAACAGTTTTATTTTGACTGCAACTCTCTGAATTTTTCAGCTCACATGCTCACTGGTCATCTTGACTGGTAGGTTCTCGAATTAAACAGTGACTTTGCAAAGATGACTAAGCTGATGTGTAGTTAGTTTTCATACTCCCTACATTTTCTGATATAGTCATTTGGCTCAAAAAAGTGTCTTCTTTTTAACATAACTTTTAAATAAAGAAATGTGTGTTTGTGAGATAGGAGATGGATTTATAAATATTTGTTGAAAAAATACGTTTAAATGCAAATTTTATGTAGATTCTAAAAGAAAACTTCATGGTTAAATATGAACACATGTAAAAAATAAAGTGGACTGGAAAACTGAATTGTTTTTCTTAATCATAATGCTTTCATAGTCCAAACATAGCAGTGCATTCATAATACAACTCTAGCAAGTTTTTGTAACAGAGCATTGCTTTAAGCATCATACGGCAATTGGAATCAGTGCCTTCTACCATAAATACATTAAAACTCTTAAAAAGAGTAGGGAAGCAACTGTATACACACTGGGATTTAATCCACATCCTTATAAAAAATCAAGTCTTCTGTTTGGACAACATGAATAATGAACAATTAAATGACTGCACATTACTCAGAATCTATTGATGCCTGAAGAACATAAGGAACCTGCGCTCTGTTTTATCCAGCATATAACAGAAGGACATCAGCTGATAGATGCTCATGGCCAGCTGTAGTCCATTTGCCAGCTACATATGTTTCTGGACCAAAATAATAAAAACATAATACTCTGTGTTTGGATCATTTCTTTTGTTCATTCCAACTTCTAATTGGTCTGATGGCTGCAATGGTGAACAATGCCAATATCTAGAGATAAATATATTAGACCTGTTCTGATATCAATGCATTAGCTAACAATAAATATCAGTATACAAATCTCTATACAATCAAAGCTCAAATATGTAGAGTACTATCTACACGAGTAGCCCAGATTTAATGCTGATCTAGGACATTTTGCTCTAGGACAGTGTGTTCACAGCTGGCATCCTGAGTGTCGTTACCACACTATCATTCAGGTTTCAGTGGAAAGTGTATGTATTTTTTTGAGCTTATGCTATTTCAATGCATTGAGACATTCTATTGAGACATAGTTCAAAAACCTTGGGTTTTGTACAAAAACAAAATTTCTGTGAAAAAAATAGAGGATTCAGTGCAAAACACTTGAACATGCAGACTTTCTAAAATTGATTTAGGTTTTTAACAAAACACTTTTTATGCAAATGTTTTCTAAATTATATATAATTGTACTCCAAAATAGAACTTCAATCATACAAAATTCAATAATATCACCTATCATTAATACATCTTCTGGAACTATTCAGTCTTGAATTAAGTGTGAAATCAGCAATGATTTGCATTCTTAATTCATATATTTGTATTTTGAAATTTAAAATAATGTAGATGTGCATTTTTCCATTTGCTGTCACACGCCCTAGCATTTACTAAAAGAAGGGCAGCAATATGAATCAAATTTACCACCATCAGCATGGTTACCATTGGCATCCTTCTCCCTTATATACATGGGCTCTTCCAAAGTTTTGATGAATTTGTGGATGTTGGACCCAAGGCCAGACTTGTGCTCATATCTGGCTGATCCATATTGTTTAAATATGTTTAAAGTGATGGGGGCAACTTGGAATCTCAGCCTATAGAGTCCAGTGTGTATAATGCAAGATTTCAGCTGAGAGAAGTGTATGTGTATGTGTGGGGACAACTAGCAAAACCGTCTAGAGTATTTCTTCTTTAAGAAAAACCTGTGGAATTACTTGAAGTCAACTCTGAATCTCCCGGATACTTGTGGTCATTAAATAGCCATAGAAAGGGGAGGAGAAGAAGGGAAGCAAACGAACAGAGGGGAATGCTTCATGTCCCCACTGCAAAAGTGTAATGTGTGTATCTATGTGATAGGGTGGTGTATATACATCTACAGTATATCTTAATTGTTTTTCCCAAATGATTCTATATAGTCTATCTTTTAACCAAATAACCCCTTCTTGCCACTAACAACCAATGCATAACAAAACAGTTTTTTTTAAAAAAAAAACAGATTTTTCTATTTATATATTTATTTATTTACAGTATGTATATTTTGCCCTTCGGACACCACAGGGGACTCAGGGCGGATTACAGTGCACATATACATGGAAAACATTAACTGCCATAGACACACAACATATATAGACAAACACAGAAGCAATTTATGCTTCATGGGGGTATGCTCGAATTCTGGCCACCGGGGGAGCTGTTGCTTCACGATCCACTTGTGTTGAGTCCTTGATGGTGTAGCAACCCAGTTCTCTTTTGTGCCTGGGGGCCAGGGGGCAGCACCGGGGGTCCCACTTGCATTAGAACCAGCCGCAGCTGAGGAGGAAATGGAGGAAGGGGTTAATGAGCTAGCTGGACCTTCCTCTCCCACAGAGAGCTTGGCCTGGGATGATGGATGGCCAGATGGCTATGAGAACTGGGAAGGTCAGGCTGACTCAGAAAGTGCTGATAGCGATGATTGTTATGAGAAACCGGGTGGGTACGGATCACAGGAGAGAATTTGGGAAAACATGGGCGATGAGGCCATGGAAGCAGAAAGGGAGTTTGACTCTCATGAAGATAGCGAGCCAGGTGCTGGGAGGCAAGGACGGAGTTTCAATAGGCGACGGAGCATTGAGTCCAGCAGGAGGGATTGGCACCGCAGCCTAGAGCGCCAGAGAAGCGCTAGATCCCGTAGCACAGATTACCGCAGAAGCCTAGAGCGTCGGGGGGCCTGCCAAAGGGTTTAAGTATAGGATCCGTGGGAAAGGATCCTCAGTAGCTCGGCCACTTCTAACCTAAGCGAAGTGAAGCGAGCGAAGGACCACAGAGCCAAGTTGCAGGCTCGTGCCTTGCCAAGTAGTTTCTTGGACTCTGTTTGAACTTTGCCTTGTTCCTTGATCCGCTTGGTTTTGCGGAGCTTTTGCCAGGCCTTTTGCCAAGACCTTTGCCTTTGGATTGATACAATTGCCAAGACCTTTGCCTTTGGATTGTTACTACGGACTATTTACTCTTGGACTGACTTTTCTATATTTGATGGACAATTACCTTTTCACCTGTTCTTTATTATTCAATAAATAGTTAGCTGATTACCATCTCTGTGTGTGTGATTAAGGGGCCGGCCGAGTCCTTGCATCGTGACAGTTGGCCGAGCTACTCCACGAACCCCTTTTTCACATCACGGGACGCTCTCGGAAACGAGGCCGGCAGGCCGGCGCAATGGCCCAATTGACCGACGCTCAAGTTGCAGCACTGCAGCAGGAACTGGGAGAACTACGGGCCAGGGCTGGCCGGCACCCTTCTGTGTCTACCCCGGCCCGGTTCGGGGGCAACCCGGCTCAAGTCAATGTGTTCATTGGACAATGTGAGATGTACCTGGAACTTCGGCCCACGGAGTTCGCCACTGAACGAGCCAAGGTGGGCTTCGTCTATACGCTGCTGGAAGGCACAGCAGCGGCATGGACGACCACGCAGATCAAGGCTGCATCCCCACAAGTGGCTACGTTGGCGGCGTTCCTGGAGGCTATCAAGACCACTTGAGGAGACCCAGTGAATACCGAGTTGGCGGAAAGGGAGCTGGATCGATTGTCAATGAGAGACATGCCTTTGTCACAGTACATCTCCCGATTCTGTGTGCAGGCCGCCCAAGTAGACTGGAACCCCGCCGCCTTGCGTTACCAGTACATGAAGGGCCTGTCGCCGGAGATGCAACAGGAAATCCTGCGAGGGGCTACTCGGCCTGCAGACCTGGAGGAGGCAATCACCGTGAGCATACGGGTGGAGGCTGGAATGCAGACCCGGAAGCGATGGGACAAAGGGTCCGGGGAGCGACCGGGGGTGCGTAAGGAAATGGGAGCCAGCCAGTTCTTGTTTCAGCAGTTCGCACCGGCTCCCCAGCCCTTGGATGAACCGGAACCCACGCAGCTTGGGCATGTGAGGCCAAAAGTAGACGCTGCCGAGAAAGCTCGATGCCAGCAGTTGAATTTGTGTTGGTACTGTGGGGGGGCTGGACACTTTTCTAGAGAATGCCCCCAGAAGCCACGCGGCAAGACTCCCCGGGCCTCTGCGGCGTTCGAGGGGCCCCAGGGGGCTGAAGAAGCTATCCAGACGGCGGGGGAAGGGGTCGGCCAAGTTTAAGAGGGTTCGCTAACTCGGCCGCAGTCACTGACCTTCCCCCAGAACCCCAGACTGGACAATTGTTTCTGGTGATGGTCTCCCTCTGGTCGCAAGAGAAGGGGCCGATGATGGTACACGCCATGATCGACTCGGGGGCCACCAACAATTTCATCGATGCAGACTATGCCAAGTCTGCCGGATTACAGTTTCATGATCTCAAAGAGCCCAAGGGCGTACAGACCATTGATGGGAGAAACCTGAAAGCAGGGGCCGTGACTCAATACACCGCCCCTACCAAGATGTGGACAGGCTCACACAAAGAGGACATTTCCTTCCTTGTAACCAAGTTGTCAGATTTCCCGGTGATTCTGGGAATTGTCTGGCTGACTCTTCATGATCCGCAAATCTCATGGGCCAAGAGACAGCTGTTGTTTTCCTCTGAACATTGCCAGGGACATTGCATGATGGCGCAGGCTTGTCAGGCCCAAGAGGTAGAACAAGCCGCCACGCTGCCCAAAAAATACGCAGGTTTTTGGGATGTGTTTAGCGAGAAGGAGGCGGAACGTTTACCCCCCCCCCCCATCGACCCTACGATTGTGCCATTGAGTTGGAGCCCGGAGCCCCTATCCCCCGTGGAAGACTCTACCCTCTCTCAGACCCTGCGCAGCAGGCTCTCCGAGAGTTTTTGGACGAGAATCTGCGAAAGGGATTTATCCGGCCTTCTCAGTCCCCAGCCAGGGCGCCAATCCTGTTTGTCAAGAAGAAATCGGGGGAGCTCCGACTTTGTAATGACTATCGGGAGCTCAACAAGATCACGATTCGAAACCGCTACACCCTGCCACTGATCCCAGAACTGTTAGAAAGAATGCGGGGCGCCAAGGTCTTCACCAAATTAGACCTCCGGGGTGCCTATAATCTGGTGCGGATTCGCCAAGGCGACGAATGGAAAACCGCATTCCAGACCAAGTGGGGAAGTTTTGAATACAGAGTTATGGGATTCGGTTTGTGCAACGCTCCCGCCTTTTTCCAAAATTTCATGAATGACATCTTTCGGGACCTGCTAGATCGTTATCTGGCACTGTATTTGGATGACCTGCTGATTTTTCTCCTGACCAGGCGACCCACGACCGCCATGTGAAGGAAGTGCTCCAGAGACTGAGAGACCACGGTCTCTATGCCAAGCTGGAGAAATGCGCGTTTGATCTCCGCGAGGTGGATTTCCTGGGCTACCGCATTTCTCCCACGGGCATAGCCATGGACGACACCAAGGTCCAAGCTGTGGCAGACTGGGCGGCCCCTGCCAGCAAAAAAGACATTCAAAGATTCCTGGGCTTTGCCAATTACTACAGAAAGTTCATTCCTGACTTTGCCAAGTGGGTTGACCCCATCACTCAGTGCTTGCGTGGAAAGGTGCCGTTCCGGTGGACACCGGAGGCAGACGTGGGGTTCCGGAAGTTGAAGCAGCTGTTCACCACGCAGCCGCTTCTGCAGCATCCCAACCCCCACACCCCTTTCATCATGCAAGCTGATGCCTCGGATGTAGCAGTGGGAGCGATCCTACTACAGCCGCAGGGGACTGACCTATTGCCCTGTGCCTACTACTCCCGGCAGCTGACGGCGCCGGAAAAGAACTATACCATTTGGGAGAAGGAGCTCCTGGCCATTAAGGTAGCTTTTGAGGTTTGGAGACATCTGCTTGAAGGGGCCAAGTTTCCGGTGGAAGTTCACACCGACCACCGGAACTTGGAGCACTTGAAGACCCAGCGCAAATTGAACCAGAGGCAACAGAGATGGTCCCTGTTCTTTGAGAGATTCAATTTCCGCATTCACTATGTGACCCCCAAGCAGACCAAACAAGCTGATGCGTTGTCTCGGAAGCCGGAGTATGTTCGCAGTGGAGAAGGGCTTCCCGAGGCACGGCTGCTCAAGGCGGAAAACTTTGCCGCCACTGGTGCCGCCCCGGTGCCGCCCCCGGTGGTCAACCCAGCCCCGGGGGACAAGAGACCGTTGAGTGACCGGATCCACGCTCGACAAAAGGGAGACCCTTGGGTGAAAGAACAGTTGACCAAAGGGGTACAATCCCCTTTCCAAGTGAAGGATGGGGTACTCTACCATCGCGAGTGTGTTTATGTTTCCCCTGGGCCCGAGAGAGAGGACATTTTCAGACTTTGCCATGATAGTCGGGCCGCGAGACACTTTGGACTGTTCAAGACTCTACAGTTGGTGCTGCGGGACTTCTGTTGGCTCAAAGTGCGGAGGGATGTGGAGGAGTACGTCAGCACTTGCCCTGTGTGCCAACGGGCCAAGAAAGCAGGGGGCAAGCCAGTCGGCTTGCTCCAGCCGCTCCCGACCCCTTCCGCGCCTTGGAAGATGATTTCGGCTGATTTCATCACCGACCTGCCCAAGTCCAAGGGGTTCACCACGATCCTGGTTGTGGTGGACTGTCTCACCAAGATGAGTCACTTCATCCCCTGTGTGGGGGTGCCTACTGCTAAAGAGACTGCCGATATGTTTGTGCAACATGTGTTTCGCTTGCATGGACTGCCTCAGAGTTTGGTGACGGATCGAGGCACCCAATTCACTTCCCAGTTCTGGCGGGCTGTTCAGAAGTTGCTGGGGATTGAAGCACGGATGTCTACGGCTCATCACCCCCAGACCGACGGGCAAACCAAAAGGGTTAATGCCACGTTGGAACAGTATCTGCGGTGCTATGTGAACTATCAGCAGAACAACTGGGTGTCCTTGTTGTCCTTGGCGGAGTTTGCCTACAACAATGCGACGCAGGAATCCATCAAAGAGACTCCTTTCTTTGCCAACTATGGACATCACCCTCGGTTCTACCCTCCTGTAGACCAGTCCGGAGATGTGCCAGTGGCGGAGGATTGGCTAGAGGAGCTGACTGCCATGCAGGAGATGCTGCGCTCTCAACTGGACCAGGCCAAAGCGGATTACAAGCGGATGGCTGAACGGCGGCGCCAAGGGGGTCCAGAGATCCAAGTCGGGGACAAAGTTTGGCTGTCTTCCAAGAATTTGCCTACGCAGAGACCTAGCCGCAAACTGGATGCAAGATTTTTGGGTCCCTACAAGGTATTGGAGAGTGTGGGGCCTGTTGCCTTCAAACTACAGCTTCCGGCGGACATGAAGATCCACCCGGTCTTCCACCGTTCCCTGTTGCGGCCGGCGAAGGGGGTGCGGCCTGATGTGATGCAGCCGCCGCCCCCTCCTGTGATGCGTGATGGGGAGGGGGAGTTCAAGGTCCAGGACATCCTGGATGCCCGCCTCAGATACCAGAAGCTGGAGTATTTGATCGACTGGTAAGGTTTTGGTCCGGAAGAGCGCTCTTGGACCCGGCTCGAGATGTTCACGCCCCGGACATTGTCGCCTGTTTTCACCGCAAGTACCCCGACAAGCCCAAGCCTCGAGGGAGGCCTCGGAGGGGCCCTGAGGGGGGGGGATAGTGTAGCAACCCAGTTTTCTTTTGTGCCTGGGGGCCAGGGGGCAGCACCGGGGGTCCCACTTGCATTAGAACCAGCCGCAGCTGAGGAGGAAATGGAGGAAGAGGTTAATGAGCTAGCTGGACCTTCCTCTCCCACAGAGAGCTTGGCCTGGGATGATGGATGGCCAGATGGCTATGAGAACTGGGAAGGTCAGGCTGACTCAGAAAGTGCTGATAGCGATGACTGTTATGAGAAACCGGGTGGGTACGGATCACAGGAGAGAATTTGGGAAAACATGGGCGATGAGGCCATGGAAGCAGAAAGGGAGTTTGACTCTCATGAAGATAGTGAGCCAGGTGCTGGGAGGCAAGGACGGAGTTTTCATAGGCAACGGAGCATTGAGTCCAGCAGGAGGGATTGGCACCGCAGCCTAGAGCGCCAGAGAAGTGCTAGATCCCGTAGCACAGATTACCGCAGAAGCCTAGAGTGTCGGGGCCCCCGCCAAGGGGTTTAAATATAGGATCCGTGGGAAAGGATCCTCAGTAGCTCAGCCACTTCTAACCTAAGCGAAGTGAAGTGAGCGAAGGACCACGGAGCCAAGTTGCAGGCTCGTGCCTTGCCAAGTAGTTTCTTGGACCCTGTTTGAACTTTGCCTTGTTCCTTGATCCGCTTGGTTTTGCGGAGCTTTTGCCAGGCCTTTTGCCAAGACCTTTGCCATTGGATTGATACAATTGCCAAGACCTTTGCCTTTGGATTGTTACTACGGACTCTTTACTCTTGGACTGACTTTTCTATATTTGATGGACAATTACCTTTTCACCTGTTCTTTATTATTCAATAAATAGTTAGCTGATTACCGCCTCTGTGTGTGTGATTAAGGGGCCGGCCGAGTCCTTGCATCGTGACAGATGGATTACTTCCTCATTCTTTTGCCTGCTGCTGGAGATTTTTATGGCATAATAAATTAGTTAAAATAGCCTCCCCACATAAATGCTCCCTAAATTTCCTACTTTACTCATGCAACTGTCTTTCGGGCTGCAATGGTTGACGGCAAGCTAGAGCTTACTCCAACCCAGGTTGGCTTTGAACTCATGACCTTTCAGTCAGTGGTGATTTAAAGTAGTTGACTATTAGCCAACTGCGCCAGAGCCTGGTTCTATTAGTAGCATTCTTCTTTTCACTCTTATTTTCTGTCATCTGATAGTAAAGGAAAATTCCTAAATGATATCAACAATGCTAAATCTACAACATACATATATTGTATAATAATGGCCTAAATCTTTTCTTCTTTTCTTTATTAAGACAACCTCCACAATTCTAGGTATCTGCTTAGAGAAATTTTACATGGTAAGATAATGGTCCCATCGGTTTACATTAGAATCAAGGTTCCATTTTAAAACTTAATACTATCATCAATTCTCAAAATAAAAGCATGCCAGCAGTGCAGAACAAGGAAAATTGGAACAATATTTTACATGTATACGATATCTAAAAGTTTTGACAGAGACATCACAACATTTCCAAACTATAAAGTATAAAGATGGTCTTTAAGTCTTGTCTCACATGCCAAATCACATAGACCAAAAATGTGACAACTAGTATACGTAGGGCAGGTAATATTATTAGTCATAATAAGATAGCTGCCTCAGAAGATAATATTTTGGGTGTCTGAAAAGTCATATATAGGGTTTTCAAATTCAGCCCCAGCAGAATCCTGTAGGTACAGAGCAGCAGCTATGTGTTTTACCTCATTAATAACCATTACACTTGACCCTAACTCAGTGGTTCTCAACCTGTGAGTTCCCAGGTGTTTTGGCCTGCAACTCCCAGATATCCCAGCCAGTTTACCAGCTGTTAGGATTTCTGGGAGTTGAAGGCCAAAACATCTGGGGACCCACAGATTGAGAACTACTGCCTATGCTTTCAAATGCACTTTTAGGTTGCTCAACCATGTACTTTACGAATTCACACAGATGTTTCCATGTTCACCTGGAAGGTCTGAACTTCATAGTGAGATTGTTTCTTTCTTGGAGATTTGCTAGTTCCTTGTTTCTCATTTGTAAACATTTCTTAACGCCCATCTCCTTTTAAAAATTATTGAGATATTAATAATATTACAGCTATTAACTTAAACAATTAATTAGTTATACAGCTTATAGCTATTCCTTTTTTTAAATTGTGGGTTTTTTTTGGCATATTTGAAATTTAAGTGCTTTCTATTGAAACTTCAGTATTTTGTGTTTCTTAAACATTGTAGTCACTTTATGTTTCACCCAGAACAAGATTTCCACAACAAATATTAAACACCAACTCTGGTGTCTAGTCTTTAAAACAACATTTTCTAATATTATTTACAGTTTGATACTTATTCCATACAAAATGGCTTAGTAGTCTTCCAACACTATTCAGTCATAGGACACATGAATATGTACAGTGGGTCCTTGGTATCTGCTAGGGTTTGGTTCCAGGATCTTCCATGGTTACTATAATCCATGGACCCTAAACGTCCCATGATGTATAATGGCATACTCAAATTATTATATTTATTAATAACATTCTGGTGTTTCGTATATAAAATGAGAAAAACAAGATCTCTTTAAAAATATATATATTTTCAACTATGGATGGTTGAATCTATGCAAAAAAGAATCTGAGGATATGGAGGGGTGGCTATATTCATTTTGCAGAATACTATGAAAGCTACATTTTTAAAATTGCCAATTTGAAATAGCAGCAACTCTTTCATTTTTCACAATTTTAGTAAAATTCACCATTAATATTGGGATTCTGTGGATTCCTTTAAAGATATACAAAAACAAAAAAGTAGTGTATGATTAAGCAAAATGATAATGACTTGGGGGGGGGGGTGCAGTTTCCCAACCAATCTTGACTTAACTTTGCTAAACCATCACTACAAGTACATTGAGGCAATTTAAGGGCCAGGTGTCATATAAAATCTTCAGCACATTCCTACTATGTTAAATTGGCAGGAAATAAAATTACGATAATCTTGGATAATGACAAAATATAGTTAAACAATTTAGGGACTCCATCATTCTGCCAGAAGAGGCTCATGCGTCTCGTCATTTAATTCAAGGGAACAGTGGATGTATCATGATGAAGTTCGCTTTGACTGATTCATTTTAACCATGGAACTTCACATGGGAAAGGACTGTGATGAATTGTTACATTACATTTTTGATTAATGGCTACTTTCTATTTGGCATAATTATCAGGTGATGATTTCAGTGAAAAATGCTGGAAATGAAACTTCACTCCAGATAACAATACCCCTGTCTGGCAAGAAAAATTAGCTTCTGTTTCCCACATATTAGTGTGCAGCAAGGCCAATGGAGGGAAAACCTATGCTGTGTGAGTTTTGAAGGATAAGATGGATTTGAGAAAGTACCTGTCTAAATGAAGTTGTGGAAGAAGATTGTGATGAGGAATATAGGAAAACAGCCTTTCCCTTCCTTTATCATTTCCCACATTTTAATGCTATTTCTGAACTGGGATAAATTTTGGCTCATTGCAGCTATGGTTAGTCGAACTGTCATTTGCAAATCACAGGTTACACCTCATGCACTTACAGAGGGATTATTGTTTTTACAGTGGCATGCTTTGCTATGGAATACAAGGGAAACAAGACATATGATACATACATATATATAAGTTGACCCCATGTATAAATTGAGGGCAAGATGGGGGGCAAAAATTATGGATTTTGTTGTGACTCATGAATAAGTCAAGAGTCATTTCATGGAGAAGGAAAGCAGAAAGGTTGCTTTGTGGGACTAGATGCCCTCACCAGCATTTTCCTGCCCAGGCATTTAAAAGAAGGGTATGGCTCATTTTAGATTAAAGTTAAGGTACAATATTAACCCTTTTCATAACAAACAAAAAAGAACCACCTCCTTCTCTGAATAGAGTGGCAAAAGGTGAAAATAGAGTGGCAAAAGGAGAAAATAAAAGAAGCACCAAATCCTTATATTCGCTCACAACTCCTTCGAGGGAAACAGCCAAAGTACTGCCACAATTTCCCTTCCCAGCCATTCAAAAAGGCAAAACATGACACCACAGTAGAGAAACTAGTGCAGACTGGTGCTTCTTGTAGGTTTGCTTGGGACAGACTTCTCAACTTGGATGAGGAACTACTATTGAATACCAGGTACTAAAGTCTATTTTAGAGGAAGGAATTGAAAAAACTATTCCAAGTATTCTTTGCCTAAGAAAACCTTTGTCAGATCTGGGAAATCTGAGCTTGGAAGAAATTCAGGTTTCCAGCCTGCCATGGGGTGGTGCTGACCTTTGTCCCGGTTCTCCGGGAAGGAAAGTGACCTTTGCTCTAGTTACTGAAGGACTATGCTGAGTCAGTCTGGGAGTGATGTAACTTCCAGGTGTTCCAGAGGAAGTGAGGTAACCTCTTCTGGACTCGGACATTGGACAATGGACTATTAATGCTGACTCAGAGACTAATGAGGTCACATCCCTTTGGACTATGGGATTTGCTGATTCACCCGGATATGGTGCAACCCTGCCTGGATATTGCATGTGCAAGGGGAGGGGGTTCGGGTATAAAAGGTGTGTTTGGGTGGCGGGACGGTGCTTTAGCTTTACAAGTGTTGTACCTGCAATAAAATCGTGTTGGACCGTGCTTCTACCTACGCGTGATCCTTACCGACATTGAAGCGTCATTACAACCTTATGAAAGTCATGATCACACAATAGGCATATAGGTGACTTGAAGAAATATGCATGCGCACACACGTGCACACACACACACAGGTTGTCATGCTCCAGTATTGACAAAGCATATACCTGAAAGACCCTTATGTTTTTTTCTTAATTCTTTGAAGCATTGTGGCCATCTGCATCTTTCTGCATCTCTTTTTATTCTGTCTTAATCCTATAACTGTGTATAACTGTGCTTAAATATGTTGGTTTTCATATCAATCATCATGACATCAGAGGAAATGGACTGATAGGCATGAAAGCACATGTTAAAATAAATTAGGCCCAAAGGTGCACCCTTATGTGCCCCCTTTTAATACTAAATTAAAGGTAATTGAATTAAAAGCTTCTAATGTCTTTTTGGTTATACAAGAATTGATTAAAGAGAAATGTGAAGCTGACACTAAAGTTCCCCTATTTATTGTTAAATATAAACTAGGCCAATTCTCTTAATTCTTATTCACCATGTTGCTTTCAGTAGTTTGAAAACCAGTATAGTTTGCTTGCATATATTTATTTATTTATTTATTTATTTCTATGCTGCTTTTCTCCCCAAATGGGACTCTTACTGGCAAAAACACAGAAAAATAAATCTAATAAAAATTATTTTAAAAAATAAAAGACCCACTATGCACCTAATAAATAGTCTATAAAACACAATTTAAACATTCAATAGATTATAAAACCATCTAATCTCAATTCCTTTAGGCCGTAGTCAAGTCCAAATTGTCGGGGGTCCACTAATTCACATATTTCACAAATGAAGCAGATGTTTAAAAATACTACTCTTCTCCTTCAGGGAAGGCCTGCTTCCATAGGAAGTTCTTAACTTGCTTCCTAAATGAATGGAAGGAGGGAGCCAGTCTAATCTCCTTGGGAAGGGAGTTCCAGAGCCACTGAAAAGGCCCTCTCTCTGTCATTCCCACCAATCACACTTGAGACGGTGGCGGGACCAAGAGAAGGGCCTCTCCTGAGAACCTCAGGGCTTGAGTGGGTTCATAGGAGGAGAGGTGGTCTGCTAAGTAGGCTGGTCCAAAAACCATTTAATCACAGAAATGATGAAAAAGAGGCTGTATTAAGTGCAGATAAAGAAAGTAGACAAGTTTCAGGCAGTGTGTTTTTGTACAATTTTCTCTGCTTAAATCTTCCTTTCTTTCATTATATAATAAATGTATCTGCTTTGTAACAACCAAGGAAGGGAGAAGGCTTTCTGCCTGTTTAAATGGCATTAGTGTTAATATTTTTAACAATCTGTATGGCAATAATCATAAAGCTGTAATCAGAATAAAATCTGTAGCACTACTTGTGGCTTAGCATTAGTAAGAGAATTAATGCACAAGTCACCCCTGAATCCTTGGCACATTCAGAGTCCAGCAATCTATTCTGTGGCCAGCTACTGGAGTCATAGCAAATTGAGAGAATTAGAAGATATTTTCCCTAAATGGCAAGCTAAACATTTTGATTACACTGCATAAACCACCATGTGATCCAAAATGACACTATAGCACAAGGAGTGAACTCTTTCCCACTTCTTTTTGCAAATGAAAACTGTGAGTAACACTGCTATCTTCTCTCATACCAGCTTTCCTTCTATAAAAATAACATCAGGGAGACTGGGGTGGAGATGGAAATGAATCCACCTTTATCATGACAGGATCCAGATAGTTTTGCAGATGCATTTTAAATTTAAACCTACACAAATACCATTACACATTTAATGCAATGTCTAACTGGATCCTGTTCTCCATCATATTTCCAGTTGTTCAATGATTCTGGTATCTTTCCATTTTGCCAGTTCCCTTTTATAGTAATGCAAACAGCATGTAGATTCAAATAATGTTATTGGGTAAACAGCTTTCCAGAAAAAATGATTGATTATTTCTCCTAGGACCACAACTATGCTAACCTTCTGGCTTGTATCCACACTACAGAATTATAGCAATTTGATATCACATTAACTATCATGGCTCAGTGCTATAGAAATCTGGATTTTTCCATTTTTTGAGATATTTATCCTTTAATGTCAGAAATGTCTAGTGCCACAACAAGTTACAAATCCTAGTGATGCCAAGCTGCTATAATTCTGCTATGCTGATGTTTTTTTTAGATCTCTACAGTAAAAATTATAATATGTTTAGCACATATTTATAAGAGTTGCTCCTTAAGATGGCAAAATATATTTGTGTGTCCCATCATATGATTTTATTTCCCAGTGGTATATCTTGCACTTAAAAATTTCCAAGCTCAGACCAGGAGATTCTCTCTCTATTCACAAACTATCTAAGGATGTGACAAAAATAAAAGAAATTATCAAATCTTAGGATGAACACCAGGGTAATTACTTCAGATCTTATTTTACCTTGCTTAATCAAACATAAAAGTTTAAATGTCGCATACAGTCTGTAATGGACTTAATTTCATAACAATTACCTGACTAAACCACTCAGGCAGTAGATTATTATTTTTTATTAAAAACCCGAACAAGCATATATTTGGCACAAATTCAAATGGTTAAGGACTACAGAAAATTATTTAACATTCTAGACTGGAAGGCGCACTTTAATTTGGTGGGGGAGATAGCCACTTTGCATATAAATATTCATGATGAACATTGTCAAAAGAAAATAATTGGTTTTAGTTGGGTATTCTTAGCCTAAAGGAGGAATAAAAATGTAGGTCCTCAAAGAAAAGAGGGAGAAAGAAGAAATGTCAAATGAGAGGTATTAAAATATTATAGATTTGATAGATTCTAATATGCTATGTGTTTCATGAAGCTCTAGAAGGACTAAATAGTGTTTAAAGCTATACACACACATTGTTAGAAGTCTAGTACATGTTGATCCAGTTAAATAGCACATGTTCATGCTTCCTTGGTAGATAGGCGATTGCCAGAACAGATGGACATTTAAAAAATAACCAAATTATCTCCAGGCTCACAATTTTGTCACATCAAAATTGTCTTACTTTATAGTACTTTTTTTCATTGATTCTCTGTTCAAATGCTCTTTCTGCCTACTCCCACCCAAAATATGCAGTGTCTTCATTTATTCCTTCTATGCAATCTTTCTATCGACAGAGTGCTATCCCAGTCCTGAAATCAGAAAGTAACACAGATGAAGAGATTGGAGAGACATGCACAAGAAGTGGAAAAAGGGAGAAATCACCAAAGAAGAATTCAAACAAATTGCCAACTCCCGTAGGGAAATGGTCCACAAGGCTAAGCACAAAACAAGCTCAGGCTTGCCAAGGACATTAAAAACAATAAAAATGGCTTCTTTTCTTATGTCAATAGAAAAAGGAAGAACAAGGAGGTGATAGTATCTATTCTGTGAAAGTATTATGTTTTGTGTATTAGATGAAATGTAAATGAGGTGCAATGTATGATGCAATGTATGTATGATACAATCTATGTGCCTGGATTTCATCAGCCTACTAGTGACTGTGAAGAACTGGAGTCTGGGTGCTAAAAGAGTTAAAGAGAGAGATGATGCAAGACTCTGTGATCAGTATATGTAAGAGGCTCCAAGCCAGCTTCTCCCTTCCCATGTGGCTGATGTTAAGTGTTGGATGTCTCTGCAATTTGTCTGTGCCAGTAAAGCTGTTTGTACTCATTCTGGGTCTGCAGAAGTATTTTCTTCCACACAGCTAAAGAGCTCAATATTCTGACATATTCAAGGAGAAGATGGGGCAATGCTGACAGGGGATAAGGAAAAGGCAGAACTACTTAATGCCTTCTTTGCTTAAGTCTTCTCACAAAAAGAAAGTCATCTTCAACCTCAGCAAGATGGAGTGGATGAGGGATTAGAGAACATCCAACCCTAAATTGGGAAACAAGTCGTCCAGGAATACCAGGCTGCTCTAAATGAGTTCAAGTCCCCAGGGCCAGATCAACTACACACAAAAGTATTGAAGGAACTAGCGGAAGTCATCTTGGAACTATTGGCAATCATCTTTGAAAGTTCTTGGAGAATGAAGGAGGGACAATATGGTCCCAATCTTCAAGAAGGGAAAAAAGGATGACCCAAACAATTACCGTCCGGTCAGCCTCACGTTGATACCAGACAAGATTCTGGAAAAGATTGTTACGGAAGCGGTCTGCAAACACTTAGAAACAAATGCGGTTATCGCTAATCTATGATTCTATGAGTGACCAAAGGAAAAAAGGAGAGAGAGAGGAAGAGATCAGATAAAAAAGGGAAGAGGCAAATCAGCAGTTCTGAGGAGGGAAAACAGAGGAGATCAAAAGACTGGAAAGAGAGGAAAGTAGAGGGATGGAGAGATCAAAGAAGGGAAGAAGGAAGGAAGTAGGAAGATTGGTAGTTAGCACTCTAATGCTGGGCGGGAGGAGATCAAGAGACTAGAGACTGGAGAGGGCATGGAGATTGATAGGCAGGTACCAAGTCATGACGGAACATAAATGACCAGAAGCATAATAATAAAACTCAGGGTCAAAAAATTTTGTTTCCTCCAAAAAGACTCACTCTTAAAGGAGGGATTACATACCTTGGAAAAAAGGAGTATGAATGCTCAAAACACATTGTGTTGGAAGTACTAATAAGTTTTAAGACTATTGGGAAGAACCATCTGCCTGCAGTAGTAGCTAATAGAGCACAACATAGTCTATATTTACCTTCCATTGTCTCAAGCATTTAAGGACTCATAGTAGCAAGATTTTTTTTTATAGATAATGGATTTTTAAAAAAATTCCATCCAATTCTTTCCACATATAAAGAACATGTTCCTGGACCAAATTGATAGTTTAGAATGTGAAGGGAATGCAGCAGTTTTTAATTGTCTTAGGATCCATCTACACTGCTATATAATGCAGTTTGAAACTGCATTACATGGTCAATGCAGACTCATATAATGCAGTTCAATGCAATTAAACAGTTTCAAACTGCATGATATGCCAGTGTAGAGATAGGCCCCTATTAGAAAAAGGGGGACAAATCAGGGCATGGCTATGCATATAGGGAGCCCTTTGCTGAGCCCATAATGTATTATGTGCATCTAACCATAATGTATTGGGCTATGTTTCATATGTTTGATTTCTAGCTCACAGTACCATGTCATTAATGATACAACAAACATCAGTAATCCCTGAAAATGACATCATTTTCTGTCTGAGGTAGCTGTTGCTTAATTCTCTATTCATTTTGCTGTATTAAAGAATCTCCATCTATACCCATATGCCAAGCAACAATGCATAAAGCATAGCTATTTATTACAGTGCTGTGTCATTTGTCACTTTTATAGAATTCACCATATTTTCCAGGCTATAAAATGAAATAAAATTATGCAGCAATGATGTATGCCATCATTACTTCTCATTTCCAGTGTTTGGATTATATTCACTTTCACAAAACAAGTGTGATTTATAAAGTGAATAAATAACAATAGCCTTCAACTGTATATATCTACCAAGGCTTCATTAGTGGTTGTAAGATTCCAGCGTGTTGCTCAAAGACCATACTTGCATTACATTAAATCAATCTACCTATAAGCAGGCTGTGTGAAAGAGAATTGAAGAAACCTGTGTGAAAGAGAATCGAAGAAACCTGTACTCTGGGACAGTAATAACCCAATCCTGAGGCATATTTTCCTTGTTAGATTAGTTCATAATGTTTTACCAGCTTTGAAAGCAACACTGACTATTAATTCACTCATAATGAGCCCCCTATGTGCTATACCTAGAACCTTCATGAGAAGGACTGGTGTTTTATGCATTGAGAATCTGTCTTGCCAATGTGTCAAACCTACCATAAGTGGCCATGGTTGTATGAAGTCTTCTTGAGGCAGACAAGGAGGCTTGAACCAGGATGGTGACAATTTTGTTTGCTTCATTTTTGTCTCTACTACCCCATTTGCTTTTTAGTATTTTAATAGTTTAATAGCTTGGTTCTTTCACACTCTCCCCCTCCCCCTCCCCTTGCTTTATGGAATTCACAAATTTATTTATAAACATGACAGCATACAAGGTTTTAAACTTTGGTCTCCCAGAGTTCTTGTCCAACACTTAAATCACTATACCATACTGGCTCTTTCTTCACTAATATGTATTTCCTAAGTTGTCAATTTCCCTTCCCCAACCTTCCTTTGTGGCAACATGGTATAATGGTTTAAGCATTGGACTATAACTCTGGAAAACTGGGTTTAAACCCTCTCCTAGCCATAGAAACCCACTGAGCAAATCCCACCCTCACAGCCAGAGGAAAGCAAATTTATCCTACCTCTGAACAAATCTTACCAAGAAAATGCCATAGTAGGGTTGCCCTAGGTCAGTGTTTTTCAACCTTTTTTGAGCCGCGGCACGTTTTTTACATTTACAAAATCTTGGGACACACCACCAACCAAAATGACACAAAAGTACACTCTAACACAGTAATACATATAGTTAATATGTTTTAAATGTATTTATAAACTCAGTGTGAAACCTGAACCTGTTTCGATGAACAAAACATATATATGACTTCCTCTCACATATTTATACATGGCTATCATGTCTTCCCTCAGCCTTCTCTTCTTCAAGCTAAACATGCCCAGCTCTTCAAGCCGCTCCTCATAGATCTTGTTCACTAGACCTTTGTGAAATTTCACCCTGAGTGAAACTTGCTTCCAGTTAACTATGGATGTCACGAAGCTGTTATAAACAGTTCCTTTGGGGGGGGGGGGACTATCAAAAAATCCAGTAAAATAGTTAAAAAAACAACCCAACATTTCCAAGTGGAGAAGCTCAATTTGTTTCTTGGAAACCTGTGAGGGGGCTGCTAGGAGAGGGGAGAGTGCCAATTTCCTACGGCACACCTGATAATCGCTCACGGCACACTAGTATGCCACGGCACACTGGTTGGGAAACACTGCCCTAGGTCACCAGAGATTGGAAATGACTTGAAGGCACATAACAACAATGACATCAATAACAACTTTACTTTTGTTAAGTTCCACCATGGATAACTCAAAAACTTAGTTCATTGTTTTTTCTTTTTGAAAAACAACTTAGACGTTTGGGGAATGAGTAATGTATGTAGTAACCTGAGTATGCATTTCTATGGAGAGTGTATAACAACTATCTTCCATTTGAGCATTTAAGATTGCATGTCCTGGTTTGTACAGATTCTCAGAATAGCAATGTTGTTTTTGCCCATTCTTCTCCAACACCTTTGGGTAGCAGCCAGAGTTTTATTTTTGATTCTTGTTTATATACAGATTTTGGAAAATAATAGGATGTTTTATTTTGGTTTTTAATCTGCCACAAGTTTTCTCCCAAGAGGTCTAAAACAGAGAAAAAACAGATACTCATTAAGAAACAAAGGCATTGTTCATTTAAAAAAATTCTTGCAAAAAAAAAAAAAGGAACACCAGCCATTACAATCAGCCTGGTCACACATCCTTCATATTACTTCCCCCTACCTTCAGCAGTAATTCTATGTGTATATGTAGAGACTGAATTAATTCTACTGCGTATGTATAATTTTAGCCTCATGAAAATGTGACTATTTGACATTGCTTTATAACTTTGGTAGGAGCACCATCCCCAGAAGCTAACTGCTGCAGACATCATTCTAAGCACTTAATCTTGCTTACTTTTCCTTTTTCTTGCAATGGCATGAAAAATTTATGGTACAGTACCCTTTCCCAAACTAGCTCACTTGTTCAAGAATTGCCATTAGCTAATTCTTTCTATATATTTTGTCCTGCTTTTACAAGAGTTCAGAAGTACATGGAATTTGTATTAATAAATAATTGCAGGTCAAGAAGCCATAAATCAGAACAAAGTTCAAGTAGAGAAGTCAGTAAGAGGTTCAAGGATCATAAATCCAAGACATACAATAGCAGGGTCCAGTATTCAGGAAGTGTACTGAAGTTGCTTTCTGTACCAGCCAGAGAGAAGATTTTCTGCTTTTAACAAACCTCAGCTCAGCCCATGCTCTCAATAATATTTAGAGAGGCTTCTCACAGTTGTGGGCATGTATCCTTTCAGAACATATGAGGTTTTGTGTCAAATGCTCAATTCACAAGAGCTTGGAGGTCTCTCTTCTAACTCCCCTTCTTGCTGAATGGAAGGAAGTCTCAGCAGTTCATAATGCTGAAGTGTTCAAGGAGGACTCCGTTGCTGTACGTTTTCTTCGTCTTCTGTAAAAGGCACACTCTCTAAGGATGTGGAATAATATTTTGTTCCAAAAAGTTACTCACATTTACTCACAATGAAGGAAGATCAGATGTTCCTACTTAGATCTGTCAATGCTTAGCCTTTAGCCTATTCTTTAGTCCCTAAGAATAGAAAAATCTGAAGAAATCACTTTCTCTAACTTTCATTTTCTTTTTCTTGAATTTACAAATACACATACAGAGAAGAGCTATATCTTTTGAAAGTAGGGAGAGACGATGGGTGAAAATTAAGTTTATTTTTTATAGTAGCGATTTTTATCAAAAACAAACTGGGAAAACTTTACCACTCTTTTGCATTGGCCATCCTCAGAAGTTACAACTGTTCTCTGTACTGAGAATATTGAATTGTAGTTTCCCATTAGGCAGCTGTTAAAGGAATCAGAAGGGAAAAAAAGATCAGGAAAAGAGGGGAGGAGGGGAGACAGGAGTTGGTGATGAAAGTGGTCTCTTGGATGCAACATCTACAGAGCCTGAAATCCAAGTGGAATTTTTTGCCAATTTCTAATAAATATATTTTAGTGGAGGAACTGTCAGTGCAGTGATTGTGCTTTTCCTACATGGCAAAGGTTTGAACTGGATGGTCCATGTGGTCTATTTTAACTCTATTACTCTATGATTCTATGATTTTAACTCCATGATTTCTGCTACATCTTCAAAAGCTGCCCACAAACTATATAATAATAATAATAATAATAATAATACACTTTATTTATATTCCGCTCTTCTCACCCCGAAGGGGACTCAGTCCAGATTACAGGACACATACAGCAGACAATTCCTGCCGATTATGACATACAATGACATATATATAACAGGAGGATCTTTTTGGATTGAGCCTGCTCATCTTGGCTTAACCGGGAGTTGTTATATTCGTCACTGGGTGCTACTGCTCCATTCCGTCACAAGGGCCTGCTTTTGTTCCATCCTCCTTGCTATCTCCCTCCTTCTTTCTGATGAGGAGCCTGCCAGCCAGCCGAATCCTCTTCTGGTACTTGTCTTCAATATTTATATTTATTGACGTTAAAAAGTCCTTTTTTTAAAAAAGATACCTCCTCCGCTTATGCGGTACCTAATTTTCTACTTGCAGCTAGCTTTCGACAGTTTAGGTTAGCTGGGGCAGGGGTTACAGCTGATTTACCCAAATCAGTCCAGGATATGAACTTGCCAGTTCAGATCTTACAGCTTGCAGCTACAGCTTTTAACCACTGTGCTAAACTCCCGGCCTCCCAGACAGGGGAAAAGGGTATATCCTCTCATGTTCCCCATCTTTCCCTTCTTTTATTGTTTATTTGAGTTAATTATTTTTTCTTTTTTGAAAATAAAACTTATTTGCAAAAAAACCCCGCTTCTTACAGGACACCCCATCACTGCTACTCACACAAAGTGAACATATGACCCCAGTTTGATATAAGTAGCTCATCATTTTTACCTTAAGAAGGTAGACTGGTTACTCTATGAACAAGTTGCTTCACATTAAGGAATATATTTCCAATATTGTAAGGAATTTTCCATTCCTATGAAAACAGCTGTCTGAATTTATGTAAGAATTAAATCCTCGGGCATATCAAAAGGAGTGATGGAAATGTGTGGGCTGTGGTGAAGAGTCATAATGCGATAGCTGCCATGTGGAGCAAACTATTGGAATGAAAAAAGCTTTAACAGTAATTATACAAAACCCTTGGAGATTAACTGTTTTTGGGGGAAAATAACTCGTAATAAAACGAGCGCAGAATGAGTCTTTTCCGTTGCATCAGCATTGCAGTGATAACTTTGTTAAGAATTGTATCCTATAGAAAATTGGTGTAAAAATTGCAAGAGTCTTTCTTTTTTGCAATTGCTAGGAGGAGAACAATGCAATGGATGAAAGTGACCAAGGCCCCATCTGCAAAAAGCAAAAGCATACCCTCAAGCATTCCACAGATGAAAACTAGGCCATGTCCAGCATCATAGTATGATCAAGTTAGCAACTGTTTTTAATGACAAAGGACAAACAAGTTAGGAGACACTGGAGCAGTCTGTTTTTCCTCGAGTCTGCAGGATCACTTCGCCTCCACCATCACTAAGTTAATTCACTGCAGAGTACTTGAACTCACTTTGCAATGACATACCTTAAATCAATGAGGAAAAATGTCAGGAAGAGAGAGAAACTGGGACATTTTAAAAGCACCTGAAAAGCAGAGGAGGCTCAGGGCTGTTGTCAAATTGGGACAATTATGGGGTATACAAAAGAATGGTTATGGGTTGAATTCTTATATATTTAGTTACTGCTAATGTGGTTAAAACAGTATCTACAGAATTAAACCCATCTAAATAGAGGTGTGTGTGTGTTTTTTTTAAAAAAAAATAGTGATCGTGAATGTGGGAGAAAATAGAATGGATAATGTATACACAAGAAAGGCAATTTCTTTGTCTGACTTCCCATAATCTAGAATACAACAATGTTCTGTGGCCAAAACTAGAGCATTCTGTTCCTCTGTAAGCATATGGTGAATTTTTAACATAACCATCATTAAGGTTTTGGCTTTTAGAAGTGATGAAATGCTCCCAACAGAGCAGTTTAGTTTCTTTCTTCTGAGAAGTTCTGTTTTATTCAGGGGCGGTCTTACCGGTAGGCAAAGTACGCCGCTGCATCGGGCGCCATCTCGAGGGGGTGCAGAAATCACGGGCGAAAAATAAATATTTTATTTTTATATTATTTTATTGTCTGCGCCGCGGTACCGCGAGACTTCGCGTGCCTACAGAGGTGCTTCTGGGTAATGTAGTCTCACGGAAGAAAGGGCTCTCTCTCTCTCTCGGGGGAGGGTGCTGCGAGGGGGTGGGGGAGGAGGGAATGGCACCTCGGCCTCGCGGCCCACCCCCTTGTGAAGAAAGGTGTGAGGAGGAGGAGGCTGCCCGCGCGTGCCTTTCCCCTCCACCTCCGCCAAGGATGGCGAGAGAGGAGGGGGCAGAGGCGCCCGCCTTTCCCGTCTCGCCTGCGGCCTGCCCTCCACGCGTCTCCTCCATCTATTGCTGGCGCTGCTGCCGCCGATGCACGTGGGGGCGGGGTGAGGGAGGAGGAAGCAGAAGAGAGTTGGACTTCCCTTCCTGGACCCAGCCCGCGCGTGCCTTTCCCCTCCGCCGAGGATGGCGAGAGGAGAGGGGGCAGAGGCGCTTGCCTTTCCCATCTTGCCTGCGGCCTGCCCCCCGCACATCTCCTCCCTCTATCGCCGGAGCTGCTGCCGCCGATGCACATGGAAGCAGAGCGAGGGAGGAGGAAGCAGGAGAGGGTTGGACTTCCCTTCCCGGACCCAGCCAGCGCGTGGCCGGTCAGTCCTGCTCCCGGCCCGGCCCCCAGGTAAGGAGTAGGCCACGTGGGTGCCTAGAGGGCAGGCAGCCAACCCCCGAGCCATTCCTCCCCAGAACAGGCTTGCAAGCAAGGAGGGCCCGGCAGCGGTGCCTCTTGAAAGAAACTCCTCCATCAGGCAGCAGCAATCTTCCTCTGATCACACATCTCATCATCATCACCATGATTGTATGTGTTCCCAACCTGGCCCTATAGCATACATAATATGCAATATTATAGAATAGTATTTAATAATATAGAATAAAATGTAATATATAATAAAATATTTAGAATATAATATACAGTACATTTTAATATTATATATTATTTGCAATATTATTTAATGCCTTTTTAATATTAGTGTTGAGTGTATAATGTAATAGATATATATTTTAAATTAATATTTCTTTGAAATCTGCGAAACGGCAAGTCCACAATAAGCAAACTGCAAAGTTGCGTGGAACACTGTATTTCTGGCTGCTTCTTTTGTCAGTGTTGATGTGGAGATTGTATGGTTTTGCGCGGAGGGGGGGGGCAAAATAATGTGGGGGGGCACCAAAATAATGTTCGCTTACAATTTAAAATGACCTTAGACCGCCCCTGGTTTTATTTATTATTTTTTCAAATGTATTTATTTAAAACTTTAATATATCCCTATCTTCTCACCTCCAAGGAGGGACTCAGACCGGCCTTGTTTTGTTGTGTGATGTGACAAGAGCTAGTCAGTAAAAACAAAGAAATTCTAAAATACCTAAGTTCTGTGTGCCATGCTTCAAATATTGCAAAAATATACCTTAAAAAACTCGGCTAGCATTTACTGAGCTTAAGGCATTTTGTGTAATTAAACATACAGTGTTGCTCAGAACAATCCCCCACATTGGCTGCCGATGAATTCAGAGCATAGGTGGGAAAAGTGGTGCATAAACTTTCAATATCTCAGCCAAAATTATGACCACAGGCAGAATTTCATTGAAAAGGGGTTCTCCTCTGAATTGATGAATAAAAAATTGGTTCAAATCACTCTTATTTCAGAACTTTAGTAACATCATTAATTTTTAGTAACTACTATCAAACTACATAGCACCTTTTCCTCCGTATCTGTGCCAGTCAAAAGCTTGTCTATGTGTACTTTGGTATGATATTTTTATAAGATAATATTATAATTGTTACATCCCATGGTCCTGCAATGCCTTCACTCCCATGCATCTTAAGTGTCTACCACAGATTGAAAAGTCCCAAATTTTGTTCATGTTATTTCTGTTTTATACTGTTTTTTTTAAATGACTCACAAACTGGCATAGAACACTCTCCTGGAGATGGCAGAAAATATTCTGGATAAATAAAACATATGAACCTCCAAAAAGGTATAAGAGAAATATCTGGGACTTTCTCAACTCTAATCAGTCTCAATGCACTTTTAGTTGCAAATTATGTCTTAGGACAGTTCCACACAGTCTTTTAACCTGGGAGTTCTCCTGGCTTGTACTAATGATGCACCAAGAGAAGGGGGCACAAGCTATTTCCTTCTCCATCTGTTCTCTTGGCACATCATTGGTACAAGCCAGGAGAAGTCAAGAGAAGGGGAAATACCATGACTTATTTTATTTTTAAACGCTTTTTGGAGGTGGGGGGGGGGAACCCTCTCAGTTTTCTGGACTGATTCATCCAGAAAAACATGAGAGGGCTGTCTGGACTGCCTTCTCCGAGGTCCATGACTTCTGAGGGGGCAATCCAGACAGCAGCCATAGTGGGTTTGACCCGCGCCTTTCAAGAAGACATGGATCGAACCCACTATCAAATTACCTCTAAATTACTACCAAATTAATATCAAATTACTAGAAAACCCAGGTAAATATGTGGAAGGGTGTGACGAACTGTCTGTTTTATAGCCTGGGAGAAGCTCAGTGAAGAAGCCCAGTTAAGTGCGGCGGCCATTTTGTGTTCTGTTTAAAAAGAACGGCCACTTTACGTTAGGTATTTCCCAGAGAAGGCTGAGCTTGGAAACAGCCTGGGGGGAGGGACAGAGAAGCCTGCTGATTGGTTAGAAGCCTGTGGGCGGCGCTTAGGCCAAGCACAGTGGAACAAATGTGTTTTAAAAAACAGAAGGTAGTGAGGGGGTCAGACTTCTGACAGGAAAGGTGGGAGAGTGAGGTAGCTCCTGAGCAAGCTAGCAGCATTTTGCTGGTTTTTAAGATCTCTGGCTGAGAATAGGCAGAGATAGGTAGTTATTAGGTAGCCGATAATACCTCATCAGTATTATCTGGAGGGCTAGTTTCTTGTAACGTTCGATTAAGTATTGTGCCAAGTTCTGTAACCATATGCTCCATTCACTGTTTCTGTAATCATTAAGCAAAGTGCCTGTGTTCTCGCACACGATTGTTCAAAATAAACTCTTGTTCTTTTGTTCATCTCTATCCTGCCTCCCGGTGCCTCTATCCTCCCTGCTTATTTTAATGATGGCAGCGCTACGAAGAAACCTCTCCTGCCTTCAAAATATAAAAATTCCCTGCCTTGGCCCAGCCAAAGTGTAAAATCGGCCCTCAAACCACCACAAAGGGCATGCATTTTAGGGCTTGTCTGGATGGCCCCTTAGAGCTGCATTAAAGGAGTATATCATAAGAGCAGCATAAATTGTCTCTTACATCTCTAAGTACATAATCTAGGCATTTTAAACCATGCTGAAACTCATCTGAATTTGCGGAGGGGCTCTGAAAGTAAATACATAACTATGTGTTCAGAAATGCTAGGCCTTGATTCTCCAAATGTCCAACATCTCCGGAGAAAACTTTACCAAGGCATGATCATATTTGGGAGTACTCTGACAAGGTGGGCCTATTCAATTGAGTCAGAAAGCTCCACAGAGTCAGCATCATCAACTATGGCATGTTGAGGGAATGTTCATCTTGGAGTATCAAGCTGAGGCATGCCCCTTGCTCACACTGTGGCTGTTCTTACATGAGTTAGAATGCGTTTACATTTAGTTGCTTTATGCAGTACTCCGAGGCAGTTGAGGGTTACCATCATCTTCTATAAAGCATCCTTAGTGTTCTTTCATACATGTACTTCAGAGGTTGTCAATCTTTGAGTCACCAGATATTTTAGGTATAAACTCCCAGAATCCTTGACCATTGGCCAAGTTGGTTGGGACTTTAAGATGGGGACTTCTAGAGGACCAAATTGTAAATATTACTGGCATAGATGACAAGAGGAGGGGGTTATTTACTAGGCCTGGGTAGGTTCATTCAGAATCGTCTTAATTCAGAATAAATTCGGATCAAATCCCTTTTTGAAGCAATTTCGAAGCGATTTGGGAAACCGAAAGTATCCTTGCCATTTCGAAGCTTTTGCTGCCATTTCTCTTACAAATCAGTAAGTGAGTCGGAAATGGTTCAGCTTTTCAAACCAGTGTGGATGGATTCCCTTCGTTTCCTTTCCCTCCCGTGTCAGACCTGGGTCGAGAGCCATGTTTAACCCAGTTTGGATGTGGATGTCCTTCTCTCCTGCATCAGATCTGTGGCGAGAGCCATGTTTAATCTAGTTTGGATGCGGATGTCCTTCCCTCCCACGTCAGATCTGGGGCGAGAGCCATGTCTAACCCAGTTTGGATGCGGATGTCCTTCCCTCCCACGTCAAACCTGAGGTGAGAGCCGTGTTTAACCCAGTTTGGATGTTGGTGTCCTTCTCTCCCACATCAGACCTAGGGCGGGAGCTATGTTTAACCTAGCTTGGATGTGGATTTCCTTCTCTCCTGCATAAAGGGGGGAAGCAAAGGGAAGAAATCCACATCAAACTGGGTTAAACACGGCTCACACCAGGATTGCCTGGGTGAGAGTCGTGTTTAACCTAGCTTGGATGTGGATTTCTTCCCTTTGCTTCCCCCCTTTCTGGAATAAAACAACTACTTTCAAAGTAAAGACCACCCAATGAAACAGGAAGTAACACTTCAAAACTATTAATGAAGGATTCAAAAGTCTCGGAAATTTTGAACAGTTTTGAACTTTTTTTTCTGTAAAAATCAGAATTGACTTTAGATCTGAACCACCAGCACCCCCTATATCCGAAACAGGTTTTGAACCAATTTTTTGGGTGGGGGGAATTTACCATACTTATTTCCCATTTTCCTATAGTAAACTGTGTGAAAAAATAACTACATTTACATTTGTCAGCATGGGGGGGAGAAGAGCAAACTTTTCAGCAAGATTGATAGCAGATGACTGAAATCATTCTAGCCTCTGTGTAGCAATGAATTTTATAGCCTTTGGGAATAGAGCGAGAAGCACTGTCTTTAGAGGAACAAGATTGCATCTTCAGAGTGAAATTACCAGACAGCAAAGATATTTAGAGACAAAAATAGAAAAGCTAAATTCAAGTTTGAATTACTTTCTAAAGCAAGGGGATTATACCAATATATCTATCTAACTTGGCCTGTGACTTTACCTACCGGTCTTTTATTCTGTAATTATATTTTAATGTATTTTCTAGTAGAAATATATAGGGAAGTGAACAATAACAACAACAACAAATAGCAGAATATATAAGATCCTTATTTTTAAAGTTTCTTTTTATGACAAAGACGCTGAGTGGAAATACACACTTGCTCTACAAAAACATTAGAGTTGTTAACATGGTTCTGAGGCAGAACTATTCAAGGAAAGCAAAATACATTTTAGAGAAAAGAGCTGAGTATAAACTATACATTTGTTTATTCAGCAGGTATACTACAATTTTTTCTATCACATGGAGAGAGTTTTGAACCACTGAACTGTTAAATGGCAACTTCTGTGGCATTCGAAATTACAGTGTCAGGAGAATAGCCTGGAGCTTATGAGAACCCCATATCAGGTCAGTCTCCGTAGCGACTATCTTATCTGTTCAGTATATCTGTAGATTTTTGGCACTTCAAACCCACACATTCTCTTACTTCTCCCTGTTTCCTGCACTGCCTTGGAGTCCCTTTTAGCCATCCTCATGCAAAATGTTCACATTCCTCCAAAAGTCTCCTAAAGTACCCCCAATATGTATGCTGTGTTTTGAATACACACAGGGAAACCATTCTTTGAGAGAATGATTTGAAACTTAGCAAACATTTGTTTCAGCAAAGACTTATATCGAAATTTCCTAATGAAAAAGTACAGACAGTCCCCAAGTTACGAACAAGACAGGTTCTGTAGGTTTATTTTTAAATTGAATTTGTATGTAAGTTGGTACAGGTACATGTTTTAAGTGTAACTCCAGCCACACATACACACAAGCTTTGGATAGCATAGGGAAGGATTAACATTCCATGGTGTTTATTTTGCTGTCTATTCCCCTGTTCAGATTTCACCTCACTTTCTGTCCCTGGGATAATTGGATTTTGAGAAATATCGCCACGGACTGGTGATAAAATTTCAGTGGAGACATCTTTTTCACCATGATTACTCTTTCAGGAGTGAATTTCCCCTGAGAGATTGGCTAAAATATATAAAAACGCAAGGCCCAACTGTTGGAATTGTAACGGAAAAAATGGAACATTTTTCCATCTTTGGTGGTTGTGTCCTAAGGCAAGGAAATTCTGGAGAATGATTCAAAAAGAAATCGAGAAAATAATCAACAAAGAATTGATAGGGAAACCAGAAGCATTTCTATTGGGGATAATGGACCCTGGCTTGGATAAGGCAGAAAAGGAAACTTTCCTAATAACAACAACTGCAGCAAAAATGCAAAGTATTGGAAATCAAAAAATAACCCAACAAAAGAGAAATGGATCTTAAAGATTGTAGAAACAATACAAATGGAAGAACTGACAAAAAAGCTAAGGGACAAAGAGAGAAAAGAAACTATTTGCATGGATAGATGGAATCTAATTAAGATATACTGCAGGAAAGAATGCAAGATAGATATGGAATTTAAATGGTAATAAATAGAGATAGGAGGAGACATATATATATGTGTGTGTGTGTGTGTGTATAGTTATATAACTATACACATACATATTTAAATAGAATGAGATAGACATAATGTTTTTTCCCTTATATTATAGGAGATAAGAGGACAGATACTTTATATGAAGAAAATTATTTGGGATATTGCAAACGTTTCTCTAGTTTTTTCCTATCTTTAATGACAAGATAGACATAAAATACCCTATCCCTTTATTATATCAGAGCACTTTCTATTACTGTTTACACTTTTTATCCTCTTTCTATTCTTTTCCCCTACCCCTCCTTTTGACACTTTTTCTTTTCTTTCCTTTTTCCGGCTATGTAAATTCTTCTATTCTCGAAAAAGAAATAAGATGGAAGGTCAAGGGGAATCTTACCCTCAACAGAAGAAATGCAAAATGCTTTTACTATGTACATGTATAACTTTATTTCTTATTTTTGTATTCTTTTATGAAAATTTAACAAAGAATATTTTTAAAAGGAGTGAATTTCCCTTCTGAAGCATAGATTTCTCTCACTTCCTGTTGTCTCACCCCGTTCTTAACTACAAGTTGTCTGTAAATCAGATGTTTGTAACTCAAAGACTGCCTGTATATCAAGACCACATTTATTTCCCCAGCTGGTTTCAGTTTCTCTCAATCTGCCAAGTCTACCTTCATCTTGGTATCTTCCTGTAGAACTCAATCTAAAAGCCAATACAATACATATTTTTCACTTTAGAACAGGGCCGTAGCCAGGATTTTGATTCAGGGGGGGCTGAGACTGGGTGGAAGAGGGTCTTCCCTAGCAAACCTTTTGTATTGTTATCCCAATAACCCCATTAATGTGGGATATAATGAGCATGGTGATCAGATCATGATATGAATAAACATAACAGTTTAAATAATGTACCAGTAAGGCCTTTTCGCGGACCACCCTGAGAATTTCGGGGGGGCTGAAGCCCCCTTAGCCCCCCCTGGCTACATGCCTGCTTTAGAAGAATGACACTGTTTATGAGATGCATGACGTTCAGAAATATTTAATAAATGTATAAGTACAAGCAGAAATATGCTATTTAACCTGAATAAGTGCAAAGCTCTGCTAATTAGTAGATTGAAACCAAGAAAGAAAGATGAGTAATAAATTAAAAGCCAGGACCACGTTCATAGGCTATCATGCAAGAAAAAACAAACTGTAGTAACTACGTGAAAGCGGCTAGTTTCCGGATAGTTCTCTGTATCTCCGGGGAATCACTATGGAACTGTTTTCCAGTTCTGCTCGGCCTTGATGACTTCTGAAAAATTTGTATTTCTTAAAGTAACAGTGTTTTAGCAATTTTTTCAAGCACTCAAGGCCTCTTCCACACATTAAACTGGATTATATGGCAGTGTGGACTCAGATAACCCAGTTCAAAGCAGATATTGTGGATTATCAACCTTGATATTCTGGGTTATATGGCTGTGTGGAAGGTCCCTAGGTCATCTGGACCCAAATTATCAGAAAATGCACAGCAAATCCAAGCAGATCTAGGACGCGGAACAATGGCATTAAACTATAGGAAAGGAGATTCCACCTGGTCATTAGGAAGATCTTCCTGACTGTGATAGCTGTTCAGCAGTGGAACTCTCTGCCCTGAAGTGTGGTGGAAGCTCCTTCTTTGGAGGCTTTTAAACAGAGGCTGGATAGCCATCTGTTGGGGATGCTCTGCGATTTTCCTGCTTCTTGATGGGATTGGACTGGAAGGCCCAAGAGGTATCTTCCAACTCAGTGATTCTATGATCAATTCCCACTTAAAGATTTAGATTTCAGCATCATCATCTCTCCTGTCAAGTGCCTTGGCTGTATGGTAAGACTCTTTTCTCCTCAGATAACAAGACAATAAAGACTTTTAATGCCTCTGTCATCTCTTTAGCATTCATTTTTAAAACTGTCACTCTCTCAATGGCATTGATCTCTCCCGTGTCATGTCCAGACCTCTCTCAATAAAAGACAGCACTGGCTTTTGCTCCACATATCCAAAACAATGGATATCCCTGCCTGGCAGAGAAAGATAACGGAAGCCACTGAGCATGTGAGAAATATAGCACTCCATGAAACATATTTAATCTCACCTGCAGATGAATTGCAGCAAATTTGCCTACTATTGCAGTTTTATATCTATTTGGCTAATGCTAAAAGACAGTATAGGGTTTAACCACCAGGAGGCAGCGCAAGTTTTAGAGAATAAATCTACTTGCTTCATTGCTTCACAGTGCTTCCCAAGGTAGTCGGATTTAATAAGAGTGCCATTAGAACACACATTCAATTTTGTTCCATCCAGAGATTGTGGAGGGAGGAAATTAATACACCAAATTGGTTACTATATTTCTCATTTCGATTAGCACTGAACTATAAACCTAATCTGTCATTGTGGTTAGGCTTCTGGGCAGCTTAGTCCTGAGCAGAGCCAGAAGCCCAGCAGGCAAAGAAGTAGCACACAAGCTCTCTCTCTCTCTCTCTCACACACACACACACAAAGATATGGGGGAACTTTGGCTAAAATGGCTGTGCAAACATGAATATCAGTGATCACTCATGACAGACCATTATAAGCATTACAAAAATTATAATCATTTTGGTAAAAATTGAAGTGATAGGAACATTAATTGAAAATAGAAGGGAAATGGTTTATTGAACAGAAATGAATGGCAAGGTTTACTACCATGTCTCATTCTGCTAATAATGTGTGGTTTTGATGTATAGGCCTACTGAGAAGAGCTTTATTGTGCTGCATTCAACCGACCATGTTCCCATATAATTGTTTTCAAACACAGTGAACAGGATCTTGGGAAATAAAATAGTATGCCATAGTTTTGCATTTCATGCACAGCGATCACTCCAAAGTAAATGGCTACATCACAGCTGGAGAATACTAGCAGTGCAGTCATCTCACCAAAATACTGGCTATCTGGTGCAGTAAGGTTGGAAGACCAAGAAATTGTAGTGATATTGTAGTGGCAGAGGACTGAGAGCTCACTGTAAAGAGCAGAAGAAGAGAATCGATTTGTATGGTCCCTGCAACCAGCCTCAGTTAATAACTGCAACTCTTTAGGGTGGCCAGCTGAGGTTTCTAAACACTTTTTAAAGGCAGTCCCATGTAGCGCCCATAACAGTAATCCAAATGGGATGTAACCAAGGTATGTACCACTCTGACCTGCATCTTCAGTGTGGGTGTAATGCCTATAGATCTGAATCTCTATTCACAGCCTGATCATGAGCACTTGTTTTGCCTTGTTTTGGATTAAGTTTCAATTTGTTTATCCTTATCTATTTATTTATTTATTTACGACATTTATATGCCACCCTTCTCACCCCGAAGGGGGCTCAGACCAGCTTACAAGTCATATGTACATACAGCATACTACATCATTAGCATAGTACTAATACCTAGTTCATCACAGCTGCCAGACACTGGTTTAGCACAGAAACAGCTTCTTTGGTAATAGACCTGGGTATCAGCAGCAGTCTGGTGACATCTGATGCCCAAATTCTGGACAACCTTTCCCAGCAGTTTTATGGTTTGGACTCCACAGTCCAGTGTACAAGGAATTAAAGTGGAGTTTCTTAGAACCATCTTCCAGGCAACAGCACAGCCACTGTAGCACATTACCCACAAATTCCAAATCCCACCCCTGAGGGACAACTCAGAAGAATGCCATGGTTGGTGGTACTGAAAACTGCTGAGAGGTCCAACAGATCCAGAAGACACCCCCCCCACACACACACACTGTCCAGTTCCCGGTGTCTGTCTACCAAACCAACCAAAGCTGTCTCCAGGAACCTACCTTAATCTCAAGGGAGTCCTACTTAGCAATCGTACCAAATGCTCAAAGCACTACACCATACTGGCTCTAATTAAATGAAAACTGATTCTCAAGCTTTTCATAAAGCTGCCATATTCTCTTTGAATCATCCAGAGTTCAATCGTCAGTAGCCCTCATTATACTTCTGTAGCCACAGGAGCAGCTATTTTAAATCCACCACATACTGATGTAGACTTTTAAAAATAATCTATAGGGTTTGTTTCTTCATTCAAGTTCTTTTGTCCAACTCTGAAAAGTTCAGTACTTTGGCTGGGGCTCAAAGTCTACTTTTTTGCATTGAATGCCTCTAACTCCATCAAGTTTCTACAAAAAGATGTTTTGCCTAAGGAGACAGGTGACTGCATCAGTGAACTAATTCTTTCAAAAAGGGCCCCCATCACTTGGTCATTTTAAAATTAGACTAGAAATCTGTCCAGGACTAGTCAGCTATTTTCTTCCTTGTCTTCCTTTTTTCCTCTTCAACTTATTATTAATGTGCCTGAAGCTTTATCTCATGACAATCGGCCATGAAAGAATATACCTGAGATGTCAAAGCAATTTGCACAGCTAATTGTCCAATACTTTGGTTAAACTGATCTATTTGAAATGCAATTTACAAATAAACTAATTGAGTATTATTGATTAATACTGGCTAAATTTGTAGTGGAGTGATAGTAAACAAAGCAAAACTGACATCTCCCCCCTGAGATTGTTTCTGTTCTGTTTACTCCCATTTAGGAAATCGGAGTTGCTAGACCTTGTCTTGTCTCTAGTTTTTATGGGTCACCTCCAGGTGGGAGAAAAGGTCCAAATCTAGTTGCACAGCAGCTTGTCTCAATTTCCCAAGCTAAATAATTTGTTCATGCAACTTGCAAAGACTTTTCAGAAGGTTGCTATTTTTACTGAGCAAGCCTTCCCTCATTTTACCTTGATCAGGGAAAAATCCCTTTAAGCAAAGATTTCTGTCTTAAATTCCAAACAGCAAAATAAGTTACCTCTGTGTGTATGACTGACAAGCAGTGAGAACCAACAACCCTGATATGCATTAGTTAGATGTATTTCCAAGTTTCCCTGAAATCAATCAGGCTTGACATTGCACTGGACTGCTGCTCATTGGACTTGCTCCTATGTTAGAAAGTGATCATAAGACAAATGTCAAAAGTCCACATTCTGATAATATTTAAACTGGGCCAGCAAATGGCATTTTCTTATTATGGAATAATAGTACAATTATTCCACTTTAATTGCCTTGGCTGCAGCCTTTGGAATGCTTGGATATGTAGTCTGATGAGACATTATCATTCTCTAAATGCCCCTCTTAAGTTCTAGGATTCCATAGAATGGAGCCATTGTGGTTAAAGTGGAATCAGAGTGCTGTAACTGTGTAATGTAGAAAGGCTGCCCCGCAAAGGAAAAACGTTTGAGCAACCATTCAAAACACATACTTTAGAGATGGATGGTTAAGAAGCATCGGAAGGAAAAGAGATGTCACTATCATATGGTCTACATCAGTGCTGTCCAACTTCTTCCGGCCCAAGGGCCGGAAGAAGTGTCACTGATCACCTGGGGGGCCGTAGGTGATCAGTGAGCGGGGGCGGGGGCGATCGCGGGGGCGAGGTGGGGGTGGGGCCACTCGCGGGGGCGGGCCACTCGCTTACGTAGCCCCACGTCTTTCCCCCCGCCCGTGCCCTCGCCCCGATCCTGGGCGCCGGTGCACGCGGGGGAAAAGAGGATCGATGAAGGAGGAGGCAATCAGCTGACAGCCTCGTCCTTCGTCGATCCTCTTTCCTCCCGCCCGCGCCCTCGCCCCGATCCCGGGCGCCGGCACACGCGGGGGCAAAGAGGATCGATGAAGGAGGAGGCAATCAGCTGACAGCCTCCTCCTTCGTCGATCCTCTTTCCTCCCGCCCGCGCCCTTGCCCCGATCCCTGGCGCCGGCACGCGCGGGGGAAAGAGGATCGATGAAGGAGGAGGCAATCAGTTGACAGCCTCCTCCTTCGTCGATCCTCTTTCCTCCCACCCGCGGCCTTGCCCCGATCCCGGGCGCCGGCGTGCGAGGGGGGAAAGAGGATCGACGAAGGAGGAGGCAATCAGCTGACAGCCTCCTCCTTCGCCCCTCCTCTTCCCCCGCGGACGCACCGCGGCTCTGATCGCGAGCCGCGGTGCGGGGAGGGGAAGGAGGAGTGGCGAAGGAGGAGGGGCGAAGGAGGAGGGGCCAGCTCTCTTCCTCCTCCCTGTATTGCTGCCTTTTCCCTCTCTCGGCGCCGCCAATGCAATGCAGTTTGCAGCGGCGCCGACGAGAGAGGGAGAAGGGGGCGATACAGGGAGGAGGAAGAGAGCTGGCTCGTCCTCCCTACACCGCCCCCTTCTCCCTCTCTTGGCACCGCCGATGCAAACTGCATCGCATCGGCGGCACGGAGAGAGGGATAAGGGGGCAGTGCTGGGAGGAGGAGCTAGCTCTCTTCCTCCTCCTTGTACCACCCCTTGTCCCTCTCTCACCGGCGCCGATGCGATCCGGTTTGCATTGGCGGCGTGGAGAGAGGGATGGAGGGGGAGGTGCAGGGAGGAGGAGCTGGCTCACTTCCTCCTCCCTGCCCCGCCTCCCCTCCCCCCCCCCGGCCGCCTTTTAAAAAAAAATATAGAATCTTTTTTTAAAAAAATAATTTAAAAATGGCGGCCGGGGGCATAGCGGGGGCCGTGTTCAACAGGCTGGGGGGCCATGTACGGCCCCCGGGCCGCCAGTTGGACAGCCCTGGTCTACATGTTCTGAGATGCTCAGTGGAAAGGGTATGTCATACCCTCCAACACTTTAGGAAAGCAAGGTCATGTGCACCCAAGTAACATCAGAATGTGGGAAGGATAGCAAAATGAATTAACCTTGCCCAATGAAAAAATGTGTGTATTTCCAAAAGCTTCCACGGGAAATTTTGTGTTTTTAGATTGGCCTAACAATGGTATCTCCTGAGTGGGAGTCTTGGAATATTTCAGGTGCCATGAATGTTTTACGCTAGTGAACAAAACCAACAGCAGTCCATAACTCATTATCAACTGGATTTATCATTCAGACAACATTTCTAATTTGCTGATTGAAATGGGAAAAGTCTTTGTACAACAGGTTGCATGTAGTATAGTGCCAGTAATTCATCACTGGCATCAAGCTGAATCCATAAAGCTCATGTACTGGGAGAAGGTGCTCCTCATAAAACGATATTATACCACTAAAATGATATTTCACACAGCACTTTGCAAAATGAATTATTTTCCTTTGCTGTGAATACAAACATACTGTTTGGAATATCTTAATAATTGCTCCTGGTTTTTCCATGGGTTTGTGAGTATTTGCCACACTGACAACAGCACCCTGTGAGTAGGAAAACGGATTCAAGCACTTTTGAAATGAGGATGCATGCATACCGATTACCCTGCCAACCTTTTCTCAGCTTATACACCCACACACTGCTTCTGGTATATATTTTCTTTCCTATTCAGGCTTCACTAGTAGTGGAAAATACTGGCTTATCTTTCATCACCTGCCTTAACTTTATGTATATCATACACACACACACACACACACTCCTTCTCACTCAGATATTGTGGCATCGTAACTGCTATTGCACTAAAGAAAGGGAAGGATAGGCTTCATTATTTTATACCTCTGGGAAATGTATCTTTTTTCTCTTTCCCATGTGTTTTTTTCTTTTTTGAAGCAACAAGTAGGAGAGTCATACATTTTGAAGTGCAGGAGCCATTTGACGGTGTGTAGAAACACATATATTTCAGGCAGTACCTAGCAACACTCCAGATGTATTAAGTTCAGCCTGACTGTTACTGGTTTGCACAGTGACTCTGAAATAAGCCTTTTTGATCTCTTCTTACCCTTTACATTTTTTATTTATTACATGTATACTCCCCTTTTCCTGAAGGACCTGTATATGATCCTTGTCCTCCTATCTGCTTTTCTCTTCACAACAAACCTATAGGATCGGTCAGTTGAAAGAAAATAAATTACTCAGGTTCACATCCCAGTGAGGACTAGAACTTCATCTCCCAAGTCCCAGTCTTAATGCCACACCATACCTACTCTGGCAGCCCTCAATGGTGCAGTGGGTTAAACTGCTGAGCTGCTGAATTTGTTGACTGAAAGATTGCCAGTTCAAATCCAAGGAGTGGGGTGAGCCCCTGCTGTTAGTCCCAGTTTCTGCCATACTAGTAGTTCAAAACAAGCAAATGTGAGTAGATCAGTAGGTACCACTTCGGCTGGAAGGTAGTGGCACTCCATGTAGTCATAGTAAGAAAAAGAGCCAAATGAAAATGCGTTCAATATTATAATGCTGTATTATGCAATTCAAAATTCCACATGTGTGTCCATATAACAAAATCAAAGCGGTCTAGGCCTGCAGTAATAAAGAATAGTCATGAAAAACACTCTGGAAGCGGTCAAGGTAATTCCTTAGGCAAAAATATCAATTCCAAATTATAATCCGGTTTAAATCAATCTCGTCGCTTCGTTCCAGTCGACGGACTATAAATCCCATGCGCAAGCTCCGTTTCGCAGTCGCTTCTTCGGGACCGGGAGTATTAGACACATGGACATCCAGTTCGTGGATCACTGTATAACTCAAATACAATCCGTAAATATTCACAATTCAAACCAATATAATATATATAACATTACATACGTTGCGAGGCTAGCTCGATTACAGTCAAGGCAGCAGGCATATATGTATATATACACACACAAATCATTCAACTCTCACATTTAGTAGTAATTAAACATGTAATAGTAAATAAACATAAACCCAAAGAGTATGTACTGACCTTATTATGCAATCAGAAATATATAAACGCAGCATAGGCCTGCGGGTCGGTACATCAGACAGAGGTTAGAGGTAACCTTACAGATATTTAAATGTACATGCAATCATTAGGAAACCTGATTACAATAAAACATCACTCAGAGCTTTTCCAACTCAATAAACTTCTATTTAAAAAAAATAAAAAATAAAAAAACATCACTCAGAGCTTATTTCTCGTTCAATCCCCATGGGGATTCGCATTTTAAATCAATTATCCACTTTCTTTCTAGGGAGAGCAGTCTTTTTCTCAAATCCCTGTGGGGAATAGGGTCGCATCGTTCCAACACCATGATCTTAAAGTCCTCATACCCATGATTCTGCTCAATGAAATGCGTGTAAAGTCTAGTGCTGTCACACTTGTTCTTAAAGCGGGAACAGTGTTCCTGCACCCTCGTTCTCACCTCCCTCCCAGTCTGCCCCACGTAAACATGCCCACATAAACAAATCAAACAGTAAATTGCAAATTTGGAAGCGCATGTGGCCCAAGAGCGGATTTTAAAAGTCTTTCCATTATATGGACTGGTGATTTCGAATTGTCTGCTGACCAGCTTGCAAATGGAACATTTCCCGCATGGGTTTGTGTGATTAGGGATAGAGTCCTTATTCTTAACCCTGTGGTCTGAGTGGACAAGTAAATCTCTAATATTAGTTGTTTTCTTATATGTTATCAAGGGGGGCTTGTCAAGGCCTGGAATTTCTTTAATCAATGGCCAGAATTTTTTAACTGTGACCACAATGACTTTGGAGTGAGGCGTGTATGTAAGGGGCCATACAAGGCGGTCTTCCACTTTTTTCTGCCTTTTCTCAAACAATGATGATCGTGGGATTCTCTTCACCCTCTCCAGTGTTTTGTTCAATAATTGCTGGGGATATCCCCTCTCATTCATATTTTTTATTAGGCGGCTTGCATCTAACAGAAAATCTTCCTCAGCTGATGAATTTCTTTTAATCCGTAGTAATTGAGAGAAGGGAAGGTTCTTTCTTAAAGCTGGCGTGTGATATGAAGTATAGTGTAACAAGTATAGATATGAAGTATAGTGTATTTGGAATTGATATTTTTGCCTAAGGAATTACCTTGACCGCTTCCAGAGTGTTTTTCATGACTATTCTTTATTACTGCAGGCCTAGACCGCTTTGATTTTGTTATATGGACACACATGTGGAATTTTGAATTGCATAATACAGCATTATAATATTTAACGAATTTTCTTACTACGGTTATGCAAGTCAGGCAAGATACCTTTTTGGAACTCCATGTAGTCATGCCAGCCACATGACCTTGGAGGCAGCTTAGCCGACAACGCCGGCTTAGAAATGGAGATGAGCACCACCACCCCAGAGTTAGACACAATTAGATTTAATGTCAAGGGGAAACCTTTACTTTACTTTATGCCCGCTCTTTTCAACTAGTAAAACATATTGAGTTTTACCAAACAGCCAGCTGAGATGTAACCTCTAGTAGACCATCTGGCAAATGGATTGATGACATTTAAATTCCTAGAATGAAATCAGAACTCCATCCAAGAAAATGAAATAAAGTTTCAGACTGTTTTATTGTTTACTTAATTCTTTGATGGTCTGTAGCTCTGTCACAAATGACTAGAAAATTGAAAGCATTTTGATCATTTCATTGACTTGCCAGGGGCAGCGAGGACATGTTAAGGATTCACCTGACACTCCAGAAAATGGCATCACTGCTTCTACTGAGAAAAGTCCTAAATTATGACTCCTCAGCTCCCAGCTTTATGTTTCCCTGATGCAACTACTGCAAACACTAACTTTTTCCACTACAAACTTCCGATAAAATAGAGCTTAAGCAATTGCTGTCTCACACAAAATGTTTGATCAAGACAGACAGTTATCCCTGTCCAGGGATGGATTCTGCCTTGCTTTTTCATTGTATTTATCCACTTAAGCCATTTGCTTGTTTCTCTTCAACTGATAGCTGATAGGTATACAATACAATGCGAGTAAAAAACCCATGATACAGACAAGATACAGCACACAATTAAAGAAAGAAAAGATGTCCAGTATAAATGCACATATAGGCGCATCCTCTGTTGATAAAAAGATTACCAGTATTGAACAAACTATATTTGTTCAATATATTTGAACAAACTATATTTGTTCAATATATTTGAACAAACTATATTTGTTCAATATATTTGAACAAACTATATTTGTTCAATATATTTGAACACATAGTATTTGCTCTTGATTTAAGTGGCTTTGACAAATAGTTGGTTTTTAAAGGTTTTTATGTTATTTAAAACAACAATGTTAATTTAATTATCATCATGACAACATTTAATGTCTAAACCAGTGGCTCTTAACCTGTGGGCTGGAGAACACCAGTGAAGTAATCCCTGGTCAAAAAAATGCTGGGAACCACTGGTCTAAATCCATTTGTTAGTCCCAGCCAGAACAGACCCACTTGAGGCCCCATCTACTGCATTATATGAAAGTGTAGGTGGAGTCCCAGTCACACACATTTTTATCATAAAAACATGGAATTTTTAACTGCAACTTTAATCCTCTTGCCAGGAGTACAGAATTGTGAAAGGTTTCTGGATATGATGCCATTTTTAATTCCTTCCTTTTTAATTTGTCCCCAAACAAGTTCAATGAGATTAAAGGTAACTGGAAAAATGACAGCATGTCTCATTATACAGAAGAGCTTCTAATCGCATGGATTCAGTGAAACACTGACAACAATGTAGTTAACTGCTTGCTGGATTGTCTCCCAACTGTTTTTCTACTTCTTTCTTCCCTCTTCAGTAGATATTTCAAAACTTGCATGAAGTGAGTGCTGAGGTATCTCCTGATCCTATGAGAATTCCACTTTTTTGTGTTGTTTTTAAAAGAAGGGTTGATTTTGATGCTCTGTGAACTTTCTCTCTGGAATTTTATTGCTAAAATGTTGTTATTTGTATGAAAACAAAAGATCTAAATGAGAACCAGATCCATGCTGTTCCTTTTTCTTTCCTTTCTTTTCCTTTGTTATTGTGTTAATTGCTGAGCAACAGAAATGGAAGTGGGAGTGAGAATCATTGCTATTGTTATGTATGAAACAAACTTTTGAAACTCAATACTTAAAGCTTTTATATATATAAAAGGAATATGGAGTCATCAAAAAGGCACCCCTGTCCCCCAGAATGCTACATGGCTGATGGCAAAAATATATCATTAGGACATAATCTGTCTGAGGCATTACATATGAGGTTGTATGTGGCAAGTGTAAGAAAATAAACTATATTTTTGATGGAAACAAGGGACAGAAAGCAAATATATAAAGTACAGCTATGGAAACTAAAACTAAAAGAGAGTCATGTTTATAACCAGTGCTTCATTTGCGCTATCTTTTTATGTTTTTATGTCCACCAACAGAAGCATTAGTGTGTGTACAAAGATCTGTTAAAAAGTGATAAAACTGTTGTATGGTCCCCTTGACACACTTTCTATATAAAGGGGAAGGTGACAGAAAATTATCTGCAACCAATTAGCAGAATGGATCATAGAATTAATGTGTTTTCAAAAGTGCCATTCATAAACTAATGCTTCAGTAATGGCTTTTATTTGATTTTGTAAAAGACATTTGAAATAATTGGACAAAATTAAGGGTTTCAGTTGCTCTATTGCTGTATCAACACCTCTAGACTTAGTGCCATTTTCTGCCTTAGTAGTCCCTAATTACAATTTCTCTGACTTTTCTGCTGAAATTTAATAATGGGCATGATGTGAATTTCTCTATGCTGTAGCTATTTTAAGACTTTCTGAAGATTTTTTAAAAGAGATAACGTGGCATTATAGGCTGCATATACACTGCCATACAATCAAGTTTCAGAATTATTAACTGCATTAAACTGGATTATATGGCAGTGTAGAGTAATATCCCATTCTATGCTGTTAATTTTCATTCTGAAACTGGATTATATGGCAGTGTAGATCCAGCCTTAGGATCTCATCACATTGACTTCTTGCTCTGTCCTAGGATGTTTCCAGGATGGAGCCAGAATGGAGACTGCCAGAGCCCATTGCATGATGACAGGCTACTTCTGGCAGGGCTCTGTCCTTCCTCCATCCTGGAAGTGTCTGAGGACAGAGCTCAGAGAACATGGGAGGCTTCCCATATTCTCATTACTTAGAATGGGGCCAGTGCGACAATGCTTTTCCCCATGTGATGTGGAAAGTGGCAATGTGGAATGCAGGGTGATGGTTTCCCCCACTGCCCCAAAGATTCACCACACTGCCAAGCAAATCCCCACCACCATTGTCATCCACATTTGGGACCTCAACGTGATGAGGTCCTTAAGAGTGTTTTGCCACTACTTGCCTTCCCGTTTTCCAGGTTTCCATCACAATTTCCCAAATCTACCAAACTTTAAGAATGGAAGCAGGGGAGTTATAAGAATTGATATGATAGAAGGGAAATCACCAGCCAAAAAAGATTGACAACAACTAAGAAATTCTTTGCTTATGATTGTTTATGGTTTTACTTGTAACCTTTGTTACTAATTGCTTTCTCTGGCACGCTTTTTATATTCTTTTAGTCAATGAAGCACCCAAAATCCGTATTATCCAGAATTCAAATAGAAAATGGAGGCTCTAAGCATTGTTGCATCAGAAATGTAGGCTGTTTCCACTTGATATATTTCTGTGCAATCACCATGTCTCTTTAATGATAATTTATCATTGTAGATATTATTATCTTCCCATTGTAAAACTACAATGCTTTTTCTACTACTACTTCCTCCACCCTTTTATTGTGTATAAAAATAATTAAGGATGCTGTGGATAACCATCACTCAGTCATTTCAATACAAGCTTTGGAGCATGTAATGTTTCTCTCATGGCCTGGCAAGAGAGGTTGGAGCTTCCAGATCAAAAATTTTAGGCAGTAAATTGTCACAGTTGTGCTCTTGTTCTTTACTGGTGTTTCAAAACTAGAACACAATGAATGGCACTGGATGCCACTGGAAAGTTCAATAATTGAGCTTCCCTTAACTGGAATTCTAAAATCCAAAATACTCAAAAATTAAAATTATCCATGTGGGTGACTAAATAGTGACAACTTTACTTTCTCATGGTTTCATGTACACCACTTTTTTCAACTCACAAAATTACTTCAAATATCATATTAAAAATCTTCAGGCTATGTGTATAAGTTGTGTATAAAACACGAATGAATTTCATGTTTCAACTTGAGTCCCGGCTCCAAGATCATATGAAAGTATTCTAAAATCTGGGGAAAGAATTGAAGTACAGAACACTTCTGGTTTCAAGCATTTTGGATAAGGGATGCTGAACCTCTACTAACAGGTGTATGTTCAAAAATTGTATTTATTGAAACTGTACAAGTACAATGTGATCTGAGGAAGTTTTCTTCAAACAGTCATTCTGTCGCTGAATGGGACTACAGCGTCCTGTATACGCATCCACCTGACCAGACTTTCTCTGGCGTTTTGATGAACCAGATATGTCAAGAGTTTTCTCAACAACCTCTTATCCACTGCCAAAGCATGAGTGGTTAACCAAAATACATTGCTAGAAACAGTTACACCTATGCAATATTATCTATTAAGTGTCTAAAAAACTGTCATGTCCTCTTCCTCAACTCAGATTATTCCTTGACGTAATATTTTTTTATTATTCAGGATAGCTGCACTTGGTAACTCTAAACAGCTATTTAAAAATACAAACAAAAAAACCCCAACAACATTATAATCCTTTTCTACATCTCTCTTGCTACCTTCACCTGAAACCTTGCTTCCAAGTCAGTACATCTACAAATTTAATAGATAATTGAATAAAATCTTCCATTAGAATGCTTTGATTGTATATTTTAGGCAAGCAGCCTGAAAGAAAAGTTATTGTAATGACTCAAATGTCTGTTTTCGGAGCTATGTTGGATCTTGACTAATTTATGCTTGGATGTGAAACATCAGGGAACTTCTGGTAGAGCTAAGAAAGAACCCTGTCTGAAACATTAAAAGGCACTGTCTTTCAGAGCAAACCACCATATTTTTTTTATTATCAACACTATACATACTCTGTATAAGGTAGTTTCCTATGTTTCTGTGATGCAGCTTATGTACACAGGTTTGGTACATACATCTGTTTTGAAATCCCAAAGTTTGTGGATCACCAACACTAGGCATTTCTTGCTAGCATTTGTACCATATCAGCAAAGCTCAACAATTGATAAGTGACTTGCATTAGCACTTGTGCCTCTACCCAATAATCACTCAATAATCTGTTTAAACATGTTTCTTTCATCTGTCACACTAATCTCTTCATTATCCTTCTCCCTGGTAGCACATATATTATGTGATGCAATATCATTGCCACCATAGGTTATTATAAACCATTATCCTACTTCATTTTCAAATGGCAAGACCATCTGTCTAAATAACAGGGAATGACAACTCCGTTAAAGGGTAAGGAAGATAGGGGAACTGTCATGAATACTGAAGAAGATAGTGCTTCCTTTTACCAAGGTTTGTTTTACATTTTACATCCAAGATTTCTATTTGAGTTCTTGTGCACATAAACTGTCTTCTATCTGCAGTGAAGTCTGATAAAGAGCTCCTTTCTTACCATCTGCCTTCTCAATGTTATCATTGTGACCATCTTGTTCAGGTATTTGGCACTTTGACCAGCTGATGGGAACTGTCATCAAAGTCTACTGAAAATGGTATTACTTTTTCATTCTTTGAAAAAGTGAAGAAAGTTAATCTGATCCAGTGATTCCCAGAGAAAGTGAGAAACCAGAAAGCAAATCTATTAAATATTATTAACTCACCTGAAAATCCTCGTATAACCTTGGAACCTTAGTTAAAACAAACAAAGAAAGAAAATGAACAAATATATTACAGTCCACCTAATTCTAAGCAGCTATTCAGAAATGACAGCCTGTTGTGATATTATATTATGCAGGCACAATATCTTAGTATAAGTTATGATCCATGTGTTGTTTTCCATTTAGGCAAAGATTATTTACAGCTTTGGTGAAATGGAATAGGATATCCGTTCACAATAATTTGCATGTAGCTTTTTATTGTTTATACAGTCAATGTGCAGAGTACAGACATAGACAGATAGGAATTCAGTTGGATGGCATTCTGCACTGCAATTCCAAATCTATGGGTCCATAACTGCTCTGTATACAGCAAGATGATGTAGTCTTACAATAAGACTATAAATGCCCCCTCAATCCACCTTAAGAGTCAGCAGCCCAATCAGACTGTTCATCTGCCTGCTTGGGTACAATGAGAATGATGCTCCAAGGTTGCTTCCACCTAGACCAAGGTTCTGACCATCAAAAGCAGGACCCTTGTTGCGATTCCTTGTTGCAAATTACAATACAGTAGGATCCCTGCATCCATGGGGGATACATTATGAATTTACTGTGTGAACAGGAAACTTGGGGTAGGAACAAAATCTATTGAAATTAATAATTTCTGCCAGAAGGTACCACAACTGTCAAATTGGAAGACCTAGAAAATTCCAAGAGTCTATATTTTTGACAAATTTGCTATTGCCTTTAGGGAAGAGAATCTATTGTCATGCCATAGAATAACCTAGAAAACATAAGACAATTTATAAAGAGTCCATATTTATCTGGTGGTCAATGCCTCCCTCCAGGAAGGCAACATTCCAGTGAGCTTAAAACAAGCTGTTATAAAACCGCTGTTGAAAAAACCATCACTGGACCCCACTCAATTTGTCAACTATCGGCCTGTTTCCAATCTTCCCTTCTTGGGCAAAGTCCTGAAACGTGTGGTGGCCTCACAACTCCAGGTATTCTTGGAAGACATGGATTATCTGGATCCGGCGCAGTCTGGTTTTAGGCCAGGGCATGGTACCGAGACAGCCTTGGTCGCCTTAGTGGATAATCTATGCCGGGAGCTTGACAGGGGGAGTGTGTCCCTGTTGGTTCTGCTGTACCTCTCAGCGGCCTTCGATACCGTTGACCACGGTATCCTTCTGGGACGCCTTGCAGAGATGGGGCTTGGAGGTACTGTCTTGCAGTGGCTCCAGTCCTTTCTGGAGGGCCGATCTCAGAAGGTGTTATTGGGAGACACCTGTTCAACCCCACAACCATTGTCTTGTGGGGTTCCTTAGGGTTCAATACTATCTCCCATGTTGTTTAACATCTACATGAAGCCGCTGGGGGAGGTCTTCCAGAGTTTCAGAGTGCGGTGTCATCTGTACGCAGATGATGTCCAACTCTGTCACTCCTTCCCACCTGCTACTAAGGAGGCTGTTCAGGTCCTGAACCGGTGCTTGGCCGCTGTGTCGGACTGGATGAGGGCGAACAAATTAACATTGAATCCAGACAAGACAGAGGCACTCCTGGTCAGTTGAAAGGCCGCATAGGGCATAGGGTTACAGCCTGTGCTTGACGGGGTAACACTCCCCCTGAAGACGCAGGTTCGCAGTTTGGGTGTGATCCTGGACTCATCGCTGAGCCTGGAAGCCCAGGTTTCAGTGGTGACCAGGGGAGCATTTGCACAGTTAAAACTTGTGCGCCAGCTGTGCCTGTACCTTGGGAAGTCTGACTTGGCCACGGTGGTCCACGCTCTGGTTACATCCCGTATAGGTTATTGCAACGCTCTCTATGTGGGGTTGCCTTTGAAGACTGTTCGGAAGCTGCAACTAGTCCAACGGACAGCAGGTTGATAACAGGAGCACCGTTCAGAGAGCGTACAACTCCTCTGTTGTGCCAGCTCCACTGGCTGCCAGTTTGCTACCGGGCACAATTCAAAGTGCTGGCTTTAGCCTTTAAAGCCCTAAACGGTTCGGGTCCAACTTATCTGTCCGAACGCATCTCTCCCTATGAACCATCGAGATGTTTAAGATCATCTGGAGAGGCCCTGCTCTCGGTCCCGCCTTCTTCACAGGCGCGACTGGCGGGGACAAGAGACAGGGCCTTTTCAGTGGTGGCTCTTCGGCTTTGTAACGCCCTCCCTAGAGACATCAGATCGGCCCCCTCCCTCCTGACATTTCGCAAGAAATTCAAGACCTGGCTATTTGAGCAGGCATTTGCTGATGAAATATAAGGCTTAATCAGATATATGGAATGATGACGATGCGATGGAAACTGATTTCAACATGACGGTGAGACTGCAATTCTATGTTTTTAATTGTTAAATTGTTATTATATGGTTTTGGGGGGGTGCCTTGTTGCTGTGTTGTATTGAGGGCAGAGACTGCCTGTGTAAACCGCCCCGAGTCGCCTTCGGGCTGAGAGGGGCGGTATAGAAATGTGACAAATAAATAAACAAACAAATAAATGATGCAGTTAAATGAAGCTGTGGGCACCTGCCCTGTGGATAAGGGGGTAACATGACAAAAAGGTATCTCCTTGTTTAAACATCAAATGTGTGAAGCACTGCAAAATGGTATCATGCATGTTTTTGCACATACACTTATCAACACCCTGTAGGAAATCATAGGGGTCAGAAATCTAATTTCATAGAATCATGTGAATGTAGAACTTTGTGGCAGTTTTGAAAAACAGCAGTCTAACCAAGCAATTTGTTTAGTAGGGCTGTTATACAATTTCAGATATGCCTGAATTTCGGAAGTTTTTCAGATACTTCCGACTTTTTAAAGCAATTTCGAGAGCAGCCCTCCCGACAGGAATTCCGAAATCCAAATTTTGGAATTCCGAATTCCGAATTTTGGATGTCATTTCCGAATTTTCTTGCTGATTGCTCATTGGCTGATGGCTAACAGCTGACTCTCCCTTCTGCTGATTTTTTGCCCATTTTTGAAAGCGGATGCCATTTTTGAAGACTTCTGAAGACTTCCAAATTTCGGAAATACTTCCGAATCAATTTCTAAATTTATCGGAATTTTTTTGGAAGACTAAATAACCCGAAACGCAATCTATGACTACATCCGAAATGAGTTTTGAAACTTTTTTTTAATCAAACAGCCATATTTTTTAGATATTGAGGAGATTCTACTGTACTACCATTCAATACCCCAACATAAACTAAATGGCTATGAAGATACTTCATATCATTCTTTGAATGCTAGCTATTCTGGCTCTGTAAAATCAATCTTGCAGTTGGAAGCAGAAACATATAGAGGAGGCCAAAAGTCAAACCTGTAAAAATAAAATTTATTAATCTACTAATTTTGGTTTGAAGCCAGTTAATGCATATCTCCATACAACACACTATCCTTTATTGGAGGTCTTTCAATTTCCACTTATTTCCTATTGAGAATGATGACATGCTGACATTGCAGGTGTATTTGTGAAGTGCTTTTTAAAAAAGCTTTTAAAGAATAACACGTGGAACTAAATAATTCAGAAGTTTCTTAAGTGCTCCTTCCCAGTCAAACTTAGATTGGAATATTTTAGGGAGCACTCACCTGTATAGCACTTTGCATCTTTTGCACAGAGCTTGGCTTGCTCATCGAAACCATAATTATGATACCAAGACAAAAAAAATTAGGTACTATTTTACAGTGTCATATTCCTTAAACAAGAAGTAAAGATCAATATATTGATTTTTTTCTGCCAAAAAAGAAAAAAGAAACCAAGAAAGCAGCTCTAACTTTCACATTGAAATAAAAAAGAAAGCAAATGAAATAAAGGTTTAACGCTTTCTTGTTTACTGCACATTACAGAATCTGTCAAGAAAAAAGTAATTATTTCTTTCTTTATCAGAAATATTTATTATCTCTCAGTTTGCCAAACTCCCCAATGACAAATGCAACAGATACTGTATTCAGCCCCAGTACTGGGAAAAACTCTCATATAAATGGATAACTTAAACAAATAAAAGTCACAGTTAAATCTTCATTTTATGGTTATGAAAAATTAATTTTTAAAAGCCATACAAAAAGAATCATCACAAAAGCCATCTCTAAACATGGATTTAAGGACCATGGGTCATGCGGATAGTATGCCAAAAGGTCCAATGAACTCTACTTAGAACTGGATGGGACTACGCATGTGAAACGCTGGGCAAGTCTATTATATAGTTGTGTTTCTGATTATATTATATTGATGTGTTTTGGGAGAACACTCTTCCTATAATGTATGTTGGTTTTCTACTCAAATGTTGAACTATATGTGAAAATATAATGTTGTTTACAATTGAAATGTCATCTGCTCAGATATAGATACCTTTTTGATAATGAGTATTTAACTCTTGCATAGTGGTGAATATACTATTCTCCCACCCAGTTCGTTCTCAGACCTTTCTGTGTTTGGTTCTTAATGAGACATGCCACATTATCCCAGGATGCCTACGCCGGAGAAATTATAGTGTTTAGTCAGTATTGCACAACCTGATATCCACCGGGAAGTAGCAATGAAAGGACCAAGGCATTGAGCCCTGCCACATGCACAGTGTCTCACAGTGACATCAGAGGCCAACTTCTTGTCAAAGAGAATTGAATATAATGCCAAGTTTTTAACTTTGTTGTTTTTTATACATTATAACTGTATTCTCAATTTGCTTCTGACACAATAAATAAATAAGTAAGTAAACTAGACAAAAATGTAGCCAATTTCCTAGATCTTCCAACAATACTTCAAATGCAACCTCGTATAGATCAACTTATAGTAATCTAAGGCCCCTTCCACACAGCTGTATAAAATCCACACTGAACTGGGTTATATAGCAGTGTGGACTCAGATCATCCAGTTCAAAGCAGATATTGTGGATAGTGTGCCTTGATATTCTGGGTTCATAATTAAGACATGGAACACTGCAGATAAATCTACTTGGTAAGGGTCACAGCTGTCATAACAGCCAACGTTAGGCAATGGTACTCATGGCCACAGGAGCAATAAGGTCAAATAGCTTCATTAATACTGAAATTTGTCACCTCATCACCATACCCATGGATTTTTCATTTCTTTGGCTATTCACACATACAGTCTGCCTAGAAAAATCCGCTTCCGGGCTCTTCATTCTATGCATGTGTGGAAGTAGGCTTAGGGTACATTTTCTACACTGTAGAATCAATGGAGTGGAATCCTGGAAGTTGTAGTTTGGAAGCACACCAGCACTCCATGGCAAAAAAAGCAAAATGTCATGTAAAACGTAGTTAAAGTGGTACAGATGCACCCTAAGTGGTAGAGATGCCACTTTTTCTTTTTCAAAGTTCACTGGCTTTTGTTTGAGCTCTGCCTTTTCTTTCACATTTCTTGTATCTATCCAGGAGCTTAACAATCAAAATAACAGAAGGGCTTTTTAAAATGGTATATATCAGTGCTGTCCAACTTCTACGGGGTCCAGGGCCGGATAAAAGGTCACTGATGACCTAGGGGGCCCCCAGGCCCCGCCCCCAACCGCAGACCCCGCCCCCTCCTAAAACGCCCGAAAAAGGGCAGAAGGCGGCGCCAAGAGCAGCGCGTCACAGGCCTGGCGTGACGCGCTGCCCCTTGGCACCGCCTACTCCTCCTTTTCGGCGACCCCTCCCTTCCTAGGGCGGAGGGGGGGCGCCGGGAGGAGTAGGCGGCGCCAAGGGGCAGCGCGTCACGCCAGGCCTGTGACGCGCTGCTGTTGGCGCCACCTTCTGCCCTTTTCGGGCGGCCCCGCCCTAGGTAGGGAGGGGGGTCCGAAAAGGAGGAAGAGCTAGCTCTCTTCCTCCTCCCTGCCCCACCTCCCCCTCCCCCCCGCCCCCGGCCGCCAATTCTTTAAAAAAAAATCAATTTTTTTTTCAAATTTAAAAATGGCGGCTGAGGGCATAGGTGGGGCCGTGTCCAACAGGCTACGGGGCCGGATCCGGCCCCGGGGCCGCCAGTTGGACAGCCCTGGTATATATGAATACTTGAGGGAAGAGAGACAATCTTTTTGCAGCAAAATTGCAAGCCTTCTGGGTTTATAAATACAGTGGACATATCTCTGTCCAATTCTGTACAATAGCAAATGCATGGTGAGCCCATCAAAAATACAAAATCATAAGAGCGGCACTTTTTGCAATGCAGAACAATAAAATTCTAGTGAAGTTGTCTTTTTATTATTGCAAGGTTCCTACTAGATACTGCAGGAATCTTAAGTGGGTAGAATTAAGAGTGCTAGTCACCTACTAATGTTAGTTGCTTTCAATTCCTTGTTGGTAGACAGAGTTTTTATACATGAGTAGAATTTTATTGCATGATCCCAGAATTATCTTAATGGACCAGTTTTTCACTCTAGAGACTCAAAACGGCAAAATCTCCCTCTACGTCTCATTTGTATGTGCCCTCTTTCTCTCTCTACCTCTGTGCTGACTCAGGAACATCTGGTTGTTTTTCATTGATACACTAGTCTCATACCAAGTGCAGTCTATTGATAAGCGTCAGGCACACAAAGTATAGAGGATATCTTGAAGAAACAGGATTGCCCTAATTAATTGGTAGCCCTGCTTAAGTTCAAACTTCACATTGGAGATGATGGAGAGCACTGGGAGTGCTCTCTTTTTCTTCCTCCAAGCCTTTATGGTGTGCTGCTGTCACTATAAATTATTTTCTAAAAATTCAACATTTGACTATAAAAGGACTAGGAAAGATCCACTTTGGCCTCCTTTTTATTGCACCCTCCCAGCCTATAAGATAGATTTTCAATCTGTCTGTGGTGAAAGCACTAGCAAAGTGAACTGTAGCTTTTATTATTCCTCCTTTGTGAGCAATGAGAGATGTTACATGTCAAAATATTTACAACATGGAACTGCATATATTCTACAATACTTCAACAGATTCAGATCTGGGTGCTGTGTTCCGTTTTTTCTCCCAGCAGAATTGAATTTTCCATTCATGGGAATGGCTAATTTAAGGCTCCAGATCATGTGGGCAACTGGTTGCAAACAGCCATATGTGATAAAGATTTTTCTTTCTCTCATTCTCTCTCACACACAGAGGCATTCAATAGCAGGGTGTGAATTAATCAAGGAGTGAAACACCAGGATTTGGTGAGCTGGCAAGCTTTCACTCACACATTGATAGAAAGTAATAGCCATTCTTCTGAATGAGGTTATATTATAGTTGGGGCAAGTTTGCTTGGAGAAATTGTAATGTCCAGCCTACATTCCATGTGTGAAATCCAAATAAAATAGACATACAATAGCTTAAGGACCTGTTATATCATTCTGTTTAATACTTCTGCTCCAGATTCTAGACTTTGTCTGACGAGGAAGCAGATTCTGATTTGTGACTATACTAAGGTTTATTGGGCACCACACTAGGTGTTTTAGTAGTTAACTGGGGCCAAACGACCAAGTCACAGTAGAATGGCTTAGAAAAAGAAGCCTACACTGGCATAATTTGATGTCTGGGGAGTTCAAGTTACCTCCTCCACAAATTTTTGTGTTTCATCTGGGAGAGAATGGCCTGGGTTTGCTGAAAGTCAAGCCCTTTAATGTTCGGGTTCTGCATGACTTCCAACTCATTACCAGGAATAATATTGATGTTGCCTCATCAGGGGTGCTGGGGTGAGGATGATCCACAAAGCATACATCCAGAGGGATAATTAAAGAAATTTGAAACACCCTGAATTTCAAACTATTTGGAAACTGGTTGGGTCACCAGTTTCCAAAACCATGAGGATTCTTTTTGTTTGTATTGTGCACATATGTGAATAGAACATCACACTTTGGCCCCCTCCCCCCAGGAAAACAGTACCTTTTTGCATGAAAATTATGTTTTCATGGGGGAAAACACATTTGTGCAACCCCCTCAAATACACATTGTTTACAGAACAATGTGTTCTGGGATGTGTTTCATGTTGGGGGAGGGAGTTATGAAAAACAAATGACTTTTCCATGAAAAATTTATTCCAAATATCTCATTTGGTTTTATGGAAGAAGAAAGTTTTTAAATATTATTTTTTTGTGAATCACACTGTTATTAGTGAGAAAATTAATATTTGCTCTCATAATCGTCACTACTCAAATAGTCCCAAGCTTCCGATTCAGTGAATCCTCCCCTCACTATACTACCACCAATATCTGGTAGATCACAACATTCTGGTGAATTTCATTCAAGCTGGATACTTCACAAACTGTTTAGATTGGGTTTAAGATGGGAAAATGGGTTCAGATTTCTACTCATTGGAGTATTTTGCCTTAGGCCTTAACAAAGACTTTGCTAATTCTCTGCGACAGGCAATCAAATGTGACTGTAGGCAAGATATAAATGAATTAGAACAAAATACAATAAATGGAGCTATGTATAATTCAATGGAATAATTGTATTCAATTATACTGAGGGCCCTTGGAACCAACAATGTATCATTTTTATATTGGGAAAATATGGTAAATTTTCTTAATAAACAGAGCTCATATATATATATATATATATATATATATATATATAGTGTGAGCATATAGACAAGACCTTGCAAATAGCTGCTCCTTTGAAGTCTATATATGAAGAGATTCACCTTTACTATCTTCCATTACACCGATTCTTCATTTTGTCCAGTTAAAGTGCCCCCATTCAAAACTCAGACAAAGAGGGAAGGAAATCAGATATATATATAAGTTGTCTTTATGATATATAACTGAAAGATATATATCAGATATATAAGAATGCAGATACATTGCCAAGTCCCTAATGAAATCAAATATCCTGGTTCATTTGAAGCGCTTGTATGTTCAGTCCCTGTCAAAGGCACTGCTACACTTTAAAACTCATTAACACAATTTAAGATAGGGGTAGAGAACCCATTTTACCTTAAGGGCAACATTTCCACAGGAGAAAATCTATTGGGCACTATATATAAGGATGGGAAAGTCTGGAGTCAATCGTGACATCTTTTTTCTACCCAGTTTGTCTTTCTTCCCTGTCTCTGGCTCTACAAATCTCTCTCTGTTCTTCATCTTTCTCCCTCCCTCTCTCTGCTCTGCCCTCCAGCAATGGCTGTCTCCAAGTAGTAATAAAGTTCACCAAAAAAGTAAGAAAGATAACTAAATCAATCAAAGATAAACTAAGTTTCTATATTTTGTTAAACCTATTGAATGCACAGAAGACAGAATACTTTAGACCAGTTCCCAAGAAGCTTTGGACAAGATGGATTCCATGGCCAGTATACCTCATACCATCTTTAAAGATAAAGACTTACATTCATATGCAAATGTACAACACATATATTTGTATCCATCACACAATGCATTTCTCCTGGAAATGGGGGGCAAGCTTGCAGAGAGGCTTGAGCCCAGGTTAATGTCAACCCAATTTGGTGACTGAACGACCACCTAGTGTCAACCCAATTCCAGATCTGTCAATCTGATTGCCCAGAAAGTGAAATAGTTCTTCCCAGACCAGTCCCAAGCTACATCATAGTGTCTGTGTAGATGCGGTCTAATTGTTCTCACCATGTGGTAATGCATGGTACTGTGTACTATTATTATCATACTTGCATAACTTCCTGGAAATCTATCATGGACTGGCAGCTAATAGCTCAGAAAGAACCACTCTACGTAGTTCTTTTCTAATATTGGTAGCACTTTCTGGCTCAGCATTCCACCTGACTTACATCTCCTTTTACTCTTTTTCCACAGTTCCTCTTTCTTTGTAATTTTGTACACAATTCGGCAATTCAAGCACAGCCTCATTTACTGCCTCCAAACATTGCACTGTTTAAAGCTTTTGAAATCTGGAAATCTCCTTTAGCTTCAAGTTCCACATTCATTCACCCTAGCTGCAAATGAATTAAGCAGTCCCGGCAGTCTGGTAACAAAGATGAACTCCTGATCTGTAATTATCCTCTGAAGTAGATTCCTTTCCATTTTCTCTTTCACTCTCTAGTAAAAAGTAATTGTAGAAAATCTATTTTTCTTATTCTATTCAATTTCCTTTTCATGACTTTCACCTTCCAAATATGTTTGCCATACCTTAGAACAAAGTAGTGAGTGCAGAGTAATTCAACTCTACCTCGTCCTTTCATAAACCCCCTGAATTCAAAGCTTGCAAGGAGCCATGGACAGATCTACCTGAATGTAATTACAAAACTCTTGAGCTCAAGATGCTTGATAAGACAGAATTCCTCATTACCTGGAGCATTTGTTATACTCTCATTCCTTCCTGTAGCCCACTTAAGATATATGTTTGTCTAATATCCATCACCTTTCTGAAGTTGCATTAGGATTGTTCATTCTCAATTTTGGCTCAAAATGGATTACGACCCTTCTACAGAACTAACCACATTCCTGCCTAAAGTTTGAAAACAATCCATGTAGTACATACCTTTTTAATGAATCATATACTGGATTATATTGCTCTATATGTGAATTCCTGGATGCATATGCCAAGAGTGTATATAAGCATTGCTACCCACATACCATTTTTTTGCCCCCAACTATTTTTTCTTTTCAATCACCAAGTTTCTAGCAATGCAATAATTTAAAACATAAGTTGAACATTTAGAAACACAGTTTAAACATTCAAAGAGAAAGTACAGGCAAAATGACCAAGGGAATGTGAACTCAGCAAATAAGTGAATGTAAAATGTGAACAATTTTTTATATCTTTTCCTTTGCAATGCTAGAAATTCAAAGATAATTTTATGGAGATGGGATAGAATTCTTTTGTGAGAGAATTCTTTCTTTTGCTTCCACTGTAGCTATACCCTTGTGCATTTCTGACTGCAGCTTTTAGTTAAAGACCCTCACTTTGGAGATGTCCATGGTAGATAGTAGGCTTGGTTGATCCAAGAAAAAAATGGTTCAAACCCCGTTTTGGATGTAGGGGGCACTGGTGTTTTGATTCTAAATTCACTTCTGAATTTTTCTGAAAAAAAGTCAGAACTTTCTGAAACTTCCGAATCAATTCGTTAATGCAAATGCGCATGAGCAGTAGGGAAAAAACAGCACTGGCACTGGGGAACTTTCAGGGGATTCTCCCTTATTTTTAGACCAATACTGATGAAACTTGCTACAGTGGTAGAACACATGGAAAACTGTTAGCTCACCTTTCACTTATCCATGGAGTTTTGGTGAATTTTCTAATTTTTATTTAAAAATCATTTTTTAAATAATAAAATCTGTTCCTGGTTTGAAAGTGTTATTTCCTATTTCATTGGGTAGTCTTTACTTGGAAAGTAGTTGTTCTACTCCAAAAACTTTGTTTGTGTGGCACAAACTATTAAATTGGTGGAGAACAGGAATCATAGTACAGACCCTATCAAGGGACATCTAGATTGACCCTCTTCTTCTGGGCAGAAAGTACTATCCAAACTCTCCTGACATCCATTTGCTTTCTCTACTGAGTTGCAGGGGGACCCTCAAAACACATCCATCCATTTATTCCTATTTGCAGATGCAACCATCATTTATTTTATCATTACTTACTGACTGTAAAGGGCTGGATGGATGGCTGTGGCTAGCTACCCCAATGCCTTGTTCATGACAATCAAGCCAAAGTAAAATGATTGGTTTTAAGCAGTTTATGTTCTCTTGGCTTTGCCAAAGTTGCTTACTGCTTTACTGCCTTCTTTAGAAATCTTTGTAGATGCAATCAGTTTATTTTATATTTAGATGAAGACTGCTATAGACAACCATTTTTGGGTCTTTCAGCCATTTTGGCTAATGAGCAGGCGTGCATTGTTGGAAATGTAGTTTAACAGCAGGGCCTTTTGCAATTTCTACCATTGGGGGCCTGGCATTCCCAAACTCCAGTTAAGATGGCTGTGATTACCCACGCCCACTGCATCCCTTCTGGTGGCACCAGCTGAAAGAATGAGACTTTTAAAGTTCCCTTGCCTTTACCAAAGTTGCTTAATGGTTGTAAAAATTAAAATAACCTTGGGAGACATCTGAACATTACAGAATATTTCTGGGGGGGGGGGGCATGGTAAGTGGTTCAAATTTGGAATCCCCCCCACAACCACCACCACCACCACCATGCTTGTAGAAGGAAGGGGGATGAAACTCAGAAAGATAACCTCAGGGTTGTTTTGCATTACTTATGAAGACATTGAACTAAATAGGATAATATTCCTTTGAAGGTTCATTTGCATATCAGGTGTATGCCACTGAAACTTTTCCCCACAGCAACATGGATCTATTACAATTTAAAAGTTAATTTGTTAGTTTCTTAATTAGCCAAGTGAATTGGGCATTCAAGTAGGGGATCGGAAGAACTGCTGTTCAAAGTTCTACTGGGAACTCACCTTTTGACCATAAGAGAAAGAAAGACACAGCTTACGGTGGCAAAATGCAGCATTGGTATTCCATCAATGAGTAAACTAGTTAAAAGATGAAGTCCTCATTCCAGTGGTGTCATTAGAGTCAAAATACAGTGGGCAACTATAGCAGTTCAAGCAGTGAATGTTTGGGAAGCTGGCAAACTACTACTGGTTTTGTAGCAACTCAGCCCTCAGTGGACCCGGGGGGGGGGGGCAGGAGGCTAATTTGCCCCCACCCCCGCCTGGGGGCTGGCTGCGGCCCCAGGGGTTCCTTTGGCTTTAGACCCCGATGAAGAGGATGGCGGGGATGAAGGGCCCTAATCACCAACAGACAGTTTGCTATGGGATGACACCTGGCCAGAGGCCTATTCTGATGACGAGGCTGCTTATGATTTCGGATCAGATACGGAATATGAGAGACCGGGAGGATTCAGGTCACAGGAAAGGGTGTTTACGCCAGATGTTGAGGAGGCTATGGAAGCCGAGGTCGAATCAGTTTCCCAGGAAGATAACGGCGCAGATGGGGCCATTCCTGAGCGGAGATTCGACCGACGGGGGAGTATCGAGGCTAACCGGAGAGATTGGAAACGAGGCTTGGAAAAGCGCTGGTCTCACAAAGGAGGGAATTAAATATGCATTTCGTGGGAAACTTCCTCAGATTGCTGGCCACGTCTGAACTGAAAGGACGTAGCAGTTTGCTGTCTTCCTGGAAGCCTTAGCCTGGCTTGCCTTGCCAAGTGCTGCCTTGAAACCTTGTTGATTCCATGAACTTTGGATTTACTTTGGTAACCACGGATCCCATTGCCTTTCTTGATTCCTTTTGTTTTTATGGACCTTACTGACCATTGCTTTTGAACATTATTGCTTATTACCTTGGCTATTTGATCTCTAATTTTTGGACATTTTATCTTCTTCACCTGCTTTTAATTGCTGCTTAATAAATAGTTAATTGACATCGTCTGTGTGTGTGTGGTTACGGGATGAAGACAGGGCCTGCGTTGTGACAGGTTTTGACATTTCGTATTTTTAAAAAGTTAAATTCAGTAAGAGTGTAACCACGAAACACATATCCATGGTTTCACTTATCCAAGCCTATTGGTAATGTGGGAAGATGTTCCAAGAGAGACTTCTAGGAGTGCCACTGAAGAGACAGAGGTGAAGGAGAATACATAATTTAGATGTGAGAAAGACATGTGGGAATATTTGTGGGGGGAAACTTTGATGTTGTGACATGTACTCTTTATTTGATTTATTTGTATTTTAGTAAACAGGAAGCAAGAAGAAACAAAGGTTGAAATAAATTGAAATGTTTTATATTAAAATATGTTTCCCCCCTCATGTGACCCCATTTTCTAGACATCCATTTATGGGGCTTGGCGTGAAACCAAGGGTGACACTTAAGGGAGAGAGGGAGCATTGAGGAAGGTTTTTCCTCTTCTGGTTTATGATATCAGCAAGGGGTCTATTGTTTGATAATGTATCAGTCTGATGAGAAGGCGAAATAAATAAATGAAAGTGAAAGGATTTATGAAATTACTTTTAAAGAAGAAGAAAATCTATTGCAAATAGATCGACAGTAAGTTTTACACTTAGAAGGGACATGATTATTAATAGGTGAATAGAGGATGGAGGGGGGAAAGATAGAGACCCAAATGTGGTTCTGTTATATGGTTGTAAAAGGAGAAAATACACATTTAATGTATGAAACCATTTTTCAAAAACAAAATTTAGTTATTTATTTTTATTTGTTTTTTATTTCAACTTTATGCCACAAAGGATGTAAAGTGGCTTAAATATAATTTTAAAAGAAAACAGCTTAAAATATGGAATACAGAAACTTGCAAAAGTAATTCAATGGATATACTACTTTGAGGATACTAACTTAAAAATAATTAAAATTCAGGAAATATATATTATATATCTCTAAAAAGCACAACTAGTTGCATGATATCTACTCTGATGTATTACGGTTGGAAACCTGTTTATGGCTGATTCTACACAGTTTGAAACTGCATTATATAATCAATGTAATCGCATATAATGCAGTTTAACTGCACTGAGCTACATTATATGAGTCTACATTAACTATATGATCCAACTTCAAACTGCATTATATGGCAGTGTAGATGAGGCATGAGCCTCCCTGCAAAGGGAGTCTCACAGTAGAGCAGCCACGGAGAAGCCTCTCCCCATGACAGCATTTCAGCTATTTATAAAAAATGCACCCATTGCCAGATGTGTTTCTTGAGCCCTTGGATTGCTCAACATACAAATTGGTTTTGTAAAGCAGTTTTCTAAGCAAATGAGGACATTTTAAAGAAAGCACAAGGTGGGGAGTGGGGGGGGCGCAGTATGCAATTTCTTTGCTCTGCTGTTTTTAAATTCAATTTACCAGCCATAAAATGAAAGAATGTTTTTTTTCTATTTCTAGCCCAGTATTGTGGCCATTTGTATTCCAAAGAGCTAATTACAGAGGTGACCTAAGGCTCTTTAAATGCATTATTAATGTATTTATTTTTTATGCTAGAGAAGACCAGGCTTAGATGTTTGCTTTCCGTGCTTCCAAATATGAATTAGCTGAAGAAATGAGAAAAATGGGCATTCAAACAATTGCCTTCCATCATCACCACAATAGCACTTATGTAGTCTAAGCCACAATAAATATTCCTTATATTATGAAGTTAGAATCACATTCTAATTGGCTCTCTGTTGATGAATGTGCTTTCTTCAAATTGTGAATTCCATTGAAATCTTCCATCTTTCAAATCATTCTTGTTCTTGCAATCTATCAATTTTCTTTTTTAAAAAGGTGGCTGTAGTATAGGATGACTCTGAACATGTAGCAGCAATGAACACCAACACTTCTAGTTTCAGTAGTGTCTAAAGGTAGCTGCAGTATGGTTGCTACTAGGGAAAGGAAATTATCTTACTCCAAGAGGTTTTGGCTCTTTCTGCTCCTCCTATTGTGCTTTTGCTCCTCTTCCAAGGAGACCCTATCCATTTTGGACCCTGGGAATGAATTAAGAACTCTGAAAATCATAACTATCTATAGGTTACATTGATCAGTTCAAAGGAATGTGTGGCCGCATCTTTAACAGGTGTGTAAAAGTGAGAATCTCCGTGATTGCCCCTTAAATATTAAATATTCTCAAAAATCCTGGACACCTCCATCAGATTGTTCTATGGATAACAGGAATTGGCTTTCCGCCCTCACTTACTGTGGGGGAAGAGCGTTTTGCTCCCTTTCAGCAAAGGAGAGCTGCAGAGATAGTCTCAGCTACGACATTTTGCAGGGATGAGGCCAGCATAGTCTTGAGGCCCCATAGATACTGACCCACCCTCCCACCTGTTAACAGTGTATTTAACAGGTCGCTTTTGGAGACAGGTAGGAATTCCTCCCCCCATGTCTGGGGGGGGGGTCTCTTACCCTTCACTGTTTCTCTATGGGCTAATTGGTGTGCGGTGATCTTAAATAGGCTATCATGTGGGAAAACATAGTTGGGTTCACATCTTGGTGTACACCTAAGGCACCCCTTTGTGATGCAGGCCAGGAACAACCAAGGTGAGGACAAACGAAAATGGCCTTGGAGCGGGTTGAATTCTAGTCTCAATAAATCCCCCGGGTTTGGGACATCAATTTCCCTGAGCGGTCGCTCTGGAACCAACAGTTTGTAACATGGTCTCAGCCATGTTAGCTGAGGAGTAGGTCTTGGGTGGCCATTGCCGCAGCATATTTCACACCAAGTTCATGCCTTTTGGAATTGGTTGGCAGGCCACAAAAAGTTAAATGGTAACATTAATAAAAGTTGACCATAGTTATCCTACATTATTGTGTTGACTCATTATTTTGGTGGTTGGAGAGCAAAGAGTAGCTTACAGAAGTGGGAATGCATTGCGGAGAATGATGTGGTAAGAGGTGAATAGACAGCCTGCAGACAAGTAGAAATGTTTTGTTTAATGGGTCATTAGAGGCACATAAGAAGCCGCTCTCCTCTATTCAGTTTCCTGGGTCTCCTTCACACTTCCACACTCAGGAGCATGTGCTTTGCATGAAAAAGATGTGATGATCTTTTCTACTACACAGTTATAGCACAGTGAGTCCACTAACTGTCCTGTCTGTATTTGATGGAAATCTGGGATTTGTAGTTTGTTTGGAGGAAACAAAGTTAAATTTTAGATACCTAAACTACCAATCCCAGGACTCCATAGAATGCAACCATGGCAGTTAAAGTGGAATAGTAGTGTACTATGAATGGGCCCTTGTAATACACTTCAGTCCATTAATTTTTTTAAAAAAAAATCAGTAGGACCTGCTTTTAAGGTTGAAAGTCAAAAAAGTAGTTGATCAGAAAGAGATTAATCTCACTAGTGAAATTATTTTGATGCCATCCCTGCACAAACTCAAGTGATTATCTAGTGTACAATGGTGATGTACATGATGTGCATGGGTAGCCAATTTGCTGTTGTGTATGCCATAAAATAGTGAGCAGATTGTATCCTTAAATGTGACCTTAAAATGTTTATCAGGAAATATAATGGCAACCAGAAAGACATGGTTGATTCTGTAAGTGATCAGGTGAACAAAGGTCATCCTCTTTACCATTTATGACTGAGGTAGGCCACTTTATAAGGTCTGAGCACACACAAGGCCCTCACTGATACTTAGAGAGATATGCACCTTGATGTTTAAAAGGTTAATAAAAATGTCTCCTGCACTGTCATGTTGAGATCAAGAAAGAAGTTAGCCTTTTTACATCCAAGAAAAGTTGTTTTGCAAAATAATAAGTGACTAGAATTCCTAGCCCTGATTTCCTGGAGTCTTAGTCGAACACTCATATGACTGCACTGCCTCTTCTCTAAATATGTGCTGTTCCTTTAAACTGCATTTAGCCTCCTCATGACTGGGTAGAAAAACTGTTAGAAAATATGGTAGTTGTTGAGTATATCTTGCTGTACCTTTTCCCCTTCCAGAATGTCATCATTCTGACGCATAGATACTGTCAACTGGAATTGAGTTGGCAATTCACCTTATCTATAGTACACTTTCCATCTTCAAGTACCTAATTCTAAATTCTTTCACTCTTCCCTTATATTTCTTCCCAGGAATCTTTAAAATGTATGTGTGCCATATAATAGGCAGTTTATACACAAGATTTGAAGTCTCAAGACTCAAACCTAAAACCTACTGTAAATGCCTGACTTGAAATATTTGACCTAAAAGTTAAATATATGCAGCAAACTATGTGCAGAGTTTTTCTGCCTTCAGTAAATAAGAAAACATTATGCCAAGGAACGAATATATGGCAGTTAATCATGGAGGAAAAATTCCCACTAAATTATGCTTTGGATAGGTCACAGTAAAAACAAACAAAAAACCCCTCAAAAGAAAATGCGTTGACTTATTCCAAGTGCAAATCTAGGATCGTACATAATATTCACAGATTTTCTCATCTTCACTGAGGTTAAAAATAGGAAAAAGTGTCAACTGTTGCAAGATCGTTTACCTTTCACCCACGAAAGTGTAAATCTCAACACTTCTTTTTCATAAAGATCTCTGTAGTTAACAAAAGGAACCTCAGTGCAAAACTAGTCTCTTATAGTAAAGGTAAGGGTAAAGGTTTTCCCCTGATATTAAGTCCACTCGTGTCCGACTCTGGGTTGTGGTGCTCATCTCAATTTCTTTTTTTTAAAAAAAAAGATTTTTATTGAGTATTTCAGGTATAAAACACAAAAATTAGAACTTATACATATAACCATTTGAGTGTGCGTCTCCAGAGCTGGCTGCTCTGGCAGACAGAAAAGGAAAACAGAAAGTCCATCTTAGAAAGCAAGATAAATTTCTAAGCTGAAGAGCCGCCGTTGTCCATAGACACCACCAAGGTCATGTGGCCAGCATGACTGCATGGAACACCGTTACCTTCACGCCGGAGCGGTACCTATAGGTCCACTCACATTTGCATGTTTTCGAACTGCTAGGTTTGCAGAAGCTGGGGCTGACAGCAGAAGCTCACCCCACTACCTGGAAATGAACCTGTGACCTTTCAGTCAACAAGCTCAGCACTTTAACCCACTGCGGCACTGGTAAAGTGTATAAGTCTCTTATAGGTTTTCCCTGACATTACGTCCAGTCATGTCTGTCTCTGGGGTGTGGTGCTCATCTCCATTTCTAAGCCGAAGAGCCGGTGTTGCCCAAAAACACCTCCAAGGTCATGTGGCCGGCACTTTATTATACACTTTATTAATAATATATTAATTCTTATACATTTTATTAATAAGCAAATGTTGGCATCCCTAGCAAATACCAAGTACCATGAAATTCTTTTGTGTTCTTGTCCACCCAATGCTGCCATAGTGAGAGCATAAAAGAGTCTGATTCCCTTCCCAGTCTCCACCATCCAATGAACCATCAAACCCCACTGCCACCCATTATTTAATATGGCTTGTTGCATTGTCATTAATGGTGCAATGGAGACAGAAGGAGTTGGCCATTCTTCCACCTAATATGCAGCTCCTTTTTACAGCACACACAGTACATTGCTTCTAAAGGCAATGCAGCCATATAGCAAAGAGAGGAAGAGAAAAGCTTCACTCTTTTCCTCCATTCCAAAGATTCAAGAAAAATAATTTGGAGAAAGGGGTACAATATAGAGAGAAGGGCAGGTGTGTAGGCAGATGGCAACTAGAGGAAAGTGGGAAAGGAGGAAAATGAAAAATTTTCTCTACCTCTCAGAAAAAAACATTGTACCTCCGATGCAACCCTATAATTTGAGATAAGAATTATGAATCACTACCATTTGTGTTTCTGAGCCAGAAAATGAGACATTTACTGTGAATATCAATCCTCACTCGCAAATTTTCTACTGCACTACACAGAAGGATAAAGATATTGATACAGGTTGAGTTTTCCTTATCCAGAAATCTGAAATACTGTAAAATCTTTTTATATTGTTTTTGCTGCCAGCTGCCCACTTCCTCCTTTGAGAGACAGGGGCTAGTCACATGTGCAGTGCAACAATGGCATGTGGTTGAATGGACAACCTGCAAACACACCATGAGGATAAGTGAAAAGCAACTGCTTTGGCTGTTGCATGTATCATACTCAAAGATAATGAAAATGTCTAGGAAGGGGTATTCCCCTTCTCTCTTGGTTGCTTTGTTTAAAAAGTGGAAGGTTTGCTGACCACTCAGGTAGTGTCTGGGACATCTACCTTTTACAGGGACCTTGTGTATTTATTTATTTACTACATTTTTATACCACCCTTCTCAGCCCAAAGGCATCTCGAGGCGGTTTACATAAGGCAATTTCTGCCCTCCACTTAAACATGAGTAAAACAATTAATACAATAACCATATAACACAATAATTAGCAATTAAACACATACAATTACAGTTCTCAGTATCACAGTGAAATCACTTTTTGTCACATAGTCGTCATTCCATAGATCTAACTAACCAGTGTAGGTAGACAGACCCCTTCCAGACCTTCCCTTTTCCACATCAGGACTCTTTCAGGAGGGAAAATCAATAAGTGCTGAAGATTTCACTAGCCCCCTTTCCTCACATTTTTTTTTAAAAAAACCTGAAATCTGAAAAATCTCATCCTCAATCTCTTGGATAAGGAAGAACAATCCTGCATAAATAGTTTTGATATATATATATACATTCACTATCTTTGAGAAAATGTATTTTGTTCCCAATAGCTATCTTTTTTATTTTTATCATTACTAAGGGCCCTTCCACACAGCAATATAACCAAGAATATCAAAGCAGATAATCCACAATGTCTGCTTTGAACTGGATTATCAGAGTCCACACTGCCTTGCAATCCAGTTCAGTGTGGATTTTATATTGCTGTGTAAAAGCGACCAAAGTGGATGTTGGTCAGTGAGAACTGGTGGTGCTGGTTTTGGTGGAGTTGTGAATGCACTTTGTAATTTACTGCAAAGTTTAAAGGATGTTGAAGATATTATGGGAAGTTGTAGTGAACACCCAGAGGCACTTCCACATAGCCCTATATGCCAGAATAATATCAAGGCAGAAAATCCCGCAATATTTGATATCTGCCTTGAACTGGGTTATTGAGTCCATACTCAGAAAATTTGGGATTTTCTGCCTTGATATCCTGGGATATAGGGCTGTGTGTAAGGGCCCCTGGATAGCTCCTTTAAAAACCAGAATGGATTCACTACACCACTGAGGTGGAGGATTGGCTACAACTATTACTGGCCTAATCAAGAATGGACTATACTTATCTGGCCTTCCTAATATCTCTTCTTTTGGGCAAGGTCTTTACGATGGGCATAAATAATCTGAATTCAATGCATAGTTCTTGCTTAATGTTCTCTTTTCCTGGCTATCTGTCCAGGAAAAGATAATGGAAATAACTTTTCCATTGTGAACATAACATTTACTGCCTAAGTTATACAAAGTGCAGCATGTTTCCTCATAATCATGATCAGTTATTTATTAATTATGTATCACATCTTCAACAAATATCAAGCATTACTCCAGGTTTAGAAGATGAGTCTATCTATATTTGATAATAATTGAACCAAAACTTACAGTAAGTCATATAATATCCTTCTTCTAATTCCTTCAGCATTATAAAAATGTAGCCAACCATTCTATGGTCAACTTCAAAAAGTTATTAGTCCAATCTATTACTATCAAATCTATAAACTACCTTTCTCTTTACACATTTATTTGGATCATGGATCCATGGCAACAGAACAATTGAAATAGGGAAAAAACTTGATAAGTTTATCAATATTTGTACCTTTTAAAATAAAGTTTAAATGGAAGTATAAAATACATGGATAAAAGGTGTTTGAAAAGCCAGCCATCAATACAGATGATGGGTTTACTAGAGTCTAATGAAGACATTTTCAGAAAAACCTATTTCACTTTCTTTTAACTTTCCAGTGCAGTTTCCCAAGGCCAATCATATAATTAGACAATGTGGAATAAGCATCTTTGGCAGAAACCAGCAAGAGTAGTCCACACCAGGAGGCTGGTGGGTTTGAGCTACAGTGGTCTACTTCAGAAGGCTGATGGATCTGAATACATTCCTAGCACCTCACAAAAAATCATTTTGAAGCCCCCATTGGCCTCTGAAATAGGGGAATGTTTGGCACAATGGACACTCCTGTGCAGTCCTTCAAATGGGGTAAAACAAAAGTAGTCCCCTAGGGAGTGAACAATATATGTTATGTAGGTTTGTTCCTAAGTTGATTTTGTATGTAAGTCAGAACTGGTATATATTTTAAATGTAACTTCAACAATATATGTATAAGGAAGGGTTTACACCCCTGTGGTGTTTGCTTTGCTCTCTGTGCCCCTGTTGAAAAGATTTCTCACTTTTTGTCCCTGTGATCATTGGATTTTGGCTAGTTGTGGAAACAAGGACTAGCGATAAAGGTTCAGTTGAGACAATTTTTTCTCATGATAACTCTTCCAGGAGTGAATTTCCCTTTCTGAAGATAGATTTGTCTCACACCCATTTGTAACTGAGCCATTTGTAAGTTGGATGTTTGTAACTCAGGGACTGCCTGTATTCCATTAGGGGATATTGTTCTGCATCACAGAGTTCATGTGTGAGATAAAAACTATTTAGTCCAATGAATTATCTAGATCCAGCCAATGAGGATTCAAACTGTGCTAGATATGATTATATTTGTTATGATAGAATTATATTCCCTGTAATCCTGAACCTAGTGTGGATGTCGAAGTTTCTGTAGTGGCTCAGAACCTTTAAAGAGCGATCCCACTGAATACATTATTGGAATGTCAGATCTGGCTGTAGTGATACACATCTTATATAACAGGCATGGGCAAACTTTGACCCTCCAGGTGTTTCAGACTTCAACTCCCACAATTCCTTACAGCTTACCGACTGTTAGGAATTGTGAGAGTTGAAGTCAAAAGCACCTGGAGGGCCGAAGTTTGCCCATGCCTGCAATATAATCAATATAGGTTACTGCAATGAGCTGTATATGGGACTCACTTTGCAAAGTGTTTCAGCATGTGCATAAATTGCTAATAGAATTGTGGTGTACTATTGGTAGGTTTATCTGTCATTTTATATTTGGAGTCAACTTGGGCACCATGAAAAGCAGGAAATGTATAAATAAATAAATAAATAAATAGCTTTTATTTTTATTGCAAGTGATGGACTGATATTTGTTTTGTTTTTATTTTTCCCCCTATATATGGCAAAATAGATTGTCTGGCTTTTAGTACTATGCCTCTTACCTTAGGTGGATGATACCATTTGCTGTTCTGTCATGTACAACAAAATGTCTTGGACAAAGCTGCATTTTTCTAGTTAGTTGGACAAAGAAATATAGTTCTGAAATGAGGGCTATAGCATTTGAACAGTTGATCCCTCTGTTTACGAAATGTCTATGCTATCTTTCCAATTAAGAGTGACAGACAATCCAAAGACAATAAATCTGGCTAACCCAGACTATAATCACCCAAAGAATGGCAGAAACAATAGTACAACATGTATTAGACTTCTGTATGCCTAATATAGTTCCTTTAGTAGGCATATACGAATCTATATGCCTACTAAGAGAACTGTAGTCTCGACTTACACGGACTAGAATCAGTCATAGCTTGTGGACACTTTCATATCAACAGTGTGCAAAATTCCTGGAAAAGTAGATGTCAGTAAGCAAGGAAGACATAATGCATGTTCACACTTCTCAATCAATGGTCATTACAGTGGCAACTGGTGACTTCTAAGCCAGTAGGGAATTGGATCTTCTCCAAATAAATCCAAACTGTAAAGGAATTATTCTAAATGCCCAATCCTTTTCCAAAAATAGTTTCAACATCTTTAAAAGATTGAAACTGAGTGGATTCACTATCCCACTAACATGGGAAGAAGTAGCGAGGACTACTGGCTAAAATGCATAGCCTGTGATTCAGGTCAATATAAGATCATGTGACTAAATATACAAGATTCTTTCTTATTTTCTTCTTATGGTTAATCACCAAAATATGAATGCATCTTCTTTTAACATTCAGGAACACTCTGAAATGACTCTTCAGTAGCTAAATATTCTAATTGGCTTATATTCTGAATCAGTAAGGATGTGACGAGGTGGAACCAATGGCAGTTTTTCTGTCACATGTTGTTACTGCTTGAACTGCATCTGATTTGTTTTTGAACTTGCACTATGTAAAACCCTGCTATGAATGTAGCATTGAGTAAACAACTCTCTTGGATCTTAGCCAAGGTCTGTAATGCAGGGCCCCCATAATCCCAGACTTGTGTATTTCCCATGTACAATTCGAAAGTAAGCATGAAGGATATATAACCATGTATTCTGACTCCAAAAACTTGGCAGTAAAATAAAGCAAATAAAAAAAGATTGAGAAATGGAAAAATGAAAAGCCATTTAACAAAGGATATTCATATTCAAACACAATTTTATTTCTATAGATGTAAAAAAAATTGGTGACTTCCCCATCACACAGACACACAGAGATATCCTACTTCTTTTGAGTTTCTTATACCTCAAATCAGACTACAGTTATCAAGGCATACATCATCTGAAAATGTTTGTGTATGTAGTAATTTTTTGTGCAAGAGCCGCTACCTCAACTTTCCAAAGGCTTTTGTGTGAAAGAATACTGAGTGCTCTTATCATCAGAAAAGATGATAAGTTAACACTCTAAACATCTTAAAGGGCTTTGACTATAAAACCGTTGCTGTCATTTTCCTTTGGCAATCCAAAATGTCAGTATCTGATAGAAACTCTTTGATAAAAATGTGAGTCATAAGGAAATATCTTTCGCAACCGGGTGCTTAACAACTGTGAAACAGTTGAGTTTCTACAGAATATGCCATTACTGATCTCCAACATTTCTAATTGGCTTACATTCAGAACCAGGAATGATGTGACTCGAGGTGGAACCAATGGCAGTTCCAATTTCGATCACACCATGACTGAAATTAAGGTATCCGCAAAATGTTCCGCTTGGTTCACAGTGCACTGTAACATAGACTTTAAGCACTTAAATGTCATCTTTTCCCTTGCCCTGTTATTTTCATTCACAGAATCACCTACTGCTGGAATTTGCTTACTGGCTTGGTGCTCTCTCTGTGTTATCATTTTCTGACAAACCACAAGGAAGTCCTCATGGGAAATCAAGGCTAACCACAACTCATGCATTCTCATTCGGTTCTGCCAAATGACCTCTGCTATAGAGGGAGTAGGCAGCATGCATGAGTGGAAAAGCAATTGACAGAATGGCCCAAATGAGCCACAGGGCCCTAAGGTCACTTGCATGAGACCACAACACGAGAGGAATGTGTCATGGAATGGGAGTGGAAGCTCTAAATTGCCTGCGTGTCCATAATTTTGGTCAGACCATTTTACTGCATGGAAGCTTCAGCCCTTTGAAGCTATTGCCCTTTGCAAAACACCAAGTCAAGTGTGTCTGACCATAACACAAAAATGGGAATTGTGTGGCTGCAGCTCCAGGCAACTCTGATCAGTATTACCAATGATGAAGAATGGTGAGTAGTTGCAATTCAAAAAACCTTTTAGTTTGTAGTTTCCTAGCAATTTAAACATTGTAATAAACGGTTTAGGGAATGATTGATACTCATGTAATTGTAGAAGCTATTGCCTGGATTCTATTAGTTAATCCCAACCAGTTTACACCAGATACATTGTTGACTGGTGAGTCAACACATCCATAAATCCCATTGACTCAGTGGATTCAATATTATACTCTAGTTGGGACTGCAGGAAAATCCAGTAGTTTTCAATGGCTCCAGTACCATTAAGTCAGTGAAACTATTCTGAAGAAATTATCATGGAGAGTACTTTTATAATTCAGATTACAAACCTAGAGAAGATTCAACATCAACTGACATACAAACCATTAACTACTACTGTAAAAATGATGCCCCTCCCCCAAGATTAATATATTAAATGTACAATGTTGAAAAGAGACTTGGAGACATTTATTCCTGATCAGTGAAGTAGCAGAAATAGACTGGTGAGACTATAATTCTCAGAATAATCAATGCAAGTTTGGGGCACTTGTCGAAATCTAAGCATGAAGAATAGCTTCAAAAGGCTTTATTTAAGCCTGAAAAGACAGCTTTGCCTTGTTTCATTGTTTTTTCTCCAAATGTCTTCAAAGACAAAGTAAGCCATTACATATGACTTTTCCTTTAGTTTTCTAGAAGCTTATCATTAAAGACAGGTATGACTGCCACTCTGAGACCCTGAGGAATGTTCCCAAGTGAACAAGGGTGTAGATAAGCAAAGACAGATGGACACCTGAGCTAAAACTCATTCACAAATGAAGGTAAATTAACAGTCCAAGCATACAAAAGAATTTGTTTGCAAATACTTGTACTTATTGATGAAATCTTACTGAATTTCTCATCTCTTATCTACCTTGAAAAATAGAGGCCTTACAGACAACACCCTGTGATACTAACGAACACCCTGTGATACTATGGAATCTGCTAGCATCTTTCACCAAGCTACTGGAGTGGAAAACAGCAACTTTCAAGTTCCAGACCTATTAATAACATTTATATCCCTTGAAATGTACAAGAGCCTGCTTGACATGATTTTCCTTTAGCTTTATACAACCTGAAAGGGGGAATAATGGTATCTAATTGCTTGCCTACTCCCCTTCTACCTAATCCAAATGCATGCTGTGAGAGTTCAATCATTTTGTTAACATTTATAACATCCTCTAGAAATTTCAAAATGCTCCAAACCAATACTTTAAGTAGGCTGTATTGCTGCTTAGTTTCAGCCCACAAGCCATGTACTGAAATATGTGGGAAGGGGAAAAGGAAGATAATTGGCAAAGCAGAGCTTCTTCTTTTGGAGGTAGGATTTCTCAGGTCAGAATCTTGTTTGAGATGTACATACTCATAATACCATTATGTGTATGTACATCTACCATAATTACAGTCTTACACAGTGAATCCTGTCCCGATCCTACCAATACTCACTTACTAAGAAGCAGCTGACTGATAGGGGTTTATTCCCCTGTCAATTAGGAAGCAACTTAGGAATGATCCCACTGCTTCCTTTGAGCAATCTCTAAAGCAGGGCTGCTCAAGTAGTCGTTCGCGATCGACTAGTCGATCTTCAGGCCTCAGCTGGATGGGGCACTCCTGCCAGGCGCGTGCACACTCTGCGTGCTTGCATGCTCCTGCCGCTGCCTTTTGCTCGTGCGGTGCTTCTTCTGCCTGCGGGGCATTGCAGGAAGGAGGAAGCCCGAGGCAGGGCCTCCGGAGGGAGCGCTCCACCCTGCCTCCCTCTCATCCAGAAGCAGCCGTGCAGCCTCCGCTGCCAGCGAGAGAGGCAGGGCGGAGCGCTGCCGGCGAGAGAGGCAGGGTGGAGGGCTTCCCCCTTCCTGCAATGCCCCGCGGGCGGAAGAAGCGCCACGCAGGTGGAAGGCAGCAGCAGGAGCGTGCGCGCCGGCAGGATTGTGCACCAGCGGCTGCAGGTAGATCTTTTAGACTTGGTTGCTTAAAAGAAGCTTGCATGCTGAAAAAGTGTGGGCACCCCTGCTCTAAAGCAACAGCCAGAAGAAGGACCTCTGTCACAATTCCCCATTGTGCTGGTGACTGCTCACACAAGAGGGGATGGAACCATCAGCCAGCTGCTTCCTGACCATCATGGAACAGATTCTCATCATCAAAGCTGCTTCCCACTAAGTGAAGACTGGGGAACTTTTATGATCTTTACATAGCCCTAAAGTAGACCCAATCCTAATGAAATTGGTTAAATAATTGTAAGATTTAATTGAGAAAGAAAAGGATCTGTTTATTTTTATTTTAAAATGCTGAATCTCTTATTGGCACAAACTGAGTTTGGTCAAAGAGCCATATGCCTATGCATTGATAAAGGCTTTCATGGCCAGAATCACTGGGTTGTTGTGTGCTTTCCAGACTGTATGGCCATGTTCCAGAAGCATTCTCTCCTGACGTTTCACCTGCGTCTATGGCAGGCATCCACAACCCAGTCATATGACTATTCTCAAAATGATTATCAAAGGAATAAACATTTTGGGACATCATGCCAAAGTATTAAGTAATGGAACTGAAAATCAATTGCCATGAAGTAGCTGTGTGCAGCAGATTTGGACATACAACAACAACAACAACAACAACAGGTTGATGGATTTTAGCATATTATGAGTGGGATGACTCACAGGAAAAAAAATTACTACAGTAGAGGGCAATACAAAAGGATGACTGCCCTACTGGTAGATTGATTCAATTAAAGGAGTCATGGCTCCAAGTTTCTAAGAGCTGAGAAGGACAGTAAGTGACCAGAGATCTTTTTTTAAAAAAAAAAAGTTTATTGAGTTAAAAAAAACATGAATACATACATACAAATGACACTGAGTAAATAGGATAATGAGTGGGGGGGGCTTTGGGTGGGGGGGAGTGGGATGGAGGTATGGGTGGGGTAGGCGTGTAGGGTAACACATGACAGTTTAAAAACAAACCATACAAACAGGTTGACTTCACCCAAAAAAATATCCGCTTAATCATATAGCTTGGAGTCTTTTTCTATATTTTCACTTCTTCATATCCAAAATCCCTTTAAATTAATATTTTCTTTCTTATTAATGTATTCAACAAAAGGTTTCCATATTTTTGAGAAATGAGCTATTGAGTTTCCTCTCAATATTTGTGTTAAACGATCCATTTCTGCAATTTCTAATATTTTGTATAGAATTTCCTTTTCCTCAGTCATTTCTCTTCTCTTCCAGTATCTGGCTGCTACAATTCTGGCTGCCACATTTGTGTACCACACAAGCTTCTCCGGTTCTTTTTTCATTTGCTTTGGGTCTGTAATATCCAAAAGAAATATTTCTGGCTTTAAATCTAACTTAATCTGTAATATCTCATAAATCAACTTTTGGACATTCTTCCAATATTTAACCATCACCCCACACGACCACCACTGATGAAAAAAAGTTCCCTTATCTTTCTGGCACTTCCAGCACTGATCCCTGTTATTCTTATAACATTTGGCAAGTTGGGCCGGTGTTATGTACTATCTATATACCATTTTCATCTGGTTTTCCTTCAGGGTATATGCATAATTTTGTTTCCATGTACATCTCCAGAGCCTCTCCCAACTTTCTTGAGGGATACTATACCCTATATTGTCCTTCCATTTTCCCATAATTTCCTTTATTGGTTGCTTTTCATGCCTCCTCATCAGTATCAGTTTATATATTTTACTCACTCTTTTCCCTCCTGCTTGTAGTAGGATTTTCTCGAAGGGAGTATACTTTTCTTCCCATCCAACCTTTTTATCTAAATTATATTTTTTCCCTAGTTGGATGTATTGGAGCCAGCTTAGATTGAGTTCCCTTAGTTCCTCCTGATTCTTCAAATAAAATGTATTTTGATCTTTCTTTAAAAGTTCCTTATATGTTGGCCATTTTTCCTTTTTTATTTTTATAATCTGGAACGCCTCTAGTGGTGAGGCCCATTGTGGGGTCTTCTTATAAATTATATCTTTGTATTTATTCCAGATTTTTAGTAGTGGAGCTTTTATTATGTGGTTTCTAAATCCTTTGTCTTGTTTAATTCTATCATATAATAAATAGCCGTGCCACCCATATTTGTTCTCCCATCCTTCCGCGTTTAGTAGTATGTTGTCCTTCAGTAGCATCCACTCTTTTATATTATCCAGACAGTTCGCTTCATAGTATGCCAGGAGGTCCGGGAGGCCGAAGCCTCCATTCTGTGGGGGGTCCAATAAGTATTTCTGTCTTATTCGTGGTTTTTTCCCTGACCAGATAAAGTCTGCTAGGTCTGCCTGCCATCTTTTAAGTAGGGATTGATTTTTTAAGATAGGTAATGTTTGAAGTAAGAAATTTATTTTAGGAAATATCTTCATTTTGATTAATGATATCTTTCCTAGTATGGATAGATTTAATTTCTTCCAGTTTTTCAGATCTTCCTTTATTGATTTCCAAATTTTCTCATAATTATTTTTCACCAATTGACAATTTTTAAAGGTCTCTCATTCATGGAGTCGCCATCAGTCAAAATTGACTTGATAGCAAATAACAACAATGAATACTAGGTGCTGAACCACATGGTGGGTTGTGATGGCTAGGATTCAGCAGCTTGAATAATTCTTTTAATAAGCATACTAAACTTCATAGTATATCCCCTTCCTTGCTGTTTTTGGAGCCAAAAGCTCCAAAGGCATTAAAAAAAAGAAGACAAAATTGGAGTTACGTTCAGTAAATAATTAATATGTAAAACAATACTGCACTGCAGAAAAATGTGTTACTGTCATGCTGTTGATCAGGCAATAATATGCATTTTCTCCATATACCCACTCAGATCCTCTTTATCTTCAATTTTGATGGCATTCACTCTTATTATTCTTTAATCAACCTAAATAAGAGGTAAGAATCCAGAATCCAGATTCCGAAGAATCCTAGAAAGCATAGCTAAAGAACTAACAGTGGCATGATTCCCAGTCTTGACCTAAATATTTTAATCTACATGATAACCTTGGGCTCTAAGTAAAAGAAATAATAGAAACAAAAATGTGATTGAATTTATAACTAGGAATTCATGTTCCCACAGGAGGTATTGCTTCTTACATCTCATACTAAACTGCCTCTGGTTAATAAAGTTGAATGAGCTGGTGCTGTGGCTGGCCATTGCTACTGGTGCAAGGTTCTTTTTTTAAAGCATAGGTTTTTTTCATGGTGCAAGACGTACATGTTTAATAAAACATGATAATGTTACAATTTGTACATTTTACCCAGTTAATTAAAAAGAATGGTATAATCCCTGATCAGCCACTAATTCAATCACTACTCACTCTTTGACAAAAATAAGGTCATGATTTTTTTCTATATCAGGATATATGTTATGTAATGATATGGTATTACGATATGATATTATGAAACATATAACTAACTTGTTAAGAAAGAATTATGGAAATTCTATTGAGCTTGTCCCCATATAAACTGCCCCGAATCCCTTCAGGTAGATGGTGATAGGATTATAAAATAAAGATATTATTATTATTATTATTATTATTATTATAGGATACAGCTTTGGTCTAGAAACTGTAAAAAGGGATAAACAGAAAACTTAGATGATGGCACTCTACCTCTATTCCTTTCTCCACATTGGCTTCTATTCCCCAACAACCCCCCCCCCCCATTTTTTAGAAGGTTATGTCACACACACATTCAGAACAGTGACGCAGGTGGTACTGGAAGCCAGCAGATTACCTGGGGCCTTTGACTTCCACTGATTTCAACAAAAGAATTAAACACATGTTTAAATTTCAAGGCTGAGATTTAACTTTGACTGGCTGTGTTTCTAGAGAATTGGGTTTATCTTGTTCAACAAGACATAGCAAAAAAAAGAATGGTTTAGTTATACCTTATTGAGAATGGATTCAGAAAAGTAAAAGCATATATTGAATACATTTCTTAAAGTTAAATTGCTGGCTAGATTCATCAAGACTCATAAATGACCAAGAGCCATTGTGTGACTGGTTTTCAATTTCCCCAACCTGGAGGGAGGGAGGGAGGGATAAATGTAATGATTGAAGTAGAGATGTACATATAGGTTTCATGAAATCCAGAAAAGTCCCAGCACTTGTTTCAGATGTAGATGTTGTTGTTGTTGTTTGCAATTTAGAACAAATGGTAGCATGTTTAAAAAAAACATTCCCTGCAATTTTTAAAGGAGCTAAATAAAAAAAAGGAGAATGTGAACATGAGGTGACAGTTTTATTTCTACAACATTAGAATTTAATAAGATAGGTGTTTAAAAATGTATTTTAAGTTTTTAAAAGTTCAACAACTGGACCATAAAAACCACTTTCCAAAATAGTGCAGTGTCTGCAGGAACATTTCCAACATTCTGAGAGGCAGATTTTCTGTAGTGAGTGCAACATTCGTCAAGCATGAACTTAGAGTGCTTCCTAGGTCTCACAGTGTAATAATGAAATATGCATTTCTAGAAGTTCATATGCTCCTTATATTCTCATTTAAGAATTCTTTTCTGTTTACTCGGATGTTTCATCCATATAAAATAGGGCAATCTGATGAAGAGAACATAACTAAAGCCTGCAATAGGAAGGAGAGGCTCAATTTTGAGATTAATTTCAAAACTGTTTTTAAAAATGTTGGAGCCGGATATACTTCCACAAGAAGCTGAGAACTACAAAGCAGGGACCTAGAACTGGAGCCAAGGTGACAGAGCAAAGGAGCTAGCAAAGAAACTAAAGCTCCAGTATAAATTAGCAGAAGAACTAAGGAACAAGCAGGGATCAGAACTGAGGGATAAAGAATTGAAACACAGTTTGCTATTATTTCATCATCATAGGTGATCCCTCATAGCCGCGTATGATAACCTTCCAAGTGCAGGATCTTGGCGGTGAGTCCATAGGTGACTGTACTGCAAGTTTTTACACATTGAGGACATTGATTTCCAAATGGAAGGCAGTCCTGACGAGGGTTGGCTTGATGCACCTTCTGGCCAAATATTTATCATATATATATATATATATACACTTGTGTATTAGTTGACTTAATATATAAATAAATGGTAAAGTTTTGAGCTAAAATTATGCATTTATATATTATCCATGGATAAATTGAGAGAAAGCACCACCCCGTCAGAGGGTCAGTCACCCCTGCTATCACTAGCATTTTCCCACCTAACCAGTAATCAAAAAAGCCAGATGTAGAATCACTGCAGAACAAATACAGAAAGTCAGTGTTTCTTCTGGGTTCTCCAAGACTGGCTTAGCTCTTGTCTTTCCCTCCTCTACTCAGAGAATAGGGTGGTTTCTTTTTTTGATGAAGCTTATGGCGCAGTACTCATATAGACCCATATATAAGTCAAATCAAGTTTTCTAAGTTGGTTTTTTTGAATAAATTTCTAGACATATATATGAGTATATAGGGTATATAATTCCAAAATAGTTCCAGTAGGCTCATACCAGCCATATTGGGGGGGGGGGGTGATAAAGCACTACCAAATGTTTTATACTGGCTCGCTTTTTAAAATTTCAGTATATTAAACTAAATTGGAAGTGGTTAGCTTTGCCAACTCCGGAACTTCAGTCCTGGACCACTTTAGGGGAAGAAGTTTGATTTCAACAGATCCAAAGTGGCTTCTGTCTGAGTGTGCAAAAAGCTTGTTGCCCCCAGCAGCTTCAAGTGAGTATCACAGATATTTTCAGTTTAAATTGACTTTGCCCTACTTCATGCAAAGTCATGGGATATTCTAGAGTATTGCTCTGGACAGCAGGATTGAATCCAATTTGGATCGACCCACTCTCCAGACTGGGCACCAGTGCTATTATCAATTTCCTGTACTGATGAGCATAGGGAAAGGGAATAGACTGTGCCTATGTTGCCAATATCAGCACTCCAATCAAGCTGCTGGTGACTGTCATGAATGCCTTTGCAGATATTCAAATAGAGTGCCTGCTTGACCAGCAAGAAGAATCATCGGATCCTTCTTGCTTTACATGCAAGTGCCCAATTCCGACGTCAGATGTGGTTGCTATAGCTGAGGCAGCTGAGGCAGATCTCTGTGGCCAACTAGGAGTGGCAGCAGTGATAACACATAGGAGGTGAAATACAGACTATCCCAGTGGAGCAGTTCCCACCCAGAGCCATCTGAATTATGACCCCAGAATCAGCACAAATGTGTCACATCCAGGTCTGCTCCAGGACAGATTTACCACTTAGTCTTGGGGCTAATTTGCTCAGTGTAGTCGCGCCCTCTACTCTATCCTTGGAATGCCTTATTTCAGAGACTTATTGATGATATGGATACCACTAATAGTAAACTTATCCACTTATGTCACCTCACCTTAACCTAACACCTTCCATCCTGTGGATCTGTATAATATTTATCTACAGCAAATGTTCTAGCCTCAGATGAAGAAAGCATAACTTGTACTACCATTTCTTCAGGATTGAAGAAATGGAAAGAAAGGAATTAACACTGGCTAAATGGTGGCAATTTAAGCCGCTTTCTGAGGTATCCTCTATTTTCCCAACGTTTCGTGACACTTTCAGAAAACTTAAATGTAGAAAGCAGCACATTGTGCTCTCCTACACCTTAGGATAGATATAATTGTTGAGTCCATGAGAAGATTAATTTTACTTATATGGCTAGTTTATTTAAGTGATTATGCTCTTCTGTTATCTCGGTCTTTCTTTTATTAATCTTTTCTTTAATTGTGTTATCTTTCCTCCTTCAACAACCAAGGAGGGAAACTATAACTTGCTCTGAGTCTTGAGCTTCCAGCATTCTTCACACAGCTTCCAGCTTGCATGTTATAAAAGAAAGGGGGGAAAGTTACAGCTCAGCACCAGGTCCTAAATTAAACTGCCTGCTGAATCAGGCATTGGAGTCAGTCAAAAGGAGGCCAGCTAATTGCGGGAACTCTATTCTGGCTGTGGGGATCAATACTACGAGGACCTGAGTGCATTAGAAATAGATAGCATGCCCTAGACAGACCCACAGTCAAATGGGTCAGACTCCTAGACAGCTAAAATTCTTGGGCTCTTTGGCAGAGATTTAATGCTCAATGCTATAAATGGGCTAAGGCTTAAACGACCGTGACAAATGCTACATCCCTTTGCAGAAAATGGTTTTAGGTTGACTCATAAATAGCATCTAAGGCAGACATTGAACTTCCTGTGGTAACAGCTATGAACATATTTTGTTAGGCGCATTGTGATAATCCCCAATAATGTAATATTCTCAACGTTTCCTAAATATTTTTGGCTTTTAAAAATACATACATTTAACTGCTTTATGGCTGATGGCACAAAACCATAAAGTAAAAGAAAATGTATTCTCCCCATATGACAGATAAGACAGAGGTCCTCCAGGTCAGTCGCTCGTCTGATCGGGGCATTAGATGGCAACCTGTGCTGGACGGGTTTACACTCCCCCTGAAGTCACAGGTCCGCAGTTTGGGGGTTCTCTTAGACTCAGCGCTGACACTTGATGCTCAGGTGTCGGCGGTGGCTGGGAGAGCCTTCGCACAGTTAAAACTTGTGAGCCAACTGCGACCATACCTCGTGAAGTCTGACTTGACTATGGTGGTCCACGCCTTGGTTACCTCTAGACTGGATTACTGCAATGCACTCTACGTGGGGCTTCCCTTGAAGATGGCCCGGAAACTTCAGCTTGTCCAATGCTCGGCTGCCAGATTAATAACCGGGGCTGGTTACAGGGAGCGGTCGACCCCCCTGTTTAAAGAGCTCCACTGGCTGCCTTTTTTTTCCGGGCCCAATTCAAGGTGCAGGTGATTACCTATAAAGCCCTAAACGGTTTGGGACTCGCCTACCTTTGCGACCGGCTCTCCCCCCATGAACCAGCTCGAGCCCCTTGCTCCTCGGGAGAGGCCCTCCTTTCACCTCCACCAGTTTCACAGACCCGGTCTGTGAATACTAGGGAGAAAGCTTTCTCCTCTGTGGCCCCCCGACTTTGGAATTCCCTTTCGGGAGAGATCAGGAATGCCCCATCACTGGAAGCCTTTAAGGGACAACTGAAAACCTGTTTTTTCCGCCTAGCTTTTGGAGACTAGATCCTTCAACGCCCGTTTTTCTTGGATTTCCTTCCCCTTTGCGACTCTTTATGTTTTGGCCCCACTCCATTTATCTCCGCCAGTTTTTAAATATCTTATATGTACATGTGGCCCGCCCTCTCGTCTTCCTTTTTCCTTCTGTTTTAGACGCATTTGTTATCATGTTCTGTTAGATGTATTCATTTTACTGTGTTTACTGTTTTTACTGTGTTTATTGCTTTTTGATGTCTGATGTTTTGTGATTTGTGGTTTGGGCATGGCCCCATGTAAGCCGCTCCGAGTCCCCTTTGGGGAGAGGGAAGCGGCTTATAAATAAAGTTTATTATTATTATTATTATTATTATTATTATATGCAATTAATTACAATGTTTTAAAGGAAACTAGCATACATAGACAATATATTTCACAAGTAATTGAATTGTGCTAATCCTTTAAAAATATGTCAGCAGAATGTGGCTACTCATATTTGATTTGAAAGTTTGAGTGACTATTTTAAAAAGCAGAAATCTATAGAACCATGATGAATTTAATAAATGTATGTGAAGTGACCTCCAAGTGATATCAAGAAAGAAAAAATTCAATTCTGATTACTATCTATAAAAGGAAATGTACACGCAGAATTTAGAGTTGGCTTTCAACATGAATTATCATACAAATGTCTGAGGTTGAGAGGAAGGTTGTATAGTTCTCTCCATTGCCACATATCAAATCTCATATTTCATGCTTATACTGCAGAAAAGGAGCGTATATTTGCATATATGATGGAGAACACTTTACATATGAAATAAATCACATCTAAAGCTACCATAATTTACCTTCACTATTTTTTTCTAAATATTCATTCTTGTACATTTGTGGTTATTATTCAGTCACTCTAAAAAAACAACAGAGATGTTTGCCACTTCATTCTGTTCATTTGGTGAAGAATCTAGAGCTACAGTCAGTCACAAATCCTAAGTGACATAGACCATACACTTTTTTGTTTCAGCTACTGCATGGTTCAATTATGGCCCAAAACATGGTGGAAATAGAAACAAAGTTCTATGTACACTCCTAAACTCAGGCAAAATAGTGTCCTTTAATCGTAAATCAGCACTAGTGACTTGTAGACTACAAGGGGGTTCCAATTTGATATAAAACAGAGTCAGTTCTGATAAAACGAGGTAATGTATGTAATGGCCCAGCATATCTAACTGTTATGCTAATCACATTTCAAGGCCTGAATATCCCATTTTTAAACATTATTCAGACTATAGTTACTGAAACAGAAACAATTTAAGCCTCTGAACAATTGAGGTTTTAAGATTACACATCTTGGACCTCACAGTCCTTTCAGAAACACTGAGGGCCCATTCACACCACACAATTATAGTACTATTATTACACTTCAACCATGATTGTTCCATGTTATAGAATCCTAAAAATCAGCAGTTTAAGGAGAAATTCAGGAGCATCTTCATTGGGTGCTACCTTGGTATCCAGTAGGATTTGGATCCAAGATGAGCACACCCCCCAAATCAATGGATGCTCAAGTCCCCGTTATACACAATGGCACAGTAAAATGTGCCTTATATGAAATGGCAATATAAAAGTTTGCTTTTTTATTTCCGCTAGTATAACACTCAGTGATCATGTTCTACCTAGAATATCCCCACCCATCAGGTTTGAGAAGCAGAGCTTGGTATTGCTGGCTGAGAGATTCTGGTAGTATCCAAAAGTAACCTTGCCAAGCTCTAGTAGGCAAGATTATTTGGCAAAGTTTTCCTTTCCTTGCCTGCTTCCTGTAGCACTGTTCTGGAAACTCTTTGAACCATCCGGATCAGATATAGAGTGGGTGGCATGAGGTACTTCAGGAGGATGGAGAATTAAGGGGGGGAAATGTGTCACTTCTCCATTCTCCTCAACCAATAGTGATGCTCTGCTAGATCAACAGCTTCCCCCGGAAGCAAACTCTGGATCCAACTCATTATATCCAATGAATAATGATTGAACACATAGGTTGTGTTACATTCATAATTCATCCACTCTATCTTGGATTTCCATTTCTATTTAGACATTACATTCCAGCACAATTTCTCATTTTGCACAAAATAAACCTCTGAGTAGGGGAATTGGTGGCAAATAATTTGAAATATTGTTATAAAAATGTAATACAGCTAATTCAGGATAGTGTCTGTGCAATCTCAGGCAGATTTGAACATGTTCGCAAACTCTTTTTCCTACATGTAATTCTTTAAAAACATGTTTTTCATGGAGTACATAAAAACTTAAGTAAACAGAAATGGTTGATAAGTAACAGAGTGACTTAGCTGAATGAGCTACTTGTTAACAATTTATCCCTTGCCCTACTTGTCCAAAGGACAACATTCATAATTATTGATATCTAAATAGAATAAGTAAGCAAAGCCATTAGGCTTACATTTCTAAGCTTCTAAAATACTTTAATGGGTTTAAATTAAGATTCACAAAATGTATGCAGAGACCATTAGGTAATATATCTTAGAAAGGAAAAATCCAATGGCACTGTAATGTTCTTTTGACCTCTCTAATGAACAAGGTTAAGATAACAATACGGGCTACAGACTATAAGGATCTGTAGAGTGAACATTTCTAACATTTGGCTGCATGAGAAGAAATATAACTTAAACTGAAAAGTGAGACAAATACATATTTTGTGCATTCAACCCTCCCCTCCCTAAAAGAAATGTATGACATTTACCTGCAGAAAGCAGACTTTCTTTTGGAAATTTACAGAATATTCACATATCCATCCACAAAAGTTAAAATATGAACAAATGACATTAAATATACCCACAAACCCAATTTAGTCAGAAGGAAAAATTCACACAGAAATGCAAAATGTATGTAGTCATTTTCCTTTTAACATATACATGGGGTTTGGTGTGGTGCACATTTCATTTCACTAAATGGATTATGTGTTAAGTGCTTCTTTTCATCCTGTGTGCTCCATTGCTGTCAGAAATTGAGTAGAAAATAATGCCACCATTCACAAAGGATGCACTCTACCCAAAGCCAGCCAAGACCTTTGTTCTCTGCTACTTGTGATGAAGGGCTTGGCCTGACCTAGTGATAAGGCCAGCCCTGAAATGTGGGATTGCATTGGAGCTCTGCACAACATAGTAAAAATTTCCTGGCCCCAGTGCTTTTTTCCATTTCCAATTTCTATTCCATTTAAAAGAAAATTGGTACTGTGAAAGATCTCTAAAAACTAGCCTTCTTTCAATTCAGTGAGCGAGAAGACGAAGGGTGGTTCCACATATACATTAAACCCACTTTGGAGCGGGTTTAAGTAACCTACTCCAAAGGGGATATAAATCCACAAAGGCAGGAAAAAAACATCAGATAGGAGGAAAAGCCAAATGACTCCCAGTGAGCTTCCTTTTTATTTTTAGGGTTTGTGGGGGGAGAGGGTTGGTGATCTTGCAATATTCCAGGCTGAATCAGCCTGGAAAATGTTGGACTACTGTCTGGACTGCCCCCTCAAAAGTCCAGAATTTTTGAGGGAGCAGTCCAGACAGTGGAAGTAGTGGGTTTATCCTGCGCCTTCCAAGAAGGTGTAGAATAAACCCACTAATAATTAAATTCACAACAAAACAGGTTTTTCCTAGTTTGTGGGAAATGAATTCATGTTTCTCTGGAATGTCATCTGGATTGCCCCCTTTTAATTGTAGGAACTCCCACGTTAAAGAGGCTGTCTGGATGCACCCTGAGAGAAGCAACAGGAGGCTTCGGAAAATCTCAATCCCTTGAATTGCAGCCAGAGTCTGAAATCATAATGAAATATGGAGGAGAGGGGGGTTAAAATCCTAAGATCATTTGTTTGTAGCAGATACCACATACAGCTACAAATGAATGGGTTAAAAAGTCACAAGAAGGAGATGTGTTAACCTAAAGCTCTTTCATAAAATAATTTTGTTTGATCTAGAAACTGCAAGCTCTGTAATTATATCAACATGTGCTGCAGCTTTTCGATTAGATTACTGTTTTGTTGCTAGTGGGAGTTTTTTCATTTTTTTAAAAAAGGAAAAACAAATATGGATCAAAACATCTTGCACTTCTATAGATTTTAGCGATTTACTTGTCAGCTGCTTGGTGATCTGAAATTAATCTAGCATTTTTAACAAACATGGGGCACAGTTTCACAAGACTGTCAAATAATGCAGATCAAGAATCTTTAACTCAAAATCAGTTTTGGAACTTGTTTACGTACCCAGACCTTTGTAGCCATTTGTCAATGTGAATAGGGAATTTGAAAAAAAGACTCAACAGGCTTAGCTTTGATTATCTAGCTGAGATTTCATTGATCACTACAACCCAGCATAGATGACAGTGTCTTATGAGGATAAAGCCCCACATACTTCACACTATTTTACAATAAAATATAGGTGCACATGAAGCAATACATCTTTGAAAATGCTGGTGTAAACTTTTAAATGACTTTTGTGGCAAACACGGTTGAGAGGAATTATCTGAAATTCCTTGAAATATGAATTTATTTATTTATTTTATTTATTTATTTCTTCGCATTTATTTACCGCTCCCCCCCCCCCCCCGGTGGCTCGGGGCGGCTCACAACAAATCAATCATTACATAATAAAAACAGGCATATCATAAAAACACAGTGCAAGCGAAACTTGTCTTTTCACGAAAAAAATGACTTTTCAAGGCTGACTTTGCATTATTAGAACCTGGGACACTGCTTTACTGTTATTCTTTTCAGAAGAAGCAGACAGCTAATCACTCATCAGCAAGCCATTAGTTTCTACCCATATGAATCTTTGTAGCTCAAATATGATCTTGTCCTATTATGCAACAGTGAAGAACACCCAGTCAATGGTACTGGCTAGGCCTGGGCAATCCATGGTTCTAAATGGCTCTAAAGTACTTACAAAACTAAAGTTCTGGTGGTGAACATTTCAGAACTCTAACAAAACTTTCAAAATTTCATTATTATTTCATTATTGGCGATTTTAAAGACACAACCAATTAGGAACTGCCATTTATAATGAAATTTTGAAAGTTTTGTTAGAGTTCTGAAATGTTCACCACCAGAACTTTTGTTTTGTAAGTACTTTAGAACCATTTAGAACCATGGATTGCCCAGGCCGAGTACTGGCTAAGCATTCTAATGAAAATGTGCAGCATATGACAACAGTCACCATGGAGTTTATGATAGCTCCATTTGCAGCAGATATATGTAATGGGTTCCTTTCTTCCATCTGAGAGCCCACCACTGATATTAGGCAGTTCCAACACTTCCACAAAAGGGAAAGATATGGAGAGTGTTATCAAACACAACAACAAGAAGAAGACCATATATAAACCACGTCCATAAAAAGGGAAAGACATAGAGAGTGCTATCAAACAACAACAAAAAAATTTAAGCATATATATGAAGGCTTTCAGTGGAGCAAAATGAATTCAGAGAGATACATGTATTACTATAAAGGGTCGTAAAGAACTCTAGGGGGACCTCTCAAACTTACTGGGAAACAGACATTTCTACCAGAAGCTTTTGTGGCTACAGCCCAGTCCATCAGATACATCAAGATACATGGAGAAGATGAAGTAGACTAAATCCACAAGAGCGTCTGCTAGACATTTCTTCTTCCAAGTTTAACCTCACAGGCACTGCTAGATTCTTTTATGTCTTCTTATGAAGAAAAGAGGTTCAGATTGCTATACATTTCTAGTTTTCTGTTAAAGAGATAGAACACTTTTCATGCCTGTTCAAAAAAAACCCCCACAAACTTCTGTTGTGGAGGAAAGATAAGATAAATTACTCAGTCAGGAAGACAGATTTCTTCCTACCCCTGCAATTGATTTTACCACCTAAAAGCTGTAAAACAATAAGTTTTCTCTCTCCAGATGGGAGTCTGTTGTTAAATTGTAGTTTAAAAAAACAGCCAGAGAGGGTAAAGGGTGGGAGAAATGTTCCTTGTAAAATGCCATTTTAACTCAAGGGAAGGCAATGGAATATAAATGTTAATCTTCAGGAAGTGAATTGCCATGAAATGTAGCCCTCTCATGAAACATAATGCTCACAGAATAATTACATTTTCAGAGTTTGTTTGCATTGTATCCATTTTTCTCTGAAAGCTTGGGTGTATATACACTAGGCGTGTGCAAAACTTCATTTTTAATTGGTAAGGCTATCTAATTTGTAAGTTTTTGCTAGGCAAACAGATATTAAGAAACATAGGGAGGAGGGATGCAAAAAGAATCAAAACTCACCCAATACTTTTTTGTTTGAATTCTGTCATGTTCAGAAGACTATCAAAGTCAGTTTCATTTCAGCGCAAGCGAGGAGAAGCCAAAAAGGCTGCCATTGCTCTTTAAATTAATGGCCTCTTGCCATGAGGAGAGGAAAGCAGCAGGGCAGGACAAGCAGAGTGAGCTGGGAAAGAGACTGAGAGAGCACAGGATTCTGGGAAATGAAGGCGAGGAGCCCTATGGCAAAGAATTCAAAAGTCCTGCCCTGAACTATATTTCCCAGAATTCTGCTCAGCATCAGAAAGCTCCAATTAGGATAGGGGAGAGATTTTTCCCTTCCAGTAGTAGTCAGAGTCCCAATAAATGTTGAATCTGCAAAAGGGAGGACTGCCTGATACTTCAGTACAAGCAAGTAAATCAGTTGTGGGCTGGGAAGAAATCTTTAAATTGAAGTTCTGTTGTTTAATATGAGAGACATTCAATGTGATAGCTGTTGTGGTTTTAAAAAGCGTTTTTGTCAAAAAAAATTAAATCCCAAAAATCAGTGGATGTATGAATATTTCTGAAACTTTAGGGGAATGATCCCATGTTATCTTGTGTCATTGTATAGCAAATTCAAGCATATAGCTTTTGTAGCTTTTTAAAAACTCTTGTTTGTAAAACTTTGAAAATTCCCCAAAAAGCCATGGTTAAGCAATACACTCTGAAACTTGATGGGTTAACAGTGTTCTATATGTGGTCTATATGTGGACTAAATGTGTTCTAGAATTGTAACAAGTGTCATGCCTATAGCTCTAACAATGAGAGAGAAAGGCACCCCTGAAGTTTCCCCATTGGCACAATCAATTACTTAAGGAAAAGTAACAAAAAAGCAGTTAACTCATTAACGTTAGTTACAGTACAGACCTGGTCCAGTTTCAGAAACACTTTAGAAACAATCCTCCCTCCAAATCTCTAATTTCTTAATGAGTATTGAAACATTTTTCATTGATCATACATACCTAAAGATACACCATTCATTCATACAAATACATACACACAATATACACACACCTGGTATAATGCCCAATTTGTAAATGTTTGAGGCAATTTGCAAATACAATCAGAAAAAAACAAAGCAATTAATACAAGCACAGATCTTGACAGCCATAACAAATCAATCAGCCAAAACAGTATAAAAACAGTAGAATACTGCAATGTTGAGAGTCCTCTGGAAAAAGCCAAAATAATTTTTAAAATCAAGGACTTTATGCCTGCTGAGACAAAAGAAAAATACTAATCTAAAGTGTAAATATAACTAATAAGAACATCAATCACCTCCCCCTTAAAAGAGCATCCCACAGATGTGGGGTTAGATCAAGTAAGGATCTTTGATAACCAACAGTATGGGCAAAACACCACAGCATGTGGGAGAAGAGACTCATTCAAGTAAAGAGGTTGTTAAGCATATCAAACTGGGCCCGAAAACTTGTTAGAACTGAACAGAAAGTTAGTTTTAAAACACGTGAAAAATTAAGGGGGAGGGGCACAAGCAAAAAATAAAATAAAACAAAAAATCTTGAGTTGGGAGATCCTGAGAGAAGAAATCCTTGATGGAAATACACTTTATAATAATAATATACTTTATTTATATTCCGCTCTTCTCACCCCGAAGGGGACTCAGAGCGGATTACAGGTACCGTTTTCCACATACACACATATAGACAAACAGAGGCAAACTCTGGCCACCAGGGGGAGCTGACGCACTCCTCATCTCTCAGCGTTCCCAGCGTCGCTTGTTGTTCCTTCCACATTCCTCAGCATTCCTGGCATTCTTTTTTATGGCCTCATAATTCAGTCAAAATTTGCCTCTCCTCTTAATGTGGTACCCTTATCTCCTACTTGACAGACTGAACTGTCTTTCAGGCTGCAAAGGTCGACAGCAGGCTACACTTTAAAGGCCAAGCACCCACCTCAACCCGGGCAGGCCTCAAACTCATGACCTACTGGTCAGAGAGATCTTATGCAGCTGACACTTTCGTGGTTCTTTGAAGTTAAAGAATTGTTCTGCATTTCCCAACTGTCAGAAAATCTGCTTTTTAACCTGAGAAAGTGTTATTTCAAATATTCTTTCCATCCCTACCAGAAATCTAGCACTGAGCTTCAATATGACCATTCTTTGGGCCACAAGAGAAAGATAAAAGCAGGAGATACTGCCCATCTCATGTATGTATATGAAGCAGAATCTCCATCAACTGAAACCACCATTCATCAATACTTGTTGGTCTACATTCATGTCTCGGCTATGCTATGCCTATAGTACAGTGGTTCTCAACCTATGGGTCTTCAGATGTTTTGGCCTTCAACTCCTAGAAATCCTAACAGCTGGTAAACTGGCTGGGATTTCTGGGAGTTGTAGGCCAAAACACCTGGGAACCCACAGGTTGAGAACCACTGCTATAGCTGGAGCATCAGAACTGGTGGTGGAAATGGAACAATAGCAAATCAGATCAGGGATGGGACCATAGTTGTGACCCTACAGCCCGTTGCTATATATGCAAAGACTTTACTATATGTTTGCAAAGTCAGCATGGTTAGAATGCTGAAGCCAAAAAAAAGCCAAATAAAATATTATTCAGATGTAAATCAAAATGCACTTACATTAATAACAGGATAGTGTTCAATAGCACTGCAGCCACATTCTATGCATGCTCGGCATGTTCTCTAAAATATTCTATTCATGTATTTTTTATTTTTACAAAAATCACCTATGCTCTCCCTTTTTCCCAAACTGTAAACTGGAGGTTTAGCATAGCTGATAAATCACCAGCAACTACAAAATTTGTCAACCAAAATGTTGCAAGTTCGAAGCCCTGGGTCGGTGTGAGCAGTCAACTGTCAGCCCTGCTCACTGTTTACCTAAGCAGTTCAAAAACAGCTTTAGCAGTAATTAGAGAAATTAGGTCCCGCTACAAGTGGGGGAGGTGTTTTAAGACGCCATAAAAAAGAAAGAAAATCAGAAAATGCTGGATGACCAAAAAGAAAGGAGAAAGTCCTGATGGCTCTTCGTTATAGAAAATAGAGCAACAGCACCCCCTGTGGCTGGACTCACCTTCCTTGGCACACAAAAAACCAACTGGACACTGAGTCAACAACGCCTCCTTTCTGTTGTCCATCTGTGTATTGTCTATACAAAAGTGGCATTGAATGTTTGCTGTGTATGTGTGCTGTGATCCGCCCTAAGTCTTCTTCGGGGTGAGAAGGGCGGAATATAAATAAAGTATTATTATTGTTACTATGTGATAAGATTAATTAACGAAAAGGTCCTAATTAAAACCAGTTCTAATATGAAAACGCAATTTAGGACTTCATCAGACACATTGGAGAAAGTGAGGGAGATCATCTTCTTAGCAAGGTGTATCATCTCTTTCCATTTTAAAATACATTGCTTCATTTTACAAATCCTGTCAGAAGCTTTATGTTCTCCAGCCTTCTCCTATTCTGTCCCATGTTCTGAACCATCACATGAGTGAGTGCAGTTCCTGCCCGTTCAACATTATTTTCTTTTAAATCTTTTTAATTGAAAGCTATGTTGCAAGTTGCTCCTGGTGTAAGAGAATCAGCAATCTACAAAGACGTTGCCCACAGGATGCCCAGATGTATTACAATCCTGCGGGGAGTCTTCTCTCATGTCCCCAGTGACTTAAAAGGCACTGAACAGACTGTGGTTTGGCACCACTAGTTGTAGAGCCAACCTTAAGAAATGGTGCCACAAAGTGGAGTCCAGGACATGTGAGTGTGAAGAAGAGCAAACCACAGACCACCTATTACAATGCAGTCTGAGCCCTGCCACATGCACAATGGAGGACCTTCTTATAGCAACACCAAAGGCACCCCAAGTGGTCAGCTACTGGTCAAAGGGTATTTAATATAATGCCAAGTTTTTAAACTTTGTGTTTCTTAAAAACACAATAACTGTACCCTTGGTTCACTTCTGATACAATGAATACTCAATCCATTATACTAGTATTATTATAAGCAACTTTGCCAAAATCCCTTCTCTCATGCTTTCCTCGACTCCATTATACCAGTATTATTATATAAACCACTTTGTCAAGTTCCCTTTCTCACAAACTTCCTTCCCCCCCCTCCCATTATACCAGTGTGATTATAAACCTCTTTGCCATGATGCCCTCCTCCCAGGCTTTCCTTCTCTCCATTATACTAGTGTTGTGTTAAAAAGCGAACAATAGCACACTCTCAAAAGCCTAGATTACTATGAAGGAGAAAATGCAGTGCAAGCAAAGTGGTGATATCTTACAATAGCACTATTCTTTAGGGTTATATTAATTACAAATTCATGAAGAAGAATTTTGCAAAGGAAGTGAAGCATAGGAGACCACCCATAGGAACACCAATGCCTCCACATCACTGAAATGATTCAACATGGGCGAATCTCACAGATCCCATCCCACATGTTTTTTGTCACTTTCTTTTATTTCCAGTTGCATCGGGAGCTCAGAAGTTGGTGTCTCCCCATTTCCTGACACCCCCCCCCCCTTTCCACACTTTTACATTTCAGGGACGAAGTGCAATGAAGGACAACCAGAAGTAGTTTTATATCATGTGAAGGGCTCTTTAAGAACATAAGAACATAAGAAGAGCCATGCTGAATCGGGCCTCAGCCCATCTAGTCCAGCATTCTGTGTCACACAGTGGCCCACTAGTTGTACACGGGGATCTCTAGCAGAAAGGAGGGCAAAACCCTGACCTGCTCCCGACCCCCCACAACCAGTACCCAGGGAAAATCCTGCCTGCCTCCATCAACACAGAGGTGGCACTTGGATGTCCATTTCAGTAGCTACTGATTCCCTTGGTATCCATGAATCTGTCTAATCCTGCCTTGAAGCTGTCCAGGCTGACAGCTGTCACAACCTCCTCTGGAAGTGAGTTCCATAACCCAATGACCCTCTGGGTGAAGAAATATTTCCCTTTATTAGTCCTAACTTTCCTACCTTGGAGCTTCAGGGAGTGCCCCCTAGTCCTAGTGTTGTGTGACAGAGAAAATATTTTTTCTTTATTCACCTTTTCTATCCCATGCATGATTTTATACACTTCGATCAAGTCACCTCTTAAACGCCGTCTTTCAAGGCTGAAAAGACCAAGGCGTTGCAACCTGATTTCATAAGGGAGCTGCTCCATCCCTTGGATCATTTTTGTCGCCCTTCTTTGTACCTTTTCCAGTTCCGTTGTATCCTTCTTAAGGTGCGGAGACCAGAATTGTACACAGTACTCCAAATGTGGCCTTACCATAGATTTGTAGAGAGGCAATACAACATTTGCCGACCTATTTTCGATTCCCTTCCTGATCATGCCAAGCATAGAATTTGCTTTTTTCACTGCTGCAGCGCACTGGGTTGACATCTTCATTGAGCTGTCCACCATAACCCCAAGATCCCTTTCCTGGTTTGTCTCGGAAAGCTTTGACCCCATCAATTGGTAGGTGTAGTTGGGGTTCTTTGCCCCGATGTGCATGACTTTACACTTGTTTAGGTTAAAATGCATTTGCCACTTTGTTGCCCATTCACTCAATTTCGAGAGATCTTTCTGGAGCTCTTTACAATCAGTTTCATTTTTAACTACCCTGAACAATTTAGTGTCGTCTGCAAACTTTGACACTTTGTCACTGAAAGATCTTGGAAGTTTGTGGAAACAGAGAAGGACTTGCATCTGATGAGGTCCTTAGTAAACTACATTATTAAAAACAGAGTAGATTCAAAGAAGTGTTTGAAATATGTACCCACTTATTAAGAACCACTTTCTCAGGAGCTAGATAGTTGCCAAGCTGTAATCACATAAACTCCATCTGGATGATTGGTATTCTTTTGAAGTGAAAGGTCCCCACACAGTTAAGCAGAATTGGGTTTGGTTGGCATGCAGGGAGGCTCTTTTAAAACATCCTGCTGAATCCATACAGTGGATGGGACAGAACCAGAAATCTCCATCAGCCATGATTTTGCTCCTGCTCCCTGTTCACATTCCTCTGATCCACTCCCAACAAGTACTGAAAATGGCAAAGCAAAATGAATACTGTGCATGAACCTAACAAAAGATGTAACAAGCTGGTACTCTCAAGGCTAAATGCTGCATTACTTTAGTTATATCTTTTTTTAAATATGCTTGATCTGGCCACTTTTATTTTGAAATTTTTTTTGCCATACAGGATTGCTTTTACTTTCAGTTTCCTATCAAAATCACCCTTCCTTGGCTCCTTTTCACTTTTGCTTATTAAAGGTATCCTCTCTACCCCTGTACTGTCTGCTACAAGTTCAGATCAATGCATGTTGGGAGTTGTGAAATTACTCCCTTTTACACATCCAAAATATGAACCAGATAGTAAAAATGTTTTCCAAAAGATAAACACAGCCCAGCCTTACCCAGCGAGTAAACTAGACCCATACCTGATGGCATCTGTCTGTTTTCCATCTCACCTCTGAAATGTGACAGTTTCCAAAAAGTCTAAATATGCCCCCTTTTACAAAGAAAGAAAGAAATATTATTTTTGGAATGGTGAAGAAGTAATATTTGCTGGAAGAGAGATATTGTAAATAATCTACAGAGAAAGCATGGGGGGGGGGGGAATTCATGGTATCAGTTGCAAACGTTTGTAGACCTGGAATGATGCTGTAGGAGAGAGGGTCAAAGTGAGGGAATTCCCCCATCAAATAAGGATTTTGCCTCCCAAAAAAGTTTTACTTCGATCCCCATGCAGACAGTTTGAAAGTAAAAACAGTCCATGCCCAGAACTCATGCTTGCTGCATTGACACTCCATTGGTAACCTTACCAGCCCATTTTCTTTCAGTTTCTAAACTGTATTTCTTAATATTGAGCTGATGTTTTAAATTGTTATAATGTTTGAAATGTGGGGGCAAAAAATCATGTAATTCCCCCTGTAGCTATACCATTGAACAAGAACAGTTTACAAATAGCTAAGAAATCTTTACACAGTCTTTTCAAAGTCTTTCATCAATGATGAGATTGTTGATGCAGATTGCAGAGAGTTGTAATAACATTAGGAACACAGAAGAAAGAAAACTACAACTCTAAGGCAAAAAAGTTCATTTTTCTGAGGTTCTGACTACTAGAAGGCACGCTAAGTAAAGTGATGATAGAGTCCAATTTTGTCCACTCATATGACATTGAGGGTTTGGCCACTTCCCACTTGGTTGAGTATCTGGCTATTTCCCTGTTCTCGAGGCTTTCCTAACTGAACCACTAGGTGAGTCATCTCCACATTTGTGTAGCAAGATATTACTTCCAGCCAATATTTCATAATTAGCTATTGAAATTTGGCTGAATTAATCTGCAGGAAGTACATCATGGAACATCTCATACATGAGTAGAAATCTAACCTGGAGACTGCTTCTTCCCATCTTCTTACCCTGAACTATTGACTGTGGTTGTGAAATATGTCTGTTCCTATGGCAGGTGTTCATAGTTTTCTATGACAATTTTTTCCCTGTCAGATTCAATCTACATTCTCAATTGTACTGAAATGCTATGTGCTAGGAGACAAACAAAAACTACTCCAGATGAGCTGATGTGAAAAAGCCTATAGAGCTTAAAATCAGATACAGAGGCAATACAAATATGCAACAGTGTAGAAATGTTCACAATCAAGGAAGATTATGTGACTTTAATGAAGAAAACTCTGATCCAAATGAACTCAAATCAATAAAGCAGGGCCCATGCCCTACAACTAAAATCAATCACAGTTGGTATTGCAGCCTGCAAAATCACACAAATCAAATGTATTCCCTCTCCCTCCCCCGTATTTTGGTTCAGTAGGTTTGTGAAGACAACAGTTTATTGTCTGAACATTAAATAATGTTTGCTGCCTTAACATTAGTGCTATGCACACTTTTACCTCTCAAAGACATGTGTTAGGATGGGATTCTCAAAATGCAATTTGTGCACTCTGGCAAATTGCTATCTACTGTCTCAAAATAGCATATAGGCACTTGCTATAAATATAAAAAGCATTGTGTGTTTAAAACTACATGTCACTACCAATCAAACTCACATATGAAGACAATAGACCTTTTTTCATCTTAAATTGTTTAAATGAGTAATGATAACAACAACAACAACAACAACTTCTTACCTACCTCTCCCCAGTGGGCCTTCTTAACTAATGAGATCCTAATCTGCACTTTCAACCTACCATGGATCATCACTCCCCATGTTATGAAATGACATCAAAAAGAACACAGACTCACAGAAGCATGCACATTCATGTCTCTGCCATTTAATAACATGGGGTATAATCATTCTTTTTTTTCATGTATGTGTGGGGTACTGGAACCAAACTCCCATGGAAATAGCAGGCCCACTATTTCTGGCTCCATTGTTAAACCAGACTTACTGTCAAGAAATTCTTACTCAATCAAAATCTGCTCATAACTGTAACTGAAAACCATTAGATCGCCCTGCCCTCTGTAGCAGCATAGAATAAATCTGCTTCTTGCTCTCTGTCACAGCCCTTAAGATATTGAAAGGTACAATCCTGTTATCCTTAGCCTTCTCTTCAACATTCCCCATGTTGTCAACCTTTCCTCATATGCTTTGTTCTCTATCCCTCTTGTCATGCCTGTTGCCCTTTTCTGAACATGCTACAATTTATCTATGTCCTTATCAGCTTCAGCTCCTCATGTGGGGACATGGGAGAAGCCTCCCACAAGGATGATAAAACATCTGGGCATCCCCTGGGCAACGTCCCTGCAGATGGCCAATTCTCTCACACCAGAAGCAACTTGCAGTTTCTCGTCGCTCCTGACACAACAACAAAAAGTGCAAGCATACTGATCAAACATATATAAAGTGAGTTTAAGTCCTGTGTTTTAAATATTTTGTGGGAGAGAACTTGACACCTTTCCATATTACACTAAATTTGGTACCTGTTTTTTCCCTTAGCTCTCAGTCAGGTGATTCCTAAATTTACCTATAGATTGTTTAATTCTTTCCATGACACAGTTATACAAAAGGGCCTATATGAATGACTAAGGTAATCCTCCGATGCATGTTTTGAGTACTACCAAATTGGCTTTTCTCACATTTTAATGCCAAGAAGGGGGGGGGGGAGGAAGAGGGAGCGATATTCTCAATTCCTTTCAACAGCATGAAGGCCTGTGTCTCCATCATTACAAGATAACAGTTAATTTCTAGAGGGTTGAGCTGATGGCAGGGAATAAACAACAGCAGCTGTTGTGTTTCCTTGCATATTTTTGGCAGCTGTTGGAGCCCTCCTCCAGTTATCTGTGATGGCAAGGAACTCCAGAGCCCACGGTTCTGAGGCCCAGCCATGTGTCCTTATCTATTCTTCAAAACTGACACACACAGCTCATCATTTTCCAGCAACATGGCAGGAAGCAAACTGAAATTGGTACATGCTACATTTCATAGTGTTCTGAAAGAAATGAGTCTTAACAAAATAAATTCTTATTCTTGATCTTTTGAGTATTTTTATCTTTAAATACCTAGTACCTAATATAGTCCAGAAATTGTGAGCATTGTCCATATTAATTCTTTTGTTGTTATTTTTATAATTCTTAGCACTAATATATTAATAAGATGTACCTTGTCATCTTATCAACGCTGAATCTCAAGGCAGCTAGACATCTTACAAACATTAAAACAGATGTGGATGAAAAGCAAGAATTTAAAAACATACCACCCTATACAATTGAATTATCTATAGAATTTTATAAAAATAAGTAAAAATATCCATTAACAGGACAAGAAATAAACATGAGCTCTTTCCTTATAAACAATTCCAAAAAGCGTTTTGAATTTTTTTAAACAGACTTTAGTTGCTGACAGGAGGACAGCAGGGAGCAAGGCAATCTACTTTTCATAGGAAAATATGAAACAAATTCATAAAGAAGGACCTCTTATGTATTTCCATCATACATGGCAAGTTGAAGAGAAATTCTCCATTGAAATCCCAGGCGGAAGAAATGCAGTCCTTGAATTAGTTTGGACTCTAGCAGCCTTGGGTTTTGTAGGCTATTGTTTTGTAGGCTATTGTTTATTACAAGGACTTTGAATTATGTCCCAAAACAGATTGTCAGGGTCAAACTGCAGTTCTAGAATTCTTTACTCATTTCATTCTTGAAGAAAGGATTGAGAAATTAAAGCAACTTTCTTCCTTTTACAAGAAAAATATATGAAAAATATGCATATCGGCTCTCCCCCCCCCTCATTTCACTGATTTCAACCAAATATTCTCTCCATCTTCACATGACCTTTCAAATACAGCCACACAGAATAATCCAAAGAGTTTATAACTAAGGGTTGTGGTATCACATCTAGATTAGACACATACCAGAATTGGTGCAGCTAGTGTACCCACTGTAATATGCAAATGCAATCTTAGCCACTGCAGATTTGTACCATCAGGTATTTATTCAAACTGCAAAAACTGTCTTTGGGGCTTGTATAATTCTGTCTGAGATAAACTAAATTCTTATTTCTCAATCCGTCTTTTCAATTGTTCAGGAACACCCTTGCCTTTATTAAATTTCAATTTCTTTATCTTTCTTGACTCTAATTTCTGATTTAGAGGCAAAAGAGCTTCTTTGGATTTCAGTACTAAAGAGTAATATAATTAGGTATCTGCATACTTCTGGCACCAGACCCTAAAACTCTGGATAATCCCTCCAAATTTATTCATATATACATTAAATAGCCTGGGGGACAAAATGGGAATCCCGAGGACCTACAAAATACAATGGTAAGGTGACACAGCTTTTTGGTGTACTCCTCCACAAAGGAATTGGCCTGCCCTAAAACACAGAACTTCTCAATTGGCACTCCACCCCTGGAGAAGTTGTAATTTCCAGTAAGTCTAAACCCACCAGGTAGTGATTGTTCAATGGCAGTAAAACAATAAAAAGTCAATGCACTCCCAAGATTACTATAGTTCCAAGCACTGCAGAAAAAAAGCTCTAGAGTGTTATCCTGTGTCATGACAAGGACAGCTCCATTGTTGTCTTGGTGGGGGTGGGTTCCTGAGCCAGAGGTCAAAGGATGTTCACCATAAATGTTGAAGTTCTCTAGCACAACGAACCAAGAGGAACCTAAACACTACTGCCAAGGCTCTCCCAGTTTGCTCAGGAACAGAGACTCTTGAACATCTAGGTAAGTGTTATATCAGCAAAATCTCTATTTTGTCAGATACACATTCTTAAATCCTAGAAACTGCAGGGTGGAGAACTGCAGGGTGGGGAAGAGAGACTAATCACAAAAAATTGCTTCAACAGTTCCTTCCTCCCCAGAGATCATGTCTGCTGCTTTACAAAGAAAACTGGTAGGCAAAGCAGAGAAAATTACTCCTTCTCCCATGTACAACAGTTTTATCTTGGCAGAAGAGAGTGCTGATTAAAGACAGCCATGCCCATTGCAGTCCCTCTGCCCCATAGTAATACAACTCTCTTCACCTGGCATATTTCTCCTTGCTCTTTACAGCTCTGCTGCCTGCTCTCTCTGATTCTTTTTACATATACACGCGCGCGCACACACACACACACACTATTTCATGCTCTAAGGATCTTCAAAATTGCAGAGTATCAAAGTTTTTGGACCTGAGACCAAAAAAAAGAAGAAGAACTGAAGCACATCTTTTCCAGCTTTTTTCCCTCTGTAATTTTCAGACTGGAAATTCCCCAAAGAAGCAGATCTGTAATATAACAGAATACTGAAGTAATATTGCTCCTTGATTTATGCATATGGGATATTATTTTCTGTTGTCCTTAATATGGTCTGTTTATGACAAAAAAATTAGAAAAGGTTACTTTTAAAGTCCAGATCCCAATATTCCAAATCAATTGGCTGGTGGCTATAAAACAAGTAACTTTTCTGAGCTGTCTTCTGACAAACAAATAGTTGTTATCTGTTCTACCATTCAACTCAGAGCTGAAGATCTGAATGCATTGATTTCAGTGTCGCACACCAAAATGTCCAGTCAGAATTCACCTAACTTAAGCAATGCCTTGCTGTACTTTTCGCCCCACTTAGATTCATTTGTGTGGAGCACCAAAATCTCAAGCATCTGGAACATTCATTGTGTAAGAGGTTTATGTGCAATGTAAAACAAAATGTAAACAACTGAATGATTAATATGGTGGTGGGTGGAGATAGATTTAATATTCCTCCATCACTAACACGGCAGTGCTGATAGAACTTCATTTCCCGGGCTCTCCTAAGCCTAATGAAACTAACATTAATTGGTGCTTCTTTCATAGAATTACTATCAATATAAATATGGGATGGGATTGGTGGGACAAAGGTTTAAATCCTTTCTTTGTTTTCCCCCTCCCATGATCCCAGTCCTACTCCCTTGCCTAGGAGCTATTTCGGCTGTTTACTGTTTGTTTTAAAGGGCATGTTAAGTGCTTTTATAGGATTGCTATTGGATCTAATTTGGCTTTTATTGCAGGGTGGTGGCCACTGAGGATCAAATGTAGTGCAGTTGTATCTCATCCACCCATATATAGCTCAAAACCAGGAAGACAGAATTCAGTATCTGCCCTCTCCTCCCACACATATACACACAGAGAAGAATGAATGCCTGCAGAGGAATGCACATAAACAGTTAAGTCACCACCCACACCAACACACACACATAGTCTAGCGCTCATTCTGCGGCAAAGTCATTTTTCATGTGAGTTGCTCCATTGGTAATTCTGTATAAAAGAGAAGGGGAAAATTACATTAGAATTAGTCCATAGAGGAAAAGGGGGAGGGAAAACTCAAACCTATATAATAAGTTCTTCTTGGGACTTTAACAAGAAATATTTTACCTTTTCCAGAAACCTGTTATGGCATTTTTAAAAAACTTTTCTGCATCCTTAATGGAGAACAACTCAGCAAAAGATATTTCACATATTGTAATTGTGAGCAGAGCTGTACCTAAACTACTACCAGCTTTCAGTAATCATTTTGAGCAGTGCTGGCATGCTACTATCCCATTTGTGTGTGTGTGTGTGTGTGTGTGTGTGTGTCCGTCCTCATAAACAGCTTTCCTTAAAGAAGTGTTGGTCTGTTTGTTTATCCTGCTTTCTTTGCTCCCACGGGTGACATTACCACATAGCCAGATCTGACTTCAGATTATGTTAACATCGTCTCTGACATTTTGCTCACCACAGCTTGTGGGATTGATTATTGCAGGAAGGCTCAGTTGCTTTACCTTAACAATGAAGATGATTTTGGTGTACTTGAAGAATCCTACTAGAGCAGTGGGGGATTTTTTTGGTCAATATCCCCTCTCTTTCTAGCCCCATTCCTACCATATCTATTCCAGAAGTTTCACAAACTTCTGTAACATAATGGGAGAAGGTTCCGAAGGCAAGAGAAAGAGTAGAAAATTTTGAAAATCTGGCACAGGAATGGAAATTCTCATCAGACCTTAGCTCAGGGAAAAGCCAACTTACTGATGTTATCCAAACAGAGCCCCCCCCCCAATAAATAAATAAATAAATATTTGCAGAAATAGATTGTAATCCATTAAAAATGCTAAAATAATCTGCTTAAATGTGTCACAAAGAGAATCCAAAAAGGCAGCTTTCTCAAGCTTTGGATCCAAATCTGAACAAGCACCTTGGGAACATTAGTTGAATCTGCTACAGCTGTACAAATGTGTGCATCTGCTAGAGGTACATATACCTGTTGTGTTGCTATCATGCCAATCTTTTTGGCTCAGTGGTATGGCAGAAGGTTGTGCTGAGAGGCACATTTAATTCCAAAGTACACTGAAGCCTAACCAATTCAGGATTTACATTTATCAATTCAGGATTTGCTGATTACTAGTGGTTTTTCGGGGGAGGAGGGCGCGACGGACAGGAAGACGAGCATTCAGGCAACAGCTGGCTGACAGATTCTTAGGGACTGGTGGTGAGGTACAAGCTTCCAGATAAAATGGAGGGAGAACTTTGGGGCAAAACTCACAGAAATTAATTATGTGATTTTCCAAATAAAATGGCACACCATTTGATCTTTCCTCTTTTTATTACAAGATGTTACCCTTAGTGTTATTTGACATGTTGGCAGAAATAAGATGTAAGCAGAAAAGGAGTTTATAAACCACCTTTTGAAATTATTTTTGTAATGTATATAAGTTTTAAATATGAAGAAAGACAATATGGTTCATTACCATACTGAGAAAGGGCCCAAATGTAAGTCAAAAAGCAAGTCCAAAGTATGTGGTTGGGGCCCTTCGACAGTTCCAAAAATGGGGCCTTGTCTGTGAGTTATTTCACTGTCAGACTGCCGTAGCATAGGCCTCATGGTGTACCTGGGCCAAAGGAAGCCGCTGTAGAGCAAGGAGCTTCTTTCAAGGGGAGAGGGAGAGCTTTGGACATCCTCTTGCCCAACTAAGGCTGGAGTCTATAGACCAACATAGCAAAGCACCATATACACCTCATCGCTTGCACTGCACAAAGACATTGGGGTAATTGAAAAACACTACCAGCTCCTTCAGACTGAGGGAAGGGGAATATTAAATATATTCTTGCGATTTACTATTATATATAAAATACATACTGTAGATGACTACTAGATATGTTTTTCATTGATGTTTGTATACTCCGCTATCTCCCATTAAGTATTACACTATTACTTTTATAATTACACACTTATAGTAGAATATAATGTGGATTTTATAGCTGGATAATCTGGATTATCCTTCATTTCATTGTAAATTAATACTGGTGGTTTTCTATACATTTAATACATTGTCACTAACATTAGGATAACCATATTACTATATTATTTCACATAGTTACTGGTATAGTACTCTGTTTTTGGAATATGAAAAATCACCACCATCCAGAAGTGCTCTTTCATGGCATGATCACTGTACAAAAAGCTTGGCGAGCGTGCTTTCAAAACCACAATGAGTACAATGTTGAGAACTCTGCAGCATTTGTTCTGATTGTATCATTGATAATCTATAACCAACATTTGTTCCTTATACACCATTGATAATCAATAACCAAGAGGAAATATGAGCTGAAAGTATTTAGTGGTGCCTGAAATAAGATAAACTATGTAATAATGCTCTATTACAGTCTCATACCTTATTTTCCCCAAACAACAAGGGAACACAAAATAATATTTCATTCGGCTTAACAGCCTTTTCTTAAAAGCAAATTTAGCCATGATTACAACCCAAGAAATGACTGACCGTGCTTGCAAAAGATTCATTATAATGTTCACAGACATTTTGTGCCTACCTGCTTTAAAACGCCCTTCTTCAACCATATCATTAATCTAAAAGCTATTAGTGGCCAAAGCCATGCTCATAGCGTATATAGAACATACCCATGGCAATCAGATTCATGTTATGCAATGGATAGAGGAGGAAGGGAAGAGGTCAAGGTTTTTATAAAACTTTTATTTTAGTAACAGCAAAATATTTGTTTTGTCTTTTATAAATGAGCCAAGAAATGCATACTGATGTTGTGCAAACATCCGCAAAATTAAACCAGAAATTGTGAAAATATACAAAGTGTTAATCCATAATTATTCAATCCTATATCAGGGTGGGTCCACTTTAGCACATTATGTTATCAAGCATCATTTACATGCTCTTAAAAATGCTAAATAGAAGATTAAGTATTCACAGGATGAGGATGTCGCAGTATTGATCTCTAGAAGATCAGGTATAGCATAGCATTGGAGACAAAGCTGCTGGAAGTGGGCCATCTCAAAGTTATTTACAGGATATTTTCCCCTTCTCTAATAGTCTCTTTTCCATCTAGTTGTACATATGATTTATTTTTGTACCTTTTCAGAGGATATGTGTGTTTCTCTTCCACCTGTCAAGGTCATGGCAATCACAGTAATTTTGAGGCCATGTCTATCATATAGTTTTTATCATTTGATCAACACTATCATATTGATCAGTACTATACTTGTTTGATCAAAAAAAGGGTTCAAAACTTGTTTTGGACGTAGGGAGCGCTGGTGGTTCGATTCTAAAGTCAATTCCAATTTTCACAACTTTTCAAAACTTCTGAGACTTCCGAATCCTTCCTTAATGGTTTGAAAGTATTATTTCCTGTTTCATTGGGTGATCTTTACTTTGAAAGTAGTTGTTTTACTCCAGAAGTGGGGGAAAAGCAAGGTGGGGAAATTCAGCCTTCCCTGGTTTAAAACTGGCTTCTCTGGCTTGAGGCAGAAGCGAGGAAAGCAAAGGGAGGAAAATCAACTTTCCCTGGTTTAAAAACTGCTTCTCTGGCTTGAGCTGAGGCCAGGGACCAGAAGTGGGGAAAAGCTGAATAATTTCCAACTCACTTCCTGAGTCAGAAGAAAAATGGTGAGACTAGCTTCGGAAGGGCAAAAGGACTTCCGGTTTCCTAAAAAAGTTCAAAATCACTTCAAAAAGGTAATTTTTCTTAATTTATTCCAAATTATGAAGATTCCGACTGGACCTAACCATGCCTAATCTTTACACATACACTTGTTTGCCATTGTTCTTTCCTATATTCAACACTAAATCTTGACATTAGCAATAATCCAAAGATATGTTGATATTTTATCAACATCTTCTGCTTTCCAAAGTTTCTTTTGCTTTTTGGGTTTATTTAACTTTTTAGACTGCAAGCTATTGTTATGTGGAGTTTGCAGTACTTTGTAAACTGAAGTGATTTCCTTCCACAAATTGTGTCCTATATGAGATGAGTTTTCCAGTGCAACTTTTCCCTGTTTCCAAAGGTGTGGCCCTTTTGCAGAAAAAAGATGGCATTTTAAAGACTGCTGTTTCTCACATCACTTCCATTTCAGCAAGATAGATGTTGCTTGTTGGAAAGATGAAAGAGAGAGGCAGATTTTAGAATGGCTTGGGTCTTGAAACAGAGGTTTATAGGAAACCAGGAAAAGCAATGGATGACTCTCATCCATTTACTAATCTATAGCTCAGTTTTGTGGCTCCTTTTTCATATTTTTGCCCTGTTTGATGGGTGAATGTGTACATGTGAACCAGATTTGGAGAGTGCCAACAAGAGACAAGCTAGCTTGCCAAAAGACAGATGGAGTAATGAGACTAAACCAGGAGAAATTGGTAAATTGCAAGAGATTGTCAGAATGGGCAGTTTTAATCAGAGAAAAGCAACCTAACAAAACCGAAAACTCATCTGTTCCAAGAATATGTGTCTTGGTATATGAGGGGTTTTGTTTGAGTAGCACTATCCCAGTTGTGGTTGCTCAGAAGCCAGTCAGCTGCACTCAATTCTGCTTACTTCTTAGCAATCTTGTTTAGGCTGCAGCCTTAATCCATGTTCACAAATATTCATTTTACATATATTGTGTCACATCTCCCACAATCTTACTTTGTTCTGTGTGACAAATGGCATAATAGGCAAGAGTCAGGTTTATAGGGAACATCACTTAGAAAGAGAAGAGACTGAAGCCTAATTATCCAAGGCCGAAAATGCTAACCGGGAATTGCATTGCTGTTGGGACAAAATAGAGCGGTAAAGTCTATTCAAGGCTATTAGAGTACTAACCGCTCAGACAGTCTTCCCATTAGATGTCATTAGCTCATATTAGTGATGTGTGACATTTGTTGTACATTGCATAGGATAATTCTTAATGGACCAAGCAATTGTGTTATTTTTCAGATAGTGACTCACTTTATTACATTGTACATTTCAGAAATAGTCTGCTCAGTGGATCAGAGGCTGATCATATAGACTCAATAACCCATGTATATTTGACTGATTTCCTCATGCAAATCTTTGCATACAAAATAGAATAATGTCATTGTGAGAGAAAGAAGAAGAGGTGGTAAAAGAAAAGGGAATAATATTTGCTGCAGGCCAGATATTTTGCTGGATATTCAGATAATACTTTATTGTAACAGCCATAAATTTGTTATAGAATGCATCTAATGTGTGAGAAACCATCTCTGGAGCAGGCATGGGCAAACTTCGGCCCTCCAGATGTTTTGGAGTCCAATTCCCACAATTTCTAACAGCCGGTAGGCTGTTAGGAATTGTGGGAGTTGAAGTCCAAAACTCCTGGAGGGCCGAAGTTTGCCCATACCCGCTCTAGGTAATATTAGGAAGAGAAATAAAATTAAAATACTCCTTGTTTAGTAAAAGTTTTTATTGATTATTGATGTGATTAAACTTAGGTATGAGTTCTGGGTTCTATGGTCCAGCCTTCATTAGAGGTACATAAAGTTTTGAATCCTTGAAATCTTGACTGTATTCATTTTAATCATTTCATCTAAGCAGGGATCTTTTGATCACTGCCTCTGAATTCACATTTATTCAAAGTACACCATTTCAAATGTGTAGATATAGTTTATTTCTGTTTTGACTCTTGGTTGTTTAACTTTAAGGTACACAGAAGGAACCACCAGCAAAATTTGTGCTTCCCAGCCTGCAGTCTTCTCATAACTCAGCCAGAAAAACATGTTGACAAAAACCAAAAGATATGAAACGAATGAAAATTCTTATTTTGGTAATACATTAGTAGGACTATTGATGCATTCTTCTGTCATGACTGATTTCTGACTAATATTTTTAAGAGCAGAATTCAATATAGATAGTCCATTTGACTGTGCTGTTATGATACTACCTAACACTTTGGACATGAATCTCGAGGTTTTTTTTCATAATCGAGTCATAACTCAGTCATTATATTTCCTTAGTACTGTTTTAGGACTGCTAATGTCTTGGCATAGATTATTTTTTAAACACACACACACACAGAGGCACTGGAATTTAAGAAATAGGTTTCAATGCTCTGGTAGAAAGCCCATGAGCTCGATTCCTGTGAAAAATGTTTTTCAAAATGTAGAATACTCAATGAGAATGTAGATTATTTGTTTCCAGATTTTGACAGCAAATCAGTTTTCCCAGGAAAAACATTACTAGTTCCCCCTAAACATTTCTGTGGTTAGAATGGGAATCTAAATATGAGGACTGTGAAAGCCCCCGGCCATTCCTATGTGGACTGACAGCAGCTCACCATAAATGGAATTCTTCACTTGCCCGACTTATTTGAAGCACCAAATTGGCACTTTCAAAAGTAAGAAACATCTAATTGAACCCAAAACCTGTTTCAGGGGCCAAGATAAGAGTAACTGTGATGATGTTTGGAGTTCATTAAAATTCACTGACAACCAAAAAATAATAATAATCTCTGCCCAGAAAAATGACAAAGTCTAATATTCAGAGGGAGAAATGACAAGTAGTTAATTCCTCTTATATACCAGAGTATCCCTCAGTTATTTCCTATATTTATGATATCCACTGATCCAGTGGTTGAGATACAAAGCAAAACCAATAAGAATGTGTTGAGAATGTAATGTGAAATAGCCATTAATTTGTTTTCTACCACTTGCATTTAACTTCACACAGCAACAAGCTGGTTGCAAATGTTTCTGCAGTACAGTATTCACACTTTATTTTTGGCTACATTCACATGTGTGATATCAAGAGATTTAAAATTTCTGGATTTAGCAATCCCAAGCAATTCAATTGGTTGTTTTTTTTATAACAAGGCAAGCTGAGCTTTAGCACTTCTCTCAGTTCTGACATCAGTTCTCATTTTGATATTAGTAAATCATAAATGTACAATGGAGTGATGAAACTCTGCAACAGGATCCAATTTGCTAGTACTTGTCAAGGATGAACCAACATTGTAAAGAATAAAAACAAGTTCTTTGCTCAAGGAGTGGCTTCTGAAGTCAGAGTTGTAATGCAGAAAAATAAGGTGGCCATTTTCTGTTCAGCCTCACAGAGTTTTCTGTTGTAAACAGATCTTAGTGAAACATCATTATTCGGGGAGCTGTTGGGTAAAAGATCTGAGAATATTTCGGAAAAGGCTGTAAGATGAATCACAGTTAAGTGGATGTTTTATTAAAAATATGGGAATTTTACTGAAGGCATCTGAAAAGTTGTGACATCATCTGTTCTCCAATATTCATTATAAGGAGATACCATTTAGAAAATGCTAGTATTTCTGATTCACACGCACATAGAGTCCCTAATCTGGTTACATCCCGTATAGACTACTGCAACATGCTCTACTTGGGGTTGCCTTTGAAGAATGTCTGGAAGCTTCAAATGATCCAACAGATGGCAGCCAGATTATTAACAGGAGCGGCGCTCAGGGAGCATACGACTCCTCTGTTGCACCAGCTCCACTGGCTGCCAGTCTAGTACCGGGCACAATTCGAAGTGCTGGCTTTAGGCTATGAAGCCCTAAATGGTTCTGGCCCAACCTACCTGTCCAAACACATCATCCCTTATGAACCTGCTAGAACTTTAAGATCATCCGGGGAGGCCCTTCTCTCAATCCCGCCTGCGTCACAAACACGCTTGTTGGGGACAAGAGACAGGGCCTTCTCAGTGGTGGCCCCTCAGCTATGGAATGCCCTTCCTGGGGACATTAGATTGGCCTCCTCCCTCTTAACATTTTGGAAAAGAGTGAAGACTTGGTTGTTTGAACAAGTGTTTGCAAATGCAAGATAAATGACATAGGAATTGGAATGACTGGACAACAAGACTGGACAAAGTTTTTATTAGGAGACGTAATTGATGTATGTAGGAAAGGGTTCTGACTTTTAAGGCCTTACATGGTCTGGGGCCAGTGTACCTGCGGGACCGTCTCATCCCATACCGTCCCACTAGACCTCTGTGCTCTGAAGAGCAAAACCTCCTGGTCATCCCTAGTGCTAAGATCTACCGGTTGACCGCGACTCATCGCCGGGCTTTCTCGATCATGGCTCCGACCCTTTGGAACTCTTTGCCCGCTGACATTCGCACCATTCAGGGCCTTCTCCCTTTCAGAAAGGCTTGTAAGACTTTACTGTTCCAGCAGACCTATGTGTGTTCTGTGGATAATCTGTGTGTTCATAGCCACCTTGTGACTGTGTCTGCTGCTGTTGTGTTTAGTGCACGACTTATTGTCGTTCTATACGTTGTTTTAATGCTGTTTTTACCTGATTTGCTTGCATTGTGTTTTATGATATGCTTGTTTTTACCATGTAATGATTGATTTGTTGTGAGCTGCCCCGAGCCACTGGGGGGGGGGGGGGGTTGGACAAATGCGAATAAATAAATAAATAAATAAGGGTTAATTTTAAACTCTTGTCCTGTATTTTGGTCTCTGTCCTGTGTGATAAATGTGTATTTTATAGAAATGATTTATATGTATCTTTTACGAAACTGCATTTTAACGCCCCTGTGGTGTTTGTGTTGCCATCTGTGGCCCTGTTCAGAAGACTTCACCTCACTTTCTGTCACTGTGATAATTGATTTTTTTAAAAGGGCTTGTTACATTATGGTGGGAAAGCTTAATAAGTTTTCCAGGAGTGAATGTGCCTTCCTAGGGGTAGATTTCCCCTCACTTCCTGTTGTCTCACCCCCATTCTTAACTATGAGTCATTTGTAAGTCAGATGTTTGTAACTTGGGGACTGCCTGTAGTCCTGTTTGACCTGTTTCAACCTGGCTTACAATGGGCCATTTCACACTACATAATTATAAATCTATGACTCAATTTTTATGCTCATGGTTATGTTCTATGGAGTCCTAAAACATGTAGTTGGAGAGATGAGCATCAAAGAGGTCCTCTGATGCCTCACTAAACTACAAATCCCAGAAATTACAGAATGCAGCTATGGCCATATGGTCATAGGGTATGGTCATAGGGTAGAATTACAAAGTGTAAGAGCAGTTGGTAGAATATTTCCCTAAATACTTTCTTAATGAAATTGTTTCAACTAGAGATAAGGAAAATGCACTGAGACCTTTTAAGTACAAAACTTTGGTGATTGTCAACAGAGTTAAAGAAAACAGTTGCATTTTTGATTGAAATAGAATTGTTTACTGCCTCCTTTAGAAATTTTTTTTTTGGCTACCAGTCTAGAAATGTGTTAAACAACAAATATATTTCAGAAACACGCAGATTCTGTGAGATATGGGAGAAAATACATTAAACATCTTCTCACATCTCATTTACATCACATATGTTTTCTTATATTTTCTGTAAACTCCATGTATGAGCTTGGGATGGGAAACTTTTGGCTCCCTACATGTTTTGGCCTGGAGTATCATAATCCCTTTCTATCGCTCATTATGGTGCTTACCTTTAAGGCCTTATATGGTCCAGGGCCTGTGCATCTGAGAGGCTGCCTCACCCCCTACCAACCCCAGAGATCGCTTCCTTCTGAGGACCAAGACCTACTGGAAGTCCCTATTTTTAAGACCTTCTGTTTAACAGCAACCGGACCTTTGCAGTTGTGGCGCCAACTCTCTGGAACGCTTTGCCTCCAGAAATTCACGCCCTGCAGAACTTAGCAACTTTCCGCAGGGCGTGCAAGACATGCCTGTTTCGGCAGGCATTTGAATTCTGTTAGTGTGGTTTTAAATTTGGTTTTATTGTGCCTGTTTCCGTTCTTTTGTGAGCCGCTCCGAGTCCCTGGGGAGTGGCGGCATACAAGTATGAACAATAAATAATTGATTGCTGGAGACTCTGGGAGTGGAAGTCCAGAACATCTGAAAGGGAAAAGATTCCCCAACTCACCATAACATATTTAAATACTGTAGATTCCAAACCACAGCCTTATAGCCCATTACTGAGACATATTCATATTAGAACGGTGCTAAGTTAAAAAGAAAGTGATATTTCCTAATTTAGAACAAACACAAACCACATATTTGTGAATTCCTCACTGGTTACATATTTGTATGATCCACAGGCATGAAAAAATGGCACTAAATTGATTCTCTGCAGATCTAATGCAGGGTTTGTTTTGTCCACACTAAAATGTGGTTAGCATAATAATAGTCCCAATGTGCTCCCAAAGAAAATTGTGTCTATAATTTTCTTACGTGTAATGCTGCTTGCCCAGACAATTATCGAAAAATTGCTGTAATGTGCTTGTTCACAAATACATTCAACCATCTGCCAGCCTGCCACTACATCAGTAGAAACATCTACACACCTGCTAGATGTAAGGAATGTGATCATTTTCAAGGCACATGGATCAGATGAGAGGCTCCACTTCCAATCTTAAGATTCTTCTAATGAATCCCAACAACCATTTTTATTACTTTGAAAGGAGAGGAATTGCTTAGAATTTCCCACATAACTGCATCTAATATTAAACAGCTCACTCAAGTTAACTAACATGCATCTAGAACCATGACCACCACATTTCAATAACATTCCTGATGCTCGAGTTCAGATTTTCAGAGGATTTACTTTCCTGCCTTGCTTTCATATATGCTGTTCACAAAAAGAGCAAACCTGATCTTCCACCAGGTTATCAAGACCTCCTCTGTCTCCTCTATCACTCATCTGTTCCTTTGCATATCTTTGCCTGTCTTTATGAACATAAATTGAATGAAGGATTTCAACAAATCATAGATGAGTAACCATATGAAAGCAAGATATGTGCCCAAAACGGTGATAACCAAAATATTGGAGCTATAGTGCCAGAACTTCTTTCTTCTAAGGCTGCATGGTGAGATGGAACTACATATGTGGGTGATAAGGCTACTCTAGACACAACCACTGTGTTGGTGGGGGCACAGGAAGGATGGACCCTCTGCTAGAAAAGCTGAGGATGGTGGTGAGTTCTGAGAGGAAAGGGAAAAGTGCTTGGTGCCCTGTTAACTCCCAGACCTTTGACTCAAAGATCAGGCAAACCCACAAATTGCTCCCTGCATTTTCATCTCTGTTAGATGAAAATTTATCCAGAATTCCTGTTCATCTTAGCAGTTACCTTTCTTCTGTAGTTTTGGCATAACATCCTTAGACTCTTTACCAGCTTCTTCCTGATTTTGCTCAACTTTTATTTCTTACAAACCCAACTGTCTTTGTGTGCTTCCACCTGTGTGATAGTCACCCTAGCTTGTAGCCTCCTTAAATGTAAGCTCTTAAGCAGTTTCTGCACAATTTAATGTCTTTGTGCACTCCAGTTGATTGCCAAGAAAGCGATTAACTCTTCTCTCCATTGCTTTTCTATTGGAAACACTACTACTAAAAAGGTACATCAAAGAGCTTGTGCTTTAAAACTACTGAAGCAGTCTACATCCTAACTTCATATTTATGTCAGGCTGCTGCAACCATTCAGTTAGCACTGCAGTATCTACAAATGTTTTGAAAGCCCATAATACACCTCACGTCAAAAACCAGGATATAAAATATGAAAGGTTCAAATATAGGGCATTTTTATGCTCATGACAAGAATATTAGAATGGATTTGTGCCGAAGCACACCACTGTCTTAGTTCCAGCCCCTTCTCATCTCCCCTACAATATTGACCAGTCTGGGTTTCTAATCTGAAAGTTACATATTCATGCTTTTCTTTTGGCATACAGTCAAATGCACTTAACAAGCATTACCATCAGTGAAAATGTTGGTTTAGCTTCAGCAGAAACAATGCATTGCGCATCCTGCATAGAATACTTATAATGTTTGGACTAAGACTGTGGACCCTTAAAGATTTCTTATAGTATATATATTTACAGTATATGGTATAGCATAGTATGAACCTGATATAGGATGTATAAAGCAGATATGTGATAATAAAGTATAATATGAACCAGATATAAAATGCACAGCTCAAACAGAGTTTTGAAAAATGTGTATCTTTTGTATATAAACATGATATAGCTAACAATTTAGCTTGCATAGATAACATTATAAAGCAAAGCTGATTGCTAAGTCCAGTTTTTTCTCTCTTACCTGCAAGGAAGCATTAATTCTTATGCCTTTCTATAACAACCTATTTGAACACAGAAATAAATGATGGCTGCAATCTTTGTGCATTTGCTGTTGAGTTAGCTCAATTGAAGTCTATAGGTCCCACTTTGATTAGGATTGCATTTTAACTTATGCTTGCTTTATCCTGGTCAAAACACTGAATGTACAACATTTAAATCGGTTTTGGAAACAGTTTAGATTTTGATGCAGTTAATTTCTTTTAGGAAGCATGTCCATATCAGAAGGACAACCAATTCTACTTGCTTGAAAGGAAGACTTGCAATTCATGCACACTTACTTGTACATGTGCATTGGTGAACTCGGTGATAATGGTTTAAGAATAAACCTGCATAGGATTGTGCCACCACACTCAGTGGGTCACGATCCCAAGTAAAGGAGCCTAGGAATGCAGCTTTATCATTTCTGTGAACCGTTCCAGAATTTTGCAAACTAGAAAATTCCATGTTCTGTGGTGAGCACAGAAAACAGTGTGTGTGTGCATGAATTGTAAATAATTGCTTCCATTTGAGTGATCCCCTCATAAAACAAAAAAGAGCATTGTGAAGATGGTTTCAAGTACATACTGCATATGCTTATAGAATCTTTCAAACACCAATCGAAAGTCTGCACCTTGGATGGAAAGAAATTTTGCATGAATAAACATTGTTCTTACTGTACATAGTAGATTTGTTGATACACAAAAACCAGATGAAACATTTCTGTCAACCCTCTTCACTGCAACAAACTATTGGTCTTTCGCCACACCTCTGATATGTATGCATGTGCTCCCAACTGCAGTAAGGTGAACACAAAATGATGAGAGAGCTTATTTCATACTGTTAACAGATCAATTCATGTCAGTCAAGCCTATTCACAAAGTGACAGGGCCATCAATAAAACTTCAGCCTTCCGCTCTACCTCTGAGCTATCTCAGCTACCAAAAACATTTTCAATTAACAATCCACCAGAAAGCCAACTGCACTCCATTTCAGTCCAACTTGGGCTTCATACGAGTGATCTGACCTTACAGTCAGACTGACTGACAAGACAATTCGAAATCCCAGTGGCCAATGGATTCATTGTTGTGTACAGAAAATAAAAGAAATAATCAAACAGGTTGGTACACTTGTGCTCTGCTCTTCTGCTTGTCATTGTAGAAAGTACTACCAAGCATGACCAACTTGTTCATTCTGCTAAGATTCATATTTAGTAACCTTGCAGACCATGCAGTCCCTAGTAATGTGGGAATGCCAATACAACTATTATTCAAGTAATACACAAAAAAGAACAAATACCTGTCTTCCATTCTAGAAACAAATTAATCCAGCAGTCTACCACAACATCCTAAACATGTGGAATAACAATGACCACATTGTCCCAAATATGGATAATTGACACATAGATCAATGGTAAACAGAAAGATGATAGATAGATAGAAGATAGAAAGACATATTGATGATAGATAGATAGATACAAGATAACCAACACAATCTGCAACGATATTGATTTGTGCATACCTTGATCGTCTTGGAAGACTGACATTTTACCTGGTGGGACACTGTTGCAGTTTGGTTCATGTTTCAGCACCCAGGATAGCACAAATCCCACAAGGAGTGATAGAGCAAGCCGTTAGAAATCTGTTCTTCCTTCTCAGATTTCTGCTGTTGCTCCTTTTGCAAGAGTGCTTATGACTAGAAGCTGGGATGCCGTCAGATTTCTGTGAGTCTCTCTCAGCCTTAAAGTCAAATATGCATTTGATTCATCCTTCTGCACGTTTTTGAAGCCTTTTTTCTGCTTGCAGAGAGCTCAAATCCTGTTTCCATTCACTTGCACTGCACCTCTCCAGCACTAAGAATGTGACAGCACCTCAGCGCAGCCAACGATCGCTCCATCCCTTTGAAAAGAGCAGAGTACCAGCAAACTGCATCAGTATTTACTGCAGCCCGGTGGCTTAAAGAAGCACACCCTTTCCTTCCTTGCAATTGATATAGCTCAGGTTGTCATGATATGCTAGCATTTCTGTTGTTGTAGCGTAAACATAACAGGCACATACACAAAGAGAAAATGTAATATAATCACATTAATTTCCATGCATTAAAATGGTTGTTGGGAAGCGACTGACATCCCTGCAAAGGGTTAGAAAAACCTTTCCAAATTTCTTCATCAAATACTGGTTATCTGCTAAATTTGTTTTTGTAAATTCAGAAGGGAACAACCTTTTATTCACTTATATTATGCATAGTATGCATTATGTATATTATGTGATGATCACCTGTCCATTCCTTAGAACAAGGGGATAGTTGGACTCTCTCTCCAAATGAAGTCCTCAGTTGATGAAGAGGACATTAATATGTCACACTTTTAATCCTGCTCACTAGAAACAACCATTCAGATAACATTTTAGATCTATGCAATCCCCCAAACTTGTCTGCACAATGAGAACAGGAACCATTTCTCTCACATATAATATAAAATAATAATACACTTTATTTATATTCCGCTCTTCTCACCCCGAAGGGGGCTCAGAGCAGATTACATCACACATACGGCAGACAGTCCCTGCCAGTTCCACATACAATTACATACAACATACAACATATAACAAGTACAATTTTAGAAGGATTTTTCTTCGGGCTGCATCACAGGGTGCATCACAGGGCTGCATCACATGTGCGTCACAGGGTGTGATTGCGTCATTACGTCACAAGGTGGTGATGTTGCTTCATCCTCATGACGGAGAGCCTCTGTTTTTCCCGCATTCCATCGGACAGCCGATCTTACTTATTTAGGCGTTGTAAGTCCTTCTTTGAAAAAATCCTTCCCCGCTTGGCGGTTCCCAGTTTTATCTAATCAAAGCTGAGCTGTTTTCAAACTGTTGGGTGAACAGTGGACAAGGGCTCACAGATGGGTGTCCAAACCAGCCCGGGATTCGAACCAGCAATCTTCAGATCTTCAGATTGCCAGCACAGCTGTTGCTACCACTGTGCTATCTCTCCGGCCCTCCGGCCATGCCTTCCATTGGCCATAGCATCACTTCTGGTATATACAGGTTATATAAAGTGATGCAAAATTTGGGATGGGCTTCTCTTAGGATGGATTGGAGAAAGTATGATCTCATGGCCAAAATTGTATGGCCCCATCCATTTTTCAAAGCCCCCATGCACCTACTTTTCTTTCTTTTTTTTTACAAAAAAGGATAGCATAGCTTGTGGTATTTTTTTCACCCTGAAACCACAAAGAAAGCCCACTAAAAAACCAAAAATTACAATTCACGGGTCCACCCCTAACACTACTAAGAAGTCACCACCCCAGTTATCTCTGTTTTCATTGGACATCTTCTCCAAATAACAACATGAACTAAAACAATGGTACTTCTGGTCAACATTTAAAAATGAAATGTGAAGGACACAAAGATATTTCATGAGGGAATCTATAGGGAATTTGGCCATCCCTGTTTACCTTGTTAGCATGTCTAGTTTTCCTTTGGCAACCTCCTTCTTTTGCTGCTACACATGAAAGTAAAGAGGCATGAAAATGGAGGTTGCATTGACCATCTGACAAACAATAATGAAAATTAAAAATATTAAAACGTAAGCATGTAAATGTGTAAATGTGCCTTTAATGAAGGTGAATCAGTAAATATCTTGATTCACCATCTAATAAATGTATTATTTTCTACTTCATATGTTGAAGCTTTCTTGGTATTATTGGTTTGTTCAGCTCATGGTGATATTCACAAGGACCTGAATGCTATTTCCCTTGTAGTTCATGCAACATTCTATTTTTATGAGAGGTTATCTGAATCCAGTGCTATTAATTTACACTGGTGTGAATATAAATATTTGTGTCATTGAATATTCAGGTGAAGACATAACTAATCAGGTAACAAAAGACTTAGGCAACACCTCCCTAAAACAATGGAATGTACGGTAGGTCAATTGTAAGTTGCCCCCCTGATTTCATTGGATCTGCTGTTAACACTACTAAATTTGGATAAAAACCAGTGATCAGAAGAACTGAAGCAGGACGGCCATGGTACTCTCATTTCCAAATATGATCTTGATTCTGCTTTTTGCCGAGATCACTTTGTAAATGCCAGAATGCTACATTGGTAAATCTATCCTGTGTGTCAGTTCAGATTGAAAATGCCACAGAAAACTGACTGAACACCGATTCTACCCACTAAGGGTTCAGAAAACCTTGATTTACAGTGATCACTCTTACATAGACGTTGACTCCTGGTTTTAATCTTTGCACTGGTGCTGGCAGTATTAAATGAAGAGACCAAGAGGTTAGAAAGAGGAGTCTGTAATATCCCTCAGACTCTAAGAATGGGCTTCACACTCACAGCAACAAAAAAAAACTAACCAGCAAACACATGGCCAGAACTCTATAACAAACAAGGATGCCAAACTCTGTCCTCTAGCAACATTATTATAGGCTCTCACAACATTACCTTCAACATCAGAGTTGTTTTACTTGCTCCTGTTTGAATGGGATATATATCATTAGCTTTTTTCATTCTTCCCAGGAATCTTTGTACAAAATAATAAAAATAAACCTGGCATTAGAAATGGCAGCAGCCCAAACTAATGGAGAGCTGTTTCTCAAAGCATGCTGTAAGTGGCATTAAAGTGATTGTTCTTGAGCCACTTTAAGATTGGACAAGTGTTGAGCTACATAGGAACACAATGTGCTACCTGATACAGAGCCAAATGACTGCTTCATAACTTGTGGCGTTGTCTCACTGGAAACAATGGCTGTCCAGGGTTTCATGAAGGGTAATTTCCTAGCTTTACCTGGGTATGTCTGATATTTCTCATTCCTAATGGTCCCATCAGAGCTCTAACCAAGCCTGGCTGTCCTTATGAAATCATGTGAGATCAACTGCTTTGAGGAGATAGGAGAACTACTCTTAATCAAAAGCCCAATTCAAATCTTGGTCTTGAATAGGAGTAAGGGGTTTGTTTGACTTTTCTTTTTTTAAAAAAATCATACTACATGCTTACATAGTTCTGGGATGTCTGAATTATCATCAAAAAGTTTTTTGTGATTCAACACAGTTAATAATAAATGGATTATCACTCTATGCTTTATGCATTTCCTTTTTTCTGCCAGTGCTTTTTATTTATCCTTCTATCCATAGTGAGTGCAAATTTTTTCTCATGTCTAAGAAATCTGAGAAACAATGCCTACATTTCAGGAATCACTCTGTGTGAAATACACTTTTAGACAATGATATTTTTCATTTGGAAGTATGAACTCAAATGGAGTTATTACTAGCTGCATGATCAAATGCTGAATGAGATAATCCAGTACAGTGGTATGTAAGTATATAAAATGTGTACAAATTGACTAATACTAAGAGGTACATGTTAAGGGAAAACACAAGCAGACTGATTTCTAATAAGTGGTTTTTGTCTTTATATTTCACATCTATTTTGATATTTAGAATGGCATCAAGGTTTTTTTGTAAATGACCTGATTTTAGTATGAATTCTATTGGACGGTTAATTCTATAGCAACTGATGTGCCAATATTCAGATTTTTGCTTATTGTGTATGTACTGTATGCAATTTTTATTTTGTTTAGTTTGCCATTCTTATTTCTTTGGAAAATTACAATAGACTCAAGTCCTGAACCGGTGCTTGGCTGCTGTAACGGACTGGATGAGGGCGAACAAATTGAAACTAAATCCAGACAAGAAAGAGGGTTACAGCCTGTGTTGAATGGGGTTACACTCCCACTGAAGGCACAGGTTTGCAGCTTGGGAGTGATCCTGGACTCAATGCTAAGCCTGGAACTCCAGGTCTCGGCGGTGACCGGGAGAGCTTTTGCACAATTAAGGCTTGTGCACCAGCTGTGTTTGTACCTTGGGAAGTCTGACTTGGCCACGGTGGTCCACGCTCTGGTTACATCTCATATAGACTACTGCAATGCTCTCTACGTGAAGTTGCCTCTGAAGACTGCTCAGAAGCTGCATTTAGTCCTATGCTCAGCAGCCAGGTTACTAACAGGAGCAGGGTACAGGGAGCGCACGACTCCCTTGTTGCGCCAGCTCCACTGGCTGCCAATTAGCTTTTGAGCACTATTCAAAGTGCTGGTTTTAACCTACAAAACCCTATATGGTTCTGGCCCAGTTTTCCTGTCTGAACTTATTCTCCCCTATGAACCATCAAGGCTATGAAGATTTTCTGGTGGGCCCTGCTCTCAGTCCCGCCACTTTCGCAATCGCATCTGGCGGGAACGAGAGACAGGGCCTTCTCTGTTGTGGCCTCTCAGCTATGGAACTCTCTCCCAATTGTGATCAGATCTGCCCCCTCCCTCCTGTCCTTTAGGAGGCTAGTGAAATCCTGGCTATGAAATGAAGCATTCTCAGAATAATGACTGAGGCCAACCACAAAACAAAGTTATTGACCACACATACGGACTGAGTTGGACATGATTTTATCTTGGCGATTTGGCTTATTTGTAATTTTATTCTATATGTATTTTAATCTTTTGTTGTTGTATGATGTTTTTAGATTATATTATTACATTGACTCCTTGCTGTGAGCCGGTCTGAGTCCCTCTGTGGAGGTGGAGAAGATCAGGATATAAAAGTTTTTTAAATAAATAAATCAAGGGAGGAAAGTTCAGACAGAGTCTAGAAAGCAGAAATGTCAATGCGCTGTTAGATGTACTAAGAATCTTGGCAAGAAGACAAGTCAGTCCCAAAGAGTGCACATAAAAGATGCTTGATGTGTGGTCCAGTAGAGCACTGGCCAAAAGACTAGACAAGTAAACAAGACAGAGTTAGTAAATGACTTGACAGGAATACCAAAGGGAAACCAGATAATATAATTTCGACATGTCCTTCCTTTGTACACACCCTCTCCTAGAGATAAAAGCTAGGTACTTCCTTCTTCCTGAACTAGAAAAACATCATTCCAAATTTAACAAACTGTGGCATTCAGTATCTGAAGCCAGTGAAATTCATTGCAAAGGATTTGAATAGATCTAAGTATGCACTGAATTTTATGAGAGCCAATAAGAACTTTATAGTTGTCTTTATGCCCTGTTTCATGCATTTGCAAAAGTGATTTTTTTTCCTGTGCAAATTCACACACATACCACAAAAGGGCACCTACATTAGACACTTCAAATCTGTCAAATAAAATTCACCTTCAAACAAAAATGCCCGAGAGGGGGAGCAGAGAAAGATATATGGCACGATCAATAACTTGCTGGCATTGTTTTTTGGATGGACTTCTACAAAATGTTAATTTATCTATCCCCAGCAAGCATAAATTTCACTGATTAACCTCTCAGTCTTCTTTGATCTAACCTAATTATAGTATAAGCCTAACAAGGGTGATCAGGAATGATAATGACTCTTTAAGTGCACCATTTATCATCATAAACCATTATAGGAACAATTCCAGTCAACAGCATGGGATCCCGCAAGCTCCACTACTCACTACAATGCTCTGCAGGACTGTTGTAGTGTAGTGTTGTGTAATAGTGCAATGCCATTCCCCTGCTATACTCCCTTTCTTTCAGGCAGCTTCTTAATCCCCTCTTCTTTGTGTAATCCTCTTTGGTAACTAGACACTTAGCTCAATTCAGTTCTTAACATGACACCTTGCATGGTCCCTGCTAATATGCACAGTGCTGTTTGCTTCTTCCAGAAGGAGGAAGAGGAAAGATTAAAACATCTCATAGCCTCCAAAATACAAAATAAATAACATGAGATTCCAAAAATGTTTTAGAGGGAACATAAACAGCCACAGACAGATGCCCGGATTACAAATCTAGGGCAGTATTATGGCAAGGGATCAAAATGATTGTACTGCCCTCCAGCACAGTTGATGGAATGCGTCATCTCTTTGGAGAAGGACGAGATGTGGAAATGTAATAAATAAAGTGAATAAAATGTTGAATGGTCTGTTTAACTTGACAAAGGGGTATAGAATAAAATGACTAAGAAACTATCATCTGCTTGGAGGATGATGTCTCCAAAACTTGTATTATTAAAAACCCTGCAGTTAAAACATATGAACAGCAAACTCTAGGACACTAATGCCATGATTGCAGTCATCTAATTAGAGAGGCGATTCCCCAAAGCACTTGATCATTATCCAGATCTTCCAGTGTCCTGCTGTTAGTATTCCAATCCCCAAAATTGTTCCCTTGCCACACATCTTTCCCTCATTCAGACTGCCAAAGCTATATGTGCTTCCTTACCAAAAGCTGCCAAAGGACTTTTTAAAAAACAAAACAAACTCCTCAATTGTAATATCCTAATAGCTGCGAGAGCAACAGAGAGGAGCAAACTAATATCCTAAACTCTTGATAGTTGAGAGAACCCAAGGGATGCTTGTTCTCGCTTTTTGCTTAAGCAATGTTTCCTCTTTTTTAATGCCTTGTATGCATTCTGTGAGCTGGACCATAGATTTACTAAGAACTGGCAACAACTAAGATCAACAGACTGACTTCTAATTAGTATTAAGTGGAAAAAACAGTTTTTATATATAGGCTTACAACAACTTTCTTGGCTGATGGCTACCCTCTAGGGGAATGGAGACCTAACTGACTTAAAAGTGGCAGAAAAAAAGCAAAATTCAGGGTTCCTATAATTTGTACTGGAAATAAAAATGTGACTGGTTTGCATCCCTTCATAATAAAACTCAATTCTGGAATAGACTACAATATGGTAGTGTAGCACAACAAGTTTATGTTGGGAAAAACCATATGTCACTACCAACCTTATTAAACAGCCTCTAAAACAGTGATTCTCAACCTGGGGATCACAACCCCTGGGAGTCAAATGAGCGTTTGACAAGGAGTCTTAGGAACCTCTTTGGCTAGAAGGCTGAAGATCTCTCTGCTTGTCCTCGTCATTCTTGGAAACAGATGGCAAATCCTCCTACGAAAAGTCCTCCTCTATCGTGGCCAACTGGAGGGTTGTTTCTGAGACTCTATGCAGGGAGGAGAGTGCAGACGTGCTTGGCGCATGACAAGAGAGAGTCACTAGGCTGGAGGGAGGATTGCTCCCATGACCAACAGGAAACACTAGAAGGGTTTGGTGGGCATTGACCTTGAGCTTTGGAATTGTAGTTCCTACATCCAGAGAGCACTGTGGAATCAAACAATGATGGATTTGGACCAAACTTAGCACAAATACTCAATATGCCCAAATATGAACACAGATGAAGTTTGGGGAGGGGGGGGGCAGTCATTGACATTTGGCAGTTGTAGTTACTGGGATTTATAGTTCACCTACAATCAAAGAACAGTCTGAAGTCCACCAACGATAGAATGGGGCCAAGCTTCCCACACAGAACCCCCATGACAACAGAAAATACTGTGTTTTCTGGAGGTCTTTGCTGACCCTTCTGACCCCCCCCCCCCCTGTGACAACCCCCCCCCCCCCCCAGGGGTCCCGGCACCCAGGTTGAGAAATGCTGCCTTAAGGCCATTCAATGCAACTCCCTTCACCAGGGCAAGGAAATATAATCAAAGTCCTCCTGACAAAGAGTCATATAGCCATAGATAAAGATCAATATATATGGTTCACACACACACATATGTATTTGATATCATATCATAGATTTGAAAGGGACCCCTAAATAAGGACAATGATATGTTGCATATTCCAGAGTAGGCAAACCAGAAAATTTCTACATCAACACTGACAAAGAAGCAACAAAAAATGTTTACCCACAAGCATAAAGAAATTACATCTGTATACCTTAATAAAGCTGAATGTATGTATGTATGTGTGCGGAGGGCGGAAGGGCGGATATGTGGCAGCTATTTGCATAAAGTCCTTTCATTGGCCAGCCTCGGCACTCCAAAATTCTAAGGCACCAGACAGAGGGCACTGATAGCCACTGATTAGCCAGCATCCCAGAATCCAGGCCTCTACATTCAAACAACAGGATTTCTTCCCACTGAGGGGAAAAATGCACCATCAACATTCCCTACCCACTTGGCTCTGTGAAAACAAAATGGATTCCTGTTTTCTCCTCCCCCTCAGCTTTTAGAAAACGGCTGCCTGCCATTCGGCCTTTTAAAGTTACCACAATTCACTTCCCAGAAAACACTGTAGCCCCTACAAATCACAAACCAGACCCAAAATTTACAGTAAGGCTTCATGAACTTGATTTTCCTGACTAGGCCTCAGTTAATGGGACATTGTGTATGGCCAGGCCCCAAAAGAGAGTTTAGGACAGGATGGGCCACGAATGATGGGATTTGCAGTACCTTTACCCAATTAACTTCCCAGAAAACACTGTAGCCCCTACAAATCACAAACCAGGCCCAAAATTTACAGTACGGCTTCATTAACTTGATTTCCCTGACTAGGCCTCAGTTAATGGGACATTGTGTATGGCCTGAATTAACAGTAACCAACCTTGGCACACTGAGCCCCTATGACCCATGATTCATTCTACTGCAGTTTGGAGTAGGGAGGACCATGGATGATGGGACTTGAAGTACCATCACAGGTTATGAGATTTGTAGTACTTTCAAACTCTTCATTCCCCACAGACCAAGGTGGCCCTGAACCACAAGACCAAACTTGGCACACAGTACCCCCATGACCCACACTCCATCCTACTGCAGTTTAGAGGAGGATGGACCATGAAGGATGGGATTTCAAGTACCTCCATTCACTTCCCAAGCCCGCTGCGACCCTCATCCAGTACATAATCATGACCACACTTGGCACAAAAAGCCCCCATGACCCAGTGGACGTCCTGATGCAGTTTGGAGGGTGGACCACGGATGATGGGACTTGAAGTACCTTCACTCACTTCCCAAGACTGCTGCGACCCTCATTCAATGACTGATCAAGACCAAACTTGGCACACAAAGCCCTCATGACCCGCTCTACATCCTGGTGCTGTTTGGAGGGGGATGGACCATGGATGACAGGACTTGAAGTACCTTCACTCACCACCTGAGACTACTGCGACCCTCATCCAATGAATGATCAACACCAAACGTGGCACTAAGAGCCCCCATGACCCACTCTACATCCTGGTGCTGTTGGGAGGGGGATGGACCATGGCCAATGGGACTTGCAGTACCTTCACTAACTTCCTGAGACCACTGCAAGCCATATACACATCTAATAGGAACCAACCTTGGCACACAATGCCTTCCTCAAATAACCCGGGCACCGCCGGGTCCTCAGCTAGTCTATATATATAAAGGAGACGTGGTCGTGCAAAGATGGTTATAGACAAAGAAACTATAAGTTGCAGAAGCACCAAACTTGGCAGCCTACTGGACCATTACACTCGCTACAGACAACAGCAAAAACCGGACCTACGTCCTCCCAGCACCCCAAAAACGATCCCCAAAAATTGCCAACGGAACTCCCAACCCCGGCCACTTCGCTGCCAGCGAACGTTTAGAACGCTCGCACATGGCAGCCAGAGCGCCTCCTCCGCCTCCTCAGGAAGAGCGGAGGGGGACCTGGAAGGAGGAGGGGAAACCCTCCCTCCTCCCCAGCCCCTCCCACCTCCCCCGCCACCCCTGCCACCGCGACACGCCTCCCCCTCCCAAGCCCCTCCCCTCCTCCCGGGCTCCCGCCTCCCGCCCGGT